>LR990145.1:12482984-13724476 GCA_905147285.1 Hypena proboscidalis | reverse complement strand
ATGGCTCTAGGAGTGGGAGAGGGGTGGTTACGGCATATAGATGATGCTGCTACAGCTGATGATGAGCCAGAACCGTTTGATGGTCCAAAGTATTGTTCCTTTGGACCGTAATACCCTCTACTATTTACGGCTTCTGCGGCTGCTGCTGCGGCTGCAGATGCTTGATCTGGGTCATAGAAATTTCCGTATTGATCGGTGAAACCACCTGCGATTGCTGCTGCTTCTGCTGAGGATGAGGATCCATCATTATATCCGTTCCCGTTTAGAACGTTATAACCTTGTCCATTCCCTGCGGCTGTTGCAGCCGCTGCAGCTGCGGCAGATGCTCCGTATGCACCATCTAGGCCATTTTGTCCGTATTGACCATTGTCATATCCTTGACCAATGTTTGCTCCATTGCCACCACTTGCTGCTGCTGCTGCTGTTGCTGCTGCTGCAGCTGACGATGAGCCTGAGCCATCTGATGGTCCATAGTTTTGTCCTTTTTGATCGTAATACCCATTTTCGTTTGTGGTTGCTGCTGCTGCTGCTGCTGCGGCTGCTGCGGTTGAAGATCTGTCATTATATCTGTTCCCGTATAAATTGTTTTTGCCTTGTCCATTCCCTGCGGCTGTTGCAGCCGCTGCAGCTGCGGCAGATGCTCCGTATGCACCATCTAGGCCATTTTGTCCATATTGACCATTGTCATATCCTTGACCAATGTTTGCTCCATTGCCACCACTTGCTGCTGCTGCTGCTGCTGCTGCTGCTGCAGCTGACGATGAGCCAGAGCCGTTTGATGGTCCAAAGAATGGTCTGTTTGGACCGTAATACCCTCTACTATTTACGGCTTCTGCGGCTGCTGCTGCGGCTGCAGATGCTTGATCTGGGCCATAGAAATTTCCGTATTGATCGGTGAAACCACCTGCGATTGCTGCTGCTTCAGCGGCTGCTGCAGCGGCTGTTGCTGCTGCTGAACTGGCTGATCCATAAGATCCTGCTCCATATGGCGCATATGATCCTTGTAATGGTGAACTTGTTGACGAAGTGGCGGTTGATGTAGATGAAGATGATGATGCTGCTACAGCTGATGATGAGCCAGAACCGTTTGATGGTCCAAAGAATGGTCTGTTTGGACCGTAATACCCTCTACTATTTACGGCTTCTGCGGCTGCTGCTGCGGCTGCAGATGCTTGATCTGGGCCATAGAAATTTCCGTATTGATCGGTGAAACCACCTGCGATTGCTGCTGCTTCAGCGGCTGCTGCAGCGGCTGTTGCATCATTATATCCATTCCCGTTTAGAACGTTATAACCTTGTCCATTCCCTGCGGCTGTTGCAGCCGCTGCAGCTGCGGCAGATGCTCCGTATGCACCATCTAGGCCATTTTGTCCATATTGACCATTGTCATATCCTTGACCAATGTTTGCTCCATTGCCACCACTTGCTGCTGCTGCTGCTGCTGTTGCTGCTGCTGCTGCAGCTGACGATGAGCCAGAGCCATCTGATGGTCCATAGTTTTGTCCTTTTTGACCGTAATACCCATTTTCGTTTGTGGTTGCTGCTGCTGCTGCTGCTGCGGATGAGGATCCATCATTATATCCGTTCTCGTTTAGAACGTTATAACCTTGTCCATTTCTTGCGCCTGATGCAGATGCTGTGGCTGTGGCTGCTGCTGCTGCTGAAGATGAGGATCTATCATTATTTCCGTACCTGTATAGACCGTTATAACCTTGTCCATTTCCTGCGCCTGATGCAGTTGCGGCTGCTGAACTGGCTGATCCATAAGATCCTGCTCCATATGGCGCATATGTTCCTTGTGATGGTGAACTTGTTGATGAAGTGGTGGTTGATGTAGATGAAGAACCTCCTCCTCCGTAAATAAATATTTCTGTTGGTCCATTATTGTTTACAGACGATGCTGCTGATGATGTTGCAGATGTTGTTGAGCCAGAACCGTTTGATGGTCCAAAGAATGGTCTGTTTGGACCGTAATACCCTCTACTATTTACGGCTTCTGCGGCTGCTGCTGCGGCTGCAGATGCTTGATCTGGGCCATAGAAATTTCCGTATTGATCGGTGAAACCACCTGCGATTGCTGCTGCTTCAGCGGCTGCTGCAGCGGCTGTTGCATCATTATATCCATTCCCGTTTAGAACGTTATAACCTTGTCCATTCCCTGCGGCTGTTGCAGCCGCTGCAGCTGCGGCAGATGCTCCGTATGCACCATCTAGGCCATTTTGTCCATATTGACCATTGTCATATCCTTGACCAATGTTTGCTCCATTGCCACCACTTGCTGCTGCTGCTGCTGCTGTTGCTGCTGCTGCTGCAGCTGACGATGAGCCAGAGCCATCTGATGGTCCATAGTTTTGTCCTTTTTGACCGTAATACCCATTTTCGTTTGTGGTTGCTGCTGCTGCTGCTGCTGCTGCGGATGAGGATCCATCATTATATCCGTTCTCGTTTAGAACGTTATAACCTTGTCCATTTCTTGCGCCTGATGCAGATGCTGTGGCTGTGGCTGCTGCTGCTGCTGAAGATGAGGATCTATCATTATTTCCGTACCTGTATAGACCGTTATAACCTTGTCCATTTCCTGCGCCTGATGCAGTTGCGGCTGCTGAACTGGCTGATCCATAAGATCCTGCTCCATATGGCGCATATGTTCCTTGTGATGGTGAACTTGTTGATGAAGTGGTGGTTGATGTAGATGAAGAACCTCCTCCTCCGAAAATAAATATTTCTGTTGGTCCATTATTGTTTACAGACGATGCTGCTGATGATGTTGCAGATGTTGTTGAGCCAGAACCGTTTGATGGTCCAAAGAATGGTCTGTTTGGACCGTAATACCCTCTACTATTTACGGCTTCTGCGGCTGCTGCTGCGGCTGCAGATGCTTGATCTGGGCCATAGAAATTTCCGTATTGATCGGTGAAACCACCTGCGATTGCTGCTGCTTCAGCGGCTGCTGCAGCGGCTGTTGCTGCTGCTGAGGATGAGGATCCATCATTATATCCATTCCCGTTTAGAACGTTATAACCTTGTCCATTCCCTGCGGCTGTTGCAGCCGCTGCAGCTGCGGCAGATGCTCCGTATGCACCATCTAGGCCATTTTGTCCATATTGACCATTGTCATATCCTTGACCAATGTTTGCTCCATTGCCACCACTTGCTGCTGCTGCTGCTGCTGTTGCTGCTGCTGCTGTTGCTGCTGCTGCTGCAGCTGACGATGAGCCAGAGCCATCTGATGGTCCATAGTTTTGTCCTTTTTGACCGTAATACCCATTTTCGTTTGTGGTTGCTGCTGCTGCTGCTACTGCGGATGAGGATCCATCATTATATCCGTTCTCGTTTAGAACGTTATAACCTTGTCCATTTCTTGCGCCTGATGCAGATGCTGTGGCTGTGGCTGCTGCTGCTGCTGAAGATGAGGATCTATCTTTATTTCCGTACCTGTATAGACCGTTATAACCTTGTCCATTTCCTGCGCCTGATGCAGTTGCGGCTGCTGAACTGGCTGATCCATAAGATCCTGCTCCATATGGCGCATATGTTCCTTGTGATGGTGAACTTGTTGATGAAGTGGTGGTTGATGTAGATGAAGAACCTCCTCCTCCGTAAATAAATATTTCTGTTGGTCCATTATTGTTTACAGACGATGCTGCTGATGATGTTGCAGATGTTGTTGAGCCAGAACCGTTTGATGGTCCAAAGAATGGTCTGTTTGGACCGTAATACCCTCTACTATTTACGGCTTCTGCGGCTGCTGCTGCGGCTGCAGATGCTTGATCTGGGCCATAGAAATTTCCGTATTGATCGGTGAAACCACCTGCGATTGCTGCTGCTTCAGCGGCTGCTGCAGCGGCTGTTGCTGCTGCTGAGGATGAGGATCCATCATTATATCCATTCCCGTTTAGAACGTTATAACCTTGTCCATTCCCTGCGGCTGTTGCAGCCGCTGCAGCTGCGGCAGATGCTCCGTATGCACCATCTAGGCCATTTTGTCCATATTGACCATTGTCATATCCTTGACCAATGTTTGCTCCATTGCCACCACTTGCTGCTGCTGCTGCTGCTGTTGCTGCTGCTGCTGCAGCTGACGATGAGCCAGAGCCATCTGATGGTCCATAGTTTTGTCCTTTTTGACCGTAATACCCATTTTCGTTTGTGGTTGCTGCTGCTGCTGCTGCTGCGGATGAGGATCCATCATTATATCCGTTCTCGTTTAGAACGTTATAACCTTGTCCATTTCTTGCGCCTGATGCAGATGCTGTGGCTGTGGCTGCTGCTGCTGCTGAAGATGAGGATCTATCATTATTTCCGTACCTGTATAGACCGTTATAACCTTGTCCATTTCCTGCGCCTGATGCAGTTGCGGCTGCTGAACTGGCTGATCCATAAGATCCTGCTCCATATGGCGCATATGTTCCTTGTGATGGTGAACTTGTTGATGAAGTGGTGGTTGATGTAGATGAAGAACCTCCTCCTCCGTAAATAAATATTTCTGTTGGTCCATTATTGTTTACAGACGATGCTGCTGATGATGTTGCAGATGTTGTTGAGCCAGAACCGTTTGATGGTCCAAAGAATGGTCTGTTTGGACCGTAATACCCTCTACTATTTACGGCTTCTGCGGCTGCTGCTGCGGCTGCAGATGCTTGATCTGGGCCATAGAAATTTCCGTATTGATCGGTGAAACCACCTGCGATTGCTGCTGCTTCAGCGGCTGCTGCAGCGGCTGTTGCTGCTGCTGAACTGGCTGATCCATAAGATCCTGCTCCATATGGCGCATATGATCCTTGTAATGGTGAACTTGTTGACGAAGTGGCGGTTGATGAAGATGAAGATGATGATGCTGCTACAGCTGATGATGAGCCAGAACCGTTTGATGGTCCAAAGAATGGTCTGTTTGGACCGTAATACCCTCTACTATTTACGGCTTCTGCGGCTGCTGCTGCGGCTGCAGATGCTTGATCTGGGCCATAGAAATTTCCGTATTGATCGGTGAAACCACCTGCGATTGCTGCTGCTTCTGCTGAGGATGAGGATCCATCATTATATCCGTTCCCGTTTAGAACGTTATAACCTTGTCCATTCCCTGCGGCTGTTGCAGCCGCTGCAGCTGCGGCAAATGCTCCTGCACCTTGTCCATTTTGTCCATATTGACCATAGTCATATCCTTGACCAATGTTTGCTCCATTGCCACCACTTACTGCTGCTGCTGCTGCTGCTGCTGCTGCTGCTGCTGCTGCTGCTGCTGCAGCTGACGATGAGCCAGAGCCATTTGATGGTCCATAGTTTTGTCCTTTTTGACCGTAATACCCATTTTCGTTTGTGGTTGCTGCTGCTGCTGCTGCTGCGGCTGCTGCGGCGGCTGCGGTTGAAGATCTGTCATTATTTCTGTTCCCGTATGAATTGTTCTTGCCTTGTTCATTTCCTGCGGCTGTTGCAGCCGCTGCAGCTGCGGCAGATGCTCCTGCACCTTGTCCATATTGTCCATTTTGACCATAGTCATATCCTTGACCAATGTTTGCTCCATTGCCACCACTTGCTGCTGCTGCTGCTGCTGCTGCTGCTGCTGCTGCTGCTGCTGCTGCTGCTGCTGCTGCAGCTGACGATGAGCCAGAGTAATTTGATGGTCCATAGTTTTGTCCTTTTTGACCGTAATACCCATTTTCGTTTGTGGTTGCTGCTGCTGCTGCTGCTGCGGCTGCTGCGGCGGCTGCGGTTGAAGATCTGTTATTATTTCTGTTCCCGTATGAATTGTTATTGCCTTGTTCATTTCCTGCGGCTGTTGCAGCCGCTGCAGCTGCAGCAGATGCTCCGTATGCACCATCTAGGCCATTTTGTCCATATGGACCATTGTCATATCCTTGACCAATGTTTGCTCCATTGCCACCACTTGCTGCTGCTGCTGCTGCTGCTGCGGCTGCTGCGGCGGCTGCGGTTGAAGATCTGTCATTATTTCTGTTCCCGTATGAATTGTTATTGCCTTGTTCATATCCTGCGGCTGTTGCAGCCGCTGCAGCTGCGGCAGATGCTCCGTATGCACCATCTAGGCCATTTTGTCCATATGGACCATTGTCATATCCTTGACCAATGTTTGCTCCATTGCCACCACTTGCTGCTGCTGCTGCTGCAGCTGACGATGAGCCAGAGCCATCTGATGATCTATAGTTTTGTCCTTTTTGACCGTAATACCTCCCTATATCGTTCCCGTTGAGAACGTTATAACCTTGTCCATTCCCTGCGGCTGTTGCAGCCGCTGCAGCTGCGGCAGATGCTCCTGTACCTTGTCCATTTTGTCCATATTGACCATAGTCATATCCTTGACCAATGTTTGCTCCATTGCCACCACTTACTGCTGCTGCTGCTGCTGCTGCTGCTGCTGCTGCTGCAGCTGACGATGAGCCAGAGCCATTTGATGGTCCATAGTTTTGTCCTTTTTGACCGTAATACCCATTTTCGTTTGTGGTTGCTGCTGCTGCTGCTGCTGCGGCTGCTGCGGCGGCTGCGGTTGAAGATCTGTCATTATTTCTGTTCCCGTATGAATTGTTCTTGCCTTGTTCATTTCCTGCGGCTGTTGCAGCCGCTGCAGCTGCGGCAGATGCTCCTGCACCTTGTCCATATTGTCCATTTTGACCATAGTCATATCCTTGACCAATGTTTGCTCCATTGCCACCACTTGCTGCTGCTGCTGCTGCTGCTGCTGCTGCTGCTGCTGCTGCTGCTGCTGCAGCTGACGATGAGCCAGAGCCATTTGATGGTCCATAGTTTTGTCCTTTTTGACCGTAATACCCATTTTCGTTTGTGGTTGCTGCTGCTGCTGCTGCTGCGGCTGCTGCGGCGGCTGCGGTTGAAGATCTGTCATTATTTCTGTTCCCGTATGAATTGTTATTGCCTTGTTCATTTCCTGCGGCTGTTGCAGCCGCTGCAGCTGCAGCAGATGCTCCGTATGCACCATCTAGGCCATTTTGTCCATATGGACCATTGTCATATCCTTGACCAATGTTTGCTCCATTGCCACCACTTGCTGCTGCTGCAGCTGCTGCTGCGGCTGCTGCGGCGGCTGCGGTTGAAGATCTGTCATTATTTCTGTTCCCGTATGAATTGTTATTGCCTTGTTCATATCCTGCGGCTGTTGCAGCCGCTGCAGCTGCGGCAGATGCTCCGTATGCACCATCTAGGCCATTTTGTCCATATGGACCATTGTCATATCCTTGACCAATGTTTGCTCCATTGCCACCACTTGCTGCTGCTGCTGCTGCAGCTGACGATGAGCCAGAGCCATCTGATGGTCTATAGATTTGTCCTTTTTGACCGTAATACCTCCCTATATCGTTCCCGTTGAGAACGTTATAACCTTGTCCATTCCCTGCGGCTGTTGCAGCCGCTGCAGCTGCGGCAGATGCTCCTGTACCTTGTCCATTTTGTCCATATTGACCATAGTCATATCCTTGACCAATGTTTGCTCCATTGCCACCACTTGCTGCTGCTGCTGCTGCTGCTGCTGCTGCTGCTGCTGCAGCTGATGATGAGCCAGAGCCATTTGATGGTCCATAGTTTTGTCCTTTTTGACCGTAATACCCATTTTCGTTTGTGGTTGCTGCTGCTGCTGCTGCTGCGGCTGCTGCGGCGGCTGCGGTTGAAGATCTGTCATTATTTCTGTTCCCGTATGAATTGTTATTGCCTTGTTCATTTCCTGCGGCTGTTGCAGCCGCTGCAGTTGCGGCAGATGCTCCTGCACCTTGTCCATATTGTCCATTTTGACCATAGTCATATCCTTGACCAATGTTTGCTCCATTGCCACCACTTGCTGCTGCTGCTGCTGCTGCTGCTGCTGCTGCTGCTGCAGCTGACGATGAGCCAGAGCCATTTGATGGTCCATAGTTTTGTCCTTTTTGACCGTAATACCCATTTTCGTTTGTGGTTGCTGCTGCTGCGGCTGCTGCGGTGGCTGCGGTTGAAGATCTGTCATTATTTCTGTTCCCGTATGAATTGTTATTGCCTTGTTCATTTCCTGCGGCTGTTGCAGCCGCTGCAGCTGCGGCAGATGCTCCTGCACCTTGTCCATTTTGTCCATATTGACCATAGTCATATCCTTGACCAATGTTTGCTCCATTGCCACCACTTGCTGCTGCTGCTGCTGCTGCTGCTGCTGCTGCTGCTGCTGCTGCTGCTGCAGCTGACGATGAGCCAGAGCCATTTGATGGTCCATAGTTTTGTCCTTTTTGACCGTAATACCCATTTTCGTTTGTGGTTGCTGCTGCTGCTGCTGCTGCGGCTGCTGCGGCGGCTGCGGTTGAAAATCTGTCATTATTTCTGTTCCCGTATAAATTGTTATTGCCTTGTTCATTTCCTGCGGCTGTTGCAGCCGCTGCAGCTGCGGCAGATGCTCCTGCACCTTGTCCATATTGTCCATTTTGACCATAGTCATATCCTTGACCAATGTTTGCTCCATTGCCACCACTTGCTGCTGCTGCTGCTGCTGCTGCTGCTGCTGCTGCTGCTGCAGCTGACGATGAGCCAGAGCCATCTGATGGTCCATAGTTTTGTCCTTTTTGACCGTAATACCCATTTTCGTTTGTGGTTGCTGCTGCTGCTGCTGCTGTGGCTGCTGCGGTTGAAGATCTGTCATTATTTCTGTTCCCGTATAAATTTTTTTTGCCTTGTCCATTACCTGCGGCTGTTGCAGCCGCTGCAGCTGCGGCAGATGCTCCGTATGCACCATCTAGGCCATTTTGTCCATATTGACCATAGTCATATCCGTTTGCTCCATTGCCACCACTTGCTGCTGCTGCTGCTGCTGCTGACGCTGACGACCCATAGCCGTTATATTGTATTAATGTTTCAAAAACCTTGCCGTTGCTGTTATTTGATGTAGTTGATGTTGAAGATGAGCTTTCTGGTCTATTTTCTCCTGTTCCAACTCCACCTATAGCTGCTGCAACAGCTGATGATGCCGATGATCCAGCTGCATTACCAGGTCCATATAAGCCACCTTTTCCGTAAAGACCTTGTAAGTTATTGCCGAGATTGTATGGACCATATATTCCATCATTATCACCATATCTGCCAGAGCTACCTGCAGATGCTAATGCTGCTGCAGCTGATCCAGCTCCATTTGACCCTGGACCATATGCACTTCCTGGACCATACGCATCTTCTTGAATAGGGCCGTTAATTTGACCGTTCGGACCATTATAGCTATTGCCGGTGGAAGTTGTTGCAGTTGAAGCTGCAGTAGCTGTTGATGAGGGTCTAGTTCCAGGAGCGTACCATTGTCCATTTCCTGGACTGAAAGCGCCGCCTCTTCCGGAACTAGCAGCTGCTGCTGTTGAAGCTGAAGCTGATGATGGACCATATCCTGGTATATTACCATATCCAGGTCCGTATCTATTACCTCTAGGTCTACTTGCTGAAGCTGCGGAAGCACTCGCTGAACTGCTTGATGAGGTAACGGGTCTGTTTTGAACATATCCTGGACCACCATAATTATCAGTGCTGGCAGAGGCGCTCGCAGAGGAAGAAACTATTTCATCCTCTTCCACAGTCATTGTTTCTCTTCCATCTTCATCTATTTCGATAGTTACAATTTTGTGTGATTTTTTCTTTCCCGGATGAGCTAAGGAGCTATTTGTGTGGTAGGTTGTTATTGTCTTTTCCAATAGCTGACCGTCTGCAGTTTTAGTGAAAGTATCGCTTGTTTGTATACCTTTAGATAATTTTTCCATTTGGTATATATCTTCCATTAAATCGAAGTTGGCAGCGACATACTAAAGAAAAATATTTTTGATATTAAATTATTTTGAAAAAACATAATTCAGTCAATCGGATTCATGCTTGAAGATTGACCTTGCAGAGTAAGCAATGCTTACCGCGGATGACCATGAATTTATAAGAAGATTTCCTCTGTGTCTCGACAAGCACGTTAAGTTTAACAAACAGTACCTTATCACCAGGTACTGACTTGACTAGGTCTGATGGCGGTCGTTCCACGTAAAAGATAATATTCAATTATTATTAATATTTAATATTCAATTCCTTTAAACTAAAAGCTAACCCCAATGTTATTGGAAAAAACTTGGCAGATTGAAGATTGATTTGTCAATTGTCAAGATATATTTAATTTATCATGAAGTAAAAAATATTTATTGGTTATTGAAAATAATGGAAAACTTACCTGCAAAGCGCAGCACAGGATCACGAAGGTTGTTGCTCTCATCTTGGTGAGAGTTGGAACCGGACTGATGCCGATACAATATTTTTTTCGGTTTTTATACTGAAAATCTCGCTGACTATTGACGTATACTCTTTACAACACAAAAGAATCTAAATAAATATTGACAACAGGGCACCTCTGGAAAATCAATAACAATGTGAAAATTAAATCGCGATTTCGAACAAAGTCACACAATTAAAAATTGATTATGATATTGTATGCCTACCTGTTGTTGTTTCAACACTTGTTGACGTGTTCTTGTACAAGTATCTTTACCGCGATGTTTTTCATAATCTACTAACTATACCGATCCGTGATACCCGACCACAGTAAACATTTTAATTCGCCAAAACGCTGAGCTACAGTTTTCGATCTATCTATCCCATTTAACTATGAATGAGAGAATGAGAGAGGTTGAATCGGTCGGTTTGACACGTTATTGAAATTGGGGCAATAACGTTTGTGCGAGTGTTAGACTGTTAGAGTTAGTAAGTTACACACAGTTACCGATCAACCTATACATGCTGAGTTTTCTTTTATTGAATTAAAACATTATATAATGGTGTGCGTAAATAGACCTTTACTGAGTGATATGACCCTATTTGAGACTTTGAGAGTTATGGAGGAGGCTTTACGGCATCTTAGTTTGGTAATAGCAATTAAGTTGAATGTGGTGATTTTAATGTGAACATACAGTACTTCAGTAGTCATTTAGTTGTACTAAGCTAATTAGTTCATTTAGGGATTTTAAAAAAAATAGCCCCTGACTTAACAATCATATTTTTTGATTACATTAAATTTTGTTTCTTTTACTAAGATATCGGCATGCCAGGTTGTCCCTTGACATAGGCCTCCTCCAGATTCTTCCATTCTTCCCTGTCTCACCCTATCCTTCTCCAACCCTAGTAGGGACTCTGTGTGGATTTAAACTTAGAGCCAAATTCTTTGAGCCAACCAAAATTAAGTACATTACATGCTGCACTTTGTCCAGATAAAGTATTTAGCAAATCTAGATATCTTAGTAAAGCAATATTTAGTCACTTAGGATCTGACCACGAATTATATAGTTAAACCAAAGAAAATCACATTTAACAAGAATATTAACCAACAAATTAGATATGAGTGAACGCAATCCGGATGGCCTATAAACGGGAATACTAAATTCAGTGACTGGACATCTCCTGGAATTGACAAAAGTAGAGCTAAGATTACGGGTATGAACGATATTTAATGAAACAGTATAACTTTTATCCTGTTTTCATGCAATATGTAAAAAAAATATTACTATTCGAAAATTTTCAAAAATGCGCTCGGTAGCCTAACCATTATTTTATTTAAGTAACAAAATTCAACAGTCCAATAATTACATAAAAACAACTTCAACTGTAATAAATACAGAAACAAGGCGATCTACACTCCATGATGATAGAAGGTATAAATAAGTTATTAGTAATAATATTATATAAAATTAAAGTTGAACACAATACAGTCGAGAGATGACGCATTTCTATAAAATGCGTCATCTCTCGACTGTATTAAGCTGACTGTACTAAGCTCCAATGATGTGGTGAAAACTTTTAAATTGCTCAATTTAAAATAAATAACCGACCAAAATATAATTGTTAACATAGCATCACATTTAGCTTTCATATTTAACAAATATGTAGTTAGATATGTATGTGTTTTCCGATCTAATGAAACATAGTAAAATAAAACCATTATATATTATTTAGTGGGTTAAAAGCAATCCAAACTATTTTAGACCCATCTTAATCTTGCTAATAGTCTGTAAAATCTTTAACAACCTTATTTTGCAGCAATTAAAGTCATTTTAATATGAATAATTTATTTTATAATTAGCAGTATGGTTTCACAAAGAGTCGCTCAATCGCTCAATATCTTACATGCCTGTGAAAACGTGCAAGATAGTATAGGCGTATTGTGTGACTTATATAAAGCATTTGATTGCGTTGAACACTAAATGCTTTTGCGAAAACTCAGGCACTATGGGGTAAGGAATCATGGACATGATCTAGTTGCCTCTTACCTTCATGACAAAATTCAACGAGTTGATTTAAAATTGAATTAGGTCTTCCGTGGTACGATTATGTAAGGGATACTGTCGGTTTTAAAAATTAAGTGTACCTTAATCTTCATCCTCAAGCTTGTCATAAATTTAAATTTTGTGTGATTCCATTTATGGAATACGCACGCCGGATTATCTGTCTGAATGGGCTGATCCTTGATCCTTATCTTTTTTTAATATAATTATATTAAAATATAAAACCATTCTAACAATTAACATTCAATTAGTAATAATATAATAAAGTTTACAGCATTACATAATATTTCCACAGTTTACAATAAAGTCAGAATTCATAACAATTATAATAATAAAATAAATAAAATAAATATCTCACAACTTACACACAACGTCATCTAGTTCCAAACCAAGCAGAGCTTGTAATATGGGTACTAGAATAACTGATACTAATACATAATATTATTATATACTTTTCTTTTGTTAATATATACTTATTGTACATAGAAACACCCAGACTAAGACAAACCCTCATGTTCATGCACACAAAGATTTGTCTTAAGCGGGAATCGAACCCGCGACTTCGGCGTTGCAGGCAGGTACACTACCCACTCCGCCATCCGGTCATCAAATAAAAAAATAAATACACCGAATGTCAAACTAAATAATAAATTTATTTATTTCGGAACACCGTCCATATTAAAATAGCTTATTGTGTATCCTTAACTATCTTATAATTATACTAACTATGTTTATTTTATTGTAACATTGTGCACCAGTGGTTAAACAGTCCAAAGGTGTTAATCTGACAAACAGTTAAAATCATTCGGTTCTTACATTTAAACAAACTATATCTAAATTTAGCTGCACGATGGCAGATCAATGCATCAAGCATTAAAATACAATAACAATGTCACTCTTAAAAATAAATAAATTTTCCCACCATAATACAACGAAGTCGCGGGCAACAACTAGTCAGTTATAAATCCAAACAATCTGGAACGAGAATGGAACCCTTTTGTAGGGAAACAATCTCGAGAGTCTATAACACATTATTAAGAAGGAAATTCTTATATTCATATGCAAATCAGCCTCTATAAGATTAAGTGTCCATCTCACCAACGTGTTAAACCAGTGTTTAACGATGAATCAACAATCTATTGATTTCTCCGTCCCGTTCTAACATTAGGAGGGTACAATCTGTATCGGATCGGCAGTACTTCCTTATTCGGGTTGTAATTTTAATATTATTTAGATTTAATAGACTAATGATAATTAACCGAAATTATTTACTACACATACCATACCTTTTTCAATAGTATTTATAAAAAAAAGTCCAATTATATATCCATTTAAGCCCGTGTATAACGCCAGTGACCTTGCTCAAATGGGTGTTACCGCCGTAGATGGAACGCGGGATGCGCGGCGCACACCGCCCGATCCGTACTTTTCCCCTTAGAAAAATGTATCATGAAATATCGTGAAAAATATTTTTTTTTTAAACTACGCCCACAGCGAACGATCGTGAAGTCCACCTGATGGTAAGTGGAGTACAGCCCATAGACATCAACAATCCACAAAAGCAGATTATAGATGCGTCGCTGCAGCTGAGGACTACGGTGTTATGCCTCATGTGCCAGTAATTTCAGGACCAGGAATATTTCTAATCAAATAAATTACAGCGTATTTGAGACATAAAAAGGTAAGTTTTCACCAAATTTCGTGAAAAAAGATATTTGTTTGTCAAAAATAAAATAAAAAGCCAAAAAACTTGGTTTTTGGAATTTTTCACATCAATTTTGAGGTTATATGAAAAAAGAGTAAATACAATAGTTTTAGATCTTTTTATTACCAACAACTTTGCCATTCGACTTTTTTCCCTAGGACTTTTAATTTTTTTAAAAACCGTTTTTTACCCTTAAACCCCCCCTCCCCTCTTCCCCTTCCCGACCTCAGATCGCCTGTTAATTATTTTTCCTTTCATTTTTATAATATTTTCCTCCTTTTCTAATGGGTTTCATCCTACTATTATTTTTTTTCACTTTTTATTATTTTTAAAGGCTTCTACCCTAGTCTATTAATTACTAATCACTTTTTAATTCAACAATATTTTTGTCATCAATTGGAATTTGTATTTGTTAATTTTGAAATGGAGATATGTTTTGTGTAATGCTTTAATATTGTATAGGATTAGTTTTGTGGTTGTTTCATCTTAATGTAATTTAATTGTTTCACTATAAATGTATTGTATATAAAATATTGTATTTATTTTTTTATTCTTTGTGACAAAAAAAATTGCAACATGTAATTATTATTATTTTTTTTTCTTTTTTTTCTTTTGTCCCACTACTTTTTACTCATTCACTGGGCGCATCAGAATATCAGCGCTGCGGTGCTTCTAGCGCTGCAGTATTGTGCTGAGATGCGTACCATTTATGAATGGTATTTTTAATTATTTAGTTTTAGACGCTTTAAAATGTATTATTTTTTTATTATGCCGGAATAAATGATTTTTCTTTCTTTTTTTCTAATTTCTAATTTCATTGTTATAGCCTAATTTTTATAAATAACTATCTGCCCGCAAAGTGTCTTCCCTTAACAAAAACTAAGTGAAGTGTTAATGGACACATTCTTAGATTATATTATAACGTAGCAATTTATGTTAACATAATATTACTTATTAGTCTTGATAGGCTAGATTGTAATGTAAATAAGATATCATAATTTTAATAATTGATTTCTTATAATAAAAAAGAAAAAAAACTTATCACTATACTTACTTAAAAGTTTAAAAAGTTTAGTTTAAGAAAACTGCAGTTAAAGAAGTTTGGTGCGATAGGGCTTAAGAAGGGTTGAGTTAAGATTCAGTTATCTTGGATCCGATCGGACGAAGGGTTACGCCGCTCTTTACTGATTACTTTATTGAGAATATTCTTAAGGTTAAAAGGGTAACCCTTTCATGCGATTACGCGAACAATTTCCTCTTGAAATTGTACTTAATGACTCTCATTTTAGGTTTAACTGTAATGTAGCCCTGGTATGTAAGAAATTGCGACCTCCACAGGGACCTCAACATTGACGTCGTAGATAAAGTGATGCAAAAATTGGCAGAAGCCCACGAATATAGGCTTCATCATCACGCTAACGTCGAGGCCATCCAGCTCCTCGACAATACGGACATAGTGAACAGACTTAAACGGACAAAACCATATGAGTTAGTTAGTGTTAGTGATTAAGTGAAAAATTACAAACAAAAACAGTGATAGTTCAAAAGACAACATGAACTAAGTGTCTTCGCCTTAATAAAAACTAAGTGAAGTGTTATTGGACGCCTCTTAGATTTATACGTCGCGCCTGAGTCGCAGCCAGTCTTGCACTGCGGGCAGCGACGCGCACGACGTATCGCACTCTCTTGATAATGCCTAGACGTATAGGTGAAACCGCGGTCGACTAAATAGACCAACATTACGTGAGTAACACCCGTATTTCATAATTTTAATATCACAAATATCTTATTTTATTACAATCTAGCCCATAAAGGCTAATGAGTACCTAATTCTATTTTAACCTAAATTAATATGTAAACATAATTTTATATTAATGTTACAAACTCACGTCAGTTTTAATAAAAATATTTGTGATATCTTACAATACAAAAAAAATAAAATCTGTAATGTAAGTAAGAAGACACTTTTTAGTAGGTTTTAGTACTCGCAAGCAGCGGTAGCCGAGTCGAAGGTCTCGGGGTTCGAACCCACGGCACACCTCTGTCAATAAATCGTTAGGATTCGTCTTTTTGAAGACATTTGTGTATTTATTACATAAATTATCGCTCCCTAACGGTGAAGGAAAATATCGTGAGGAAACCTATATGCCTGTGAGTGCATAAAGTGCTCGAGGGTGTGTGCAGTCAAGCAATCCGCACTTGGCCAGCGTGGTGGACTATGGCCTAACCCTTCTCATCATGAGAAGAAGGCCGAGCCCAGTAGTGGGACACGTATTAAATACAGGTCTGCTTATGAGCCATTAACAAATGTTGCAAAAATAATAAAACATGCTTTTTTCTGTTGTTGCAATGGATTTTATCTGAAATGGGATAGTCTATCATCATACAAACACCATGACAATTTGATAGTATGGTAACTATCAAATACGTTACAATCCGATTACGAATGTATTAAAATAGGCACTAATAGAATGTATTAGATTATGCACAAGCTAATTCTTTATATTTATTATTTTATAAAATAAATCATTAGAAGTAAATGCTAATTTACTATAAAATGGTTTAAGAGACCAGTACTTGCTTTGTGCTTGCTTCACTGGTGGTAGTGCTCTTGTGAATTAGCACGAGGGCGGCAGCACCACCGTCTCACCTTTAACCTGCCGCCAAATAGTAGTGCTTCCATTACTGTGTTCCGGTTTGGTGGTGAGATCAGGCCCTGAAATACTGGTACATGAGGCATAACACCGTAGTCCTCAGCTGCAGCGACGCATCTATAATCTGCTTTTGTGGATTGTTGATGTCCATGGGCTGTACTCTACTTACCATCAGGTGGACTATACGTTCGTTCGCTGTGGGCATAGTATAAAAAAAAAAAAACCTCGGTCATCAGAAATGTACCATTAAAAAAAACCCACGATCTCTGAACCCCAACCCACTTTTTTTTTTAATTATAAGAAATCAATTATTGAGATTATGATATCTGATTTACCTTACAATCTAGCCTGTCAAGACTAATAAGTAATATTGTTAACCTAAATTGTTAATTAATAACTCCAATCCAAATGAGAAATGTTTGTTTTTTTATAACTGATTCACCAACTGCTGTGTATTGTGTAGATCTGTCAGTGTACCCTGAACACTGTGGGAGACATCATTAGGTTTTTTTTTTAAGATGTCAAGAAAAAATAGGCGACAAGGGTGTAGTTTTTATGTTATGGGGTTCAAGAAAAGTGAAGCTTTTGGTAAGGATACGAAATAACGTAAACTGAAAATCAAAAATCAAAATCAAAATTCTTTATTTGCTAAATATGGGTAACAAAGGTGGTATATAGGTAAATATTACAAGGTATCCATATCCATATCTTGCCTATTAAAGGCATGCAAAATTTTCGTGTCATTTTTTAAACGTCAAATGTACAAAAACTTGGTTAAAACTAAAACTTATAATAATAATAATACAAACTAACACTCTAAAACAGGCATATAAAACATAACATTATACTAATTCTATACACATTAATAATATTAAATATTTAAACTAAAAATAATAGTTAGTTATTGTTCAATAAATGTTAAATTTACGTTACGTCGGTAGGTTCACAAATTCGTATAAAATTGTATTTTTCGAGTAGTAAAATCGTTTTGTGAATATTATAATTAATAAAACGCAAAACGCACATGAAAAATTGTGTTGACACTAAACAAAAATGCAACTATCAAAAATTTTACTGTAAGGAATAAAAATGCTTAAAAAATATTAGGAATATGCAAACCGCGCATCCTACCGGGTCCTTTATTTGTAGCCCACTACATTGCGTCAACAGTACCCTTCGCAACAATATCCGTTAAAAAAAGGCGGCGATCATTTTTTGCTTGCCAAAATTCGCTCTCTATTATTTATAGGCATTATCGAATTAATTAATTATGATGAAATGAATGAAGTGTTGACTGTTATAACGGCATTTCGACCTGACGGTTTTTGTGCGTATTTATAACTGACTAGCTGACCCGGCGAACTTCGTACCGCCTTAGCGTAAATTTGAATGCACTACTTTATTTTGTATAGCTGACCTATCTTATGTATGCGTACCTATTCAATTTGAACTGGAATCTATAATATCCCCCATATAAAAATGAATACTTTTTTTTTTTTTTTTTCGCTGTAACAACATTGTACAGAGTATTAGAAAACTACAAAAAAAATATCAGCCAAATCGGTCAAGCCGTTTTCATGCCAAGTCGTGACAACGGAAAACGGGTTTCATTTTTATATAATTATATAGATATTAACTAAGGGAAAGATCATTTTATACACATTTTATAACAAAAAAAATACCAATAGGCATTTGAGTGCTCGGTTGGCGTAGTGGTTAGAGCGGTCGCCTTGCCGCTTTCAACTACGCTGGTGTTGTGGGTTCGATCCCCACATAGCACAAATCTTTGTGTCATTCGCAAATATTTGTCCTTACTCTGGGTGTGCTTTGTGTGTGAAATGTATGTTTGTGAACATCCTCGCGACACAGGAGATATTCCTAGAGCGGGCGTCGTTTTTTTTAAAAAAAAAACTTTTATTCGACCTAAGAATTGAATCTTAGTCCTAAACAGTATTCGCATATACTTAACACCTTAAAAAAAACTTGTTGAGAACCATCTCGGTTTTTTTTTTTGTCTGTTGAAAAGGTTTATAAACTGTTGGCTTTGGCCCCTAGCATGCTGCCAAAAAGTCAGGGATACCCGCAACAGTTCAATGCTCCCTGGTTCAAATCAAACCTTGAACTACAAAAAATACTATCTATAATAAAACCTGCCTGTATCTAATACAAGTCCCACTGCTGTGCTCAGGCCTCTTCTCATGATGAGGACCCGCTGACCGAGTGCGGATTGGTAGATTTCATATACCCTTAAGCACTTTTAAGGTACTCTAAGGCATTCAGCTTCCCTCACCGTTAGCAATAATTTATATGATAAATACACACATATATTCGAGAAGACGAATCGTAACGATTTATTGACAGAGGGGTGTGTATTGTCAAAAATAAGTATTTCTTAATTTGTTTGTTTTTACCACCAAGTAACAGTAATAGTGAAATATTTACAATTATATAAATGACACACTAAAACAAATATCGTCGCGCACGGTGCGGTTTTCTCCCACGCACGATAAAGTTTTGGAATGAAGAGAATACAGCATGGGGTTCTTTAAAAAGAGTACAAATAGGTTTTTAAAGGGTCGGCAACGCACGCGTGATGCCCCTGACGTTGCAAGTGTCCATAGGCTACTGTAACAACTGCTTACCATCAGGCGGGCCGTATGGTTGTTTGCCACCACAGTGGAATAAAAAAAAATGAGTTTTAATAAGATCATGACTACTGACAAGCGCTACGGTAGAAAAAAAAGAACTAAATTTGATTTACTTGGCTGAGTCTTGGTCAGTCATTTTTAACAGACTAACTTTCAAAACGACAACTCGTTAAACGTTGATTCAAGTTTAATTAACTATCGGCCTAGTGATTTTATTAAATACCGGCATTTAATGAACGGCCTAGGTGTCAAATTGACTGCGTAATTTAACTAAATGGCTGGTACATATACATAAACATATTATAAAGAGAAAAAAAGACTTTGACAGTTTGTTTGTAACCAAATAAGCTTCTCCTTGCCTGACCCGAAATCGAACCCGTGGTCTCGAGATAAGAGGTTGCTAACCACTAGAGCGAGGCAGTTAGTACCCAGGCAAATTCTACCAAATATTGTCTCCCAACACCTTTGCTTACTCAAGTCACCAATAAAGTGTGTTAATGAAACCAGAGAAGTAATAGAATAACATAGGGAGAATTTTACGACCGAAGATACGAACGATGTGTGCTTGCCTCTCCAAACATTGGGCCAACTTAACCTGGATTGTTTGGATGTTTGGACAAATATTGGCTTACTTAGGTCTTTGATTAAGGTGTGAAGTAAATTTTGGAGAGCTGACTGCTTAGTTGATTACCTTACTATCCAGAATAAATCGGTCAAGTTCGTGTCGGGCCACGTGCAGATCTTGCAATATAGGGACATCATACGGACTTAGATCCGGATATCATTAAGATCTATCTATAGGTATACTAAATAAAAACCTCATTATTTTTTAAGTATTTTGTATATTGTACGAACATTTTGGACACCTATTATTCGTGAACGTCAAGATGGCGGGACCCCGCCAGATTTTGTGAATATCATGCGATAAGGATTTAATACACTTTTCCTACTATTTCGTACTTTCATAGTAAAATTCTACACCCATAAAATTATCTCTCAAATTCTATATTTGTACGAGACAGAGTGGGTTTGATGATATGGTGGAATAAATATCTAATCGACGTTAACATTTACCAAAAAAAAAAATTGATGCAAAAAGACTAATGATAGCAGCCCTGTATCTTATACATGTCCCACTGTAACTAGTAAGACAGTTAGTACCAATTACTAACCGGACATGGAACCAATTCTAACTGTACGTTTATTTGCAAGTTAGTTACAAGTTGTAGAGGACGCGATCGCTACAGATTTAGTACTTAGACAAGTTGACTAATTTGTCTACAAGTCGAGTTGACTAAGTTGTCAAGTTGGACTGGTTGTTTGATGGTGGAGTTTTGATTTGATTTTGTTACAAGAACTTGATTTTTTTTTTTATTCTACGCCCACAGCGAACGAACGTGTAGTCCACCTGATGGTAAGTGGACTACAGCCCATGGACATCAACAATCCACAAAAGCAGATTATAGATGCGTCGCTGCAGCTGAGGACTACGGTGGTATGCCTCATGTGCCAATAATTTCAGGGCCTGATCTCTAAAGGTGAGACGGTGGTGCTGCCGCCCTCGAGCTCATTCACAAGAGCTCTACCACCAGTAGTTTGATGTTGTAAAATGATTGTTTCTTCGGGTATAGTTTTAAAATTAAAAGTGAAGATTTTTTATATGACTTAGGGCCAATTTTTTTGGCCGAGTTCCAAGCTGAGGTACGGTTTTTGATCTCTGAGTATTGATTAAACATTAAATGAGTGATTGAACGCATATTAATGGTCGGATTACATTGACAACGTCAAGAAGTGACACACTCGTCACTAATGTCAAAGAGTGCTGGATCGCGATAACGAAAGTGTTCACAGTAAGTGTACATAAATACCACTTTCAAGACGCTACCGTTGGATAGTTGTCCGCCAGGCAATACCACCGAGCCTGGTCGGAGGATCCACTCTTTGTGGTGGAGGAACATCACCCCCCGTTTCTCTGTAGGCGTCATGCAAAGACCCTCAAAAATATACTTCTTATGCCATAAAATACTAACAGAAAAATTTTGTATTGAATCAAACTTATACCAACGGTTTTAAGACAACAGCTTTTTAAATTAAGCCATTATTTCTAATTATCCTCAACAAAAAATATCTATTTGCAATCTGTTACGGAACGCTATAATTGAAATTTAAAAAAAGAGCGTTCTTTTTTTGAATTTGACGTGACAGCTCTGTTACAAATTTAATCGTGCTGCTGGGATAACTCTTAGCTCACGAGTAATAAGGTTGAATTTGTATTTTATGAGTTATTGTTTTTTTAAAGTGATTAGTTCGGGTGCAGGTTGATGATTGGTTTATGACAGTAACGGTCTCTGAATGGTAGCGATTTAGTTGTCGACGAACCCTTATTATATAACTTTATGAGTCTGTTTATTTAACCGACCTCGTAAAAGGAGGTAGAACACGCATGCATGTGCTCGAAAAAGAAACTACCGTTTTCGTAACATTAAATAACATCACGCCTAAATTACCTAGAAGGTTTCGGCAGGGCTGTATAACACCCACACGTCACCTAGCTAGCTGAGGTATATACACATTTCATCTGTTGAGTGAGCCTATCGTTATCTACCAGGCATTCCGAGAATGTCCTGACGGAAAAATCACAAATGTGTGCTGCCTTTTCCCGGCCTGACCGTGAGCAGCTTAATTTTTATTTTATTACTTATTTCTAAATTATTTTGTTGTTGTTTTTGTTATTTTGTTGTTACACCAAATTTCGTGAAAAAAATTATTGTTTGTAAAAGATAAAAATAAAGATCGTAAAATTTGGTTTTTTGAATTTTTCACATAAATTTTGAGATTATAATGAAAAAGTGTAAATACAAAAGTTTTAGATCTTTTTATTACCAACAACTTTGCTATTCGACTTTTTATCATAGGACTTTTAGTTTTGCCGGAAATCGAGAAAAACCGAAAGAAGGAGAAGAGGAGGGGTTTTAAGGGTAAAAACCCTTAAAACCCCTCCTCTTCTCCTTCCCGACCTCAGATCGCCCGTAAATTTTCCTTTAATTTTTATAATATTCTCCTCCTTTTCTAATGGGTTTCGTCCTACTATTTTTTTTTTGGTTTTAAAAATTATCGACACTGGCCTATACCTTATACTCAAAAATCGTAAATCTTCATCATCTTCCAAGCCTTTCCCAATGACATTGGTTAGGTTCTGCTTTTTGTCTACTATCTATCGATTTAGCTGAATATCAGTATTTTACGTGGAGCGACTGCCTCCAGACCTCCACAACCCATCACGAAGTGATACGATACTGGGTGAATAATTATGCTGTTTTTTTACAGGTGGTAGAGCTTAATCTGCTTTTGTGCTAAAAAAATATGAATACAAATCGTATATATGCTTGAGTTTTAGTTTTTTTTTTGTTCAATGTGATACCGTCCGTCCTCTCTCTGGCACCATCAGAAAATCAGCGCTGCAGGGCTTTCTTGCTCTGCAGCACATGGCTGAGATCCATTTCTGACAAAAAAAAATGTTTATTATTGTAAGTTTTATTTTACTTTTCTCTTAGTATTATTATTATTTTAGTCAGAATAAATATGTTTCTTTCTTTCTTAAATGAACAAAAGAAAAAAAACTTAATGACGTCATTGTATACTTAGCGATACACGACAATAGAATAGAATAGTTAGTTAATGGCTAACACCTGATACAACTCTCTCAATGGAGTTGGTAAACACATGCCGCGGACTCCGTACCACGGTATCCAGCGATTCGGCATTCGTTTTAGATTGTTGTATGTAGTGATAAAATATGCACTATTATAAATGCATTTTAGAATAACACTTCCAAAATAAAATCGTAACAAACAAAACGCCTGTACAAATTGTAAGAGCATAAAATAATACTTAATAATAATATGTTAATTGTCTTTGATACTTTTTCTTTAGGCGCTTTTCTAATGTAAACATAATAAACGTGTTTCTTATTGAAATTGCAGTTTTATAAGTATAATAATGATTCAAATGTAGTTGTACTATATCGTATTAAAATTTGGTGTGGTTAGTTTAAGCTCACGCCATGTTTTTTCTTTAATTTAATAATAGGACCACTTTCTTTGTAGGATATTTAGTAATTTTATGGGTGTAGAATTTTACTATGAAAGTACGAAATAGTAGGAAAAGTGTATTAAATCCTTATCGCATGATATTCACAAAATCTGGCGGGGTCCCGCCATTTTGACGTTCACGAATAATAGATGTCCAAAATGTTCGTACAATATACAAAATACTTAAAAAATAATGAGGTACCTATAGATAGATCTTAATGATGTCCGGATCTAAGTCCGTATGATGTCCCTATATTGCAAGATCTGCATGTGGCCAGACACGAACTTGACCGATTTATTCTGGGCAGTAAGGTAATCAACTAAGCAGTCAGCTCTCCAAAATTTACTTCACACCTTAATCAAAGACCTAAGTAAGCCAATATTTGTCCAAACATCCAAACAATCCAGGTTAAGTTTGCCAATCAACTTTGGCCTTAGCGAACATACCTAATGAAATCAAACTTTTGCCATTAAATAGATTCTGTAGAAAACTTAAATTATGGCTGATTGAAAAGTCTTTTTATTCATTGTCAGAATTAATATAAAGTCAGGATAATTATAAAATGTAAAAACTATGTCAGTTTAGTAGAGCTTGCTTGAGTTATTGATGAAATTGTTTCGAGTCCATAAATTATTTAAATATTGACATGTTATTACCATCTTCTTTTTTTTTGACGCCCGCACTAGGAATAACTCCTGTGTCGCGGGGGTGTTCACAAACATACATTTCACACACACAAAGCACACCCAGAGTCAGAACAAATCTTTGCGAATCACACAAAGATTTGTTCCATGGGGATCGAACCCACTACACCAGCGCAGTTGAAAGCGACGAGGCGGCCACTTTAACCACTACGCCGGCCTTGCACCCGTTTCTACATCAATACCCACGTACGTTAAACCACCTGGTCACAAGCATATCGTCACAAACCAAGACGCGTGGCAAACACACGAGCGGATGTCTCCAATTTCCATAAATACTCTAATAATACCCAAAATTCAAAGCAATATGAACCTTATTCTTTTTAACATTAAGTCGAAAATAATTTTGGTAAAAGTATTCAAGGTTCAAAAATATATTAAGGCAATGTCAACCTTAAAGTTAACTGTTTAAGATTGGTATTCGATTGGCAGGAACGGCACGTGTCTGATATAGCACAGGAAGTTCCGAAGAAGGGTGCCCTCTAAGACGTTGGAGTAAGGAACCGTGGAGACAGATGGTACTATGCTCTAGTGGACACTAGTCCTATTAATTTGTTTTTAATAATAGTCACACGTACAATTTAAAAGCGTAGATTTTTTTGGTACTTATACCATGATTGCCTCGTTGGTTACACCTTCGCGAATTGCAAAAGAGGAGCTCGTGGATGTTGTGGAGTCAAAGCTACGTGGACCGATCGATCTTGCAGCTTAAGCCATGCTAACTGCGATCGGCTGTGGATGGGTGATCATCTTAACATAACGCGTTTTCCTTCGTACATCGAAAAGCACGTTAAGCCGTCGCCGCGTCGTCTAACGAAAAGTATAGTATCACCTCGACTTTGAAGTAAAAAAATTATGTGACGGTCTGATGGCCGTAACTACGTAAAATACTGATATTCAGCTATATCCATTAGACTAGAACCTGACTTCAGACCAGATTTAGACTAAGCATTAATACTAAGCTGATAGGAAAAAGAAGAAAATAAGTCGTAAGAAATTAATAATCTTTCTGCCGTCCCTACATTTTATTTATTTATTTAATTTATTTATTTATAAAAAACATTACAAAGATACATTAAAAACTACAGCGAATGCAACATAAATCCGAGGGATTTTTCCGTTCATCCGATTCATCGCAAAACGATAAGCGTTACACTACAATTATACGTTACATCACTATACCTACTTTTTAACGACATAGTTGGAACATTACGATCACTCACCCATTATGCAGGCTTAAAAATAGCAAAAACTTAACCAAAACGAAACATCGTGTGCATAAGTGGGTGTATTGATATATCGATCTATTGGTGTGGAATAGTGTGAATGTTGTTAACGTTCTCTGTGGCGCGTCGTCATCTACTGATATTCACTGGATGTTCATTAGTTGGGATGATAATTATGATTTGTTGTGTTTGTTATTTTTAAGTAAGTACTGTTGATTTATTTTTAGTTGAAAACAATTTCATGTTAAAATGAATTGTTATTATTATTATTATATTTTCTTTATGTTATTAAGAACTTTAAGTATTAAGCTAAGTTTGTTTAATACTTGAAGTACTTATTTTATAAAGTGACATTTTAATGTATGTTTCAAATTATTAGGTTTTATTTCTTTTTTGAGGTTTTCTGGCAATCTATTTATGAGGTAGGGTATAATTTAACACAGGCGGCGTTTTCCATATAGGTTTTTGAAGTTAGGTATTACTAGTTTTTGGTGAGTTACAATGCGTGTCAATTTAGAGTGAGTGATATTTATACTATTTATAAGAATATTTTAACTTATCATGCACTGGCATGATTTTACAATAATTAAATAATGCCTGACATAAAAAGTAAGTCTGAGGAATTTACTTATACTTTTTGGGTGACAAATCGACTATGTGGCAAACGTACATTAACCATCTTATAAAGGATTCTCTAATCTCTACTTTGTAAGACAGTTAGTTCCAATTACCAACTGTCCGTTTATTCGCAAGTTAGTTACAAGTTGTAGTGGACGCGACCGCTTCCAACTTAGAACTTAGACAAGTTGACCAATTTGTCTACAAGTCGAGTTGACTATGTTACCAAATTGGATTGTTTGTTTGATTGTGGGAGCTTTGATTTTGGTTCAACAAGAACTTGATGTTGAAAAATGTCTACAAGTTGCACGGACTTTGGTTATCTGGTGATAAAATCAAATAAATATTGTAGGGGTGGGTTGTATATTGAGACACAATCACTCACGGTAACAGTCTATATTTACAATTATACATGTAAAGGAACACTTGTTACAAATACTTAATAATTACTATTGGTGCCGACTGCCGGTGCAGTACTTTCGCGTAGGATTCTAAGAAGGAATGGCCGCCGGGACGCGGACCGCGCCACACGGCACCGGCTAAAACGTAGCGTTGGCGGGAGGCGCGCTGATTGGTCGAGCACAGGCCTGCCAACACTCCAACCTTAGGTGGGTGCGAGCGAGAGGCACCTACAGCGCAGTGCAGCCAACATATACAATTTATACATACGCGCTACATTCTCCTCCTACAATTCACGATTTCGACCCGAAAGTGAGTTGGAAAAATCCTTAAAGCGCGTCTTAACTTTTACTTTACGTGGCCGACCCCGTAGACGACGAGGTTGGACTGGTTTAACAATACAATCAACATTATTAGAAACAAAAACAGTCAAATCAGAAGAATGGAATCGACCCAAATGTTGTCCCTGACAATCGACCAGTTCAAATGCGGTAGGGCTGACAACCCTCTTAATGGTATACGGTCCATCTCTCTGAGGCATAAATTTACGGGTTAAACCCTTAGAAGCATTGCTAAGGGCATGAGTAGTAAGTAAGACTTGATCACCCACCTGGAGAGAAGGAGATGGCCGTCGAGACGAGTCGGCATATTCCTTTCTTAAATCCTGTCGCTTCTCGACACGATCATGGATGTCTTTAAGTGAGTTAATGAATTTAGTAAGATATGGGGTTACCTGAGGAACGAAGGTTTCCTTATCTAGAATAGCTCGTAGGTCGTGCTGTGCATCAAATGGTGTCCGCATTTCACGACCGTACATCATATATGATGGAGTCATACCGGTGGTCGAACAAGTAGCAGAATTAAGAGCAAACCTTACCTGAGGCAAAGAATGAGGCCCAGTGCGATGCTCATTTTTAACTGACTCGGGGTGAAAGAGAGGTATGAAGCGGTATGGAGGGACGGCAATGGGCGCGTTATCGCAAGTATCAATACGATGCTCGGCGAAACGCGTTGCTTCTCCTCCTAGTCGGAAGACGTCCTCATGGTGCTGAATTAACTCCACGAGCTGCTGGCGTTGGTCACAGGTAAGCGATAAGCCCTCATCAGCCCTAAGCGACATTGAAGATACTGATATTGGGTCGCGCTGTGACATGAGTTCGCCCTCATACTCAAGCGGATAGGTCTGCGTGCACCCGGAAAAGCGCCATAAGGAAGCAGAAAAATCAATGACCATACCTACCGCATTGAGGAAGTCGATACCTAAAAGGGTGTCGTTATTATCAGCATCGGGAAAAATCACGAAGTCAACGGGGACACTCCTGTCCACAGTGATGGTGACATTAACATTCACCATTAAGACCTCGCGACGATGCACAACACCATCTGCCAGTTTTACGTTAACCTGTTTGGAACAAAAGGTGAGTCCTTTTTCTTTAAATATTTTATAAAGCTTATGTCCTGCTATGGATCGCTTTGCAGCTGTATCAATTAAAGCCGTGCCCCGAAATCCAAGGATGCAAATACTAAGCACAGGCCTCTGTTGCAATGAGCGTGCTTTAGTCAGCTGTGTAACGCCAGACACTGGCAATGAGTCTGCAGGCATACTGCCTTCAGGCAGAACAGCGTTTAGAGGCGTGTCAAGCTGATCCATGCAATAGCAGCACAACTCATGATCACGGACGAAAACAGGTGAACTTACCCCATTGGATAAGACGTTAAAACCATCGACGATAACAGGGTCACTTACTTTATCAGATCGACGAACACCTGAGTCGATAAAAGGGTCATCCACCCTATCAGCTGGTCGACGAAAACCTGAGTCGATAATAGGGTCATCCACCCTATCAGCTGATCGACGAACACCGCAGTCGATAATAGGGTCATCCACCCTATCAGCTGATCGATAAAAACCTGAGTCGATAATAGGGTCATCTACCCTATCAGTTGATCGACAAACACCTGAGTCGATAATAGGGTCATCCACCCTATCAGCTGATCGACGAACACCAGAGTCGATAATAAGATCACGTACCTTATTAGCTGATCGACGAAAACCTGAGTCGATAATAGGATCATCCACCCTATCAGCTGATCGACGAACATTAGAGTCGATAATAAGGTCATCCACCTTATCAGCTGATCGACAAACACCTGAGTCGATAATAGGGTCATCCACCCTATCAGCTGATCGACGAGCACCTGAGTCGATAATAAGGTCACTTACCTTATCAGCTGATCGACGAACACCGCAGTCGATAATAGGGTCATCCACCCTATCAGCTGATCGACGAACACTTGAGTCGATAATAGGGTCATCCACCCTATCAGCTGATCGACGAGCACCTGAGTCGATAATAAGGTCACTTACCTTATCAGCTGATCGACGAAAACCTGAGTCGATAATAGGGTCATCTACCCTATCAGCTGATCGACGAAAACCTGAGTCGATAATAGGGTCATCTACCCTATCAGCTGATCGACGAACACCGCAGTCGATAATAGGGTCATCAACCCTATCAGCTGATCGACGAAAACCTGAGTCGATAATAGGGTCATCCACCCTATCAGTTGATCGACAAACACCTGAGTCGATAATAGGGTCATCCACCCTATCAGCTGATCGACGAAAACCTGAGTCGATAATAGGGTCATCTACCCTATCAGTTGATCGACAAACACCTGAGTCGATAATAGGGTCATCCACCCTATCAGCTGATCGACGAATAGCGAGGTCATCTACCCCGCCGGGTGATCGGCTAAAACTGGGACCGATAATAGGAACACTTGACCTAAGAGAGAATCGGTTAACATTAGACACAATAATAGGGTCATTCACCCCCACAGCTGATCGGCGAACGTCAGTGACAACAATTGGGACGTCCATCCTATTAGCTGACTGGCTAACATGAGGGTCGATAATAGGATTATTAAGCCTACGAGAAAATCGGTTAACATCATGACCAGTAGGTGGAAGGTAGGTAGAGGTAGCATTAACACTATTTACTCTATGAGGAGAAACTGCAACGGCTAGATCATTAATATTATTATGATTGCTTACCAATACCGGTGAACTATCTATTGTGCTATCTAGTGAAAAATATGAGAACGCCAGATTATTATTGTTGCACGTATGGCACTGCGACCGCATGACACCTCTCGCTCCGCATCCATAACAATATATTTCTGAAATACTATTATTACGCGTTTCACTATTCACTTTAGACTTAAGTTTATTACACTCATCGCGTACGTGTCCGTATTGTTTGCAGTAAATACATCGCGATCGTTGCGTCACATTGGAGTCCCGTTGATTCGATGTTACGTTCGCGCATGAAGTACGAGGCGCGCTGTCGACGCTCGGCGCGGCTGGCGCGCTCGGCGCGGCTGGCGCGACCGGCGCTGCTGAGCGGCGCGGCGGTGGCGGCGGCTGAGGACACACCGCGTTTTCGGGACGGGCACTGGTACCGACGTACGCTGGTTGCAATCGGGACGACGACGACGATCCGGGCTGCGGCTTGTTCGTAGTACGCGTATCGGACTCCTCCAATTCTATAGAACGGGCGAGGCGGAGCAACCCCGCGAAATCTTTGAACTCTTCTCGCCGCAGATGTCTCCGTATCCGTGCGTCGAGAAGTCCGTACACCATGTCGACGCGGGCTTTTTCGGTTATGTCGCCGGCGGGAATTTTCGAGAGTAAGGCGCGACAGGTAGCCACGAAAATATCTGTATTTTGGTTACCCTGTCGGAGCTCGAAAAGACGTTTGTAGATTTGATGCGGCGGACGTTTTTCTCCGAAAGTGTTCTGTAGCAATTGAACGGCCGCGTTCCACGAGCTGATTTCTTCTTTGACGCCCTGGTACCATATCGCCGCGTGGTTCGTCAATAGCATTGAAAGGCCCCTAAGAGCGTTCTCTTCCGACACGTTGGCGCATTCCTTAAAACTTTGGACGGCGTCGATGAACGCGTCGACGGGCTCGTCGGCACCACCGCTGTATCTAGCGGTGCACTGGGTGAAAGTACCGCTTCCGACGGTTGATGCTGTAGACACGGGAACTGGGGAGGATGGTTGGCGAGCTACTCGCTCCAGCAAGCGCTCGAACGCCTCGGTCTGCGACTGCTGCATGGCGGCCATCATGGCGGCCACTTGGCCGTACGAAAAGTTTTCGTTAGCGGAGCCGGCGGCGGTCCTATCCTCGTCGGCACCCACGGTGACCTCGTCATCCGAAGGCGACGCTTGTTCCCTGCGTGTACGTGGCATAGCAGTAGGCACTCACGACACGTGCGCGTCGCGACACGTTGGGCAGCCACTTGTAGGGGTGGGTTGTATATTGAGACACAATCACTCACGGTAACAGTCTATATTTACAATTATACATGTAAAGGAACACTTGTTACAAATACTTAATAATTACTATTGGTGCCGACTGCCGGTGCAGTACTTTCGCGTAGGATTCTAAGAAGGAATGGCCGCCGGGACGCGGACCGCGCCACACGGCACCGGCTAAAACGTAGCGTTGGCGGGAGGCGCGCTGATTGGTCGAGCACAGGCCTGCCAACACTCCAACCTTAGGTGGGTGCGAGCGAGAGGCACCTACAGCGCAGTGCAGCCAACATATACAATTTATACATACGCGCTACAATATTTAATAAACATATCACATGTACATTGTAATGTGTATGAGTGTTTGCATCTCTCTCTCAAATTAAATATTTGTACGGGACAGATAGATTAAAAGCTTGTCGTTAACTTTAGAAGACTTTGGGTTTGATGATAAAGTGGAAAACATTTAATGGACGTTGACATTTAGTAAAAAAAAAGATGCAGTGCTACCTCTAAGGATTTATAGGCTTTATAATAATAGCAGCCCTGTATCTAAAAGGTACATGTCTCACTGCTGGGCTCGGGCCTCTTCTAATGACGAGAAGTGGTAGGCCATAGTCAACCACGCTGGCCAAGTGCGTATTGGTAGACTTCACACACCCTTGTGTATTTTTTAGGCACTCTCAGGCATGCACGTTTCCTCACGATGTTTATTCTTCACCGTTAGAATGCGACAATTTATATGATAAATACACACATATCTTCGAAAAGACGAATCTGAACGATATATTGACAGAGGTGTGTGCCGTGTGTTCAAACCTGGATACTTTAACTTCGCAGTCCTACGGTCTCCCACTGGGCTATCGCTGCTTGCTTTATAGGCTTTAATTAGTACAAACTAGTAAGACAGTTAGTACCAATTACTAACCGGACATAGAACCAATTCTAACTGTACAGTCGCGACCAAAAGTCCATAAGCAATCTCAAAAGGCAATAGTTTGAAGTGTAGTTTGACTTACGACCTTCTATTTCCAAGAAATAGACACATGTTGTTAACAAATAATTGTAGTTCATAATTTCAACCAAAAGGTAAGTGACAAGATGGCCGAGCGGTTAAGGCATGCAGTTAGATGCGTTAATCATTTCACCGCCAGGTTCAAATCTCACTTGGTTACTATTATACTTTTTGAAGTTTTTACTTGATTAGAAGGAATGGGACAGAAATATAGTATTCTTTATCTTGTTCACTTTGTTCACACATTTGTAAATATAATTATAGAAAATGTATGGGGTTTGATGGTGCAAAGGTGGGAGTCACGGGATGATAGGTGTATACAACAGTTAAAATCCATTGCATGGAAGTGTGGGAAAACTTAAGAGGAACCAGTATATGTGATAATATTGTAGGGTCCATGCGCAAACGTCTACTTGACTGCATCGAAAATAATGGGGGTTATACGAAATATTAATAATGTTATAATTATTTATAATTTAAGATGTTTTGGTTTTACTAATAAGACGCTGTAACTGAATATTAGCACTTCTGTAAATATTTAATGATCTTCAATGGAGGTTTAGTTTCCTTCTTCTTTTCGTCAGGACAAGCTGTAACCTCAATACATTTATTGTGACGTTACATTAAAAAAAAGGTCTTCATAAAGTGTAAATCATAATATTAGTCTTCAATAAACGCTGCTGTATACCAATACCTATTATAAGTGGGTATCAACAATTATATTTTTGTTATTAGAACCTCCTGTCCTTGTTGTCATTGTGAATCAATTTAGTAATATTTGTATTATCAATGTTATGAATTGACTAAGTGGGTTACAAAAAAAAATCTTATAAACGGTTACAAGGGAACTTTTTTATTTAGGTAGGAATGTGACGTCACAATTCTCTTTAAAATGTATTAATTGTTTAAATAAATAAAACGAATAAACATTGTTATCATCATTCAGCGTGACTTTTTTATTTCTACCTTACAACAATGAAAATAAAAATAAAAAAATACGTAAATAGTTAAATAATAAACATATTGATATAATAACTAATAAGTTAAATATATAACATATTTAACTTATTAGTTATTATATCAATATGTAACTATTTATGTATTGTATACATGTATTGTATCGCAATTTAAGCATGAATACCTAACAAGTTTGTGCAAATGTTACAAATATTATTATGATTTCGTAAAAACAAAATACAACCACAAATCAACTAAGCTTCAAACTCAGATTTAGTTGATCGTGATCCCAATGTTTACCCGATATAGCTACCTACCTGCTCATGATAGATAGATGCAAATTCTAGAAACCGGTCGCCACTGTGACGCGTTTAGTACGAATGCGACAACATTTCATTAGTGTGTGTTATCTTATAAACTGCTAAACACGCACGCGACTTCGTTAGTGTGTGTACTTGCTGTATCGGGCTCGTACCGTTCATAGCAATGTAGTCCTTAGCATGGCTATGGACTTATGAGCGTTTACTGTACGTTTATTTGCAAGTAAGTTACAAGTTGTAGAGGACGCGATCGCTACAGATTTAGTACTAAGTACAAGTTGACTAATTTGTCTACAAGTCGAGTTGACTAAGTTGTCAAATTGAACTGTTTGTTTGATTGTGAGAGCTTAATGTTGAAAAATGTCTACAAGTTAAACGGCCTTTGGTTATCTAATAGACATGTCACATGCACTTTAAAATGTGTTTGTGTATTTTAAAGTGCATGTGACATGCACTTTAAAATAAGAAGTTTTTGCCCTGCATAGCTAACTCGTTGGCCCACTGTACATGCAGGGTAAGGTAAGTATACGAAACTTTTTAAAGAGAGGCTTAGTGTCAAATAATAGTGCCGTACAGTTCGAGCCATGAGCCTGGTAAACAAATGAAATAACTGTGAGGGTTGAGGGGGGCTAGACATAGATACGGATCGAGATAAATGGAAATCCTTAGATTAGGCTTTTTCTTGAAGGGGGTGCACACAAAAAACTTAAAAAGAAAAATATCCATTTTAAAAAAATTACACCCAGTTGCATATTGATTTATTAATGAGTTAATGTCGATTAATTGAATCAATAACATATATCTCTAATTCAAGAATGATAAAATGTGTCAATAATATTACCAAATAAATCTGAATTTCATTTTATTTTAAATTTTCAAGTTTAAAATAGTGATAATTTATTAATTGATGAATTAAATTTAAATTTATTTTATTTCATGGCATTTTCATTTTTTATTTTATAATATTTTCTACCATTTGAATTATTTTTTACTGTATATTATATAAACGTTAAATAAGGTAAATTATGTAATAATTTTGTTTATTTAATGTTTTGACTCAAGAATGGTATTGTATTGAATTAATAAGCATGAAATATGACTTTTTAAGTTAAGATTTACAACATCTGATGACAATAAAATTTGGTCTACATAAAATACTGATATTCTGCCTCATCCGTCAAATGGAAGTCGACTTATTTTCACAGATTATTATGGCAGAGTAGAAGTCGTTCATGGTGGTAAAGCTCTTGTGAACAAGACCGTCTCACCTGTAACCTGCCGTCAAATAATAGTGGTTGCACTACTGTGTTTCAGTTTGGTGGTGAGATCGGGCCCTGAAATTACTGCCACATGAGGCATAACACGTCGTCGTACGTCTTATTAAATAAAAAATAGGTCTTCATTTACGTCACAGATTATTTAATCTGTTTAAGAAAACCATTTTTTTTACATAGGTGCCTAATGCTCGTAGTTAATCGTTTTGAATTAAAAAAAAAATAAGTCATGTGGTTTACTTGGCAATGAAAAAAAGTTCAAGAAGACGTTACCCCGTTTCGCTCGGGCGCTTGTTTTTGAATTTCGAAGACGCATAACGTTCGACCATAACGTACAAAGTAGTCAGGGGTAACCAACTCGGGTCGCTTTACGTTTGAGTTTTAAAGTTTATACAAGACAAGTTTTTTTTATGGTAGTACAAAGTTAAATATATGTATTATTATAGAGGGTAGAACAATCTTCTTAATATTTATGTGTGACCTTTGTTTGCCAATTCCTTAAATCTCTTTTCACTTCAGTCTTTATTAATTTGACTGCTATAAATAAGGGCGTTTCTAATTAAATATTACAGAAAAACAAACACTTATTAATTGAGGACGAATTGTTGTGTTGTGTTGTCTCATGTCGGATGGTCTTTGGTTTGACTCCCGGGTCGGGAAAAGTGTTATTTGGGTTCTTTTTTTCCGCCATAAAATTAAGAAAAAGCAGCACAAAGTTAGAATTGTGGCTAGTAGATGGCGATCTGCCCACCCTCTATTACATGGGACCTATTCATAACGGGTAAAGTGTGGGTATAATACACCTCTGCCTCCTTTCTAGGTAATATAGGCATTCTTCTTTTTCTTAATTAGGTTCAAAAAGCGGGCCACGGTTGGTCTGCCCTGGCTATAAGGGCGCACGCGACGACGACCGTTAAAATAAGTCACCGTGCAATACTTCCCAGTGCAGGGACGAATTGAGGACGAAACTATATGTGTATTACTAAATATCAATACTTAATTTTTCTTAAGTGTCGATTTCACCAACGTGTTAATCTCAAATTTTCAAAGTCAGGTAAAAACATGAATGATAGAGAGAGATGCAAAAACGAGTTTAATAAAATCGTAGATTAAGAAGTTCGGTAAATTCGAAGCTTTATCTGACCAGATTTTAATATAACTTAGAAATGGATACGAAGATTGAGAAGGAGAAATGAAATGCATTTGCACAGCAGTGGGACATCGAAACAGCTAGGTAAATAAGAAAATTATAATTTATTAATTATACCGGACACTCTAAACCGAGTTTAACGCTGGGCCCGGATTAATCATACAATTCATTTTCGATTTGTATCTCTCACTTTATGTTTGAGCGGAAATTCAAAAAGAAAACCTGTTTTTTTCTTGGTTCAACATGTTTGGTGAAATTGGGACTAAGCTAGACGAACATTGACGCTAGCATTTTTATAAATAGTTTATAAATTTAAAAAAATTAAAAGTGAATTGGACAAGTTTCAAAAGTAAACTAATATAAGATGTGTAATCTTAAACAGTTTTTATTTCTTCATACGTACGTATTTCAATCATTTTGACGCTGAAAATTCATCTTTGATTAAATTCTTAGCCAACTGAAGCAGCAAAAGCTTCCAACATTCTTGGAGGCTTTCAAGCTACTACGAATTAAGCCTACACTGTCTTGGACCGAGACAATTTGAGCTATTTAGCTCTCTCTAGGATTAAACTCATCTTACTTTAGGTATGAGTGCGTCTGTGGTTTATCTTGCTTTAAAGATAATTGTGTGTATGAGTGAAATGAGCCCCGGTAAAATACTACATACATACATACCTACATACATACATAACATCACGTCTATATTACCCAGAAGGGTGTTGCAGAGGTATTCAACACCTACACTTCACCGGTTATATTTAGGTCACATAGGATAGGGGTTGAGCGTATCGCCATCCTTCGGGCACAATTCCAACTCCGTGCTGATATTGTAAATTTCCTGACGGAAAGTTTACAATTAATACTTTGCCCGACTTGGGAATTGAACCCAAGACCTCACCGTGAGTGACGCATACGCTAACCACTAAACCAACGAGGCAGTTGTGCAGAGGTAAAATACTATTTATAATATTATATTAGTTAATTTAGCAGTATACAGTATAGCAATATTGAAAGATACAACTATTTAGATGAGGATAAATTTACTTAGTCATCTTTATAGTTACTATATATATTCACCCTTTGAGATTGTCAAGAATTAAATATTTTCGTAAAATTATTGACTTTATTGCGGGATTATTTTTTAAGAAGGACAATCAATAAAGTAAATACTATATTTAAATATAAGTAAAATGGTATGTCTTTTTTTACAAAACAAAATTGTGTGTTTATTTGTATAATGTTAAACTCCTCGTTTCTAAAATCCATCTCTGTACATATTGTCGTCTTTATGTGTGTACGAACAACAGTAGTAATCGCGACGAAAGCTCACCCTCAAAATAAACCTTTTTATGCGCACACCTGGCTTTAATAACGTTTAGACTTTATTGCCAAGTTATAGATGCCATTTTACATTAGCAATACCCGGTCCTTTGGTTTCATACTTTAACTAGTCTCTTTTAATATTGTGACGTGTTGGGTTTGGGAGCGTCGCCTCTTTTATTTTGTTTGTAAGGTGAAAATTAACTATAGTGAAAATCTAAATTTACAGTAAGTGGTAAATAAATATATTAACTCTAGTGTAGAAAAAACTTTAGTAAGAAATAATAGCCTTTCTAACTTTGAATTTTAGCTAACGTTTTTTACATCAACTTAATTTACTTTTAAGCTCAATCCTTTTCTAAGTATTAATAAATGCTATGAAGAAAAATTTAAACAACGGACTTTTGACCAAGATACAATATTTCAACCAAAAAAACAGCAAACAGCTGTTACTTTTTTTATAACCGCGCCACTAAAGAGCACTCGCTATTATCAAGATCAAATAAGGGGAGATTGTAGGGTCCGTGCGTAACGTCTTTTGGGCCCAAGACGAGTTCCTTGCCGACCGCCGCACAAGCGGGCCGGGCGCACGCCACCCCTGCTAACCCGCCAAATTCAAATAAGACACATTCAAATTCAAAAATAGAAGCAAGCCCGATATTTTGAAATTCTAAACCATTTTAATCAGTGCTGTGGAATATATTTTTTTTTATTGTGTTTTTTTATGCCAGATGTAAAACGAAAATAGTTTTTAATTCAAAGAGGTGCTATGTTTTCTTGTGCAATACAGTGTGAATCTATGGTCTGATTAAAAGTGCCTTATTTAATTAAAGTTAATTAATGTTTAAATGCCAAGGATTACCTGAGTTGTGGTAAGTATTATTAGTTTTGTTTTATAGTAGGTAAAATTAATCGAAATCTATACTAAGAATATTCACAAAGGTGGTTATTTAATCATTATAATTTATGTAAATATAAACATAGTTTTTTGGGAATATTTGACGCTTTTTTTAAATGGCAAGCTTCATTTTTTAAACCAGCCAAAGTTGCCACACGTTAGTTATCGATTTTGATATCTATTTGCTTGAGTGTAAAATCTATATTTGACTGCAGTTTTAAGGATAAGCTAAGATAAGGTATATGATAAATCGCTAAAATTGCCAGTATTTATTTATTGTTAATAATTTAAAAATATATAACTTTGCATTTGATCTTGACACAATGGGGTAGATTACTGAAAACGTAGCAGCCAGATGATTCGAAATGTATAGAAATGAGCATGTTTTTATATAGAATAATTTGACAGTAAACTTGTCAATTGCCTGGTAGTGTTAACAGCCCTATTGTTGATTGTTGACGGTACAGTAGCGCCATCTATATTCATGACACGTCAATTCAATATTTTTTCATACAGTAAATATCGATCAGCTGATCACCGTACGAACAATTAAAATATATTTGTTAAGACCGCTATAAGAGAAAGAAGGGGATAAATCATGTATGGACCTGAATATTGATTGTAACGGTTTGAATTACTTTGAATTCTGAAATGTACGCACTAATACGCACTAAGCGTTTCGCCTCTACATTTCTTATGCGAACTGCCAAGGAATGGAACGCCTTGCCCGAGTCTGTGTTTCCGCATGAGTACAATCTGGATCTCTTCAAAGCAAGAGTTAATAGGTATCTCATATGTAAGCGTGGTCCACCGTAGACCGCATCATCACTTACCATCAGGTGAGATCGTGGTCAAACGCGTGCCTATCCACCATAAAAAAAAAATGTCAACATTGTCAACACAATTCGAAACACAAAAATGAAAATTCTATATTTGACAGCTTGTTGGTGTTCTTAACCGCGTTCACATCAGCTCTATCCTTAGAGAAAAAAAAACAAGATAGACACGCAATGAACGCATATATCTATGCAAATAATGCTGCCAAAACGATTATTCCACGCAAGTGTCAAATCCTAGGATTTGACAACTAGTTTTGTATGGCGTGCAAGAGCGGCGCTCTTCTCTATTTGGCAGCGGGAGACGTCTGACAATGACAACTCCGGTCGGTTTACTGCTCTAAGGCACTATCCCTTCAACTTAAATTACAGAAGCGTCGCTGCAGGGAGAACCTAGCCAAATGGGGAATCACAAACACCAATGACACCTCGTGCAATTGTGGTTTCCCTAGTCAAAACATGGCTCACCTGCTTTCGTGCCCGTTGTCTCCCTCTACATGTACCCGTGAAGACCTAATGCAAGCCACAAACAAGGGAGTAGAAGTTGCTACCTACTGGGCAAAAACAATATAAATAAAAAATGAGAAACCATAATGCCATTGATACGTAAGAAGAAGAAGACAGAAGCGTCAAAAAATCTCATCACTAGCTTCTATCCACGGCTCTGTTAAAAAGTAGGCTTTATGTTTAGACTTATATAAATTCAGACTATAAGCAACAAGATTATATGCAAAATTTCGCGGTAGGATTAGCTAGAAAGAGCAGCAAACATGCAGACATCAATAAATCTTTACAAACTTATACATTTATAAATATACCGGCTGACCCGGCGAACTTCGTACCGCCTTAGCGTAAATTTGGTGCACTACTTTATTTTGTATAGCTGACCTATCTTATGTATGTGTATTCAATTTGAACTGGAATGTATAATATCCCCAATATAAAAATTAATACTTTTTTTTTTTTTTGCCATAACAAACTTGTACAGAGTATTAGAAAACTACAAAAAAAAATATCAGCCAAATCGGTCAAGCCGTTTTCATGCCAAGTCGTGACAACGGAAAACGGGTTTCATTTTTATATAATATAGAAGAAGGAATCATTAGCCAATTGCATAAATTAACAAAAAAATATTACCATCTAATCTAACAAGGACCACACTGTTCCTATTAGATTTAAGTTTACCATCTGAGAATACTGTGTAATGCATCTATCTATATATATAAAAATGAAACCCGTTTTCCGTTGTCACGACATAGCATGAAAACGGCTTGACCGATTTGGCTGATTTTTTTTTGTAGTTTTATAATACTCTGTACAAGAACCTTACGGAAAAAAAAAATAAAAAAAAAAGTATTCATTTTTATATGGAGGATATTATAGATTCCAGTTCAAATTGAATAGGTACGCATACATAAGATAGGTCAGCTATACAAAATAAAGTAGTGCATCAAATTTACGCTAAGGCGGTACGAAGTTCGCCGGGTCAGCTAGTATAAAATATAATAATATGGTATAAAATAAAAGGTAAGACATTGCTTTTTAGCGATAAGGCCGCCCATTGTACATGTCTTTATGCTCAATAATATTCTTTATGTCTCAATCTATCTATATGAATTAAAATAACCAAATGTAAGAAACTACAGCACTAATATACATCAATATCAGTAAACACAAACAACCCATCCTGCCCCCAATACTCGAACATCACTACACCTCCTTTCATTCCCTCCCAATCTGAATTAAAAACATCAATGAACGAATGAACTGCAAATAAAAAAAAAATAATTAAATGGTAATGCGTCACGTGATCGTGACGTCATAATGGCCGGCGAGCGATACGTAATCGGGGCGGCGCGAAAAAACACGTTATTTTTAAACGTTAAACGAAATAAAAAAGTAATGAGTTATTGATTCGGCCGGTCATTGGCTGACCTTGGCATTGTAACGGGGCCAAGGACGAATTTATTTTTACTCTTTCAGCTTTTTAAAGTTTCGATGCGTTCGGGTCGTGAGTCGGGTGTCTTCGGAAACACGAACTGTGAGCTAGCTAATAAAAGGAACATTGTTGTACCTTCATGTACTGAACCACGTTTATTTTAGGCTCTAAATGTGATCTAATCACGTTTAGTAGTACAAAAATGAAAAAACTTCGTTATTGATAGTGGTAAATCTTTTATGAACAAGCTTGGGCGAGGAAACACCACCGTGTCACTTATAACCTGTCTCTTCCACCGTTAGAGTTGAAACTGTATTTCACAACTCCAAACAACGCCATCTAGTCCCAAACTAAGCAGAGCTTGTACTATGGGCACTAGAATAACTGATAGTAATACATATATACCTTTTCTTTTGTAAATACATACTTGTTATACTTATAAACACCCAGACTAAAACAAACCCCCATGTTCATGCAGACAAAGATTTGTCTTAAGTGAGATCGAACCCACGACCTCGGTGTCGCAGGCAGGTACACTACCCATTCCGCCATCCGGTCGTCTAAACAACCCGACTTTAAAATATCTTAGAACATTTTACCCCAATTTTAATCAAGCAATGTCCAGCCGATTCAACCGCAAGGAGCACTTTAATTGTTACAGAGATTTACGAGGTGGACACTGGACATGTTAGCTAAATTGAAAGTTGACTATAAATTAGCTAGGGCTGGACGTAATGCGAAGTTAAGATTTAGGGCTGGTGGAAGATTTGGAGGGTTGGATGTGGAAGGATTTAATTTAAATTTGGATTTTTTTACATTAGATATGACGCCAGAAGCAATTACACTATCCTATCCCAATGACAAGGCCAAATACACACATTCACTCACACAAGCACACCCAGTCTCTGAACAAATCTTTGCGAATCACACAAAGATTTGTCCCATGTGGGGATCGAACCCACAACACCAGTGCAGTGGAGAGCGGCAAGGCGACCGCTTAAACCACTACACCACACGTGCAGACAAAAATGCCAAAAAATTAAATTCTACAGTTGTTAATTCTGGTTGTAGATTTTCAATACTTTCCTATTAATGAATGCCTCGATGTGTAGTCAGCGTATACGCCGTGAAGTCTTGGGTTCGATTCCCGCTTAAGACAAATCTTTGTGTACATGAACATGGGGGTTTGTCTTAGTCTGGGTGTTTCTATGTATAATATATATGTATTTACAAAACAAAAGTATATATGTATTAGCATCAGTTATTCTAGTACCCATAGTACAAGCTCTGCTTAGTTTGGAACTAGATGGCGTTGTGTGTAAGTTGTGAAATATTTATTTATTATACTATTAATATTACAATAATTTTATCTTTCAAACTGTGTAAGTCCGTTAAGTCTGTACTTAAGTCGTTCGTTAAAAGTGCATTATATTCCTCATTAAATGAGCCAATATCAAAGAACTCCAACTCAAAGAATCACAATGCTTACAAACTTCTTTTATACAACTTATTTCGTTGTACAACTTATGTCTGCCAGCATAAGATGGACTCTCGTTGCAAGGCGTCCCGTGCAATGAGAGACCAGTTTATACTGGAAATCATAGGTTGATAGGCAGCTTGTACTGGTTTTTAAGATACGGTTCAATTAGGCGCGGAAAGCGAGAAATATAGCGATATTCATAAAATGAAACGTATTTTCCTAGCACCTCTACGGTCGTAGTACTTGTAGCAGGTCTACGAATAAAATATATTTAATTTTGTTTGCCCATGGGTAAACATTGATTTTAATAACATATTCATTTAATTTAAATAAAATTTGTATAAAATTTCTGACGTTTACCTTTATACCAATATAGAATTCATGGACTAATGTACAGTGGGCCAACGAGTTAGCTATGCAGGGCAAAATCTTCTAAGTCATAGTAAAGACTTACTACACCAGTTATAGATAAGTGAGTTACATATCTAAATAGTGGGTATATTACACTTATTATATATGTGATTCACAGATACATATCTATTGCAGTCAGTTTGCACTATGGCGTAGAAATTTTTGCCCTTCATACCTAATTGGTTGGCCCACTGTACTATCAGACTAGATTAATGATTCACCTTTGGGATGAATTGGGATCATTTCAAAACATGAAAGTCTAACTTTTAATTGATTATTTTTATAGCAATTAGCAATGCTTAGCAAATTTAGGGTTCTGGTAAGAGGCGACCGTAGCTGGATGGCTAAAGCGGCTTCCCGGTGTGCAGTAAGGTCGCATGTTCAAATCCTGCCGGTTCCATATCTTTTTCAACTGCTTCTTAGTATGAAATTCTAAATTAAATTGACAACGAATTCCAAATTTCATTTAAAATAATGACAGTTGTCAACTTTTAACAAGCTAAAAGCTATCTTATCAAATGTGACAATTTCAAATTAATTTAAACGTATTTTGCGGCAACGCGAAATTTTAAAAGACAATATGTATAGTCAAAACCTGCGGAATAAAAAAATCACGAAAAATCATATTAGTACGAAGTGTAATGTGATTTTAAATTACTTTTTAAACAACATAATCTACCATTAATAAATAAAGATCACTATAAAAACATCCAACGATGCTATTAGTCGAAAATTCTGTACGTAACATAATAGCATAATAGCAGACCTGTATCTAATACATGTCCCACTGCTGGGCTCAGGCCTCTTCTCATGACGAGAAGGGTTAGGCCATAGTCCACCACGCTGGCCAAGTGCGGATTGGTAGACTTCACACACCCTCAAGCACTTTATAGTCACTCTAAGGCATGCAGGTTTCCTCACGATATTTTCCTTCACCGTACGTAACATGAATATTCTAAGAGAACGCCTAACTTAACTGTTACACGCTTGCGGTAAGACCTCGCCTTACGTCTTTTCTAAGGATTACTACCCCTTTTCTTTCTTCTATTGTATTGCCCTTTGCGAATTGAATAAATTCTTAACAATTTAATAAAGTAGGTAAGTAGTAATAAAGTATTCTTTAATGAAAAAAGTTCTTTACTCACTCTTTAAATCGGCTAAGAGCAATTAAGTACTTGTAATATTTTAAAGCAAATTTTAGCTTTGCTATGCCTTTTTGTATTTTATATAATATTAAAATTGAAAAATTAAGAATCCAGCAGGACTCGAACCTGCACCCCCTGGGTATGCACAAAAGAGTTGAGAAATTTCGAGTCTTGCAGCATACGAATCCATAGCTGAATTGGCAAAGTACTTGGGGCGTATACCCAGGGGGTGCAGGTTCGAGTCCTGCTGGATTCTTATAATTTTACTTTAATTTTTCAACTTTAATATTAATTAAGTATTATATTTTTTTGCTTTGTATGTAGTAGACACGGCTACACATTATCTCCAACTAGATTCCCCTTAAAAGAAATAAATGAGCAGATTTTAGTTTTGTCATTCACTGCGAGGTTCTATTCCCGAGGCGAACTATAGTTTTATTTGATTTTTTCCGTCAATAACAGCATGGAGTTGGAATTGTGCCTGGTGTATGGCGATAGGCTCATCCCCTATCACATAAGACCTAATCATAACAGACGTTTTTTTTTTTCAAACATCATTGCCACTCCCTTCTGTGTTACATAGCCGTAATTTAATTTAGTAATGTTAGCGTGTGATACTTCTCTCTCAAAAGAGTTCCAACTACATTGCCATAATAATGTTTACTACAAGATTCCCAATCACTATAGGATCATAATAAAACCTACAATACGCAATCTCTTTATATTACCAACATAATAACATTTACATGGCACATTATACGTATCCGTTAACATCGTCCTTTATTCACAGGTATCTAAATAAAACAAGAAATAAAAACTTCGCTGCTACTAACCTATAAACTGACTTACGCTTTATCCCAAACATTATAAGAGAATGGTCCTACATCAAAACGATATATTCTGTAAATTGTGAGACTTCAATAGCGGTTTAAAACCCCTTGTTCAACAACCCATTGTACCATAGACAATCTACAAAACCTTCTAAATTCGTAGAAAAATACAAATCGGCAATCTAAAAATGTTCGCTGAAATTGTCGTCCTGACTTATAGGGATCAAAATCGAAACGTGAAAAGAGTGCTTTATAAGAACATAATCGCAAAGATAAAATACAAATTTAAAGGATATTCAACTTTCTTTACATATTCATAAAGTATTTTTTAGAACAGCACGCGTTCACACGTATGACGTATAACAAAACAAATGAAAAAGTTTTTATTTATCGCCTCAACACTTCATTCTTGACGCATAAAGGAATTTCAACTCTATTTTTTACAAACAAGGTTGGTTTTTACGTATTCGTGTAGGGAGTAACAATAAAAACGTTCCAAATTCAAAGTTATTCGAAATGCTAAAGCGTTAAAGGTGTGCCAATAAAAAAGAAGTTAAGCATCTTACGTTACGTTCCGAATGCGTGGGAAATCGGTCCCGCGCCCGCCATTTTATATTTTATTTTTATTTGTTATTTTGTTGCAATCATAAACGGACGCTGTTACAAGTTACGGCAACGAGGTTTGTCTTCATCACTTTTAAGTTAAAGCTCAGATTCAGTTTATTGTCTTTTATTTATGTTTTTTGAAACTGTATGCACCCACCATACAGACAAGTTTCGATTAATATAACACTTTTTATGCTTTTAGGGTGTGAAGGTAGAGAACTAAGTAAACAAACTAGATTTCGAACCAAAATTAAAAATGTCTTAACTATGTTACATAACAAAACATCACGCCTATATTACCCACACTTCACCTGTTATGTTTAAGTCCCATGGCATAGGGGGTAAGTCTTTCGTCACCCACCAGGCACAATTCCAACTCCGTGCTGCTATTGTGAATTTCCTGACGAAAAGTTTACAAATAACACTTTTCCCGAGCCGGGAATCGAACCCGAGACCATCGAGGCAGTTGTTATGAAAAATAAAATTGAAACATCTTTAAAAAAAAATATTGTTTGCAACAATTATACTGACGATATGCGGTAATTCTTCTCCTTCCACAACTGAAAACTAAAAAGACTATGTTATTAATTATTTTTATAGCATTTAGCTATGCTTAGCAAATCATACTAAGAAACAGTTGAAAAAGATATGGGACCGGCAGGATTTGAACTTGCAACCTTCTGCCCACGCTAATTACCAACCAGCTATGGTCGCCTCTTGCCAGGACCCTGGAATTTCTCAACTGTATGTTACGTCTTTTCGTGACGTCACGTTCATCCATTTCTTCTTATCTTAAGTAGTATAACGTAGCTGAGACTGACCGGTGTGCAGTAGGTCGCAGGTTCAAATCCTGCCGGTCCCATATCTTTTAGAAGAAGACCATCTTCTTTAAAGTCAGCAGCTTATTCAAACACGGGTTGATTCGCTCATCTCGTACTCAATCTCGTTATTTAACACTTGACGGCACGTTTACGAGGTGATTCGCGTTATATTATAGGATAGGGTGCCGGTTTATGAGTTGTATTCGCGTTGAGGACGTCGGTGTTGACGCCTTTGCAAAAGATTTAAAAAAATAAAAACTACTGAGGTGTCAAGGGACACGTATGGCACGAAGTGCCTTTCGATTAATTAGTAAAGAAATTTTTATTTTTCTAAGTTATAAAAAAAAATCTTAATGTGTTTCACCGAATACTCACTCTGTGTGTCTGATGATGTAGCACCGTAGCTGTAACGTAGCATGTAATTACTACGCCGCTACGAGAATTGCTACGAAATGTGTCGTTACAACTTTTCGTCCCAATTTTTTCCGTCTAGCCCCCTTTCGCAACTCGCGATAAGGAACTTAGTTCCAAAAACATAATTAACATAACATCATGCTACACTTCACCTGATATGTTTAGGTCACATGGGATAGGGGGTGAATCTATGCTGCTATTGTGAATTGCCTAACGGAAATATCACAAATAACACTTTGCCCGACCTGGGAATAGAACCCGAGACCTAACGGTGAGAGCCATATCAAGAGAGATAAAGTGCCGGGTTTTAACGTTAACGGCTTAAGAAGTTTGGTTACTAAAAAGTAACGGGAATTAACGCGATTGTAGGTAATAGCGATTGTAGTTCTTCATGTTGGTTTAAATTGATAGAAGTTGCGTCCTAATTATATGTTTAATTAACTGGTACCAGAAATATATACTTATGTTATTAACTAAACCTAATGATCTAACGGCGTGAATGTGGAGAGACGACTGTCGAGCCGAGCAACTGCTCATTTGCGCCTAAGTACAATTTGTAGCGTCAGCAGTCGCACGCTACAGCGATCATGAAATATTTGTGTTTCAGCAGACAGATAACAATGTAAAGTAGGTAATCTGCTTGCTGTCTAATTTCTATTAATTTCTCTCTGTGTCAGAAAACTGTTTAGTACTCCTTATCAACCCTCTCCGGAGGGCCAGCATACGAGCGCAAAATAGATTTAGGCACGTTTTTGTCATGTTTTATATGAAGAAGTTCACGTCTGTGGTGTAACGGCCAGGATTTGAACCCACGACCTCTCGATCGTAACCCCGATCCTTATCCACTGCGCAACGGCTTCAACTTCACTTTGGTGATGAAATCGACACTTTATTGACAACATAATAAATCTGTGTGCATGAACATGGAGGTTTGTATTAGTCTGGGTGTTTCTATGTATAATAAGTATGAATTTACAAAAGAAAAGTATATATGTATTAGTATCAGTTATTCTAGTACCCATAGTACAAGCTCTGCTTAGTTACGGACTAGATGGCGTTGTGTGTAAGTTGTTTGATATATTTATTTATTTAACATAGGCTCCAGCACCCAACACCTTTGCATTTACGCGAGTCTTCTGTTGTTCTGAGAAAAATCGCTCGTTACAGCAATTTATTTGAAATAAGTAATTGTGGTAGCTCTTTTATGATTGTGGGTACTTTCGGAAGGTATAAGATTGGATTTTTTATACACTTGAGAGAGGTATAAATACAGGTAGGGTAAGAATGCTAGTTAAATTGAGGACTAAGGGTGGTGTGACGGTTAGGGGTTATTATGTCCGTGAAAGATCGGCAATATAAAGAACATGTGAAATTATGATGGTGACAGGCTCACCTCCTATCTCATGGGACTATATCAAGTGAAGTGTGGGTGTTGTACACCTCTGCCACACCCTTTTCGGTAATATACGCGTGATATGTTAAGGTCAAATATATATGTGATATGTGAATTTGTGTGCGTGAAATGTATGTTTGTGAACACACCTGCGACACAGGAGTTTTACCTAGAGCAGGAGTCGTTTAAAAAAAAAACGACCTCTCTTCATTTTCTGTGCATATATTTCTCAAACAACCTGTCAGTGCAATATGAGAGATCTGTAAAAAAAATGTACTTAATGTCATCATCATCATCATCATCATCATTTAGCCTTTCGTAGTCCACTGCTGGACATAGGCCTCTCTCAATTTGCGCCACAACACCCGGTCCTGCGCCTTCCGCATCCAGTCCCCTCCAGCGACCTTTTTCAGGTCATCAGTCCACCTGGCAGGGGGGCGTCCTACCTTACGGTTGCCGAGTCGCGGTCTCCCTTCTAGGACTCGTTTGCTCCAGCGGCTGTCGGTCCTTCGGCAGACGTGACCAGCCCACTGCCACTTCAGCGAGCTTATTTTGCGAGCTATGTCGGTTACTTTGGTTCTTTGTCGGATGACCTCATTACGAATTTTATCCTTCAAAGAAACTCCGAGCATAGCTCGCTCCATAGCCCGCTGCGCGACTTTAAATTTGTGGACTAGTGCAACCGTTAATGTCCACGTCTCGGCACCGTAGGTCATAACAGGTAGGACGCACTGGTTGTAGACTTTCGTCTTCAGGCACTGCGGTAAAGGCAAAGAGAAGACTTGACGGAGTTTGCCAAATGCTGCCCAACCCAACTGGATCCTTCTATCGATACTTACTATACGTACTTAATGTAACTATTAGTATTTATTATATATTATCTAGCTTTTGTGTCTAGCTAAAATCAATCAAAAATAAATACTCTCTTATCACTAAAAAAACCATTTGTGTCTGCGTGAGATACCTGTAAGTTTTATAATTATAATTAATTTATAAGCAGCATCTCTATAGTTTTACAGTGGGTTTACATCTCTATAGTTTTACACTGTAAAACAATAGAGATACTTAAAATTCGCATTATTTTGCATTCATTATAATGTAATTCTACGACTTTTGTTGACTGAATATACCAATAGGTATATAAAAGCAGAACGGACAAACTTCCCATCTTGGAGCAAACGTGTAGTAAACCGTATATACAGTACAGTCGACATTGTGATATGTCAGTTTCTAGTTAGAATTTTATATTTTATTCTTATGAAACGCTGTTGTTAGTTTTTTTCTAATAAGATTCTTTAATCTTAAATCAAACTAGAGTTTTGAGTTATGTCATGTCATTATTAAAAAAAAAAACCGTTTTTGTATTGACCTAAGTGCAGTCCAATAGGGTTTTCGACATATTTGTAGTTTCAGCGCGGTTTATTAACAATAAAAAAAAAAAAAACTAAACGCTTATCTAATGCCATAAAAAACCAATTTTATTGGTCACATTTAAAATTCAACAGCAATTTGAGTGACCTACAGTAACCATGAAAAATTTTCTGTTCAGTAAAAATCTACAAGTAAATAATTGTATAGTATATTGAAGTGAATAATTTTTCAATTTCAATACAAATTATCAATATTCCACCTGTCTTTAGAATTTATGAATCGTAGAATACAGCTTAATAACTTCAAATCACATTACTTTCAGAACTAGTAACGCCATCTATTGTAATTAGTACAACAACATCCTATTATGAGCTTCTTATTATATAATAAAATTATTCTACAACAATGAAATGCAACTAAGAAAATTCCTTCAATAAAAGCTTTAAACACAAGACTGAAGTAATAACTGCTACTGTATTGAACACGTCAGATGCAAAGGTACTGTATTCAAAACGACAGATCCGACGACATGATCAAAACGTCTGTAAAAAACCTATGAAAACGAAAAAGAAACTGCAAACGAAAATGGCCGTTGAATGCCCGGCGAAGTGAACGTTGCACTTTCACGATTAAAAAATAAAATTGAAAAAATAAACGACGCGTTAGAAATGAACCATCGGCTAATAGTTCTTATTGACGCCAAACGCCGAGGTGGCGCTAGCGTACCTTATTGCAATACGCTTAGTTCAGCTATTCGACGCTGCAAGCTATGGCAGCACTGTAGGCGTCTTATTGGAATTAGTTGTGATTAGGAAAATTTATTTATTTTTTATATTATTTGTAATACTGAAACAATTAATACATGAAGAAATTATTGTAACTATTATTATTTTTTTATTGCATTCGTTTTTTTATATGGATCGATTTCTATCGAGTACCTATACGTTACCGTAGCTAGTGAAATTAAAAGAGTTTGTTATCCGCAAGCGTTGATCACTATTTCAAAATACTATTCAAAATTGCAGTTCCCGGCAAAACTTTTGTTTTTTTATTTTTTTTTGTTATTTTTATCGATCGGTTTACCTATGTCTAAACAAAAATAATGTCGCGCGTCAATAAAGTATCGAAAAGCGTCGATCACATGATCGGTCGCAGATCGAACCGGGTCAAGCACAACAGGTGAGCTGCGGAGCGCATCAACTAAAAAATAAAATATCGAAATGTGAAAAAATAATAAAAATCAGCAAATATAGTAAATTGAAAAAAGAGTAGTGTCGTTCCTCTCTGGTGAGGGGGTTGCGCGTATTTGCGTCCCTGTCGTGGGTGCGCACACGTGGTTTTCGGTAGTCGGGATTCGGGTGTTCGGCGCGAGGGGGCGTGCGGGTTGCCGAGCAAGGGCCACATCCCGTCGCGGCCCGCGCCGTCCGGCTGCGTTGCCCGTAACCTCCGAATGACCTCATTTTTTTTTCTCCAATGTAAATATTCGGCTCGTTTTGCCGCATAGTCTATAAGTGGTATTAAGTTCCTTCGCCGCGTTCCATTTTTTTTATTCTCCAGTTAATTTAAATTAGTGGACGGTACAAATTGACTTTAGCCGCGAGACTTTTAATTAGTGTAATTTTTTAGTGTAACGAACTCTGACTGGATTTGTTTAAATAAAATTAATTGTATGAAATAGATAAGTTTGGCGGACTTTTGAACTGATTATCGTTACTAATGTGGTGCTGACGGAATACTCCAAATTACGGAAACATCAAAATTGTAGAAGATCCGTGGTTTATGTGAAGATTTTTGAAAATATTGTATATCAACAAAATCAGGTAACTTGTGAAAAATGTGAGACATTTGTTGTGATTGTTGTGATTTTTTATTTTGTTTAATTTAATTTTCTGCTGTATGTATTTTGTTTTGCTATTTTATTTTTTTTGTCTGTAAAAAAAATATTTTCATGGTCAAAGTGATAAAAAATAAACAAAATTAGTTTTCGTTTTTTTTATTGAGACGTAGCTTGCCAACGGTTTCGGTCAAAATATTGAACCGCGATAATAATAAAAAAAAATTGCCCGAAACTACACAAAAAAATATTTTTGAAAAGAGAATGTATTTTTTTTCCAAATTAATAAAAACTTACCAATTTGATGTACATAGTTTAATGTATTTATTTTTTTAAATTAAATTGAAACCTTCAAGATAAGCAATCTAAGGGACCGATTAGATTTTTTGTGACAGTGTGATTTAAATTCGAAGTCAGGCCAACGCGATTTTTTTCCATGTTGGTGTCTATTTTTAAAACCAAAAAATATCACCATCAATTTATTTAGCACGAAAATCGATCTCCTAAAATCAGATACGCCAAAAAAAACTTGAAAAATAAAATATAAAATCGAAGACTGGCCAGAAACATTTTTTTTTTTCATAATTCTTAAAATAAGGCATTTATATTTCGAATCAACCGCAGACATTCGAATTTCGTCAATAAAAGCCGAAGTAAAATTTACGTTAAATGGACCGAGTTCAACGACCCCGCTGGACCGCTCGCTGATAAAAGAATAATATTAATTCATACTCGTTCAGCTGTTTACAATTTTACAACGAGAACATTCACTTACGCCGCATTTAAAACACGCTGGCAACGTGACGTAATATTGTTTATTTATTTTCTTTTTTTTTGTGACGCGTTCTTTTTTCAATGTCGCTGGCCGTTCGGTTCCTTTTTTGAATTACTGTTTTAAATGCGGACTCATTATTTTTGCTCAGCATTTTTGAGGTAACGAAAATGAAATGTTGTCATTATTTTTTTTTTTTTAAATTGGGCACGTAATGTTTTAAGACAATTTTTGTCGCATTTTTTCAATCTTCATAATATGTTTTAAAAATCACTGTAGTAATGAGATTTTTATATTGATTCAAATTATTTTGCTTGGATATGATATGGTGCATATTTCCTATTCTGTTAGATTGTGTGCTTATCAAATCAAAATTTTAAAGGCACTATTTTTTATCCTGCTCTAAATTAGTATTAACATCTTAAATTTCAAGTCAATCACATAACATTTTAGTGATTATTTCCATTTGGAAATAAATTATTTTAAAGACATATTTCAATATACTCAGAGAGAGAGAGCGAGAGCATAAAATCATGTCTATGAAATATATAAATATTATATTTCGAATTTTATAATTTAAAAAAAAATGTGTTGCTTATTGATAGCAAAGAATCAAATTTTGTGTCAAAATGGTGTTTGATGCTCTCAAACTCGATATCTCTATTAATGACTATGTGGCGTTTGAACTGACTAAAAATTCAAATTCAACTAAATTCTAACACGAAATGTAATCAATAGATTCATTGCCACACGACTGGCTGACAGACAACGAACAAAAAAAGTGTCGATGTGACGTCACTGGCATCATAATGCATTAAAAAGTACAATCGCTGAATACGTATCTCTCATTGATACTGGCGGGCCGATTACCGAGGATTTTTTGCGAATGATTGAATTTTATTTACAATTAACTCGGCCTCGGCATCGGCGAAAGCGAGAGTGACGATTAAATGCCATTTAAAAATAAAACAGCCCGCCGCCATAACATTGGAATGCTGATAATTTATACGTTCACCTATAGTCTGATCTGAACTGTCGTCTACTTTAACGGACAACGACATCTATATTTTTGTAATTCTAACTCGTTGTACCGATGGTCACGGTGACATGACATTCAAATATCGAAGTCGAAAAAAAAAGAAACGCCCCTCGCGTTCCACTTTCGAAAATCGGAATGAAACGTCAAGAAAAAGTCAAGGCGTGAAACGTCTTAAGACGTAAGAAACCGCCCAAACGCAAGGCGAGTAGGGCGCGCGGACCGCGCGGGACCGCCTAATTTGTCTTAGGCGGAAAAAACGCGCGGCTATTACAAGTGGCTCGTAACGAAGTCGGCCCCGGGGCGGGCGGGGGTGGGTCGGGGCGCGCGGCGGTGGGGGGCGCGGGGCGGCCGGGGTGGCGGCGCGGCGGGCCGCGGCTACGTCTCAGTCGTCCGTCTGGAGTCGCGCCGGCCGGCCGGGCCGCGCGGCGTAATACACGTTCCTCGTGCTCTTGTGATTATAAATTTTAAAATACAAAATTCCAAAAAGTAAATTATAAATCTAACCGCGTCTAATCGAAAATATTTTTAGGCTAAATCCCCTCGACCCTCACTTTTTTGACCTAAACTGTTGGCAGTGGAAAAAAGTTTTTTGCGAAATTTTTAATATTTACGTCGGTTACATTTGTAAAGAGATTAAACGTTTGGCCGTTGATGAGAATATTTTTATTTAAAATTTATTTTTCTTAACGACGAGATCTCGAGTGAGCGATCCATGAATAAATAATAATTATTCGTAAGCGTTATATTAATAATAAGTAATAAATTGTAATTAAAGTAAAATATTGACTGCCACAACTATTGTACTTAGTAAATAATATTGGGACTAATAATTGTGGTGTTCACGGACATACAAACTTTTTGTGAGACTCCAGAACTCTCCACCCGGACCAAGGTTGTGAATCTTAATTCATTGTAGAGCTAGTGATTTCTTAAAGTGTGGCATTTTTTTTATTTTTTTTTATTGTGGTTTGTATTTGTCAATAGACTGAAAGAAGTCTGTAATATGAGAGCCATGTACTCTTTAAAAATTTTGTGATTAGGTTTTTGTAGAAGATAACGTTCTTTATTCAGACGGCTCTCCCGACGGATTTTATCCGCGACGTTTTGTAGCTATAGATTAGATTAATTTATTCTTTTCTTTTTATTTCATTTTGTATTTTTATTAACTTCGGAAAATGATGTGGTGTGTAATATAAAAATATAATTTATTTAAAATATAACCAAAATTATTGGTAATTATATTTTTATCGCACGATATTGACGATTTGCACATCATTTTTTTGAAGTTTTTTTTTATATTTTTTTTGTATAAAATGCTTGTGATTAAAATATTTTTTTATATGATTTTGTTTTCTTTTTATTTGAAATAAATATTTTATGCTTGTTTATTTTTTATTTTGCCCGATTTTGGAATGGTAAGTATTACACTGATTAGAAAATGTGTCCTTTTAGCAACTTTTGTATTATACACATAGAAGATTCTAATTTTGAAAAAAAGTGAACCGATCTGCCATTTTGACTAAACTCGTTACTTTTTTAAATATGCGTGAATTGGTTTCTACCCTCATTTTTAACAGTTATGTCGTCCTTTAGACTTTTCAGTTAGATAATGTAATAAATTTCATTTCGCATTAATTTACCGTTATTCTTTTTATTAGATACTCGTAGTATTTTATTTAGAGTTTAGACATTGTTGTACGAAGCATACAGTAAATTGATAATAAGGGGTGGCTCCTATGATTATCTCTAGCCAATGGGGTGAATTTTGTGAAAACCTGATTCAAACACACGCTTTAAACCCATGGTAGATATATTTAAATAATCAGTAGTTAGATACGGATAGAATATTATGTGCCTTGTCTTGGGTTGTGTATTGTACTAGGTATGCAAATTGAAACATAGGTCTGGTGTTAAAAAGCAGAGTCCTCAAAAATATTAGCTACCAATATATCGAAACTGTTCACAACAAACGAAAAAAATTGTCGTCTTAAATGTGAAAAAAAATTGACCCAAAAAATTGCTATGGTAATTTTACTAAATATCTATTTAAAAATGATTTACAATTTTTATTTAAAATCGTAAAAATGACGATAGAATTGTTTGTAAAAAAGTCGCTTTCGTATTAAATAATTATTATTTTTGTATGTTTTTTTGAAGCATGTATTTTCTATTGTTATGTCTTGTCCAGTTTAGTGGACCAAACAGTTAAAAAATAACTTATGTTCAATAAAAGTAAGCGTCGCATCGTTTCGCCGTAGGTACTATCGATTATTGAGATACATAACTATTTGTTTTTTAACGGTATTCGTGCCTATATAAAATATATATTATTTAATTACAAAACGACAATTTTATCTTTTATAACATAACATAACTTCACGCCTATATTGCCCAGAAGCGTAAAACACCCACACTTCACTTGTTATAATAATATAATAATAAATAATAAATCATTTATTTCAGGCTGCATAGGCCCATAGATAAATACCTTAACCTAAAAATACATAATTATATATACACTTCCTTTGCACTAAGTCTTGGTGCGTTCCTGGGGTATAGTTCCGCGGAAGCGACGGAAAACAACACCCTGCGGCCAAAAACTTTCATCAAGCACCTGTTCCAGCAAACATGTCGGCACTCTCACCACGAACGCCTTGAAGTTGACGTTGTGGCGCGACTCCAACAGCTGCACTCTTAGTACATGATTCAGCTTCTGGCTGACATATCTCGCGATATCCTCTGCCTCAGTGGTGTAGTGCAGGCGCGAGATAAACACCGGGGTGTTCGGCGCGGCGGCACGCACCCTATGTTTGACCCTTTGTTATGATTAGGTCCCACGGGATAGGAGCATATCGCCATCCACCTAGCAAAATTCCAACTCCGTGCTGAAATTGTGAATTTCCTGACTTTACTTTATTTGTAAATATTCTTTGAAGTCAGTTTTAAGTTTTCTATCTCTACATTTTAATTACATGAGTAGATTTTATGGCTTAAGCGGACATGAGTGTCCTAGTTTTGATATGTTTCCTCTTTATAAATAAACTAACAACAAATAATGCTATAAAGAAGTAATTGCAGAAAAAAAATATGTATAGAAAAATAATATGTGTAGAAAAATAACGATAAATTGATAAGCCAACGCGTTTTTAGTTTAAAAATTAGTATGTATATCTCTATTACGAAGCAGCGATAGCCGAGTGGGAGACCGTAGCACTGCGAAGTCAAAGGTATCGGGTTCGAACCCACGACACTCACCTCTACCAATAAATCGTTAAGATTCGTTTTGTAAAGATATGTGAAGGAAAACATCGTGAGGAAACCTGCATGAGAGTGCCTAAAAAGCGCTCAAGGGTGTGTAAAGTCTACCAATCCGCACTTGGCCAGCGTGGTAGACTAAGGCCAATTCTCTTCATGAGAAGCGGCCCGAGCCCAGCAGTGGGACATGTAATAGATACAGGGCTGCTATTATTATATATATCTATTATATAAAATTATGAATTTAAGCTGCATAAAGTATTAGATATCATTGGATATTTACCATCATATACCTACATATTGTAGTAACTAGTTATTTCACTTTTAAGATATTTTGCAATCTTTTTACCATTAAATACAACTTAATAATAATGTGTCCCGCGATATCTATTCTAATATTACCTAAATACCATGTGTTAGAGAAACTTTATCAGCAGGATAAGCATAATAACACCCATAAATGAAAGTGACAGCTGTGTTCTTTTTTCAAATGTAACTTGTGTCACTTTTAAATTCGGTTAGGTTATACTTTATGGGTCGGATAAGATTTGTCCGGCACCTCTGAAACTGGGCCTTAGTCTCAAAACTAATATAAAGCTACAGAATATTTTATATTTGGAACCACGCCACGTTAAAATAGTAGTTTTTTTTGTGGGAGATGAATAAAGATATCAATTTAAAAAAACTACGGAGAAAATATTTTGAATTGTTTGACTATGCAGTTGATATTTATCTTCATTTATTTGTGTTATTATTATCTTTATCCAAAATGATTACAAAATTGATGTGGCACGAAATGTATTTAATATTATCGTGTAATATCCAAATGCTTAACAGAAATATTTATTAAAAGATTAAAAACTAACGTAATGGATGGCACTTAATAATAATTTATTAATGAGCGCCCTCTATTATGATGTGCCTACATTAAAGCTTTTAAAGGCGCTTACTGAGCGCTATATGAACGTAGTTCAAGTATAGGTTAGTAGATGGCGGGACCAGCGCCATCGCAGGCGCAGCTATTTTGAAGAGTTGTAATGTTCAACTAGATGTCACTAGCAGTCAAACTCAAAACAAAAATACTTGTAAATGTATGATTCATTTAATTACATCCTCATACAGGATTATTATTTATTAAGTATTATAATTAAAATATCCATTGCTTTTTGCGTATTCATGATTTATAAATTGAGCTTATTAACATGTCTACTTTCTCTAAAGAAAGTAGGGCAGTATTATTTAACATAACGTTTTATTGGAAAAGGGAATGTATAAAGCCAAAATTACAAAAAATATTAACTCTATATTAACGTCATCTATAAATTTAAGTAATTACTATAATAAACGATATTATGTCCCAATAACGTACGCCATCTATTAGTCAAATAATAAAACGGTAGTAGAATTAGTTAGCTTCTTTGCTAATAGATGTCGTTAGCATCCAAAATAAGTGGACTTAGACACCCCATTTCGACAATTTTATTGTGGCAAAATTATAAGTGCCGATTCCACTATTAAACGTACCAATTTAAATGGTTAATCCGGTAATTTGATTTCTTTGTTTCTCTCTAATTTGATTAGAACGGGATAGAAAGAATGTAAACTGGGCTCAGCGAAAAACTCAGATTGATAAAATTGGGCCTAAAAGTCATCAATAGATGTTTATAGAGCCTTTGGGAGAAAATGTCCAAATTATGTGAAAAATAATTGTAAAGCGCTCATAACAATAGGTAATTGTAGATACCTAGATGATCTATGAAGTTACCTATAGTAACTTGTTAGAAAGGTATAAGCTAGAGAAATATTAGAATAATGATAAAAGCCGCGTTCCACGATCCGTACATTTCAGTGCCAATCAGTAGAATTAAAAGCTAAGCTAACTATATTTTCTCAAGCCAATAATGTTGCAAACTGAACGATATAAAAACGATATCATTCAACTTAAACGGCAGTTCACAGAAACCAAAGGATTACATTGTCTGAAAAAAAAAATTGTTCAGATGTTTTGGTCGCAGGAGACAAAGCTTCATCCTATTAATAATAGCAGCCCTGTATCTAATTCATGTCCCACTGCTGGGCATATTCTCATGGTGAGAAGGGTAAGGCGATAGTCCACCACGCTGGCCAAGTGCGGATTGACAGACTTCACACACCCTCTAATCTTATCCTATTGCAAACCTACACACAGAAAAGTCTGAACAACCATATTATTTTAGTCCATACTCCAGACTCAGAACCAAAACATTTTGTGTCGTATTTGAACGCATAAGCCGGCAATATGATAAACTGACTCATGTTGCAGTTTGCTGTACGATTCCAGTTGTCTTTTGTTTTATTCGGTTTTTTCGGAGCTGTTGCTGTTGTTATTATAACTTTTAAGTAAAATCGCGTTCAAAGCTAACAAAACTAACAAAATATTGAACGATAACATTCTATTCAAGCTGTATCATTGGTTGCCAAAAAGGTTTTACTTATTTGTGGTGGCTTTGGGTCTCAAGAAACATGGCTGGACTGTCAAGATCAAGAGTGATCTTAATTGATTACCGCGATGGTCTTTAGAAATTACAACACGATGTTAGACCCTAAAGAGTCCTGAGACAGAAAATATCAACTTCTCTAACAATAACATTTGTGACAGCCAATAAGATCGCTTGATTCTTACTAACTTCCGTCAGAATTGAATGATATCGTTCAATATTTTGTTAGTTTTTGGTCTGAGGACACGGCTATTAATATATTCGATTGAAACATGCATCCATAAAACTCTAATATCAACAACGAATAATCATAAAGCAATAAACTAACACACGACACCAAAAACTATTACGTTTATTTTTACCGACCAATAGCTACCTGTCCGAATGACTGACCAACCAAATCTTGCCATGAGTGAAACACTTATTTCCAACGTTATTGGGTTGTAGTAGGCGTTCTGCTACTTGCCGGTAGGTGGAGTTAAACTAAACTTCTAAGATGTTGGGTGGGGCAAGACGGTGAGGCGGCACACAATTGGCCGAAGATTCTACGTGTGATTGATTGTTGAAATGGCTTGTAGGTTAGAAGGCAGATAGGTTTGGTTGTATTTTGGTTTAGGTATGTTTTGTTTAGTAAATTATATTGTTATTAAACTACCTAACTACACTAAGATCCAATAACACAGATGTTAGATTAACCTTATTGGCAGTATAAGCATACCTATAGCACACAGCTGTGCTCTTTTTTCAAATGTAACGTGTGTCTCTAATATATTCGGTCAGTTTTATGGGGCAGTTAAGAGCTATCCGGAACCTTATAAACTAGTTGTGAGTGCCGATTTCTCCATGTATACCTTTAGTATTATAAAAAAGTAATACAAAACGTTTTCGGAAACTAGCGATTAAAGCTATCGTGATACCAATCTTCTTTCTAAAACATTACTTTTTGTATTATATCTCTATTATACTAAAGAAGCGATGTTAACCTCAAGTTTATCGCTAAGGAGCAGCTTTTGATCTCTCTGTCTCCTACAAACATTGAATAAGAGAGTAGTTAAGCTGCAGAACAAGATCATTTGAGAATTTCTTGGAAAGCATGCATTATGTTTGTAAACATTCGCGATTTGAGAACATTTTTCAATAATTAGACAACGGGTCTGAATCGCGTAATTATTATAAAGGTAAATAAATACCTATGCTCGACGTTTCGAATGACTTGCATCATTCTTGGTCACGAGCCGACTGGTGAAGCTCAGCGTCGTCTCCGTGAAGCGCGGATATTGTCCACTACCCTCACTTGGTCGTCACATTTTTTATTTTTATTTAGTTCGGAACCGTCGGTAGTTCGACACTTTATCTTTTATATATAGCCAGTATGCATTTCCACCGGATAAAAAATTCTCTGGCGAAAAAAAAAATCCACGTCTTCCGAACAAATTGCACGATCGCAATGTTCAAATTGTTCGGAGAACGTGATTTTTTTTTTCCGCCAGAGAATTTTTATCCGGTGGAAATTGATACTTACCATGTATAGAAGCTGTGGTTTCAATAAATGTCGCTATGTCGCATCCACCCTGTATATCGACGCCTACGGAAAGTATTATCTATTGTACTTTTCTTGAGCGAGAAAATAGCCGATAGTTAGTCGTTTTCTCGTCGTTGGTGGGACAACTGCCTTAATTGACTATGTCGAGCAATTCGACAAAAATAAAAAGAAGGATGTTTGTAACTTGACACGGTTTATTACAAACTTAATTTAGTTTACGTACAATGATATGTTTTCGTGAGCTCGACCTTTATAGAAAAAGGTTTTATTAAAAAGGAAGAGAAAAGAAGGGTTTTTCATTGAAGATCGCAAGCTTTATACAGGGTGGATGCGACATAGCGACATTTATTGAAACCACAGCTTCTATACATGGCCAGTATGCATTTCCACCGGATAAAAAATTCTCTGGCGAAAAAAAAAATCCACGTCTTCCGAACAAATTGCACGATCGCAATGTTCAAATTGTTCGGAGAACGTGATTTTTTTTTTTCCGCCAGAGAATTTTTATCCGGTGGAAATTGATACTTACCATGTATAGAAGCTGTGGTTTCAATAAATGTCGCTATGTCGCATCCACCCTGTATATCGACGCCTACGGAAAGTATTATCTATTGTACTTTTCTTGAGCGAGAAAATAGCCGATAGTTAGTCGTTTTCTCGTCGTTGGTGGGACAACTGCCTTAATTGACTATGTCGAGCAATTCGACAAAAATAAAAAGAAGGATGTTTGTAACTTGACACGGTTTATTACAAACTTAATTTAGTTTACGTACAATGATATGTTTTCGTGAGCTCGACCTTTATAGAAAAAGGTTTTATTAAAAAGGAAGAGAAAAGAAGGGTTTTTCATTGAAGATCGCAAGCTTTATACAGGGTGGATGCGACATAGCGACATTTATTGAAACCACAGCTTCTATACATGGCCAGTATGCATTTCCACCGGATAAAAAATTCTCTGGCGAAAAAAAAAATCCACGTCTTCCGAACAAATTGCACGATCGCAATGTTCAAATTGTTCGGAGAACGTGATTTTTTTTTTTTCGCCAGAGAATTTTTATCCGGTGGAAATTGATACTTACCATGTATAGAAGCTGTGGTTTCAATAAATGTCGCTATGTCGCATCCACCCTGTATAATGAGAAATTGGCAACTGTTTGACAGTTATCAAGCATCTGTCAAAGTGACTAGGTAGGTACTGGCCTTTTGGCCTATTACGTTTAGGGGAGCGTTGACACAGGCAATCTGAATGGCGTGATTGGCGCCAACAGACTATTATTTGTAATATTTAAAGCAAATTTTAGCTTTGCTATGCCTTTTTGTATTTATATAATATTAAAGTTGAAAAAAAAAAAAAAAAAAAAAACCAAGTAATGGTTCGTCTAGCTTCGGCTGGCACAAAAGAGTTGAGAAATTTCGAGTCCGGCAGCATACGAATCCATAGCTGAATTGGCAAAGCACTTGGGGCGTATACCCAGGGGGTGCAGGTTCGAGTCCTGCTGGATTCTTAATTTTTTCAACTTTAATATTATATAAAGACTATTATTTCTTTAAATCATTTAGTTAGAGATAAACTAGACTCCATACCTTAGTCAACAATCAATCTGCCGGGATTTTTTTCCAATTACATTGGAATCTAACGGAGTGCACGGTTGGCGTGGTAAAGCAGTGGCCTCGCTTTCAACTGCGCTGGTGTTGTGGGTTCGATCCCCACACGGGACAAATCTTTGTGTGATCCGCAAAGATTTGTTCTGACTCTGGCTGTGCTCTGTGTGTGAAATGTATGTTTGTAAAGACCCCCGCGACACAGAAGTTATTCCTAATGCGAGCTTCGTTTTTTATACAAAAAAAAAAAATTGCTGAATATCAGTTTATTTACGTGGAGCGACTGGCATCAAAAACCCAGTACAAAGTGATTACGATACTCTTTATTAGACTAGTTGTCAGACCTCTGACAACCCGTAACAACTGCCATAGATGTTCAAATGGCAACCGGGACCGACGGCTTAACGTGCTATCCGAGGCACGAAGGAAAGCTCGTTATGTTAAGAGTATATTGGTCACCCATCGACGGCCGACCGCGGTTAGCTTTGCTTAACCTGTAAGAACGATCCGTCCACGCTTCGACTTAGTCTTAGTTAAATATTATAATTTGCAAATACAAATGACTAGTATTCTTGTTAACCCCTCCAGCTGACCTTAACTTAACTTGTCTGCACGTGTGGTGTAGTGGTATAAGCGGTCGCCTTGCCGCTCTCCACTGCACTGGTGTTGTTGGTTCGATCCCCACATGGGACAAATCTTTGTGTAATTTGGGAATATTTGTTCTGAGACTGGGTGTGCTTGTGTGAGTGAATGTGTGTATTTGGCCTTGTCATTGGGACCATTGGATAGAGTAATTGCTTCTGGCGTTCTATCTAATGTAAAAAATCCAAATTTATCTTTATCTTTTAATTCGCTCGTGTTAGGAGGAAGTTCACGTCCGTAGTGTATTGCCAGGATTCGAAACCACTACCTCTCGATTGTAAAACCGATGCCTTATCCATTGCGCCACGCTTAATATCTATCTAGAAAATAGTCTTGTATGTATGTATGTAGAATGTGTGTTGTTGTATGTAGAAAGTAGGTACTCTTGTATGCAATGTGAAAAACAACATAACATGACATAGCTATATTACCCAGAAGGGTGTTCCAGAGGTGTACAACACCCATATTTCACCATGGGATAGGGGGTAAGCCTATCGCCATCCACCGGGCACAATTCCAACCCCGTGCTGCTATTGTGAATTTCTTGTCGGAAAATTCACAAATAACACCCGGGAATTTGAACCGAGACAGTGTATAAAACAAGTCTAAATATACCCGTCAGTTAAATGAGTAGACATTTTAATACGAAATTTAAAGCTAAGTTACTAGCTTAGATAATGCACCACACAACCAGCTTAAATAGTTAAAATGTACTTAAAAGATTTATCCACAATATTGTTTACTAATCTCATAATCTGTCCGTCCCTAGGGCGTAGTACCAGGGCGGCATAAGAAAGTAGGCGTATGTGCAATAGGAGCTCCGCGGGGGTAATGCGGGGCGCGGGGCTGCGCAAGACGGGAGGGGGCGGCGCTTAAGTTTAGAATACTTGGAAACTTAGAACTGGCAACGTGTGTGCCAACATGAGAAACAAAATATAGTTTGTCTATGCTCGGTAGTCTATGATGTAATGAAAGGTTTATTTAAAACCTTTTTGGAACGTAAAGCCACTAATCTTAAGCGAATTGTCTTTGCATAAACTGATTATGCGTGGGATAGACAGATTAAATAAACTTCTATTAGATGTAGGAAAAAGAATTACGATGGCGATAGGCTCCTATAACATGTGTTATTCACCTTTCATACCGATTTAGGTAATATAGACGTAATGTTATGTTAAATGCAATAAAATGTTGCATGCGGCGGTAATATCAGGGTTACATTTTTATAATGTTTAGATTAATTATATTAACGGTAGACATATATTTAAGACTAACTAGTGAGATATTAATGAGTAGTAGGTAATGTAAATAATTGCACGAATAATATTATTTAAAATATACGTTTAGTATTTTACAGAAGCAATTTTAAAATTTCAATAATAAAAAAAGAAATTTAAAGTAATTTCATTATAATTCAGTGACCATTATGTATTAATTTATTATTTTAATCGATTGTGTAAATAGTTTCAATATCTAAACTAAGCTATTTCTATTTTCAGACCTAACAACACCTTCAGCAGAATATCCGTCGCCACTCGGTGACATCATCAGGAAAAAATTTAGGTAAGAAATATTTTAGATAATAATTTAAAAAAAAACTTTTCAGGAACGTCATCTTCAAAGTCATTTTTTTTTAGCTACATTAATATCTGTCTTGAGAATTACTCTAAATACATATTATTACCTAGATTCAGACTCGCCCATGTTCCATACGAATAAAAAACATTCGAAATTTGAAAAACTAAACATTTATTCTTCAAATGTTTAATACCAGTATGTAGTAACTTAGACACAGCTACACTAAAATAATTTAGTTTTTCAAACAAATAAACCACTAACAAAATTAAAATGTCACACACGTATCATTACTTAGACGCCATCTTTTTAAACGCCAGAAAGGCTGAATAGACGCGACTCTTGACGCTTAAAAAAAGAAAGCTCACGCATCACGTTCCATTGTACGCAGACACGTTGAAGGTGGATCTCATTAACGGAACGTTCGCGATCTGATGGCGCGAATCTTGGCGATCATTACGAGGAACGGAGCGGGTGTCATGGCGGATATTTTATTTTATTTCCCGCTTTTTTTTGTTTAGATGTATGTGGGTCATGTAAGTTGTAAGGAAGAATGCAGGGTTTTGTATTTTTTTAGTGCCAAACGCATATTTTTAGGTTGAAACTCCTAAAATAAATCCTCATAATACCATTGAATATTCTTAGTATTGACATATGGAACACTAACCTTAATTTTAATTTTAAAAAGACTCCTTCAGGTTAGCAAATAACTTAAAAAAAATCCACTACTACTCATTTAGAACTTAAATCAAATGTCTAAGCCTTAGATAAAAAAATGCAGACTTACACTCTTATATAAATCAAGTAAAACCTCAACTTAATCCTACAAATCCTGGCAAAAGAAAAAAAACTGATTTCCCCTAGTTCTACAATTACGGCACTATTACTTCACAAAAAGACATTCCCGCTCAAACGCTAAAAGACCGAACCAAGAGCTTCTCCATTAACCGAGCGCGAAAAGATGAGTGAAGATGAGATGAAACGCCGCACTACTCACTTACTTAAGATAGAGAGTGCTGGCGGCATGGTGTTGCCAGGTGATCAGATTTATAGGAGGTGTACCGATAATTTTATCGTCGGATATGTTTTTTTTTAAATCTAGTCTTAAAATTTGCTCACATAATCTTGACAAAATGACAAAAAACTAAGCTTACTTACTCTTTTCTCTCTTAGAGCTTGTTGACAAAAGCTTAATGTATCATTATTTCTAATTAATACTACTACAAGATACTACGCTACGATATATACGACAACAATTAATCTACAAGTATACCTATATGTGTTCAATATTAATTTACCAAATATCAATACTAATTTAGTCTGTGCGAGTAAAATATCGACGCAAAACAATTATGGAATTCGAAATCTGAACGCATCGCCCAGAATTAATATCCGAAATACGAAAATTTGTACCGATACTAAACACCGACATGGCAACACTGCGAGAGTGACGGAACTTAAGGAATTAAGAGATAAATAATTGTGATATAAAGTGCATTTAAAATGTTATTATCGAATTATTTACGATGAATATTTAAAATGCATTAGGTTGCCTCGATTTTTAAGCAGTTGAATGAGGCTTCATATTCCATCACTTTACCTTAATACAGTATTGATTTGATGGCTACGTCAAAACCCGAAATGTAAGGCGTAAAAGGTATTTTCAACCGAAATAGAAGTTATTTTTTAATCATAGATGAAACCCAATTTATGGCCCACGTAATAAGACAGCAGATTCACAATTAGACCATAGCGTAATTGAGTCATAATTTAAAAACACAGTGTTGGCATATATAACAACTCAAAATGAAAAAACAAGATTTGCGATCTAAAGACGCGTTCACACCGAGCGCTCACAAAAGAAGCTAGCACAATGCGCAAGTTGCCGCAAGTCGCAAATTACTCGCGAGAAGCGTCGTAAATTGAATGCCGAGGTGTGATGTGGAAATATACGGGAGGGGATCTGTTGCTTAACCGCTGCGGACAGACGTGTGTTTTTCTTTACAGATTTAGATTCACGGTAAAATAATAAAATGTCATTGCATAAATGTAGATAGGTTATAGCTACAATAATTATGTTAAAAACAACTTTTGCTATAAAAAACAACTACGTCTAAACTTTTTTTGTGTTCTGTGAGTGGTCAGCGAAAAAGCTAACTTACTGATAAGTAACCAAACGCCTCATTAATTAATACTAGAATTTGATCTGCTATAACAAAAACTAGTGTTTTGACTATTTTAATTGACATTATTATGTTACAAAGTATATACCAGAGAGTCAAAAATCGCTTATTTACTTAAATTTAGAAAACTAGACTAATTATCGAATAAAACTAATACTCCTTTATCACTACCGTGACATAATTATATAAGTATAAAGCCAATTTATAAATCTTGAAATCTCATATCAAGAATTTTTTTTTTCTAATTCAACAGCGTATTCTACTTCTTCTAACGTGCGTGTCCACATTCACCTCCCATATGTCACATCACATGTCAAGTATGAGCGCACGTTTACACGGCAACTTGGGCGTCAACGGCCCGCGCGTCACCACCCGCCTATGGGACACGCTCAAGAATTTTAAAGTTTTCACATTAAGCCCACATGAGGAGAAAAAGTAATTAAACCATCTTTAGAACTCGCCCGTATTGTTGGCAACACTATGTTTTGGAAATTAGAGCGGCGGTGCCAACTTTCTAAAGTGATCTGTCATAGGAATGTTTTGAATTTGGAAGCCGTAAAGTGTTGCACTATTTTGTAATTTTGGTTTACTAAATTACTGTTGATAACATTGTTGCAATCAACAAAAAGTAGCTCGTAAATAACTAATATTATGGATTTGCTGTGACTGAAGATTTTAAATTTTAGAAAAGACACATTGTACGACATAATCTCATTTGCAAATCAATCGTTTACTTGATGATTAACATCTACTATTAACAATCAATACCATCTTTAAATAACACGCCCGCTCGTCATTGGCGCGCATTCCGTGACGGGCCACCATTGGTCAGGCACACTTCCGTTTCCTGAAGTCACGCCAATTAGTCTTCAAAGGTTGGTACACCTGTACATAAGGATGTAACAATTGAATCGGTATAATTGTTCCGTAAATGTTGTAGGTATATGTGGTTGTATTTATTTGATAGATTTACTACGTGTTTTTTAAGAAATACTAGAAATGAGAAGACAATATTCATTTGAAAATGATGGAAATTCATGATTCAGGGTTGCTATACACATATAATAGTCCACACATTTGCATTCTCTACTTAAATAAAACTCTAAAATCATGAGTTTTTTTTTGCATAAAATAAAGCAAACATCTAAGTGAAAACAATTATGTAGGAACTAGCTACAAACTCTAACCTCGTTTGTCCAATACTGTCCATCCAAACAAAGATTATTATTTTTCTTCACAATTCCTTTCCCCCAAAATTTTAAACTTCGAACAATGCGTGCGTGCAGTACTTTTGACCAGGTGCCACCGACAGATGTACCAATACTACCAACTTAATGTTTGTACGGTGAATGCAAATAGGGACGCATCTTCTTATTTTAAATATTTTATTTATGGTGATTTATTCACTGAAACAAGTGATATTCAGATTTAAATTTTATGGCGCGTGTTGGTAATGACAAGGGTGATTTAATAGCTTCAAATACTGTAAGATTGGCTTGTGATTATATAGAAAACCTAAATATTTCTTCTAATTTATGTAGATAGTAAAATTATAGTTGGCCATTTAAGAATGAAAAGCAAAATAATACTGTAAGTTTGAGATTGGTACTTGGTAAAAATATGAAGTAACCGCACTTCTACTCTAAGCGACACATTCTACTCATAAACATTCAACCTAATTATAAGTTTTAGTTAAGAAAAGACTTCTTAAACAGAAGGCAATCCCATTAACTCACAAACGGAACAAACCAAACCACAAAGCATCAAATCATCTTATTTCCTTCTCTTTCCAATTAGAAACGCATTGCCATCTTCAAAAAAGAAAAATAAATAATAATAAGTTGAAGGGTCGCGTGCCAGGTGTTGCCACCCCTCTGTCATCGTTATAATAATACTTATTATCACAAACTCCTTATTATTTCTTGTTTTAATTGTTCTGCAGACTTGGCTTTTTGCCTTTTGTTCCACTTTAATGGCTGGGTATTGTTTTGTACGCCTTTTTTAACGCGTACGCGTGCCTACAGTAAGATTACGTTTCATTGGTCCTGATGCTATTATTGTAATTGGTGGAATATTTTGTTTATCAAAGTAAACAAAGGGTTTTGTGTAAAACTGACTTATTAAAACAACAAAATATAATCACATGTAAAATACTGGCCAAAAGATAACCGCCAGTCTTGATTTGAAAAAGGAAGAAGTAACGCTTGAATATTTTAAATAATCAAACCATAGACACCACGAGTGGGACAGAAAACCAGAACTTAATTTTTTTTCAGATCACACAAATGTATTTTTCATCATCCCCAATGACATTCAAATCAAATATAATAATTTATTGATCATAAAACGATTTAAACAATTTATTCTGAAGCATCATCGATTAATCAAAGCACCCACAATAATTTCCACACACACATACGACCTCTTCGCAACACCCCAAGATTTGCACAAGTTAAATTACAGGGATGCCAACCTCACCACGTGAACAGTATTGCCACTATCACGACACAAGATTAGGTCCGTTCGATCGCATATTTGAACTAACTCCTAATTGATTTTCGCTAAAAACTTCTTGACTTTAGATTGGCGGTTTCTTCGTGGTGGGAATAAGTACCGTTATTAAAGACAGTCTTTGACAGTCAATCTGTAATACTATCCGTTAAGTTTTTTTTTATTTAGTAAAAGTATGTCATATCTATGATGTGAGTTAGATTTAGATGGAGCCATTTTAAAAACGTTTTTTGGAATGAATTCTATCCAATTTTGAATTTTATTAAAGATTCTGCAATTAGTACCAATACTAGAGATCTCTGAATTATAATTGAGTGCACAGTTGGTGTGGTGGTCATGCGGTCGCCTCGCCTCTTTGAACTGCGCTGGTTTTATGGGTTCGATCACGGGTCAAATCTTTGTGTGATTTGCAAAGATTTGTTCTGACTCTGGATGTGCTCTGTGAGACACAGAAGTAATTCCACGTGCGGGCGTCGTTTTAAAAAAAAACATCATAGTCCTCCGGCATAATAATTATATAATGTAATGGGGCATACACTTTCCTATAAGACATCATTAGTAAAAATGCCTTTACATCCATCTGACATTAACATACATTTTTTGACGCATAACTTTTAAAAATTTTTAGTTCTATTTTTCTTACAGCTGTACATAGTTAGGTATTCAATTTTGTTTTTTTTTATCAAGTTATTAGAATATTTAAATGTACATAATATGTTTGAAAATAAATAAAAATCTACATACTCTTCCTTTAATAATGTCCACACCCACACAAAAGTCAATAATGAAATATTACCACGAAATCCAAAAACGGCTCCGCCATTGTCATCGCGACGCATCGCATAAGCCACGCTCAAATACCTTTTAAACTGTAAGCAGGCACCTTTTGATCGCAATATTCAATTATTTACCATTTTCTGCAATGGATATCATTAATACATACATACATACATTCACGCTTTTATTCCATATCGTGAATATCAGCTGGAAAGGGATATGAGCGGCCGTGGCGCAATGGATAAGGCATCGGTCTTACGATCGAGAGGTCGTGGGTTCGAATCCTGGCCATTACACCACGGAACGTGAACTTCCTCCTAACACAAGCGAATTAAGCTTAGCTGGAGGGGGTTAACAAGAATACTAGTAATTTGTATTTGCAAATTACTAGTAAGCTTTTATAAAAAAAAAAAAAATTATAATAATAAAAAAAAAAAAAAAATATAATAATTATGCACGTGTGGTGGGTTTAAGCGGTCGCCTCACCGCTCTCCACTGCACTGGTGTTGTGGGTTCGATTCAAGGGACAAATCTTTGTGTGATTCGCAAAGATTGGTCTGAGACTGGGTGTGCTTGAGTGAATGTGTGTATTTGGCCTTGTCATTGGGACCATTGGATAGTGTAATTGCTTCTGACGTTCTATCTAATGTAAAAAATCCAAATTATTATTATAAAAGTGATTGGCCGATTTCACAATACTTCTAAATCTACAGTTTTATTTCGTGTCTGTATTTCTCTCTCTTCATAATTTCTAACTAATATTATACAAACGAACGCCTTACAGCTTAATCACCGGATAAATTTGGTATAAAGATTAGATAAGTCTGGGAAAAAACATTAGTCGTAATTTAAGAGAATAGTAAGATAGTTATAAAACACGCCGCCAGATGGCCGAGTGTTGGGTTATTTGATTCGTTTCAACACACAGATCTAATTACTAATAAACACAGCTGATCGAGTTGTTATGGGGCAGGCTTACAAACCGACAAACACAAGGTCTTAAGTGGTTCCGTTTTACACTTTGAGCAAAGTCTTTGGTATTTCTATGTATAATAAGTGAGAAAAGTGTATGTTAGTTATTCTAGTACCCATAGTACAAGCTCTGCTTAGTTTAGGACTAGATGGTGTTGTGTGTAAGTTGTGTGATTTATATATAGGTATCTATACCTATATACACAACGCCATCATAATATTTTATATATATATTAACAAAATGGAAACTTTTAGTATCCAAGCAGTATCGATTATTCAGCATTGATTTGAAGTTTAGGAGATACGAGTAAGGCGTATCTTAAAATGTTACAAATTAATAATGTATTTAGCTGTATTGATGGTCTTGGCTTCGATTCCCGGGTCGTGCACAGTGTTTTAGTATACTTTCCGTCAGATAACTCACAACAGCGGCACGGAGATGGAATTGGCCGGTGGAGGGCTAGGCTCATCTCCTATCCCTAGACCTAAACATAACTGGTGAAGTGTGGGTGTTGTACACCTCTGCCACACCCGGGTAATATAGGCGTGATGTTATGTTATGTTGTTATTATATATTTAACAAGCTTCCGCCCGCGGCTCCGCCCGCGTGGTATGTCAATTAAAAGTAGCCTATATGTTAATCCAGACTATAAGCTACATGTGTGCAAAATTTCATCGAAATCGACCCGGTAGTTTTGGCGTGAAAGAGTAACAAACATCCATCCATACATCCATACATACAAACTTTCGCCTTTATAATATTAGTAAGGATTAGTCATTCTTTAAATTGTCAACTTACGCCATGATTAAGCAGTTAGGTTTAGATAAAGGGTATTCTCAGAGTATGTTTACTTTTAGATAATTATTATTTTATATATCCATAAACAAAAAAAGTTTTTTTTATAGTAGCAACAAAAGATATCTAAAAATATCATTGACCTAACCTTACCCAAAGCAACACTCGCTTAATCCCAACACGACAAAGATTAAACTCATAAAAGAGCAATGGAGAAACAAGTGTGATCGCTCTTCACGAGAGCACCCTCCACCATCTTAGGACCGTGAGATTGCTTTCTAGGGTTGCCACATGTTAAAAAGAAAAATAACAAATCGCTGCTTCGCACAAATCAAAATTTTGAAAATACTGGTAAATTAAGGTATTCGCAGCTCAAAACCTATAATTATTTGGATATTAATTAAACCTTGATTAATGCCCTTTCGATTTATACATTCTATTTTTCTATTGATCAAATACATTAAAAGTTATGACAGTAAATATTTTGTTTAATTTTAAAATAGCTGTCCTGTAAAATGTGTGTTTTTTGGATTGTGCGTTTGTTCGTCTATTTATCATTAAATTACCCACTTAAATACAATAATATAAAACCTACAATAACTTATAATATGATATTTATAGAACATCAAAAAAATCCTCCGCATCGATGTCAAATGCTGACATCGTGCCCAGAAGGCTGGCAGCATTGCCACGTTGTATGGCAATGCTAATTCTTTGAGCCAAATAAAAACCAGCTTTCTGTTAAGTCTTTTTGATATATCTTTAAAAAGCAGCCGGGCGCTCGGACCCCATGGCCCCAAGGTTTCGAAAAAATACAATAATCATGAAAAAAATATTTTTATATCAGGTTGGCTATCGAATTTGATACGAAAATTAAATCTGAAAACTGAGCAATTAATTCTCAGTGCATTATTTAAATTGAATACGGCAAACTCAAATCAAAATATTCTGTATCTGTAATTGTTGTTTGTACAAATAATATCATTATTTTTTCCAAAAACTATTAATATTTATTTTAATCAAAATTCATATAAAATATACGCTTACTTTACACAAAAATGTATCGACAAAACACGCATTTTCTAAATACAAACCGCAAACCGCGCGAGAACCGCAAATTGTCGGCATAATGGGCAATCAAAGAAACCCCAATGTTTGCATTGCGTGCTGGCAACACCGTCGGCAATAATCTTCGACACCCCTACGGAACGCTGTCTTAACCCTCGGTTTGCCGTCTCAAGACGATGTAAACACCGTTTTGGAACGATTAAGTTGTGGGGTCACAGTGACAGCGAGCGGCAATTAGAACTTTAATATGTAGTAAAAAAACGTGATAATTAAATTAATTCTTAAAAAGTAATACATTTTGAAGATAGCAATAAAGTAATAGAAGTGCACGCCTATATTACCCAGAAGGCAGTGTACAACACCCACATTTCACCCATAATGTTTAGGTCCCATGGTATAGGGGCTGAGCCTATCGCCATCAATCGAACACAATGCCAACTCCATGCTGCTATTGTGAATTTTGATGGGAAGTTCGCAAATAACACTGCCCGACCCGGGAATCGAGTCCGGGATCTCGTGGTGAGAGGCGCATATGCTCACCACTAGACCATCAAGGCAGTGGATTAGTTAAATAAAGTTATAATATTAGCAAACAAAATAAATTCACCATTAACAAAAAAAAATAACGATACAATTTCTTCAAAGTATTTTTTTTTAGTCTGGAATCACGATATTGTACGTTATTTAGAACCTTCTTACAATTCATGACATTTTTCAAAAAAAAGCTCATTTAAACACACCTCTAAATTCTTCTAAGAGATATTTAATTTACTTTTACGTTATTCTATTTTAACTACATGCAATTAAATAATCGAAAGTTAATTGTCGAAATGCTGGCTTATATTTCGGCCAGCGACTTAGTATCGCAATACAACGCGGTAATGCTGCCAGCATTTCGGGTACAAGGCCTTCTGACAGTGACTTATTAAGTTTAGATTAAGTTATTAGACTATTTTAATTTAAGATCCAATATGTATATTTTTCTGTTAATAAAGATGTTTTATTTCCTAAAAATAAAAAATAAGGAAGTAATATGTTTTTTATACTAAGAAAATACCACAAAAAAGCCTTTCTTAAGCCCGCCCGCACTGCGACCACACCTCATCGCTTAAGCGGTGTTTTATGCTTGGGGGAGCGCGACATATGCTCCTTAGACTTGAACCGTGGGAGGGTTACTGTCCGACTTGTCAATTACGTGCTTATTCTTATAGCTTGTTCAGGAAACACTTGTTAATGTTAGTCATTTCGAATTATTGAGTACTAAATTAACAAGTAATTCTTGTAGTAATTAAAAAATGTCTAAGACAATGGTTTATATTAGCATTTTACCCAGAAGGGTGTGGCAGAGGTGTACGACACCCACACTTCACCTGTTATGTTTAGGTCCCATTGGATAGCAGGTCAGCCTATCGTCATTCAGCGGGCACAATTCCAACTCCGTGCTGCTATTGTGAGTTTTCAAATAACACTTTGCCCGGGCCGGGAACCGAACCCAAGATCTCATGGTGAGAGGCGTATAAGCTAACCACTAGAACATCAAGGTAGTAAAATTTAAATGTAAAATTATGACATTTACAGTAGGAGTACGGAGTATGCAACTATTGTTGATAAATAACAAAATTAACACGAATTTAAGAAACGGAATAAATTTTCTTTCGGAAAAGTTTGATATAATAACTAATAACATAAATGTTAATAAAGAAATATAGGAAAATACTGTAAAAAAAGCGGGTTTAAATTTCGTTTCTAGGTAACGGTTCAATAATCCAAAAAAATATTTATCTGTTGATCGAATGACTTTTCAGTGAACTCAGAAAACCTCAATCACATACAAATTGTTCTAGCATTTTAATCTTATTTAGAAAATAAATCTATTTAATCTAAAAGCAATTTATGTGCATATCATAATAACTTTTAAAAGAAAAATAATGCATCCTGTTTAAAAAACTGTAGCACATTTTTATCACAAAAAAAAAACAAATATTGGCACGCTTTATCGGCTGTTAACCCTTCAACTTCCGAATTTAAAATAAAAAAAAACATACAAAAAATCGTATAGGTACCTCGCGAAAGGCACACCTTGTCTATGCTCATCAATTTTTTTCGTAATGTTGGCAATACTTTTGGCCACGCCAGCCAGTAGCATATGTTTGCGAACGCGTGCGTATTAAATTGAACACCTTTTCTGACATTTGCGGGTGCAAGCTTTCTTTGTTGCTCATGACGTAGCTTGCAGATTAGATTTTTTTATACATGTTTGCCTATGATTTATAAGTAGTAGTAAAAGATTATTGGAGTAGTTATCGCTTCCTGGGCAAAAGTGCTATTGGAGATTAGGAATTGTGCCCTGTAAATGTCGATATGATCACCTTCTATGAATGACGGTGAAATGTAGGTGCGACACTGCCAAATCTTTCTGGATAAAATAGGCGTGATGTAAAAGGCAGTCGCTATCATTCATAAAACATCATCTTCATATCCCAAAAGACAGCTTCAAAAGCTGTGTGTAGAACCACTTACCTCTAATATTGATTCACAGTAGCCCCTCAAATCTAACTACGTCGGTAAATACAGCTCTCGGTGTTTATTCAAAGTAAAAAGTCCCGAGTTCGAGTCCAGCCCGATGTTGGAAGCAGTCTGTTCCTGTTTGCTCAGTCAATAAATATTACTTTACTAACGGACCTAGTAGGTTTGGATTTTTAAATAGAAATGGTTGGCTTTACTACTTTTTAGTATGTATTGACAGAATTTTAAAAAAGTTTCCGACTTTATTGGCGAATGGTATTAAGAATAAAATCGATAGGACATAACTGTTAACAAGCGAAGACAATAGACCATAAATAAATGAAAATTAAATGCAAATTTATTGGTGAAGATTATCGAGAGTATAAATCTAGGGAGATTGTATTTTATTATTGATACAATGGCCAGCAAAGAGAAACTATTAATACAGATTAAGTACTTCCGGTGAAAGTCCTTATCGATCTTTGATAGAATAAACGCGACTTTCTAACGCTTGGGGAGGCTTCCCAATTTCTCTGCTGCATCATCGTTACATGTTTCAAAATTAATAGTTATGAGAATCTTATTAGAAAACCAATTAAGTGATTTCAAAGCGATAGATAGTACAGATTAAATTAGTTTAGGGAGAAAGTCTTTCCAAAATCCAAATTTTTATAGTCTTGCATTTTAAAATTGACCGATCATAAAATTTTAGAAATACAAAAACCAAGTAAGCTTTGTTCTAATGTTAACAAAAAATAGTCTTAATGATAAACAGAAACCCGTTTTATGAAAAACCTTTAGGCACGTAAAATCCAAAAAAATAATCGCGATAATAGCCAAACAAAAATGACTGATAGAAAACTGCACCTATCACATACTCGCCACAAAAAAACAAAAAGCTCACAAACAAATGCAAAACGGGAAAAACTAAAACAAAACAGTGGCTAAACTTTCTAGCACGCATCTAGCATATAAGACAGGCTTTTAATATCCGAGGAAGACAATCCTCTTAATCAGCGAACAGACATTGTGTGAAACGGGGCCACGCATATACGCCATGATGATTAGTCGCTTTGTACCGGCTACTTTTGTTACTGGCAACTTTGGCGCGAAGTGTGCCGTTATGAGTAATTTGCTCTTTTTTATCAATGTTTTATTTGAATGTGGAATTCGTGTTTTGTTTTCTTTTTCAAATATATATTGTCGAGGTACTGTTTGAAGATTCAGAGCCATGAATAAATATTTGAATGGTGAGGTTGGTAGTGTTAAAATTGAATTTAGAATGCAACGTGAAAGGTTTACTGCTTTACATTCTATCAAATATTTTTTATTTTGCTGTAAATGGCATTGCTTAGTCAGAAAAACGAGCATGAAATATTCCAAAAATGATTCATTTGTTAGCATTCTTTTTGCTTCTTTACAATGAATAGTCATTTAAATTATAAAGTAATTTTCGCAACATCCATAACACCCTGAAGCGTATTTCTTCCTATTCCGCGCATAATCCCACAACTAGAGTACATCCGTAATTAAAAATAAATCGCTTAAAAGACAAAGGACGTACCGACGCGAGATTTCGTTTTATTACGGGCTGTGGGTAGGAAAAAAATCATTTCGTTACATAGGAAAGAAAGAGTCGAGCAAAAACACAATAAAGATACAATGTAAACAGGTTAGGGTGTACTTGAGTAGCTCATTACGGCGTAGATGCGGCGGGATTAGCCGGTTGGTTCGTTTGAGCAGCGAGCCGAGCCGAGCCGGGCTGAGCGAGCTCGCGCCGAGCGCAGCCCGAGCTCGCTTGCCGTCCACGGATCGCTTGAGCCGAGTTCGCGACTACAGCCTTTGTTTAACCTATTTCGGTTTAGATTATGCTTTTACCGCGATGAGAGACCTAATTAATTAAAGATGTTTATAATTATTGTGCATTTATATTTTTTTCTGTTTTAAGTCGACTAGCTGAGCGTGGTATTTTATTCTTGTTTGTTTTACGCAAGGACTCTACTCTAAACGTATCTTTTCAAAGTAGTTTAACCATCCTAAATAACTCTACTTTAAATTATTCGCTATCCGTATAAAGAGTATTATTCTAAATTCGTACAACGAAGTACCAACATTCAAATATCAAATCCTAATCGAATTCCTTTTTTATTGACTTCGTTTTGAAATCAGAATATCATTTTAAATCGCTGCCAGTTCTACAGACTTTTTTTAACCTCTTGCATTGTCGATGGTCGATGTCGCGTTGTTCTGTCTGAGTGGTCATGTAGCAGTTATTTTTTTAAGTGATTGAAGATATGCGAGTGTTTCGCGGTTTGTTTTCACAAACGATATTGAGTGCAGATGGGATTTTGTGTGTACGATTCAATGCTGTTACAGGCTTTTGGATATTTTTATAAGAATGTCGCGTTTGTTTCATGATTGTAAGTTCTAGTTCATATATTGGTCCTATTGGAAACTAATCAGTCTAAAGCGGATACTGCAATATTTCAATGGTCATTTTAACATAAATATGTGCCAAACCATTAAAAACATCACGTATTACATATTTGCAATGGTAAAGCAATATTTCAAAACCACCATATCAGGAATTAACACAAAACAATATCAATAAATCTTCGAGGCGACGATCTAACAAGATCGCGATAGTGCAAGCGACGCGCGCGAGCGGAAACACCGGTACTGCACGGAAGCGACGTCACAATGGCGCCCGCCCCACTTCCGGCCGGAGTCACGCACCACAGACAGTACTGACCACGAGAAAGTTAAACATTTATTTTTTAATAATTATTTTAGTGGAGGATACTATAAGATGTGTGAAAGTAATTAGCTACAGAAAATTTGGCGTACAATTCGTAAAAATATAATTATTTACATTTTATTGATGATGACAACGTTAAATATAAATCTATATTTTTTTAAAATTTAAATATTTCAAGTTAACTTATGAGATAGAAAATGTATTCAGACTGATAACAATAGTGTATAATCTATTATTTAATCTTTAAATGAATGCGCTTATAGTAACTTTTTCAGATTCCTTCGAATCCAAAAATACAAATGTGTCTACTTTTTCTGGTATATTCTCCTAAATTAGTCTTATAAGAGTCGAAAATTTAATTCTACAAATGCAAAATAGTTTTGATTACTTATTATACTTCTTTAAGACAAGACATACCTAAAACAAAAATACGAAATAAAATTAGAGCGAACTGTTTATTCTGGCGGTACAATCAGGTGTAATAATTACATTACGGTAACAAAAGGGGAAATGGCCTGTGGGAATGCGCGGACATACTCATACTCAACTTTTATTCAAAATTCTTTCACATTATGGATATTTTCTATGCACCTGCTATCGGAAGTCGGAACTGTATAGAATAAAATTAATGAGCTTTGTGAAGTGGTGGGAATTACACTTAATCAGTGTTAAATGGAAAGGTATTTATGTATTTTACGTAAAATTACAAGAATTAATAACTCATTTGAAATTTAGAGTAGTTGGTAAAAATTATTCAGTATTTTTTTTTTCAAACATAATATTAAATACAGTTAATTGTTTGGTTATTTCACTTAATTGTAATGGAGAAAGTATTCTAATTATAACAAATAAACGAAACAAAATACAGCCAAATTTCTTGAAAGTTAATACCACAGCAAAGATAATTTTAAAAAGCGCGTAAACCAAATGTAATTAATGATCTCTACATTTGCACAAAAAAGTCTGAATACGTAAACGCATATCAAACGCCATTCATAAAAAGAACGCTCGTACTATCAAACAAGTGGCAATATGATAGCGTATAATTTTATAACCGTGCTCTATTCAAGGCAAAGGAAATGACAAGTGGCTCACTTGCCGCCATTTTCTTGTATCTACGTATCTGCGACGCGATATCGTAATTATGTGTTCCACGCTCATCTCTTTTGTGGCGGGCTTGTGTGCTTACCGCTTCCTGTCTTGTGCGAGGGTGATGTGCAAGTCATCAGATGTCGAGGAGTATTTGGATAGGGTTAAATAGTGATGAAATGTAGACAAAACCCTTCTACGAATTTATTTTTGTTTTATCCGCATAGTAAATAAGATGCTGTTGTTTTTATATTTAATAATTTTAGATGTTACACAGCAATATGACATCGTGACAAAGCCGCTTACCAGTGATTCAGTATATGATTTAACACTAGGTGAAATATCTTAAATCGTATGAAAATAAACTTACGAAAACATTTTTGAGTCATTAGGAAAATAAATCACGATGTTATTTACACCTTGTATTAAGTTCAACATTTTAAAGTTTTTGAGAAATTCTTAAATCAATGTACCTCTCAGTAAAAAACATATGTATTGCCAAATAATTATTGACTTTTGTAATACATAATTATATTGTTTTAATAAATAATACAATATTATTAACAGTAACACTTATTGGGCCAATAAAAATTGACTCAGCCATCGACACGACGAAAAAGAAGAAGAATTAACTTTTCATGTTAAAACTGTCCGACGAGTCCAGTCAAATCACAGTCCGCTTTTTTATCGCTATCCTTTTATGACATGTACCGCAATATAATGGATGTATGCACTTTAATTGAAAGGGGCGATGTGATTTAAATAATTTTATTGATGTTAACGTCTCATTTCCATAACTCTTTATTTACTTCTTTCCCTTTGACTTCTTTCACAAAATAATTTATGGTACTTCAAAGCTTCGATTTTTAAATTTATATTTTTTATCGTGTGTTACTTCATTCAGCGAATTTTTAAGTTCGAATAATATTTTTGAATTAAGAATCTGTTACACGTTCAATGTTAATTTATGTAGAGATTTATACGTTTTTTTACGGTAAAGATTAATATACTTTTGACCGTCTAAGTGCAAGATAATAGGAACAGTTATGCAGATATTTTTACCTTTGGCAATACTTTATAAAATAACCACATTATTATTTTTTAAAAAATAAAATGAAATAGCAAATACATTATTAAGAGTAAATGTATTGTAACCCCATCGACAAACAGCCGTGACGTGTCATCTAATAACAAACGAGAATTCAAATTAAAAAAACCTTCAAGTAACATTTAACCAAATGTCACGGTTATCCCGTTCAAGAACTTAACAGATGTTCTGTGAAATACCCTGTAGGGAATAAACTGAAACATCTTGACCCCTAACATCATCCTGATCAGTTCACAACGTTCCAACAACGGAGGTCAATCTATATTGGTCGTAATTAAGTACTGATTAGCACATAATTGAAAATTGACTTTATGCTCATATTATTAAGGTTGAATTTCGATTGATGTCAGTCACGGTGTTGTCTATGGGGTGTCGAATTAAATGCTATCGATTATAGCAGATTGTGGCACACTAACATAGATAATAACTGTTGCAGTGCGTAGTAAATCATCTGAATTGTCTATGAATTTTGATTTCAATTGGTATGGGGTTGTTTTATCTTTATTTAATTATTTTTGCGGGGCAATGCTTTATTGTTGATTAATTGAGTGTTTATAAATATAATTAAAGTATTGACAATTACTAGTTTGATTATGAAAATTAGTAGGGATCTAGAACTATATTTCTAAGTCGGCTTTTACCTGAATAAAAGCCTTAATCATGATTAGGTACAAGATATCTTAGGAAGATTTTTAAAGCTGATCTTTAGCTAGTTCTACAATAATGCGGTTTGGTTGCAAATTTTAATGTTTTTAATATTATTATTAATGTGAAAATTGGAGTAGGTATAAAACTCCAATTTTTCACATTTATAATTAAAAACTTTTTAGTTTATTTTATAACTTAGACTTTTATTAGCTAATACCAATAACCAAAGCGCATTATTGTAGAAAATACCAGCTTAGGATCATTTTCGAAAATACTTATCAAATCTTGCAGATGCCAACACGTGCAATCAGGTATACCAACCTTAAGAAAAAATGACACGAAAAAAAAATAAGACATGACCTACTTCAAAATTTGCACCTTTTGACAAAAGAGTTTTGCTTCTAATTTAAGGAACACCTTGCGAACATATGGCGGCCCGCATCTCTTACAATTTTTTTGCAACTGATTTGGTGAACTAGATCAATGAATTTTATAGAAACTTGAATGGTATGGCAGGCCCTTGTAAGAATGAAACGAAATATGCTACGATATTCAAAGGAAAATATTGGAGAATAATTACGAAGAATACTTAGAAATCTTATATCTAGGCAACAGTAACCGTTTAGAAATATGTTTTAATTAAGTAGCTCATATGAAATACAGTAAAGCGAGCACAACTTTACAGTTAATTCTATGAACAATAAAAATAAAATTCCATTCGCTTTAGATCCTTAACGAGCTTTTCCAAAAATTATATCGACTAGCTAGTAAAATAAACAAGAGCTTCATTAATACGTAAACGGCTTCAAATGTATAAAACGGCACCTAATTGACAACAAAGCATTCTAAAACAAAAAGATCATCGTTCTCTCAACTAACAAAATCGCAGTAATGCCAACATGAATCGCGAAATAAAAAACACGGAAAAAAAACTAATTCCTCCTTCCATTCGCATCCGCATATTGTCTTTGGTCGACGTTCTGCCAGTCCACAGGTAATCAAAGGTGGACAACAAAGCCTATCTCTGGCTTTTTGAACGTGCGTCCTTTGCCTCCAGTCAGCCTCTCGTTTCATTCATATCTCAGTAATTGGCTTTTGATTTATATTGACGTAGATTTTTTAAATATGTGAAAATGGAGAGTGCAACAATGCGTTGTTTAGTTTCGGTTTTTTGACAGATACGAATGTTTTGAATTTCGAATTATGCAATATCGACGAATGAAATTCTATCTATATGTGCTCGAGATTTGAAACGAACGTATTGGGTTTAGTGATGTACGAGTGACCTATGCATCGATTTACGATCAATTTAAATATTTTGGGTAAAAATCACATGCACAGATGCACGATGAATTGTGAAAATTTATAGAAATAAAAAATGTCTTACACAATCCATATGATAACTTACGCTAGAAATAAACAAATACGGCTCAACCAAATACATAAACATATTCAATATTGATTGAAGAAATCAATAAGCATCACGCACAACAGTGCCTCTCAAAAGGTTATAAACCATCCTCTCTATAACCATAAAGCACGATATACCAAAAATGCTTGCTAACACCTAAAGACGCGTTCGAAAATTCAAACGTAACCGCCTCGCGCACGCGTCGCTTCGCCCTCCACACGACCCCCGCGAAAGGTGTGCAAGCGCATTGCTAGGGGACCACCGCCCCTATTATCTTTAACATTTCCAAGTCTGTTTGCAAGATAAAGCAGCCTGTATCAGGGGGTGATTTTCTTTATTCTTCACCCGATTTTATTATTATTTTTTAGTTATTATTACTGTGATTGAGCGGCGCGTGCGCACATGCCCCTAAGAGCAGGACCCTACTGCGTGTAATGCTCTTACTTGTTTTGTTGCATTGTTAGTGGATTACTGAAGGATACATTAGTGGTTGATAAGTTTCATATTATTGACTATGTTAAAAATGACTGATATTTTGAGCCTGAGCGCTCTTACTCAACTAAAGGCGTAACTATCAGACCAATCTTAGAAGACGTAGTCGCTAAAAGATTCAATAGGGAGGTAGATATAAAAGAAATACAAAATCTGCACCTTGTAGATCCTTTCAATTCAAGAAGTGCAAGCGAAAAAAATGGGTGCGTCATACAGCCCCAACAAGTAGACCACCGTATAGTGGCATCTTCACAAAAAAATATCGGCGAATTTTGAACGAATTTTATCCTTAACGAAATAAGACCGAAAATTGCACAGATGCCGAACAAATGGACACAAATTATATAAAAGATAAAGTTTTCTTAAAGCGACCAGTTAAAGTCGAGTATCTCCCGATACAAATCATTGAAAGATATCAAACAGCTGATTTTACGCCCGCACCTTACGATAAATATTTGTAGTAAATTTTCTTCAATGCAAATCATGTCTTAGCTGATCATTTTAAAGATCAAAATGGCTTGTAAGACCACCTTGTAAGGTGTTCGTCTTCACCTTAGAAAATCTTATGATTCCACTTTAGATCTTAACTTATTTAGTTAAAGTTCAAATTTGATTGTGAGGTTAAAGGCACGTGTTGAAAAGATAGCATCGATGCACATGCTTGATCCGGCACTTAATGTGTTTTGTGGGTGTATCAAATGTCTTGCCGTGCAATCATGGCGCCTAAAACAATCAAATTTACCAGGTGGTCTCGCCTCTGTTTGTCGGATGCCGTCCATATGGTTGAATCGAAATAAAAGTGAGATTGAAGTTTACTGTTGTCTTGAGAATGAGGCATGTGGAAAGAAATGATTGGTTCTTAATTAAATAATATTATTTTAGATATTCGCGTCTAAAAGAAATAAAAACGAAACGATATTTTTGAAATTAATCGAATAAAAATTGTGAAGCAATTATTCTTTTTCACGTAATACTGGATAAAAAAAGAAATTAAATGCATTTAAATCAAGCAAAATATCAAATATGTAGCTCTAAAACTCCTATAGCTAAATCCAAAAATTCCAACCCCAGTATCAAACTCAACGATCTCAACGTAATCGTAAGTCGGTTCACCCCTGCTGGTATCAGTAAGCCTAGCAGTACAGCACAGACAGCACACTCAGCGCCCACTATACTACAATAGCTACTTACCCCTCGCACCTTTGACCCGGCGCAAGCGCAGCTGCCGAAAAGATGGCGACGCGAGGGGTGCGCATCGCGATCGATAAAGTTGCGAGCGAATCGATGTGGTTACGATTTTTAAGTACGATTACTATACCAGAATAAGTATAATTTAGTCCGTTTAGAGACTCGTTTTAAATTTTTCCAAAAAAACGTCTTTTTCTTTCCTCTTAAGAGGAATGTCCTAAATTGTTAAGTTTATAATGGTCCCCATAAATAAAAAAAACCAACATCAAATGACATCAAATGACATATTCTAAAAGCAAAAAAACAAGACAGGTGTGTAAAAATTGAAAGTATCGCCAAACCATCTGTCAGTCACGCGGTAAACAAACAAACATTTCTAATAGATACTTCCATTTTTTGCAATCCATCAATCAATCTACACATTGCAGCCTTATCAAAAGATCATTAATTACACATTCGATTAATTTCAACAAGACAATTCGATATCCCGAAACTCGATATGTTTTGCCACAAAGGAAAGACAGCCATCCATCATACGCGAAACATCTTTTGGCAACGCACGCGCCCCCCAGATGCGTTTGCATTTGCAGCTTACATCGCAAAATAGTGATAAAGAAATCGAAAATACCCTTATAATCGAGAATCGCATCTCTATAATGCAAATTCGGTATCCATATGACATATGCTTCAAACTGAATTAAAATTGGAACGATTTACAACGATCAGCAAATGGGTGCATCTACTCGTTACAGTTATCACAAGGTGTAAGACTCCAATTGCTCTGCGGGTAAAGCTCATATCATGTTGCACCGGGCACGCGACATTTTATCCCGGAATAGACGCCAAAGGTGCAGCCGACCCCTTTCTCCTTTCTTTTATTATTACACGTCACAATCGACAAATCGACCCTATAAACTGTTATGAGGGCCTTAACAATCGATCGAATCGAACAATAGACGGCCATCCCTATGTAATCTTCTACAATTTTAAATTTGGAAACGAAGATGTTCTTTTTAAATTTAATTGATATTATTTCTTGAAACTGAAAACAATAGGCTCTGTTTAAAGTTTTTTTTAAATAAATCTGTTTGTTTCTTTGACTCAAGCAATTAAACTTGTTTATTTTTTATAAGTGGAAAATGGATACGCCTTTTTTACTAGGGTAAACTTTCAAAATATTCTCACAGATACAAAATAAATACCCACTGAAATAAAATCACTATACGGTACGAATAGGGAGTCAATGACTATGACTTCCGTACAATGAAATAATTACGAGTACCGCGGTCATCGTCACTTCCGTTACATAGCCATGTCATATTTGGGATATTTAATGCACCTGAGATTATATTCCAAATTAATATCTCACGGTGCAAAAGAAAATATTTATTTGAAATTCGAATGCGCTACACCATGTTTCAGGTATTTTAAGCCAATATTTTTTTTAATACCATTTAAAACCCTGTCTAGCTTGTTCTATGACAGTTCTAAATACGAAATTTAAACCAGCTACGTAACCAGCGGATCAGTCAAAGAGTTGCCAGCAACAAACACGAATACTTCTGAATCAATAAAGAATTATAAATACTTAGCCACGTTCGTTAGTTTATCGTGTTATTTTTCTTTGCGACACGCCAGAGATTTTTTGCACTCGTTGGCTGAAGGTGCACTGTCCAATGAGTCGTGAAAAAATATCGCTTAACGAGTAAAAAATGCGGTTACTTTGATGCGGACGTTCATGTTACATGAAAGGTGTGTTTATTATGTCTATGATTTATAAATGGATTAACTTATGGAGTTAATGAGTTACAGAGCAAACCAACCAGGCATTTATATGAAGCCTGCGTCGAGGTTAAAGTTGAAAAAAAAACTATATTATTATGGTTCTTGTAATATTATTTTTGAAAATAGAACATAAAATTTAAGACAGATTATTTGATTGAACGACGTAAAACTTTATTAGTTTGGAACTGCGATGTTCTTTTATTTTTTTCTCGAATATTGAATTTTCAATTTCGAACAAAACGAATATATTTTTCGTAGAATAATGCTGTGATTTAAAGTATTATTTTCCCTGCCAGAACTTTACCGTCACGGCTCAAATATTTATAAGCCCCGTTTGTGAGCCAAAACACTGCAAAACCTAAGAAGTAGTGGCGCAGAACACTTGAAAAGTCCGCACAGTCGATCTCCTGGCCATTAATTAGTCGCCGCGGGTATCGGGGTCTTAATCAAGCATAAAATTAAAAGTTGGCACACGCCAAGCGCCAGAACTAAGGGTGTGTCCACACGTACCTTATGGCACGGCAATTTGTTCAAGACATCTGGCAGCACACCTGCCCGAGCCCGCGACTTCGCCCCTCGTACGCTCATACCGATACTACAACCACAAATAAACGTTTTACATTCAACTTTAATTTTTTAAGCGTTCTGTCTATGTAATAGAGCTTAAATTAGATTGTTTAGTGAATAACTGTCTGTCAAACTAGTTTGTCGCGTGTATTATGGTTTTGGCACTAGGTCCAATGCCCCCGTCATTCAAAATAACGTGCACCATTAAAATTGGGAAATGACGAAACAGTTTTGTCAACTCGAATCGTCGCAATTCAAGTGTGAATTTTGACGGAAAACTGCTATATATGCTCATTAGAAAGTTTTTGATAGCTTCGGGATAACGGACACGTTTCAATTAGTCAGGCGTCCAGACTATCCTGGTATTTGTCGGCGGGGCGTCTGGCCATCAATCTGTTGTACACAATCACTACAATCTCGGCGTAAACAGAGCGTACGTTCATTCACACACACATGCGGTTAAGACGTCCATGTTTACAGGTGTGAGTGTGTGAGTGCCCATTCAAGACAGGCCTCCTTACGTTGCATCCGGTGACGTCACAGGTCTTACAAATAGCCGTGTGATCGCGCCCCTAACTAGTGATGTGTTTTGACAATCGTTGACGAGATAAGTGAAGGGTTAAGTTTGTAATTTAGTAACATATAATTTTCAGATGACTTTCTTATTGAGTTTTTGAATTTCGAATTACCTATCCTCGATTTTGAGCAGGTTTATTGCTTGCGTTCATGTTACGTGATACTTATAATCCGGCCCCTTTTTATTTATTTAAAAAAAGAAGCCGCTGCCTTTTCAAATGTGTAGCTCAATTCGAAATCCGAATCTTTATTTATCACCACTTATGACTTCCGGTGACTTTTGCGAAAAAGAATTCGAACATTAAATTTCAATTCTCAGCAGGGGTCTGGTGTAAGGATGCGGGATAGTGGTAATTTGGCCCAAGTAGTCCAATGTATTGTGGGTAAGTGGGCCAAGTAGGCCAATTCCGAGCTATTGTGTTGAGGATCCAAGAATGGTTCCTTGCGAACGCCCGCATCCCGCGAATAAATATTAATGTTGAGTGAAGTCTGTAGAGTTTTGGGTGCTGATTGATGGAGACTTGTAGCAGAGATTAGTTAAACTATAAAAAAAAATAATAAAAATGAATTTATTTCTCACCATCAACCATAATATACATATAAAATTGTAATCTACACAGCTATGTTACAGCGTAGGTTGAGGATCGCTGGTGTCTGTAATTGGTATAAAATAACCTGTGATACAGGATACTATAGGAATGTTTTACTATTATGAAACTTTTAGGGCCATAGCATAGCACACATAATACTTATTGAATTCACGATCGGCGCCATATCGCCGACTGTTCATCACCATCAAAACAATGGACTTCATTGAAAGTTGGACACATGTCTTAAGAGAGTACAATTGTTTGGTTGTTTTCCTTACAAAATTAATACCTATAACTATCTATTTTTATAGACAAATCATATCTAATACACTAAAATGCATGTTTGTTTGGCCATTATTTAAAACAATTGTGCTTTGGTTCTAAAATCCTGAAATCTGATTAAAATAGCAGTTAAATATAATTTATAAAGCAAGCTACATTGCCCAAATAAAAAATTAAAAATTAACTAATTCTTGTCATAGAAAAAAAAATACAGAAATCGAAACCAATACAATTAAAGTTATCTAAAACCAGAAGTCCAACATCTGCATGTTTTTGTGCAATTTGTGCAAAATGTTGATCTTGTATAGAATCAATTTGGCACGTACACCTTTAGGCGCGACGAGTGTCGTTAATCTTCGGTAATGTTGATAACTTTAAAAAAACAGCTGTTTTGGAGATTTCTTCCTAATATTAATCAATTTAAGTTTACAATAAAATAATGAAATTAAAAAAAAAAAAAAATTTCGACCCTCAAAGCATATATTTTAATTTGTCATACGGAAATTGTTTTAAGTGTAACAAATTAAAAAAAATACACGTTGACTTGAAAACCTCCTCCTTTTTTTTTCGTCGGTTAAATATAATAAATTCAAATTCAAATTCAAATCATTTATTTTCAGGAGGCGCTTGAACACGTCAAAATATTACAAACAAATGATATAAAAATAAAAATATATAATTATACTGATCACTAATTGTACTGAATTTCGTCTCATTATCTTTTTACAATAATGTTTGAAGGAATGAAGATAGTTTATTCTTAAGAAAAACATGACAACATAACTACGACAAACAGATTCTGCAACAGTTAATAGGTATCTCATAGGTAAGCGTACTCCACCATAGACCGCATCATCACTTACCATCAGGTGAAACCGCGGTCAAACGTGTGCCCATCATAAAAAAAAACAAATAATTTGGTTTTCTATTTAAAGCGTGTTTTTAAGTTTTTTAAACTATTATTTATTTTCTATTTTTTCGTTTGGTTTATTAATAAGAGCGTTTTTAATTTTTTATCGAATTATTGTATTGTCATCGGTCTTTTGCACACCTGTCAGGTGTGCAAAATTTGAATGAAATCTGAACGTTTAAAGCGAGTCAAAATAGCGTCCAAAGGAGTCGGTTACATACAAACAAACAAACATACAAGTAAAGCTAATATAAAGCTTGTAAAAACACATTTGACACAATCAAAGTATCCACAATCTGCCTACTTTAATGGCGTGTATACAGTCAAAACATCTTAGAATTCGGCTCACCGTCTGTACAACACCTTATAAATCACCCATACTTTTTATGACATTACAAATTACTTCCTGCACAACAATTAGCCCTTGAACGACCCTTAACAGGAGATAAACGGTGAATGCAGCGACACCTGGTGGTGGAAACATCTTTCTGTACTTCAGATATCATTATTATGTAGCCATTTATAGATTAATGTGGTTTTTTTTCACAAAAGGGCTTTCAGAGCATATTAATAGTAACTACAATCCATGATTGTAGACCGCTACTGATCAAACTATTTTTTACCATGCACATTTTTATTCTATGATGGTCTCGCGTTGCATAGGCTTATTGTACAATGCGAGGTCTCGGGTTCGATTCCCGGGTCGGGCAAAGTGTTATTTGTGAACTTTCCGTCAGTAAAATTCACAGTAGTAGCACGAAATTGGAATTGTGCCCGGTGGATGGCGATAGGCTCACCTCCTATTTAGGACTTAAACATAATAGATGAAGTGTGGGTGATGTACGCCTCTGCTACACCCTTCTGAGTAATACAGGCGCGATATTATATTAAAAGTTTTCGATACTATTCAACGTAAGTAACGTTATGACTAAAGCAGTGGTGCTATACCAAACTTGTATAAAAAGTATACAAAAAAAATCATTTATTCTGACATAAGAATCTAAAATCATATATTTAGCCTGCGTTGTCCCACTGCTGGGCAAAGCCCCCCCCCAAACGTTTACTATCCTTTCTATCATATTGTCAGAAAACAAAAAACCGTTACATTTACAACAAACAGAAAGTATACAATTATCTGTCATAAAACTGTCATATTTGCCGCCAATATTTTCATAGCGATAGGGGTTATCCAAAAGATTAGATAGATAGAGATAGATAGATAGAGAATTCTTTATTGTACACAAAGAAGAAGTACATAATTGTGATACACAGTCTAAATTGAAACATGCACAATGGGCGGCCTTATCACTGATAAGGCCGCCCAAGATTGGGTTTATCGGAAGAAACAAAAAAGTATAGATTTGGCGCACGCGCGCGCGCCGGGTGGTACGCACGTGCCCACCCCTATGCGATCGATATCGATAAGTAGTGTTGTACTTCTTATCGATTTGGGAGGAAAAGAGTGGTGTGTTGGTCTTGGTGGGTCTTCGTAGTAGATTAATGAAGATGTTATCTGTTTTAAAATGTCTTTTACAAGTTAGCAAGCTTTTTTGTTTATTTGTTTTTTTTTTAAAAAACATCTTCTTCACTAGGAATAACTCCTGTGTTGCGGTGTGTTCACAAACATACATTTCACACACACAGCACACCCAGAGTCAGAACAAATCTTTGCGGATCACACAAAGATTTGTCCCGCGTGGGGATCGAACCCACAACACCAGCGCAGTTGAAAGCGACAAGGCGACCGCTTTAATCACTACGCTAACCGTGCCCTTAATATCTATATATATATATAAAAATGAAACGCGTTTTCCGTTGTCACGACTTGGCATGAAAACGGCTTGACCGATTTGGCTGATTTTTTTTTTGTAGTTTTCTAATACTCTGTACAAGGTTCTTACGGAAAAAAAAAATGATAGATTTTCTGTAAAAATATAAGTGAAATTATTGAACCCTACGGAATAAACACTATTATGAAAATATATATTTTGTTTTTTATTTAATAAAATTAGTAAAGTCCTTCTCAGGTATGACGAGACCAGGGAAATAGGTATTCATTTTATATGGAGGATATTATAGATTCCAGTTCAAATTGAATAGCTACGCTAACATAAGATAGGTCAGCTATACAAAATAAAGTAGTGCATCAAATTTACGCTAAGGCGGTACGAAGTTCGCCGGGTCAGCTAGTCTTATTATAGATTACGAAATAAAATTCCTTAGTTTCGGCCCGTGTGGTTTGAAAAGTTGCAAATATTTAATCAAATGGAATAAACAACCTCGATGGTCTAGTGGTTAGCGTATGCGCCTCTCATCGCGAGGTCTCGGGTTCGATTCCCGGGTCAAGCAAAGTGTTTGAAAACTTTCCGTCAGGAAATTCTCAATAGCAGCACAGTTAGAATTGTGCCCGGTTGATGACGATATTATGTTAATCTAGGCTATAAACTACATGTGTTCTAATATACATCAAAATCGACCCGGTAGTTTTTGGGTTAAGGAGTAACAAACATTCACACAAACTTTTGAAGATTTGGTTTTAACGTTTTGTTTTTTTTTCAGATCCATCGGAGGCCACGGGCATTTTTTGCAGCGGATAGTTCAAAATCATATTAATGGTAAGATTTTATATTAATTCAGTTGTATTTAGTATATTACTAGCAACTTTCTGATGTAACTGAAATAACTAGACGTGATATTAAATCGAAATTGCATCTTCATTTAGGCTTATATTTTGCAACTAAGTATATTTATATATTAATAAAGTATGCAAAAAAATATTAGAATCATTTTTAATTCTCGAAAAATAACGGTTCTCAAATCAAGCGGTATTTTTTTTTTTATGTAAGACCGCGCATAACTTTAGAGTGTAACCTACTAAATATTATTTATTTTTATTTATTTATTTAACTTTTGCACATAAGAATAATACATAGACGAACTTAATGCCTGATGGCATTCTCTTACAGTCATCAACCTAGAAATATTATTAAATAATAGTGATTGGGAAACAACACGACACGATAAAATACAAAAAAATGTGTAGAAGTTCTTTTTTAAATATTAAATTCGTACAGATAATGTCGGAATCAATAACAGTTAGTTACATATCCGATTTTAGTAACGTAGTTAATATTGTTAGAATATTTTTTATAAAAAAATCTTTAGAATTATTTGCGGTTTTCCGGCTAGGGTATTATATTATCATGAAAAGAACATAAAAAAATATCAAATTAACCATTCTATGCTTACTATTTACTACTAATTCCAGAGGAATAATGTTTATTTTTTATCGAAACGAAATGCTAAGATATCAGTTATAATACTTATAATACAATAATATAAACACCTACAATAACTTATATATTTACAAAACTTTCTAACGCATCAAAAAACACCTCCGCATCGATGTAATTAATTAACTCATTCAGGAGGTAATAAAAATTTAATTTTTAATTCTTTTTTTTTAAAGCCACACACAATCAAACAAACGCAGCCACAAAGTACACTCAGCCAATGAAAAACCAATTCAATTTTCCATGGTGTTTTATAATTCCTTTGTAACGTACGCAGTTTTAGGCCGACTGCCGCCGGTTCTCGTGCAAGTCCCGGTATAAAACCGAAATTCGTACATATACCGGTATTTTGTCTGCCGTCTGACAGGGGCGGACAGGGCATGAATTTTCGAATAATCAGACCGCCGTATGTGCGACACTTGCAGGGCCCTATATTCATGACAAGTAGGTACTGGATGGGATTGAATTAGTTTCTTGGTGAATGTGATATTCGTGGGCTGTTAGATGTTTCGGTTGTTAAAGGCAAAATGTTTCAGAGAAATAATGTGAAGCCTATTGAATTTAAAAACCGTTTTTAATACTATGAGTTCCGGTAAAACTCAGATTCTTTTATTTTATTATTTATTAATTTATATTTGTATAAATTGTATACTTTTATTTTAGTATTTCTAAGTTGGTTAACCTAACTTACAGTATAATTTATAAAATATAGGTATGTGGTATAATTTCCTTTTATATCCATTTACATGTAACGGGTGGCGCAAAAGTAAAGACCCTATTTGGTTCAGCTATAACATTTTTTCTAAATTAGAAAACTAGATTTAGATTTTTTTAAATGTATATTTGTGCCATTAAATTTCGTACCATTAGGATTTAAAGATGATGTCTTTTAAATGGTGACCTCCAGAGTTGATACACATTTGAGCCCTATTTATGACATTTTGCATAACTTGCCGTAACACTTCCTGCGATATGTTCGTTATTCTTGACGAATGTTTTCTTTTAGAGCTGCGAGAGTCTGTGGCTTGTTCACATACACCCGAGATTTCAAAAAACCCAAAGAAAGAAGTCTGGACTGGTCAGATCGGGTGATCTTGCAGGCCAAGGCAAATCGCCAAAACGAGAGATAACTCGGTCTGGAAAAGCGTCCCTCACTAAGTCCATAGTGTCGCGCGCTGTGTGTGCCGTAGCGCCGTCTTGTTGAAACCAGATGTGCTCCAGCCCCAATTCGTCCAAACTGGGTATCAAAAACTCACGTAACATGGTTCTGTAGCGTTCTCCAGTGACAGTTATCGCATTGCCTCCAGCGTCTTCGAAAAAATAGGTCCGATCACTCTGTCAACACAGATGCCACACCATACAGTAACTTTTAGTGGGTGTAGAGGTGTTTCTTGAATAATGCGCGGATTATCAGTGCCCCAGAACCGAGTATTCTGCTTATTGACATGCCCTGAGAGATGGAAATGCGCTTCGTCACTCATAACCAATTTTGAAGGAAAATCATCCTCTTCAAGGTGTATCAACTCTGGAGGTCACCATTTAAAAGACATCATCTTTAAATCCTAATGGTACGAAATTTAATGGCACAAATATACATTTAAAAAAATCTAAATCTAGTTTTCTAATTTAGAAAAAATGTTATAGCTGAACCAAATAGGGTCTTTACTTTTGCGCCACCCAGTATTATAATACTAATCCTACATCTACAACATTTCCGTAACCATCTACATATATATAAACATTTACTACAAGATAAATCACGGATATACTAAACAAGAAAAAAGCTTAAAACTCCCAATCGAGTGCAAAAAAAAAACAAAAAGGTATCACTCAAGTCAATACGAACATTTATATATCATTTATTTGTGAATATTTGAACACCGAGTTTCGTGGCTGACTGTACCTAGCTATGTAATATGTAAAGTCCGAGTCAGTGTTGCTAGTCAAGCTTTATAAAATTCGACGGGGATTTAAAATGGATTTATGATTTTTTTTGAGAACTTTTGGGGATAAGAAGTTTTATAAATCTCTTTTTTTTATTTCTAATTTCATAAACCTTTTTACTATAATTTTTTTTAATCTAAAACTCGTTATGGAAGGATAAAAAAAAAAAAAAATTAGGTATGCTAATGGGAGACGTACTCGTAGTTAGTAGGTGAAAATTAATAAAAAATATTGGTAAAATTTATACAAAATATCTTTAGATGTTCAAAATTTTGATCACTTTTTCCAAAAATCTGCACATCGCTTGCCATCCTAGATTACTCGGTACGTGTAAAAATCTCGCCAAAATGATAAATACCTGGCAACATTATCCCGGTACAGTCGAGGACGGTCGAACTCATGTGTCGTTTTTGTAGACACTTGTGACAGTTTTTCGTGACTAAAAGCTTAGTATCCTTGTTGAAAAAGTTAACGGATTCATAGAGTGAACTATCCGAATTCGGAATTTAAACTCGTTCTATATTAAATTGTAGGGTAAATGTAAAGTTTTAAATATATTTATTGAATGCATATTCGAATGGTACTGGCCATTCATTATAAAGATAAAGATGCACGTGTTCTTTTTTTAAATCAAATCAAATCAAGTCATTTATTTCCATGGGCCCCAAGGGGAGCTTGAACACGTCAAAACAAACATCAAAATACAAAAAATATATAATTAAAATAAAACTTAACTAATTAAATTATAATACTCATTGAAATAAAATGATTTGACACCGGCGCTTAGATTGACTTTAATTCAACTTAGAAATTTGAATTAAAATCAATCTAAGTACCAGCTCCGATGGGTATTGTATCATGAGAAGAGCTGGTGAGAAACTCATGTGCACCATCTTTTTAAATAATTTATACAATATTTGTTTGTTTTTTGACAATAATTCTATGTGTAAGTTACCATTTGAAAAGCAATGGATATATTTGAAATTCGAATGCGTCACTAACGTTTATATGCCGCGCTTCAGTATTACGTATTAACACGCACTTATTGGTAAAATGACGACCGGATAGCGGAGTGGGTAATGTACCTGCCTGCGACGCCAAGGTCGCGGGTTCGATATCCGCTTAAGACAAATCTTTGTGTGCATGAACATGGGGGTTTGTCTTAGTCTGGGTGTTTTTATGTATAATAAATATGTATTTACAAAAAGAAAAATATATATGTATTAGTATCAGTTATTCTAGGACCCATAGTACAAGCTCTGCTTAGTTTGGGACTAGATGACGTTGTGTGTAAGTTGTGAGATATTTATTTTTTATAAAATGAGTAGTAAAACTTTTATTTTCCTTTGTATTAATTGCAATCACAGTAAAACAACCATCTTGGGACATTTCCATTCACATCGAGAGTAATACGGCGTCTAACCAAAGCCCTATGCCTCAAAAACCGATAATTTACCCGCGAACCGATAACCGGAACATTAATCAACAGAACAGTTTTGAACATCGAAAACCAACGATTAAAGCTATCGGCGCCGTATCATTGCGCAGTCATCGCGAATTCGAGGCTCGGCAGGGCTATGAAATAAGCGATGATTAATTGTGAAGAAATTATACATAGCATATAATACTGGCGTTTTTATATAGTAATTATAATAGCAGCCAGTCTAATACATGCCTCTTCTCACGCTGGCCAAGAGCGGATTGGTAGACTTCACACGACCTCGAGTACTTTTTAGGCACTCTCAGGCGTGCAGGTTTCCTCACAATGTTTTCCTTCACCGTTAGCGAGCGATAATTTATATGAGAAATACACACATATCTTCGAAAAGACGAATCTTAACGATTTATTGACAGAGGTGTGCCGTGGGTTAGAACCAAAGACCTTTGACTTCGCAGTCCTACGGTCTCCCACTCTGCTATCGCTGTTGTTTTTTTACAATACGTAAGTAAATTTACTTAAAGTTTAGGAAGTGGTTTTGTTAATCCTAATACCGATTTATCGATTTGTGAAACCGAAAAGGCTATCTGATGTTTGCCTAAACAGAATAAGGAAACACAATAACAAAATAATTCAAGGTACATAAACTTCATTATTAGGCTAATATCTCGACCTGTTAACACGACCACGTCTGCACAGTTTTTCCTTTACCTGTGCTTATTATTCTTAATAAATGTCTATGCCCCAGCACCATCAATAACAATTCAGGAGGATATTACGTCAAGCTAACCACAAAAACATACACAAAACACAATAACACGCACTCTATGGCCCAACTTTTCGCCACAGATAAGACATGACGTGTCCGTTATGAGTTTCTGATCAGAACCTTGCGTTTGGAAACGCCCACAGACTAAAATAGAATGCCAATTCGATGTTCAAAACTGTTTTTTTTTATGTTGGTACAAAGGCCAATTTGGCAATGCACTGTGACTGATATATTTATAATGTACAGAATAGTGTTTTACCTTCATTTGCGAGATCCGCTTAATACGGACTACGGATTTATAAACAATATTTTAAAACAATCCATGCACAGTTCTATTATAAAATAACGCTCAATAGCTATGCATAGCACAATGTTCGTTCATCTACAAAATATTCGATTCCAAATAAAAAAATACCGCAGTTAATCGCCACATACCCGCGTATACACTACAGACCTAATCAATATAAGTAGGCACTACTCATTCAGACGCCATAATTCCGTTAGTAAAAATACAGAGAGGAAGGCTCAGGGGGGTAGAGGGGGACGGAAGCGCAATGGGCTTCGGAAAATTCACCCGGTGAATGGGAAAGCGCGGCGATAGACAAACAGCCGGGCTGACCTCCACCTCCCCGCCCACCTAACCGTACATTTTGAAATAATGCCCCCAGCGGCTCAGTTACCTACCCCACCATTTTCCAATTTTATCGCACGGCAAATATCGAATTGCGAACGTACTTAATTTGAAAAAAGAATCCAAGCGATAGTTTGTGTAATAAAGCCGGCGCTGCACTCACGTCAAACACACGCGCATCTTACTAAAGTTAGCGCGAACGCACAGAGAGGTTATAAATCTCGTCGACACGAAATGGCTGACCAGCGCCATCCCCCTTCCACAGATCTATGTTGCTATAGCGGCTCCGATGCAAAAGTGTGCACCATAAATTTTATACAAGCACCAGTGTGCGGTAAAACTGAAATAGGCGTTTGTGTGTGTGCGAAAATTCGTGTTCGTCCCGTAAGAGGAGTGGACACTGTCCAGTATTGCTTTGTGTAGGTACGTGTCGTGTACCTACGGAAATGGTATCGAGCCTGCAAGAGATACGGAGTGTAACGGATTAATCAAAATAAATTTTGTAGTAGAATCACCGCGGCTCATTGACGTGAGGTTAGTTAAACGTCGCTCTAATGAAATTGTTTGCTGACTAACCGCACGCCGCCGCCGCACACTTCGCACAAATAAATAAATTAAATCCAAAAGGTTTTTTATTCTTTATCTTTGACACTTGTCTATGATGCACAGCATAAAAGATGACCGGTATTAAATTCGACATTCAAATAATATACGAATGTTGTAATGTTTAAAATAAAGAATCATTCATTTGTATTTGAAATTCGAACACGAAAGTTGGCGATTAAAAATAATATTCGTAGAGCGTGTGTCACAGGGTTTAGAACATGCAATTTTGTCAACAAATAGAGTGCAATATAGCGTCTATTGAGTCGGCTAACGCGTCGATAGCTTCGTCAGCCCGTCGAGCATCTCCGTCGCTGTCTAATATTACAAAACGTCACCGAATTCCCGTTCACTAAGCATTTTTCGCGCGCGTTTTATTTTTTCTTGGTAGCAGGCCTTTCATGTGCTTTCCGTTCGGGCGGTTCGAAGCGCTGAAAGAAGTGTGAACCGGTCCGTGAGCATCGCCAGTCAGGTGTGGTTAACTTTCAGAGGACGATGGACTTCCCCCGGGTCGCAGCCACTTAGTCTGCTTCTGTCACTAAAAATAACAACTCGTTTATTTTTAAAAAGCCTACCGTTACACCCGGCCGCGTGAAGCTGCAGGCCGCACCAAATCTGCAAACCTTTTAACCGCCGGTACAGTCGCGAACATACATTTTGTGTTTGTAAGTCGCTCCGCAACGCGCTGAATAAATGATTTTTGACTTCAGGATTAGATTTACAGCATTTATCGTTTGCACTGCTCGTAAAAGCCGCTCTGACTAATGGATGGATGATGGTGGTGCGATGAAAAATGAACACCGGACCAGCATTTCAAAGCGCCTGTTTACATTATGCTACTGACGTTGCAACTCCTTTTTCATAAAAGTTATCGAAGCGGCTATCCGTCAACTGTGCTGTTAGCGGGTTAGCCGGTTACGTAACAATAACATAGAGAATCGTATCGCGACAACCCTAAAATAAAGAAAGTCTCGATGTCGTATACACGGATAGACATAATTGAGTCCAAAAGCGGGGAAACGCACACAGTGACGGCGCTCGCATTAAGCACGTTATCGGTTACGCACTTATATTTACTCATAAACGTAGCTAAAGCGGAGAGTACTGCACAAAAACGCATCTTTCCCCCCTTCTGCCCAGTCTCCCACCCCCACCGGCCGGCGGGCGAACGAATACATTCGACTAGCCCATTTGCAATATCGCATTGTGTGAGTGAGCGTACCGGGCCCGTCTGCGTGTGCGTGGCTGGCACACACACGCGAGCAGTTTGCTTAGCCCGTGCGTAGTTTTACCATGTACATACATGTACACAGTATTGGTTTTCTGTACAACCGTTGGGCTTTAACAAATTTCAAATTCACAAAATCGTGATTGGTCGGTATTTTGTTTGTATAAGCGGACGCACTGCACACCAGGCCTTAAATTTGCTACGAGATAATTCGTTTAGGCGTAAAATGATGAGTTTTATCGAGTTTTGTTTACTAGTAGGTATTGATTATGATACATTGATGGATGACGAGTGATATTTCGTTTTGTTACGGGCTAATGGATTCATTAGTCGGTATTAGTGGACACAGATGGATAAGTTTCAATCACCGGTAGAGCAGAACACGTCTGATATTTGTAAAAAACAATATGTATACCGCATTGTGTACAAATGAAGCAATTAAGCCGGCACGCGCCCTCGGCTGCTCAGCCGGAAGACAGACGGTCTAATGACCATCTAAGATTCCAAATATCAATTTCTAATAAACCGTTGGAGCGCATCGACGTCATTTCCAAAATTCGTATATGGAACGTGACAAGCCGGAAGTGCGCTTTGTGCTCCACAAAAACTAACTAATCAAGCCAAGACTTCCGAATTCGAAATTGAAACTTGCCCAGTCATGGTTCCTTTGCCGACTGACGTATCGTACATTTAAAACTTGCAGACGTTCCAAATGTAAAGTTAGAATAGTTCTAGTTTTGAAATAGGAACACTTTCCTTTTGCATTTCAAATTTTGTCTATGAATAGTAAGAATAGCCCGCTATGAATAAATGCAACATAGATTAGATAAAACATTAGATTTTTTCTTATAAAAGGCTACGAAAATAAACTTCGTAGCGTCTTAGCCGTGTCGTAGCAAGCCGCTACGATTACCGTCTAAAAATTTTAAGACATTAATTTTGTATTATTAATTTTAAGTTCATTATAACTTAATGGCAAGACCTCAGAGCTCACTGATTGATACATTTATACGAAACATTTAAAAAAAATATTCAAACAATATAGTTTTTTTTTTAAACTCAAGACAACATTCTTTACCACAGCATTGTTCAATCAAGAACACCGTAAAATGAGATCAAATCAACCGTAAACACAAAACATACACTAAAATAATCTTTATCGCATTACAATAAGAGCTATCTAAGGTGCTTTTGTATGTTTGTTAAAGTTTTCTTGCTGTATCATGTTATACAAGTTGGTAACGAAAAACACACATGGTGTAAACAATGCGGATTAATTAAAGGATATGCTTTCTTTATAATTAAAGTTACCCTGAAATTAAGGGCACAACTACGCATCTATAATGATATCTTTTTCTATATTTTGATATCCGTATGCTGTAGCTATGAAGAACACTATCCATCAGGTAAGCTGCAAAGCTGCAAGTATAAAGAATTTAAACACTAGCGAAAAATCATCTGCATACATTTCATTTTTGCGTAAAAAAAAACATTAATATATTAATTCTGAGAACAATACTTAATTTTAAATTCGAACTTAAGTACGAACTGAATTGGCCACTCACAAAAAAAAACAATAAACCGATAAAATTCCAAATTTAAATAAAGTCCGGTATTGTAAGGCAGTGTGCAGACTTGCGACAGATGCGCCGCGGCCGGTACGCCACCACGACAGCTTGAGCGACCGTTGAGTAATTATGCGCTAAAAGTAAGGCGGACAGCTTGACGGATCAGTGACTTTGTTTCTAATGAGGTGGAAGGAAATATACTCAAATATTAGATCAACTAAATATAATATATAAAAAGTAAACGTTCAAAACTGGTAGTCACCAATGTACTTAAGATAACAACAATTGGATGAAAGTGACGTCGCGAAATGACGTAACATACATTTGAGAAACTAAGGGTCGACGGAGGAGGCGACTATAGGTGGTTGGTTTAAGCGGCTGCCCGGTGTGCAGAAGGTTGCATGTTCAAATCCTGCCAGTCCCATATTTTTCAACTGTTTTTTAGTATAAATGCTATAAAAATAATCAATAAGGAGCCAATGTATGGTCGATATAATATTCATCGTATTTACAAACCCTAGTGTTTATACTCCTATTGTCAATTAAGTCAAATCTTAAATATTTACTTCAGTAAAAAGTCTTTTAAATAGCTGACAAGAGATTACAGAAAAGGTCTCTTTTTTCTGTATAATAAATGTAATAAATATGAATAATAGCAGCCCTGTATTTAATACATGTCCCACTCCCACATGGGCTCGGGCCTCTTCTCATGATAAGAAGGGTTAGGCCATAGTCCACCACGCTGGCCAAGTGCGGATTGGTAGACTTCACACGACCTCGAGTACTTTTTAGGCATTTTCAGGCATGCAGGTTTCCACACGAGTTTTCCTTCACCGTTATAATAAATATTAATCAAAAATATTTGTTGGCGACAGTTGATAATAAATCTAAAACAAAATATATTTAATCACTAAGAAATTACACTATCAATATAAATAATTGTCCTAAACGTTAACATTAAAACCATTTCAAGGTCATTAACTGTATTTAATTTATGAAATATCGTCCCTCAATCTTAACCCGAACGCAGGCAATATGGTGTAGACGCGCCCTAATGACACTGCCGCACGCGATAGCACGATCTTAAGATACGGATCCCTGTTTTAATATCATGTCCACTATTTAGAGAGATTAATTTATGAAATATCGTGCATTGTAATGTTTATTAAATAAAATAGAGAGGTTGCCGAAAATTCCAACTAATAACTTTTTTTTTTTAGCCTGCGTTGTCCCACTGCTGGGCAATGGCCTCCCCCAAACGTTTCCAATCCTCTCTATCTCCTGCAGTAATAATAACTAATAACTAACTGAAAAATAATCTTATCTCTTTTGACACAGGTATTAAAGAGAGATAGATGCTGATTTGAATGATATAACCCAATGATGCCTGCCTGGCTCGATGGTGTAGTGGTTAGCGTATACGCCTCTCAACGCGAGGTTTCGGGTTTGATTCCCGGGTCAGGAAAAGTGTAATATGTGAACCGCCGGAAAATTCACAATAGCAGCACGGAGTTGGAATTGTGCCCGGTGGATGGCGATAGGCTCACCCCCTATCCCATGGGACCTAAACAAAACGGGTGAAATGTGTGTCGGGATTTACATGTATTGTAGTTACCACTAACTATTAATATGGACTGCAATTGCCGTAAAAATAACTAAGTTATTTATTTAAGACTCCAATTATACATGCTGGTATACCGGCGGACTTAATGCCAAAGTCATTCTCTCCCAGTCAACCCCAGTGTGATGTAGAGAAAGATGAGATCATTCTCATATTTTATAGATCCATTCGGCTATCTTTTACTGTCAAATCTTGTATATAAAATTCTCGTGTCACAATGTTAGTTACCTTACTGCTCCGAAACGGCTTTACTGATTTTTACCAAATTTTACATGCATATTCAGTAGGTCTGAAAATCGGCTACTATTTATTTTTCATACCCCTAAGTGATAAGGGTTGTTCACCCTTAACATTTTTTTTTCAATTTTTGGAATTTTTGTTTTTATATTTCTATAATGTGGCATTAAAAAATACATACAATCCTAAATTTTTACCCTTTTATCACCAACCCTTATTTTTTAATTGCCATTTTAGTAATTTAATCATTTTTCATCCCGCTCGATAACTGATCAATTATCGTCTTTTTGTAATGTTTTCACTCTATTGCGATTAAAATTTCCCTGAGCTTAACAATCATGAATGATTAATGTACTTAAAAACTTATTTATAATCAATTTGACATAATAAATTTCAAAATCTGCTTATTTATTGCCTTTAAGGCGGAACAGAGTTCGCCGGGTCAGCTAGTTTTCTATATAAAATTTAAACTTCACCGGGTCAAAACCATGTGGGTCCTTAACACATCCCCATCTCATCTTACAAAAATGACCCCAACAGCATTAACTCATCAAACATCCCATGGGAATATTAGCCCTTAAACAATGTAACGAAAAACAAAAGCTGTTTGCTTGAGACGGGGCCCCGTGAGACCGCGCACAATGCCTCCTTAACCGACAACACAAAAGGGTTAAATGCCAAGAAGGAGGCAAACGCCTGTGAAACCAACACTTTCTTGAGCGTTCATTTATTTTAATAAGTCTCGTCGTAAGATTTTTGCTTTCATAATCTCGACTGTACGAAGTTTTTTATTTCCTTTTCTTATACACTACAATGTAGTCTATTTGATGTGGAGTATGGTATATGGGGATTTAAATGAGATACAAATACTTCTACAGTTAATTTTAACTATCGTAGCTATTACCGTAACCATAAAATTCTGTAAAAAATGTACTTATTTTGGTTCCAATAAACATTATTATTATTATTATTATTTATTAACCGACTTCCCAAAAAGGAGGAGGTTTTCAATTCGGCCGGTATGTTTTTTTTTCAATAACAATTCCTGTAAGATGCGTTTTTGAATTTACATTTATTTTTTTTGCATTTTACTTTTTTAATTACTCTTTAATCTGAAAGTTGCAGATATCTGATTGCATCCCATTGAAAATACTAATAGAATCATATAAGTTTATCAAAGAACTGTATGTAGTCATAGATTGAGTAAGAGACGCGCATTCCTGCAAAACCATTCACAAAAGCTCTATCAAGTCTACAAAATGCAACAAATACCTAATATTATATAAAAAACGTTAAAATCTCCAGGTGAAGTGTGGGTGTTGTACACCTCTGCCATACCCTTCTGGGTAATATAGGCGTGATGTTATGTTAAGTTACGTTAAAAAAGAATATAACAGTCATTATGTATTTACCTTTTATGTTACCGTACAATAAAAAAAATAGTAATTCTAATTACTATTCAACTATGACCGGATGGCGGAGTGGGTAGTGTACCTGCCTGTAACGCCGAGGTCGTGGGTTCGATTCCCACTTAAGACAAATCTTTGTGTGCATGAACATGGGGTTTGTCTTAGTCTGGGTGTTTCTATGTATAATAAGTATATATTTACAAAAGAAAAGTATATATGTATTAGTATCAGTTATTCTAGTACCCATAGTACAAGCTCTGCTTAGTTTGGGACTAGATGGCGTTGTGTTTGAATTGTGAAATATTTATTATTATTAATTTTCTAAGCAAAGAACACGTATTTCCCACCCTTTTTCCCATAATAAAACACCTTCAAATCGCAACTTAATCGACACTTAACACGTCCCTCTCAGCGTAGACATAACATCTCTTTCCTTGATAACTTCCGACGGATATGGTGACTTCAATCAAAAAAAGATTTGTCACTTAGCGACGGAGAGTTCCCAGGCCTGGTGGGCCCTCAAGTCACGAGGGCCTCGATAGGGCTCATTAGGGCTCTTAAGGCACTGTTCAGTATCGATTTTGAGTTACTAAAAAAAATATAACCACAAAAAGATTCAACAAAAATATTTTTCAAAAATTAGACAACGGGTCTGAATCGCGTAATTATTAAAAAGGTAAATAAATACCAATGCTCGACGTTTCGAATGACTTGCATCATTCTTGGTCACGAGCCGACTGGAGAAGCTCAGCGTCGTCGTCTCCGTGAAGCGCGGATATTGTCCACTACCCTCACTTGGTCGTCACAATTTTTTTTTTTATTTAGTACGGAACCGTCGGTAGTTCGACACACAATACTAACGGTATCAGATGGTTTACGCGTAACATTTGTTCGCCGAACACTGCACTTGCTTATTACCGGATTCCAAGATGACGATAAGCGATATCCATCTTGAAAAATGTGCTCAAATCGCGAAAGTTTAAAAACATATACCTACAACAAAATTTTATTTACAAAAATTATTTATTTATTTTTTATTAAACAAGCAAATATTATTTACAAAAATTGTTTATAAATGTGAACGTAATTTAAAAAAAAAAAAAAATATTAAGACGATCTCTATAGATAATTAGTATATTTATAAAATTTCGTTTCGCAAAAAAATAGTTAATATAATAATTATATTCTGAAGTATTTTTGAGTTGCCTATAATAGTTGTCCTGTAGTATAACATCACGTCTATATATACCCAGAAGGCTTTTGCAGAGGTGTACAACACCCACACTTCACCTGTTATGTTTAGGTTCCATGGGACGTGAGCCTATCTCCATCCACCGGGCACAATTCGAACTCCGTGCTTCTATTGTGAATTTCCTGAAGGAAAGTTCACAAATAACACTTTAAAGGCGAATATGCTAACCACTAGATCTAGGCAGTCCTGTAATACAACATAATTATTATGTTAACACATTTTTTTGGTGCCTCTTAATTTATATCAGTTTCGCGGCGGAGGGCGAAGTTCCCAAGACTTGGTGGGCCGTTCAAGGGTCATTTGGTGTCGTGAGGGTGGGCTTAATATTGTCGTTAAGTATAGAGAGATTGTCTTACATATTATAAGATCAGTTCATGCAATATTGTTGTAAAAATATTGATAAATTGAAGATATTATAGTGTAAAAAAAAATACGGAACATTTATTTAAAGATTATTTAAATTGATCATTTGAAGATGCAAATGCAAATAAATGCAAAAGTTAGATATAACCTTTTTAGTAACCCGCCTCCTATTTCTTTCAAAATAAGAAAGTCAAAATAGTTCCATATTTTTTAAGAATACAAAAGAAACATCCAAGATCATCGGCTTTAAAATAAACATGGCTTTTTCTGTTAAATAAACTTTCATTTACTTAGTTTCTTATTAACTTTTCTCAGGCAACAATATTAAAAACCAAAAAGACTATAATCCACACCACAGACTACATATTAAAAAAAAGAAACGTCACAAGTATCAACCCTAGCAAGTATCACAGGAAGGAAGCGTAAGGCGAGCCGTGAGAAGCGCGTGCGCACCGTGTGAACGTCAAAGTCACCTGTTTGATACCGGCTTGTGGTAAACGTAGTGATTTCATGAATACCACTTTTACGAATTTGAATACTTATTAACAGTAGATTCAGTACAAGGGTTACACTTTGAAATAAATAATTTTAAAAAAAACGCAAATAAGACATCAATTAGAATTGCATTAGAATTTTAGAGTACTTATTTAGTTTTTGCGATTCTTTAGTTAATATTTCAAGCATTTGCCATCTGGTAGCGGGCTACAGTGGTCAATATGGAAGTCTCTTAACCGCCTCCAGACACCAGTTGGCCGCTGCAGGGAGAACCTGGTCAAGTGGAGATTCACACCAACAAATAATGTACCCGTCAAGATCTAAAATGCAGGCAACTAAAAAAGCAGTGAGGTTGCTGCTTTTTCGGCGAAAACTGTATAGCATAAAAAGCCATTGACACGAAAAAAAGAAGAAGAAGTTAATATTTAATTATTGCTATTTATAACTAATTTTCACGTAACTTATGGTTGTATGTATGTACCCCTTGCCATTCATAGAAAGCATATTAAAAATATATTGTGTCCTATACGCACATAAGCAGTGATAGCCGAGTGGGAGACCGTAGGACTGCGAAGTCAAAGGTTTCGGGTTCGAACCCACGGCACACACCTCTGTCAATAAATCGTTAAGATTCGTCTTTTCGAAGATATGTGTGTATTTGTTATACAAATTATCGCTCGCTAACGGTGAAGAAAACATCGTGAGAAAACCTTCATGCCTGAGAGTGCCTAAAAAGTACTCCAAGATGTGTGAAGTCTAACAAGCCGCACTTGGCTAGCGTGGTGGACTTTGGCCTAACACTTCTCATCATGAGAAGAGGCCCGAGCCCAGCAGTGAGCCATGTATTAGATACAGGGCTGCTATTATTTATTATATACGTACATAAGTATTCGTATTCTGAATAATAGAATACGCTATTAGTATATATTCGTATGTGGTATTCGTAACATTACATCACTATCTTCGACCATTCGCTTGCGGTTTCGCAATGATCATTATGTAGACAGTTGAACGACAAATGAAGGGTTAAGTTAGTAATAAGAAGGACATCCTTTTTTATGTCGGTTAAGAAGGCTTCGGTTTCACCGCAGGTAATATAAGACTAAGAATTAAAAAATAATTATATTATAAAGATTTTGAGCGTTATGGAAACTCCTTTCTTATTGATGTTCATAATAAACTTGTTTAAGCTATTTTTTATGCTATTTAGACAATCTTATGTAACTTAAAAGTAACTTTGTAACTTTAAAACTTAACTTAAGTAAGTTTAAAAAAATAGTTTACCCTTAAGAACTAAATAATAAAAGTTTTTCTTGCTCTATTAAATTATTAATTTGCTTTTATGCTTTTTAAAATATGACGCCTCCATCATGCAAATGCAATCCAAAATTAACGAATATGTAAAAAAAAAACAAGATTCAGCTAAAAACTATTTCAAATTTGTTCCAAAAAACTAAATCCCATAAAAGACAAACAGACTGTCAAACAACATTCGAATTTCAAAATTTACATTTACCGAAATATCGACTAGCAAACCGGAACACTAATCGTAGCCTAAACGCGCCAAAGAGGTCAGTAGACGCCCGACGGGTTACGCGATGGATGAGTCAGGACATGATGGCCCGATCATAAAAAAAAAACACCAATCGGTGCCGAAGATTGAGAGCGACGACCTTATGGGAGCAAGTTATGAGAGACAGCGATTTAGGGAATGTAGGCAAGTATTTATGACGTTTTACATCTATATAGTACGGAAAAATACCTTTAAAATTACGACATGAAAAAAATTACAAGAATATTTTTAAGCCTGTACGCCAATTCAATTTGTATAGTTTTTATTTAGCACAATAGAATAAACTATATCGGGTAGTAGTGTTGTTTTATTCGTAAATTGATTTTGTTAGATAAATAAATAAACCAATTTAAAATAAAACTATTTATGCAATATTTATTCTTGATGACATAGGTAACTCAAATCTCACTTACCTAGTCGAAGCTCGTACGCTGTGTCATGAATAAAAAAAAATAAGCGCGATGTAAAAACGCAATAATACCTACTGACTTTTGAATTAATTATTAGTCAAAACAAAACACAAATACATCAACAGACGAAAAAAGAAACTTAAAAAACGAACACGATAAAATAAAAAATGGAACACCAAAAAAAATTCAAAATCTTTTTTTATCATTACCTCTACCTCTTTTGACTCGTCTGTTCACGGGCAAGAGCCCATCGGGATCCACCGGAAGGAATCAGGGGCTGGGGCCACAATCTCGACGTCCGGCGTCATGGCCGCGCTTCCGGGCGGCAAAGGCGTGACGCGCGCGGCCCATGACGTGCGCGTGCGACGCTATTGTTGCTAATTAGATACAACAAGCACTGATTTACCGGGATAGAGTAAAAACCTGTTAATTATAGTATGTAACTGTTTTGTGATTTACTGTAGTCAGATGCCATAGAGATATGAGACACGTTTTGTGATCTCTATGGTCGAGAGTTTTTTTTTTACGTGAGGCCTATTGTTTAGATTCATGCATAAGTTTTTTATATTATGCGAATAAAATAAGAACAGATTTCTTGGCCATCTTTAATGTGTTCCATACGCCTATATTGTGGATGATTTTTTTCGAAAGGAACAGGAATATGATCAAAAATTTTGTTCAAGTTTAGGCGAATAGAACACATTAAAAATGAAAAATCTGTTCTCATTTGTTTGCATAGTAATTTAGCGTTTTATTAGACATTGACATAATTATTTTATTATTTCTTTGTTGGTTAGTTTAGAAAAAAAAATCCTAGAAAAGTCTTAATAAAATCTGTTTCAAAAGTGGGTACTTACTTGATTTTCGATTCAAAAACTTTGAAAACGTATAATTTTGAAACATCTGTGACATTTTTTGACTGTTTAACATTTTTTTTTTTTTTAAATCACTGAATTTAGTAAAAATAACTTTAAAATTTAACAAATAATAACCACTCAACTGCACAAAGACCAATATTTTTTTTATTAAAAAAAAAAAGAAAATCTCAGCCTGACTTTTCCTTACGATATTCCAAGGTGTAATCCTAAAACTGTAATCCTGAAGTCCTTTATAAAGAAGTCTAAGGATATTTTCGTTATAGATGTGGTGGAACCACCCGCCACGATCCAATTGTGACGTGTCCGCGGGAGTTTTTACGATCGAAATAGAAGTAAACGAAGGTAATGATTGTTAATTTAGTATCCAATGGACAGCTCTTTGTTCGATATTTATAGACTTTTCTTTGTTTACTCAATAATAGTACTTCAGAAATTAATTATTATATGTTTTTTTTTTTAATTTTTGTAACATAATATTTTAACGCAACAACATTGTTTCGTTTCCTAATTTAATCAGTCATAAAGGTCTTTGTAGCCATGACAAAAAATAATTTAATAAAAACTAATTTGATCGATAAAAAAAAATTAGAGACAAAAACTAAGAAAATAATAAAAAAATGTATGCTACACAATTTTCCTATTTTTATCAAGATGTCAGTATTTTTTTCTTTATTTTGGACATTTACAGAGCAAGTATGTCAAAAAAAAACTATGTACACGGCTACAAATCAACCTTTATACTCAATGTAAGAGGTCTTGCTTTGTATACGCTTCCCTTGCAAAGTGTTTTAAGTAAAAAATTTAATCTACTTTAATTAACATATTGTATTATTATAAACTGGCAACACTACTGGTCCCTTGTTTATTTGCAAAATCTCCCCAAAACAAGACTCCACAAACTTGTTATCCAAGTTCGCGATCTCGCATAGTTTTTCCTAACTATGTGCAAATCACAACAGGGCGGCATAATTGCTTTCCTTACGTAATTATAATTGGCGAGAACAGTGTGCACATTAATTATTCATTAGTGCTCACCCTCATTTCACCCAGACTTGAGAAGCGCCGGTTAAACATACGAGAGTCCCACTATTTTTCTAATGGAAGCTTATTTTTTTAATTGCGTTTTTATCGATAGGTCTGATTTGATAGCGTAATTAAATACTGATGTGGATTTAATTATAAGTAGTAATGATTTTTTAAGGGTTAAATTTCTTGGCAGAGTATGATTAGTTTTTTTTATAACTATTAAATTCATCTTCCATCCAACAGAATCATATGTGGGCAAAAAAATATAATCATTCTCTATGGCAGTGCATTTAGAGTAATAAAAAAATAATGAATTAAAGTTTTTGACTATAATACACCCTACCTATTAAACAAAAAATACTTTTACAAAAACAAAAATCTATAGTCTGATAAATTGCAAATTAAAAACAACGAGAAAAAAAAAATGCAAAATTCTGTCACTATCGTTAACTATCGGAGCAAGCGCGACTATATTAAAATCCGATGTTGTTCTTGAGGCGTCGAAGGGGTGGTCAAGTACACCCGTCTTCACCCGCACCCCTCCCTCTGCGTGCAATGTTAAATTACGTGGAAAATGATACCACAGGTAAGATATTGAGATGGATTTATTTTTAATCTAGAGATTTTCTTTTTATTAGAGTTTTTATTTGCGTGATGAATGCTGTGGTGGTCTATGGCAGTCGCTCCACGTAAAATACTGATATGTAGCCTTTAAACTAAAATCGACGTCACAGTTATTGGGGAAAATAGGTTGGAGATGGTGGTCTGTTTGATATGATAGAGCAAGTAATTTTACTACTAATAGTTGAGTAATTCTAAATCTTATTACTATTATTGCTCTTATTAACAAGCATTGTTATATATTGTTACGTGTTATGTTATTAACAAGCTAACCGAGCGGACGTCAACGAATAACTCTTTCAAAAAAAAAATTGGATGCGCAATCCTAAGTTTTAACTTAAAATTGACATAGAGACTGATTATAAAAAACGCTTATGAAAAAAACACGTTTTCTAAACAAATTGAATGATATCAATGTTAAATTCATATACAAAAACCGTGTTTTCTGATAAGAGTTTTTCCCGGCAGAAATAAATGCTGAACAGGTCTAGAATCGGTGGTTACAAAAAAATCGCCATGTCGCATCCTTCCTGTATAAAATCATATCAAATAAACCTCCCTTTTCAAAAGCATTAAAAACTTATTCCGTAGCCAAACTTGCACTTTCTTATTTGAAAAGCGAGCATTTGCAAGCATTTTAATAGAAATTCTGAGACAGTTAATGATGTGGTCACCAATGAAAGAAAACATCGCAGAAAGTTCTCCTTAATACTTAAAAGTGTTGTGCCAAAGGACAACAGAGGGCGCTTTGTCGTTCCAATATTATAATATTCTTAAAAGTAATGTACTTTTGTTTATGGTAAAGGAAAACGTTCTAAAATTGTTGCTCAACGTTCATTAGTTGGTAAGTTAGTGTCCATTGAATTATTTTCTTTGTTTGTATTAGGTTTTTGGGGTAAAGCTGTTTCAATAACGTATTTTATCTTTTGATTTTGATTTCATTAAGATTTGATAGTGGAAAGAACATTACGATGGCACAAAAATAATTAATAATTTAATTAAATAATTTATCAAGACATTACGAAGCTAGAGAGTGCATTTATTTGGTTGAACGCGCTAATCACAGGCAATTCTCAATAGCAATATCACAAATAACACTTTGACCAACCCGGGAATAGAACCCAAAACCTTGCGGTGAGAGGCGCATTAGCTAACAATTACAAACGAGGCAGACCTGAACGGAATTATTTACTGAATAATTTTCACACAATGTGTGATTCAATTAAGTAAGAAATATTATTATGTACCTAGGAATAATCTTGCTCAGTTATTTCCATATTAGCGCGTAAATTCGTATTTTCCTAATTAAAAAAAAATACATTTGACTGACATGTCACCTTCTATGTAAGCCGTACAAGGCAGTTGATTCATCCAACATAAACAACATAATCTATTTATATAAAAATGAAACCCGTTTTCCGTTGTCACGACTTAGCATGAAAACGGCTTGACCGATTTGGCTGATTTTTTTTTGTAGTTTTCTAATACTCTGTAGGATCTTACGAAAAAAAAAATAAAAAATAATATATATTAATAAATTTTCTGTAAAAATATAAGTGAAATTATTGAACCCTACGAAATAAACACTATTATGAAAATATATTATTTTGTTTTTTATTTAATAAAATTAGTAAAGTCTCAGGTATGACGAGACCAGGGAAATAGGTTTCATTTTTATATGGAAGATATTATAGATTCCAGTTCAAATTGAATAGGTACGCATACATAAGATAGGTCAGCTATCCTTACTAATATTATAAAGGCGAAAGTTTGTAAGTATGGATGTATGGATGTATGGATGTATGGATGTATGGATGTTTGTTACTCTTTCACGCCAAAACTACCGGGTCGATTTCGATGAAATTTTGCACACATGTAGCTTATAGTCTGGATTAACATATCGCACACCGGGTGCAATAACGTCATAAGTGCTAAAATTGCAAAAATGAGATTTTGATCACAAATGCTGTTAAACATGCGTCTACATCCGGTGCAAAAATATCATAAATGTAACTCCAAAAATGACCCTCTGAGGGCCTAACTGTCGTTGTGGTTTTGGCGGATTTTTGAGAACTCTAGTGCGAGAACGTCCTAATTGGACGATTGCGCGCGGCCTCTCGCAGAAAATGTTTGTGAGTAGGAGCAACAACGTCATAAAGGGAATTATGACAAATTTTCATACAATTTTGGGGTATGAATGTCATAAGTTCACACTTCTGACTTTGTAGTCCTATTTATTTTAAAAGCAGTAAGTAGTTCTGTCATTTATTACAATTAACAATTTAATTTAATTACAATTAAAACGCTCTACGGAAGGCTCGATTTGACCATATTCGCCGCATTGGGAACAAACTCGCGAAATCAGTCGAATCGAACTTCTGCCGCCCCTTACTACCTTCACTGCTAAAACCTGATGGGTCACTTGCCCACACTGCCGAGGAGAAAGCGAACTTATTCGCTTCTATCTTCGCAGAATCTTCGCGGCTAGATACGACTGGCACTATACCCCCCCTCGTCCACTAGTTTGCGTGACTTCTATGTCAGACATACGCATACGTCAGACAGAGGTTCGTAGGATATTGCGGAATCGAGACGTGAACAAAGCAAGTGGTCCCGACGGTATTCCAGCCATGGTTCTAAAAACCTGCGCACCTGAACTGTCTTCCATATTGACGCGCCTCTTTTGCCTCTCCATGGCTTCTGGACAAGTCCCAAAATCCTGGCAGCTTGCTAATGTGCAACCAGTGCCGAAAAAGGGTAGCCGTGCCGACCCTGCCAACTATAGACCGATTTCGGTCACTTTTAAGTACTCTTACAGAGTATGGAACGTGTACAGACTCCTGGCATACCTAGAAGCGAACGACCTCCTCAGTGACCAGCAATACGGGTTACGCCGAGGCCGCTCTACTGGAGACCTTCTAACGTATGCCACGCACATCTGAAGTGAAGCCATCGAGAAGAATGGAGAGGCTTTGGCAGTCTCGCTCGATATCTCGAAGGCTTTTGACAGGGTTTGGCACGAGGTCCTTATTAGCAGGCTACCGTCCTTCGGTCTACCCACTATAGTCTCTGTGATTGGGTATAAGACTTCTTGAGGGACCCATCGATTCGGGTTGTCGTTAATGGCAGCTCGTCCGATCAAATGGCAATCAATGCCGGAGTCCCTCAGGGATCCGTGCTCGCAGCAACGCTTTTCCTGCTTCACATAAACGACCAACTGATAACAGGTACGTTTGGATACGCAGACAACACAACGGTTGTTGAAAGCTATATACTCAACTCACGAGCTAGTCGTGTACAAATACAGTCGCTCAGAGAGGCAATGGTCGAACGTATGAACGTGTCTCTGAAGGCAGTCTCCAATTGGGGTGAAGACAACTTAGTCACTAGTCACTTCAATACTAGTAAGACGGCGTGTCTTATCTCCACAAAACGGAGTCTATTTATCCTGACTCCTACCTTCCGAGATGTATCCCTTCCAATAACCGATCGTCTTGAGCTACTAGTATCTCGCTGACTTCGAAATTTAATTTCGGCTTTCACATTGAGTCGAAAGCTCAACTAGCCACCAAAAAGCTGGGCATCCTCAACAAGGTGAGACAGTATTTTACACCGGGGCAGTTACTTGACCTCTATCAAGCGCAAGTCCGGTCCAGGTGTGGAGTACTGTTCTCATCTGTGGGACGGTTCAGCCAAATAGCAGCTTGAGGCGCTCGAGTCAGTCGAGAGAAGGGCCAAGAGAATCATCTGCGATATCGATCTGACGGATACTCGACAACAAAGTCTGGAGCACCGTCACAAGGTTGCCAGCCTATCGGTTTTTTATAGGATACATTTCGGCGAATGTGCCGAGGATCTACACAACCTTATCCCTCCGTCCCCGTTTCACCATCGGACTACCAGACAAACGGCACTGAGGCACCGCTTCACGGTAGACATTCCTCTAATACGCACTGACTACGACTGAATAAGAAAAAACATATTGGGCAGATGCCGCCAAAACAAAATGGCCGCCGCAGATTATTAACATCGACCCGCTCTATTTGAAAGTCCCTTTATAAGACATTTAGAGGTTTAGATTTTTTGTTTAGTTCTGCCTTTATGACGTTATTGCACAGAAAATTTTACGTTTAATTTAATTTTCTGCACAGTAATGTCATAAATGTAGGTATAGTTTTAAAAAATATTAAAGATGTACCACATATATACATTTTTTTTTTTTGAAACAACCTTAATTTTAAAATATGGAGAACAAACAATATTTTGGTAATCGATATATAAAAGTATTGTAAATGCATTTCATTTTATCAAAACAACAACTTTTAAATCGATCTCCTGAAAAAAACGTAATTTGTTACTTATGACGTTGTTGCACCGGGTGTGCGATATAGGCTACTTTTAATTGACATACCACGCGGGCGAAGCCGCGGGCGGAAGCTAGTACAAAATAAAGTAGTGCATCAAATTTACGCTAAGGCAGTGCGAAGTTCGCCGGGTCAGCTAGTATTATATATAAATGAGAAAGTCTGTATGTCTGTCTGTTACACCAGCCAGCACCACCGTCTCACCTTTAACCTGCCGCCAAATAGTAGTGCTTCCATTACTGTGTGCCGGTTTGGTAGTGAGATCAGGCCCTGAAACTACTGGCACATGAGGCATAACACCGTAGTCCTCAGCTGCAGCGACGCATCTATAATCTGCTTTTGTGGATTGTTGATGTCCATGGGCTGTACTCCACTTACCATCAGGTGGACTACACGTTTGTTAGCTGAGGGCGTAGTATAAAAAAAACCAATAATTAAAAAAAAACATGTTTCGCCACACATTTGCACTGGTCGTAAGCCCTCGCCTTAAGTTACTGGTTGCTATGCTAAGTCATATAGACGGTAATCCCTTAGCGTTATCCTCATATTGTAAATTTTGCGGTTTTGCGGTGTTAGCAGGCTAAGATTATATTCTTCTTATTTACCTTTTAATAGTATATCTTAATATGTATTATTATTACGAGTATTTCGAGCTAGCGATACTCATACGTTTAAGTGTTTTTTTTATTTGGAAAGGGTATAAAAAATATCACATTTAGTATTTTTTTTGCCAAACGTAAACAATATACTGTAATAGATATTACAAGTTCACATTATGACACGACTATTTAGGAAAAAAAATATTTTTTTAATATTTTTTTAGCAACAGTTAAATTTTTTGAATCATTTATTTTACCTTACCAGTTTTAAAGATAGTTTTTTTTTAACATTAACCACAGGTAAGTTTCCCACAGTTTACCGAGCGAGCCCGGCAAAAATCCTTAAAGCGAAGACTAAGAGTAGTACAAAGGCGTCGTCGCCGTGCGTGAACACAATGTCATGTATCAAGTTCAGGCGTACACTCAGACACGTTGATACGCGGCGAAAAGTGGGACGAAGGGACTACCGGTTTTAAGTAGTTTTTAGATTGGTTACTTAAACGTATGTCCTTCACATAAGGCAGATACGGATGATTAAAAACTCAAGTACATCTGATTTTAAATTGATACATCGGTGCATTGACTACATAAAAAAAGGCAGGACTGAGTCTCTTGAAACACTTACTGAAGCACCCATAGTAAGTCACACGTACACACAGAACACACACATTGACACAATAGTAAGTCAATCGCCCGCCATTACGCTTTGGACTGTGCTGTTGCTCGGATGTTCAAGTAAAATAATTAAAAATGCCGTCTTGTGTTGTGAAAAGCTGCCGAAACCATAGCGCCTCGACAAAAAAAACCAGGGGATCACTTTTCATAGGTAAGCAAGTAATATTATTCAGCTTATTGCCGAAATTATATTGTTTTCGTAAAAAAATATACCAAAACTATCAGTGTTGACAGTCAATAAATATTTTCATTTACCCTGAATTTGGGTAAATATTTTTAGTAGTATGAATACATTTAGTATAAATTATTATTCTATGTTTTATAGATTTCCTGCTGCAAACGACGCATGGAAAAATTATTGGATAAAAATAATTAGAAACTGCAGAAATGATAACAGTTGGTATCCATCAAAATATAGTGTAGTCTGCAGTATACACTTCGAAGAAATTGATTTATATAAAACAAAAGGTGGACTTATTGGCATTGTCAGCTTTGCCGTACCAAAAAAGGTAAAACAATAGTATATTGTTTTAAATAAAGTATTAAATTAATAAATAACAGTACTTTAATCTAAAACTTTTTATTTCTTAGTTTAGTTTATTATTATTATTTTTTTATTTTTTTTTTATTTGCCAATATTTATTTGAAATATTGAAAAATCGCATGTACGTGAATCTAAGCTTCGTGATTGTTGGTTTAGTTTAACTTAGATATTTTATTTGGTTTGTACATTTTGTTGACGTTTTCAAGCACTTTCTGATAGTTTATGTAATGAAGAATTTTTGTTTTTTATTTTTTTGATAACTGCCATAACTTATCCTACTATCCGATTTCGGCTCCAGGTCCTAAACTGGGACACTCTGTATATCACTAAAGCATCTTCACCATCTAAGAATCAGGAAGCGCCGTAGGAGTCGTAATTTTAAAATATTTTCCAAAAACTGGGTAGCTGCACTAAAGCATCTTCGCTGCCTTGCGTCAGGAGTGCCCAGAGCAACGAATTTTGTACATATTCCCTTAATAAAAACAAACAACTTCCAGCTGCAGGCCCGCATCGACTGCTAGAAATATAAAATCAACTTTGTTTCGAAATTCAAACATAAAGTTGTTTTATATTGTTTGGTTTTTGGCCACGGTAGTATAAAACTACCTATATCATGTTTGATGGTAAAAAGCAGCAAATAAAAAAATATAAGAACTAAACCTCTAAAATATTTATTTAAATTATTGTAAAAATGTGGGTAATATTTCTCATGGCTGGTATCCCCTAACACACGCACACATAAACAGACCGCCGCCATTTTGGTGCTTCCATCATTTTATAAGTGACATTCTCTCCTGCTTTTTTTATGTACTCTATGCATCGGTGTATTTTTTTTTTTGGAGTAGGCCAGTACTAATGAGTATTTGTTTTTAGAAATAGAAATAGAAACGTTTATTTGCCAAAAACATAACAAAAATAGGGTACAATTAAATAAGAGGGCACAACATGCTTCACCGGATAATCGGTATGTAAAATGTAGGTATAATGTTAAAATTTGTATGGAAAACAGTGAATCCTTTTTTTTTTACTGCAAATTCAATTCAATTATGTTTTCAATAATCTTTTACAATTTTAGGCAAAATGAAATTGCGTTTTATACATTTAAATAGAAAAACCAATCACTTCAGTAGTAATAAACCCCGATCTCGTAGGTGTTGCGGTTTATAAACCCATTGACATAAAAGAAATCATTAGAATACATGTAGGTAGCTACTTTTTTTAAATAGTTTTGTTCACAATGATCATTTAAATCCTCCCCCCCCCCCCCTCCCCTATACAGGATACAGTTTAAAATAGGTAAAAAAATTGAATAAAAAGCTACATTAACCATTTTTAATAATAATTATGTTTAGGTCATATTTAGGTACCTACTTCTGTATCACATTGATTAAAATATTTTTTTCAAGTAGTAAGATAATTAATACATGTTTTATGTCTCTCTTGTTATGTCTCTGTTTGCTAATAATTGTAAATTCAAACTAAACCATGGCACCATAAAGATAGTTTGCGGTTAATTCTTTATAAATAACTTAAGAATCATAAAACAGAATATTGTTCTAATTTTATTGAACAACATCTTAATCAAATGTTATATTTTCAAAGCTATTTTAAATACCTAACATAATGTTTTATTATGTCTGTTAAAACAATAATAATGATAAATAATGTGTATAAATATAAATATATTATGTTAATTTTCTTTCCTTTAACTACAATTTAAGATGCAGTGTAAGAGCTGCAATTTCAATAATAATATTTAATTTAAGGTTACATTATAATGGAGACCCTGGTATAGTACCTATATACCTTCAGGTATATAGTTATCTTGGTACTCAATTGAATAATTAATAAACAATACTTTCTAATTTAGCAAGTAAAAATAGCGTAGCTTAGTGGTTTAAGTGGCTGCCCGGTGTGTAGAAGTCACAGATTCCTGCCAGTCCCATAACTTTTCAACTCTTTCTTATTAATATCAAATAATTCTTAAATCTAAAAAAGCTGATCATTATGCGTCCGACTGTACCTGAAATTGATTCCTTTCGTATAAGATTTAGAAACGGCACAGTGTGGCAAAACACAATAAGACTGAAACCTAATATTTTAGCCACAGTGGGAATAATTAGAGCAACTCAGCTTTCTCAGACATTGAGACAAAGCGCTTTTGTTTTTAAGAACAAAAGTATTTTGAAAGGTCACTTTTTTAAACTAGTTTTTGAACGTTAACATTGTCTTTTTGACCTCGGACGTTTTACTTACGAAAAAATAAATTTGAATTTAAAAAGGCTGTTCGTTTTTTTTGACATACGTTGTGCATTCCCCACTCCGTGAGTCGTATTCCTCATGGCTGAGGGTCGTGACCTCTTCCATCCATAAGACTTGATCTCAGGATATTACGTCATCTTAATCTAGCTTCAGCCACTTGGAGAGCTTTGTAGATAGTGGAGTCGAGAGTACGTATTTGGTCCGACTAACGCATCGGACTACGGCCCCGCGCACTTTTTTCTTCCACTTTTACGTTAGTATCCCTGTATCTAATACATGTCCCACTGCTGGGCTTGGGCTTCTTCTCATGATGAGAAGGGTTAGGTCATAATCCACCACGCTGGCCAAGTGCGGATTGGTATAATTCACGCTCCCTCAAGAACTTTTTAGGCACTCTCAGGCATGCAGGTTTCCTCACGATGTTTCCTTCACCGTTAGCGAGCAATAATTTATATGATAAATACACACATATCTTCGAAAAGACGAATCTTAACGATTTATTGACAGAGGTGTGTGCCATGGGTTCAACTCGAGACCTTTGACTTAGCTTACTACGGTCTAAAGACTATATTGATTGTAAAATAAAATTTCGCAAAAGCCAAAAATTTTAAAACATTATTAATTTTTAACGGAGACTTTTGTTAAGCTTTAAAAAAAGAACAGAACCTCGTGTTTCGGCACGAGTGAAATAAAAAAGGCGCTTTGCAATGCAAAATTCTTTCGATCATTATGAAGAATTTTCGATAGTCTTCCTCGAATTTCAGTATCAAACTGCAAGAGCATAATATACTTTCATATTTTTAAATCGATTTTAATTGAAAATTCTGGTAAAACGTGATATTATCAAAGAGACCAGACTTTTAGTTTGTACAGGTCAGCTTTGTTAAAACAAGTAACTTATAAAGCAAAAATTGGAGTCATCGATTACTGATTTCATTTCTTTTTAATTTTATATATGTATTTAAAATATCACTCTATTCATCGTATCAAATATAATGTGTTAGTTTGGTAAATAAACACCACATGTAGACGTTACTAGATTAAAACAATGTCTTTAAACATAAAAAAAAATATATCAAAACGTAAAAACTTTTTTTTTTTTTTTTTTCTCTTTATTTATTTTTAGGGACTTTTATACAAAAGTACATGCCAGTCCCATCGGACCATACACTAACAATAACTTAACTAAATCGTAACATAACAAACATGTAAATACTAATAGCAGCTTCAGAACTTGGTACAGACAATATATGGTGAAACATCCCTATATCTAAATTATTTAAATTTAATGCCTTAAATAATTTTCCTCTAGCAGATTGGAACCTGGTGCATTCCGTCAATAGGTGTGATACGTCCTCTATTGTTCCACACACTTCGCAATTAGGTGAATTGGTCTTCTTCATTAAGAAGCCAAACTTATTGAGCGGCACATGTCCAGATCTCAATCTGTGAGCGATGACGACAAGACTTCTACTGAGCTTATTACTACTACAAAACCACGGTATACGAGGAGGCTCCGATACAATTGTTTTATACCAAATCCCTTTATTTCTAGATATTTCATTAAAATATTCCTTCCAAAGTTCGTAGCATTTATTTTTATATTTAGGTAAAATTTCACTAAAATCATTTTTAACAATTATCTCTTTCCCTCTAATACTGCCGATTTTTGCCATGCGATCAGCCTCCTCGTTACCTTTTATGCCTACATGTGCGGGGATCCATTGCAACTTCAGATCATAACCTGCATTACATAAATTGGAGATTTTAAAAATAATATCATATGCTATCGATGCACCTCTGCAACCAGAGGCACATCGAGCAATATGCTGTAAAGCACTTTTACTGTCTACACAGATTAGTGCTTTCTTTCTGCCAATATTTTTAATATACACCAGAGCTTCTGAAATTGCAAGTAGTTCCAAAGACATGACTGACATATAATTATTTATTTTGAAACAGTTATCTGTATTATCAGGATTTAAAGGATCGTAGTAAGCAGCACCATTACCGTCATCGCTTTTAGAGCCATCGGTAAAATTGACATAATAATCTCTGTACATTTCATGCAGTTCTTTTATAGTTTCCGCTTTCAATACATTATAATCAACCGCCCTCTTGGATATCTTAATAAAATCTAAATTAACCTTACTGAAACGTAAAAACTGAAAACTAACAATAAAACGTCAAAAAGTTTAAAAGTGAATATCAAACAACACGGTTCCAAATTCAAAAATTTAAAACTCAAACTAAAAATTACGATGACGAAATTAAAAATGGCGGCATCGTAGCTAACCCTCTCGGTGCGTTATTTTTTCTTGCACTAACGTCTAGGCAGACTTGGGGGGCTGTCTTACCCCTTTTGGGGGGTACTTGAGGCCCTTATCTGTTGTAAGTTTGTACAGCGTAGTGGATCGTAGGGGCCCCCTTTGGTGATGTATCTTGAGTCTCGTGTGGCAGTTCGAATGTATTTTTAGACATTTTGGGATTGGTTTATTTTTTGGCGGCTATCTCGGCATATGTATTACAATAAATATTGTTTATATTTAATCAATGATTGAACCAAATTCTTGTTAATAAAATAACTTGTTTATTTAGGTAATTATTGTGTATGTTATCGATAATAAGCGTTAAATGAACTGGAAGAACCTATTAGCTTGTTAATGAAAATGGATAGTATAGTAGTAGTATTTTTGATAATTAAAGTCTAAAAGTGTTAAATTAAAAAAGTTACAAATACAGAGAATCCTTTTTACAGCCAAGTCGTCATCATTCATCTCAACCATTACATACATCATCTGAGAAATCACTATTATCCTATTTATATCATTTCATCCTTCACAAAGCGGCATAACTTTTCAGTTCACTCATCTCTGATAGCTTCCACTTCCATTTTAATTAACCTGACTCGTAAGATTGCATTTTCAGTATTTTTCTGAAACGTCCGTCCCAATTCGTCGCCTCTCTGCCTGCGACATCCGCCTACTTATGCGTGCGTTGAGTATTTTTTTTTTATTTTCTTCTCCCCCTGGCTTGTCTGGTCTTCCATTACGGAGACTTCAAACAGCACCACAATACCACTGATTAGTGCCCGGCGACGTAGTCAAAGTAATACCCTTTTTGGTGAGAAATGACCGATCGTTGTTTTCCAACTCGGGAAATATTCCTTCAGGACCAGGTTTTTGTATTTGTGATTTGTGCTGAAAATATTTTAAGGATAATAATGTTAAAATATTCGTTTATATAAAGAATTCAGCGATCATATCGATTTAATATTTGAAACTTATTAAAAAAGTTTATTATTAACATAAAAATAGTACACACAATTTTAAATTTAGAAGCTGAAATAAAAAACGTTTCAACAACAAAAAAATAAAAATGAATATTTTTGTAATAACGCAATTCCGAGAAAACCTTTAAAATCCGAACGTAACTGATCGAACACTGATCGGCAATAAGCTTTTAAAAAAAAACAACCCTAATTCCACACGGAACGTACGAAATTCGAACTTAAAAACTATCCTAGGGCTTAAATCCGGCTTACAAATCATCGATTCTGAGCATTTCCTTGTGAATTCCTATTAAAACCTCGATAGGAGAAATAAAAAAAGTAGGCCCAGTACGAAGCCCGCCTTGTAGTCAAGATTGACAGACGGAAGGGTTGAGAAGGGGGAGGGGGGCGATAGAGGGGGGAATTGAAAGAGAGTGGAAAAATTATACGTGGCAACCGACGCATCTTAACTTCCGAGGTTGCCTTCCGAGGTGCGTTTGGATTGATTACTGGACTGGCGTGCGACATCTTAAGACAGTTATCATTAGGTGCGTGGTCTCCATTCGTATATCATTGGTGTAGAAAGGGATGTTGTATGGCGTAAAGATTAATAATACAATTTTCAATATTGTATTTAAAGGAGGTGGGTTTAGTTACGTTTTTCCATTGGGAAATAACTCAGAGGAATGTTTAATATGGTACAGAATGTTAAGTCACGTATGTAATTGTGTCATTATCATAATTATGTATGAATTACCGTAAATATATACGTATCTACCTGTTATGTCCTTGTTCAATTATTACACAGTAACAATGACAAGCGATTTATTAGTTACAAATACATTCAGTTTTATTTAAGTTATAAACTTGCGTTTATTTAGGTGGTGTCTGATATTAGAGCTGATCTTTAATTTAGAACTGGATGCTAAGCTAGTAACATATATTTTTAAATATATTTATCCATAAAGCTACTAAACTCTCCAGTTATAATACACCTTATCATTAATAACATGTAATTCCTCGTAAGTTGTACAAAGTAAGAGTTCTTGCTCTTAGCTCGTCAAACGATCCGCGGGCGGGCGAGTAATCAATTGTGTGCGAGTACTGGAACACTTTTCAGTTGTCACAGCTATTAAATGAGGCATAAGATATCTTAATTATTACTATTTATGGAGAGGACTGCCACTAAATATTTTATAGAAATATGAAGTCGCATAAATTGTATGGATATAATGTTTTCGTTAGTTTCTCATGAAAGCAAAGTAAAAGTAAACAAAATCAAAAGCATACGTTTCACAAATAAAAGCCAAGTTTGAGAACAAAATTAAAAAAAAATCCGACATCACGCACGGTAAGAGAACAACCGAAACAAAAAAATATAAATAAAAAAAACACGAAAGCAAAACCTAACCTCATTGGCGACGCTATCGTAATTAAAACGTAAAAAAAATAAAAAGTCCATGTCAACTCCTTGCCGTTTCCTAAGTATGAATTATGCCGGTCGGTGTATTCGTTAAGGGGCGGATCCATTCATTCTTTTTGTCCGCTGGCAGCAGTTAAGGAGGCAGTAGGAAGGGTAGGGTGGGGCACCCCCTGAACTTGCGACTCGAGAATATTTTTTTCTGCACTACTCGAGTCTGGAAATCGACACACTTGGCCGTAGTTTGTTCCGCTCGTTGCAACGATGATAGTAACTTCGAGTGACTTTCGGCTTTGAGGATTCCGTTGATTATTTTTTTTAAGTTGAGTACGTTGTTTAATTAGATTAGATTTGCTCTAGTTTCGCTTCGGTTGATATGGCTTCTTGGAGAATATGGGTGCTTCATTTACGGATTTCTTACAGTGATTAGAGTCAATTGATTCACGTATCAAGTTATTTATAATAGTTTATTTTTTCGTAAAACTTGGCATTTTTAGAATGGTTTTCTATCTAAAACTATAGTGGGCAGTCTAAGAAGGAGATGTTGGAATTACAAGACATGCATCGATTATGCATCGATATGGTTAGAAACAAAATTGTATACGTGACAGAGAAGCAGTGAGTGAACCTATAGGTTTTAAAAAAACTAACATTTAGTTAGTAGATAAGTTTATTAATTACCTGTAGCACAAATCACAATGATATTATTAATAGTAATTTAACCTTTTTCGGTTACACCGGTTTTTACGGCAAATATTATATTAATATTTCCTTAACCACTTTTATTTTTAGATTATCCTAAATATTTTAACGTTTTCTAATTATCTATAGCAAATATTGAGGAAATCATGGTGAATATGTGTGACTCCATTAAAATTAAATTAATACATATCGTGAAACTAGAATGTTAATTAAGAGGAATATGTGTAGATCTGCATTTATCACGCGTACCACCAAATATTGTTTCATTTTAGTAACACCAAAAACTAACACAATTTGTCCTATTTTAGACTGATCACCAAAAAATGCCATTCGTCACGTCATCGACAAAAAAAAAACAATCGACTAAAAACTATCAACTTTCCTCAACCGTGTCCCATCCCTAGCAAGTAACTCGGTTGTAAGACGGTAACGAGCTGAATTCCTCTCTTTGAGTCTGCATCGCGCCTCGGCTCCTCGCCTATTGACCTCGGCTTCTTCTCATAAGCCTAGAAGTGTTTGTAAGCTGAGACTTTAAGTGCCCATTTGCATGAATGTTAAGCAAAATGTATAAATTAAATGCCATTAAAGGAGTGAATAAGCAAGGAACTATTTTACAGTAATGTGGACTAATTTATAGTAATAAATATTTACCGTACTTTGATGTTTATTGTTCGATGCTAAGTTAGACACTAAAATCATTTAGAGACCTTAAACGTACGTTTTAGTCGATATCTTTCATGGGGTGAATTGCATCATTTGCTACAGTCCTAAAAGAAAACGTCTGCAAAAAACATAGGGTGGTTCGGCGTTAGATTGAGATCTGTTGACCTAAATACGAGATGAAATATTCTAAAGTTCCCTGACAGGAATCGATTAAATCATAGTAGATTTAAACACTACTGCACTCATAAAGTCGTTTAGTTTAGAATTTAGGTAATAATCCAAATTCAAATTATTTTTAAAAGGCGTTTCAGAACTACACGGCCATAAACAAGAATCTAAATCAAGTTCAAAACCGTTCCTTATTTGAAACCACAGATTATCTCGTCCTTAAGCCTTCATAAAGGTTGAACTACGCCCATAAATATCCGCCTCCTTGGATGAATCGCGTGATTCCTTTGCCTGTACTTCACAAGTACTATTTGATCGCCGATAAGCATAGTGCATACAAACTTTTTCTTTATTGCGTGCGTTTAAAAACAAAGTACTTGAGGAGTAAGAAGTTCGTCAAACTTAATGTGCCTGCAATATTTAGGCCTTTACCATGTTAAGGTGAAAGGAAAATTTAAAGTTGGTCTTTGAATGGAAGAAAGTATTTTAAGCGATGTTTTTTGCGGTTTGTTTATTCTAGGGTTCTGCAGTAAATTTTGTTACGTCTATTTTTAACATAATGTAAGACTTTTCTATGAATAAATTACTGAAATTTATTTATATGACGTTGATTCAAGATTATAGTATCTACATTTAGACTGGAAAATAGTAAGGTAAACAGTATATTGGCAATCATTTGCTACTCTTTTACTCAAAATAATAATTTCGTAAATATTTGCCGCCATTTTCTCTCTCAACAAGCCCTTTCCTAGCTTAGAATCTTATCATCCACAACTTGTCCTATTCCTGTATTAAGTTAAACGTCTGATCACCCCAAGTTATCCAACTTGAACAATTAAGATTAAGACAAGGCGATTGTTGAACTGAGCTAAGTTTGTAGGCATTAAGACGATTGTTGCCCTAAGCTACGTCTAAGTTTCTAGATATTATCTTTGATGGTGACCTATTGACTTAAGTAAGTAGTAAGTCTGTAGAAATGTAATGTTTTTGTTTCGGTTTTGTGTTCACGACTGGCTGCTTTATAAAAATGCTGTGACGTTTAAGATTAATGTGTCGAATACTTTTAATATTTAAAGCAAACTATTTGTTTATTTATTTATTTACTTAAATTATAACTGTAATTACACCAATCACTATAATTTAAGATAGTTGTATTATTAATTAACACAGTTAAATTAATCATACAGAGAATACAAGGAAATCATCAATTGGAAACAATATTAAAAAATAAATAAAAATAAACATAATGAGAATTCATCCATTTTTTTCCCAAAAACTCAAACACACTTGGCCATCCATCCGCAAACAAATCACAGTCAGGGTTGGAATCCAGGAGCTTTGCTATGCCTTATGCTAAGTGACTTATCACTCATCGCATAGGTGGAGCTAAAAACAAGCAAGGTTCGTCTAGCTAAGGTATATATGTATATATATATATACCTATGACGCTGGCACAAAAAGAGTTGTCAAATTTCGAGTCTAGCAGTATGCGAATCCATGGCTGAATTGGCAAAGCACTTGGGGCGTATACCCAGGAGGTGCAGGTTCGAATCCTGCTGGATTCTTTATTTTTCAACTTTAATATTATATATAATTAATGTGTCATTCTATTATAATCAACGATAAGCTATATACAACATAAAAAATGCTTGCTATTTGATTTAGACATCATATAAAACTCACTAGACACGCAAACGGTCTGAATCGTCGCTGATTCACCACTCATAAACAATCCCAAGATTCTCCCATCAAAAAGAGTCAAGCAATTCAAGATAGCGCCACAGTCAAAACAGTGACTCAACTAACTCTTGGCCTAATTTAATGGCAAGTGGCAAGACTTAGGATGTGCCAAAGGTTAAATCTATATCGTCACATCCTCGCGAGCTTCCTGTTTAAATACGCGTTAATTGTCTATGGTCGTACACATTTGGCGCGGTTTTCGTGACACAGAGTAAAAATGTAGGTTAATATCTAATTTGACTTTATGACAAGTTAAATATAGCTCCAATAATAATGTAGTTGCACGACCGGATGGCGGAGTGGTTCGATTCCCGCTTAAGACAAATCTTTGTGTGCATGAACATGGGGGTTTGTCTTAGTCTGGGTGTTTCTATGTATAATAAGTATGTATTTACAAAAGAAAGGTATTTAAGTATTAGTTATTCTAGTACCCATCTTTCAAGCTCTGCTTAGTTTAGGACTGGATGGCGTTGTGTGTAAGTTGTGATATATTTATTTATTTATTAAAATTTGCTAGATGACACTCTTTATCCGATTTCTATGTAACAATAAAATAACTTTTCAGTTAGAGGGTCATATGACACGGACAACCGTATTTGCCGAAAAAAAAATTGAACAACCACAGACAAGACAGCAGACCAACAACATTTACAAGTCTATGACTGAGTGTAGTTCATATGTGCACGCGCAGCTCTAACTCGGTTGCGTGAATTGAGCGCGCGGATTAATTGCTAAAAAGGATATATCCTTAATGAATGATTAAGCCGCAAGATTATACCGACGCGGACGGATCGAGGATGACACCGTAGTATGAGGCAGTAGTCTTACTTCTTTGTATTCTAAATACACTATAGCAGTGTATTTGCGAGCTTAAATGTGAGTGTTTTTAATAACGTTGTTTTTAGGCAAGCTCAAGGTGTCTGGTCTAAAAAACAAAATCGTATGGGCATTCTTTCGAGCTATTACAATACTAGACAACTAAAAAAGGTTTTCTAGTGTAACTGAAAAAAAAATATATATATAATTATAATAATTGGTTGCTAACCCCGTATCTAATACATGTCCCACTGCTAGGCTCGAGCCTCTTCTCATCATGAGAAGGGTAAGGCCATAGTCACCAGGTTTTAAATTTTCTTTAATATTCTCAACATAAAAAAAAGAAAGAAAGAAAGCAAAGAAAAAGCATTGAATTAGACTCATAAAGAAGTACAATGGTAAAAATGAGGCATGCAAAAGAAAACTTAAACAAAATAGAACATTAAAATAAGAATTAGCACATATAGGCATGGTAAACAAGTGGAACACTCCTGTATGAGACCAAAAAGGAGACTATTTCAGCAATTGCTACAGTTTAAAATACTACAGCGGTGATTTTCAGATAGCACCTATGTAATGACACTATGATGTAGCAACCTGAAGTGTTCCTTTCTCCATCATCTTTGATTGCATTTCTTTTTAGTCATTCTCATTTCTTTGACGGGACAGAATGACAGATGCGCCGGAATATGTAGTGAGACTACTACATCACACTATGGTTATGACAATTCTGACGAGATGACACTCTTTTGCATGGTCAAAGGCCGTGCTACAATTTGTTTGTGTGGTACTTCCGCCGCCTTGCGCTTGCGCAGGATAAGTTGTTTTGATCATTTAATTCTGTTGGTGGAATTAGATGAGTCACCACCAGAGTCTGGTACTACAGACAGACAGACAGTAAGTAAATAGTTTATTTAACTACTAATTCTGAGTCATTTACAGTGATGACTTAGTATTGGGAGAGATAGAAAAAAATATTTTCTTGTAAACTTGTGTTACAAGATAGAAGCAAAAAGAAAGACATACTAAATTAGTTTAAGTCACCTATTATGTACCATATTCATTCAAATAAAGATTACTTACTTGCTTACTAAATCCCTACAACTTATTATATTATTATTAAGAATACGGGTTACTCACGTTATTTTAGCCGGGATAAGCCGACTAGTTAGTTAGAACGTGAGTAACCCGTATTCTCAATAACGTCTTCACCTCACGTCGGTTTTAATCATCATCATCATCATCATTTAGCCTCTCGTAGTCCACTACTGGACATAGGCCTCTCCCAATTTGCGCCACAACACCCGGTCCTGCGCCATCCGCATCCAGTCCCCTCCAGCGACCTTCTTCAGGTCGTCAGTCCACCTGGCAGAGTTTTAATAAACTTATTATATTATAGAAAAAAAAGTCTTGATCGTTCTTCTGTGACCTCTAATCTATTATAACAACCTTCACCTACATCTCTACTATGGTTAGACAAATTCTAGAGTTTCCTGTAACACTGTGTAAACGCCATTTATAGAAAACTATAATAAATTCACATTACGCAACTTTTTAAAAGAGAATGACCTTAAAACAGTTAAAACTCAATAGAGACAGGTTAGACGTCCCAATTACTGCGCGCGCGCATCCGTCCCACAAATAGTCTCGCTAGCTAATACCCGAGACTTTGTCTGCGAGGTATTAAAAAAAAAAATGCAATGTTCAGAAAAAATGGCTATGTTACGTCTACGAGACCAGACGAAGATTAGCCGGAACAATAATAATATATAATAGCAGCCCTGTATCTAACATGTCCCACTACTGGGCTCGAGCCTCTTCTCACGATGAGAAAAGTTTATAAATAAAATTAGAAATTTGGTTTTTTTACATTAGATAGAACGCCAGAAGCAATTACTCTATCCAATGGTCCCAATGACAAGGCCAAATACACACATTCACTCACACAAGCACACCCAGTCTCAGAACAAATCTTTGCGAATCATACAAAGATAGTTAGGCCATAGTCCACCACGCTGGCCAAGTGCGGATTGGTAGACTTCACATTACCCTCGAGCACTTTTAAGGCACTTTCAGGTATGCAGGTTTTCTCACGATGTTTTCCTTCACCGTTAGGGAGCAATAATTTATATGACTACACACCTATTTTCGAAAAGACGAATCTTAACGAATTATTGACAGAGGTGTGTGCCGTGGGTTCGAACCCGAGATCTTTGACTTAGCAGTCCTACGGTCTCCCACTCGGCTATCGCTGCTTGCGGAACAAAATGACAGACAATATTTTTTTTTAGCACAGCTTAAAAATTGATTATTGAAACATTACAGACACTTAAATTTTACTATAAGTATTGATGATGGTAGGTGTGCTTGCCACAGAACCACGTGTTTAAGATGCGCTGCATTTAATAAACTTTAATTGAACTCATTCATGCTAATTTAGCAATTAGCTCCTTTTTCGTATGTTTCGACGAATATAGCACTAATTAATAGATTAATTAGAAAGGATGGCGCCCGTCTGCTGTTATATATATCTCTTTATTAATAAGATTGTAATTTACGATGTTCAGTACTTCCTTACTATCCTTACTCGTTACAAATAAAATGCAAAAGATTGATTGATTTGACGACCGGATGGCAGAGTGGGTTGTGTACCTGCCTTCGACGCCGAGGTCGTGGGTTCGATTCCCACTTACGACAAATCTTTGTGTGCATGAACATGGGGGTTTGTCTAAGTCTGGGTGTTTCTATGTATAATATGTATGTATTTACAAAAGAAAAGTATCTATGTATTAGTATCAGTTATTCTAGTACCCATAGTACAAGCTCTGCTTAGTTTGGGACTAGATGGCATAGTGTGTGAGTTGTGAAATATTTATTTATTTATTGTGAGTATGGATGCATGTATGTCTGGATATTTGTTACTCTTTCGCGCAAAAACTACCGGGATGATTTTAATGAAATTTTGCACACAAATAGCTATTAACCAGGATTAACATATATATGCTACTTTTTTCAATATACCACGCGAGCAGAGTAGTTCAGCTTTTTAAATTGCGATCAAATTTAGAAATTTTAATTCTGACGACACAAATAAAAGAAAGGACTAGGATAGTTATATAAATCTAACACATTAAGGAGTTAAATAATAAAATTATGTAATTTTCATAACTATGATATTCCACCTTATGATAAGCATTTTATCTTAATTATGATGATAAGATTTTTTTTGTTTGTAACGATTTAACACGAAAACCAGTAGAACGATATTAAAATTATTTCACGATTAGAAAGTTAGTCTTCACAGACTAACATAGGCTATAAATAATCAACGTACCACGGGAGCCTTGCAAGAAAGCTATAGGTCATGTAAACGGTACTACGGGAGCCGTGCGGGAGAGCTATAGGTAATGTAAACGACAGTGGTATGTTTCCTATACCACCAAAATAGCTAAGTACAATCTTACTGCCCACCTTAGGGTAAACAGCTACCGTAGCCAGACAAATTAGAAACAGCGAGCTCATTCGCATACACAAGTCTCAAACTTTCGACAACACCATTTAGCTTCTAGTCCAAGAGCCAGGTGGAAGAAACAAGTCCAATATATCGCGAAAATCCTCGAATTCCCAAACAAGTGCGAAGCTACTACACAACAAGCTATATTGTCCTGTATAAGATGATCTTGTATGCACAAGAAATCTATACAACGCGAGACCAGGTTATATTGGCTTGTATAGCTTAAAGTGTGGCCGTGAGAACGCTAGCGTGGTAATACCCATATTACACTTAGAAACTATTGCCATTACTGCATACGGAGTTGTGTTGGAATATGCATGTGTGCTACGGTCATTCGGCACAGGGTTGGCAGCTCACAGTTTCTGGTAAGGCCGAAAGAACATATGCTGTTTGTTTTGAGAGAACGGCCTTTGGGGCAGTGCAATGTTAGCAAGATACTCTTTATATACTATTCAAACTTACGTGAGATGACATAACTACTAGAGAACAAACGGGTTACTCACGTATTATGAGCGTACTGCACTCACAGCCCTGATAAAAATATTTCCTTAATGAAATATAGAAACCGGTCGGCAATATCCCGACAATAATACGTGAGTAACCCGTTTATTCTCTAGTAGTTATCCCTTTATATACTTGTCAATTTACACTCTCTGTTTTATGTAATGATTTCGTGTATATTTCATGATCTGTTGCATGTTTTTTTTATTATAAGACGTCATAAGTTAGTATAATAGTAGAGAGCGGTAGGCATAGATAGCGCTGGAGGGATGATTTGGACTCGTTTCAGAGGGATTGGACAGACAGAACCAGCAGAAAATTGTGGTCGTGTGTCGAGACCTTTGCTCAACAGTGGGACATCATCGGTTAGAAAAATTTAGTATATTAAAGAGTGATATTAGATTGATTTAATTATCCATAAGTGACAGCCCTGTTTTGAAGTTAGCAATACACGAATGGAGAAGAGACCGGACTTGTTCGGTAACCTGTCAGTTTAAGTTAGGTCTAATTTAATTATTGCAAGCCCGTCTCTCTATGAATGTTTGAAAGGTCATCCGAAACATTTAAAACGTATACTAAGTTATGTAACGTATGATGCAACTTATTCTTTGTACAAAAATCAGAAAGACAAAAATAGCAATTCACAAATAAATATTTTGGAGCTCGAAAGACATATTGTTATTTTGATATTCAAGTAGTACATTGCGAAAAATACCTATTAATAGACAATTAACAGTTCGGTATCGATCAGTACATTGTTAAAACAGACTGAATTTTTAACGAAGCTACGTCTTAGGCAATTTGAGTTGTATTGGCAAATAAATTTTGTAACACACCTAAAATTTACGACAAAATATAAAATTTAATTTCACAGCAATTCTAAAGCTCTAAAATTACATTTACATTAAAACATTAACCAACAAATATACAAAACTAATCTCGACTCGGCTTTCGGCAAACCGAAATTGCCGAATACCCGTATCACTTGACATCTCTATTAGACATCGCATACTTTGGAAGGGCGCCAGGTCTTTTTGGCCTCAAGATGCAGTTTGCAGCAAGTCCAACAACTCCGGCAATACTCAAAATGCCTGGGTTGTGAGCCGTGACGTTATGGCTCAAACAAACTTACTTTATTTGTTAATGTTATTAGTGCTTGTGAAGTTTTAGTGTTTTTGAAGTAAAGATGGAGTTTGGGAAGCTGGGGACTAAAATATTAAGAGGTTTTCTAAAAGGTAAACTAGAAAACAGCTTATACGCTTATGTTATATGTCTCGGGTTCTTGGTAATTTGTGATATCTCTGTCAGGAGATTTTCAATAGCAGTAGGTATGAAATTGGAATTTTGCCCTGTATATTGCAATAGGCTCACCCTCTATCACATGACAGGTGAAATGTGGATGTTTGTGGGCGTGATGTTATTCGATCAATCAGATCAACATAACATAACGTATCTGCACGTGTGGTGCAGTGGTTTAAGCGGTCGCCTTGCCGCTCTCCACTGCACTGGTGTTGTGGGTTTGATCCCCACATAAGACAAATCTTTGTGTGATTCGCAAAAATTTGTTCTGAGACTGGGTGTGCTTGTGTGAGTGAATGTGTGTATTTGGCCTTGTCATTGGGACCATTGGATAGAGTAATTGCTTCTGGCGTTGTGTCTAATGTAAAAAAAACATCAATTTACAGCAAAAACACTTAGAAATAGTAAAAGTACAATTGGCGGTCTTATCGCTCTGCGGCAATGTCTACCAGACAACCATTGGATGGAGATAAACGATGAGAAGAAACTGTACTCACAAGGCGTAATGAGTTGTTATAAATCTACAAAATAATGTTTATAATACCTATAGTATGCATCAATATGTTTAACAACCATACATTGACGACCGGATGGCGGAGTGGGTAGTGTACCTGCCTGCAACACCGAGGTCGCGGGTTCCATTCCCGGTTATGACAAATATTTGTGTACATGAACATGAGGGTTTGTCTTAGTCTGGTTGTTTCTATGTACAATAAGTATGTATTTACAAAAGAAAAGTATACATGTATTAGTATCAGTTATTCTAGTACCCATAGTACAAGCTCTGCTTAGTTTGGGACTAGATGACGTTGTGTGTAAGTTGTGAGATATATAAAAAAATATGAAAAAAAAGAGAGAGTCAATGAAACGCACGTCACCTTTAATTTTCCACCCAATTAAGTCTTACTGAAGGACTTAAATTTATTCCAAGATACAAGTACTTAATAGTCTAATAATAAATCAAGGGGACACTCGAGACTCGAACCTAGGTCTTGAACGAATTAATCTGTAATGAGCTCGAAAGTCGCTGTCCTAAGCGTCACGGTAAATTGGGGTTAATTTTAATATTTGTCTCAAGACTGGGGTTATTACCCATTACCCATTTGGGTGGAAACCACTTGAATACAACGCTTTGTACTATTACAAGCTCTGCTTTGGGACTAGATGACGTTGTGTGTAAGTTGCTCTATCAAAACTACGATCAAATATTATGACAAAGAGTCTATCTGAGTCTCCAATTGGTTTAATAGAGACATCCTAGCGGTGGCACGTCAAAACATAATACAACCCATTGCTTGCCCACTACTACTTATACTTCCATATGTGTGCAACGAAATTGTCTCTTCCTCTCGAATCATTTGTAGACTAAAAACTGTATAGACGGGTACAGAGATTTAAAGTTCTTTTTTTGTACTGTAAGTTGTGTGTGTAGAAATGTGCTATAATAATAATAATAGCAGCCCTGTATCTAATACATGTCCCACTGCTGGGCTCGGGCCTCTTCACATGATGAGAAGGATTAGGCCATAGTGCTAGCCAAATGCGGATTGGTAGACTTCACACACCCTCGAGCACTTATTAGGCACTCTCAGGCATGCAGGTTTCTTCACGATGTTTTCCTTCACCGTTAGCGTGCGATAATGTTTGTGACAAATACCTACACACATATCTTCGAAAAGACGAATCTTAACGATTTATTGACAGAGGTGTGTGCCGTGGGTTCGAACCCGAGACCTTTGGTCTCCAACCCGGCTATCGCTGATAGCAATAAATATTTATAAAATACTAGCTTCCGCCCGCGGCTCCGCCCGCGTGGTATGTCAATTAAAAGTAGCCTATATGTTAATCCAGACTATAAGCTACATGTGTGCAAAATTTCATCGAAATCGACCCGGTAGTTTTGGCGTGAAAGAGTAACAAACATCCATACATACATCCATACTTACAAACTTTCGCATTTATAATATTAGTAAGGATAGTTTTAACTTAACATTGGCTGATCACTGTCTCTTGAGATACAGGACTACCTAGTTTAAGTAGCAGGGATACTATTTTGAATGTATATACAGATATTATCAACATGAATATCATATTTGTACCTAATGATATAACCATTTTAATACTTAATGTACATCATTGTTGTAACTCTGTATTTTTTGGACAATAAATTTATTATTTTTACTCATTTTATCTTTTTCTCATTTTTAATATGTTTAAATATAAATTATAAAAGTAAAGTACATTTAAAAATATAAAAGTATAAAATTTTACATTTATAAATATAAGTACTAAAAAATATTTAAAAATATAAAAAATAGTACCCCACCGGCATCGGGTACAGGGACCAAACTACCGATGGTTAGGGCTCCATAGAGAGGAACCTCCTCACAATGCGTGCCGTGTCCAGTAGTACCGCCTTCTGCATCAGACCCTTGATCCAGCCACCCAACGCGAGTCTCTTTAGGTGTTTGTCGAGACTCTTTGCTATCAGTCCGTTTACGGATACGACTATCGGTACAATAATAGCCGAGTCCACCTCCCACATGTTGACAATCTCATGAGCCAAGTCCAAATATTTTATTTGTTTGTCTTTTTCGGCCTTCACGAGATTCTCGTCATGCGGGATGGTGATATCGACAATTATTGCAAGGCGTTCAGATATTATATATTATTATTATTATAATTTCAATATTACACCAGAAAAAAAAGCCGCATCTATAGTCTATGGCACGTCAGCGAGCACTTATCGCAGAGATTGACTAGAGTTCCGTAGCAAGCGGTGCGCGTGCAAGATTGTTTCCTCGTTAGCCGCCAATTGAGATGGTTCCGTCGGTTCCGGTCTTCTCCACGGAACCCCACCGCTGTAGTTCAATTACTATCGTGTACGACATGTTCTCTTACATATTACAAAAGGATTTTAGCTCGGTATTGACTCTCTCACTTTTATAGCTTACTAGCTTCCGCCCGCGGCTCCGCCCGCGTGGTATGTCAATTAAAAGTAGCCTTTATGTTAATCCAGACTATAAGCTACATGTGTGCAAAATTTCATCGAAATCGACCCGGTAGTTTTGGTGTGAAAGAGTAACAAACATCCATACATCCATACATCCATACTTACAAACTTTCGCCTTTATAATATTAGTAAGGATATTTTGAATGCGAAAGTTGTATGTTTGTTACGATTTCTCGTCTAAACTGCTGGACGGACCTTGATGAAAATTAGGCTCGACATAGCCATAAGCCTAAGTAAGGATACAAAATACGTTTTATGGACATACTTGTCAGTAAAAAAAAAAATCTGATCGGTAACTACGACATGTTTATTTTGCGTACTTGTAAATTTTATGATAAATTAAAAGTTAAAAAATACTGGGTTGTATTGAGGGACAATTTACTAATTACAGCCTTTAGTTTGAAACTAAATAAACAGATACTTAAACGGAAGTGACATCAAATAAACACATTTTACTCTAAAAAAATCGTCATGTCATACAAAGTATCTTTATTTTGACAGTCAATGGGATTTAACAAAATAAACAATCATAAATCATTAGACCACTAGCTACTTATCTTCATACAATCCTAAATAAACAAAACATTATAATTTCCAAAAATTATCTGACGAACTACTGAAAAAAACGGGTATAAAAATGTCCCTTGAGAATTTGTCCATAAGTCATGATTCTCATAGCTGAACCAACACTCATGTTGCAGAAAAAAATGTTGACAAATAACTACTATCTAGTTGTAGAGGTTTTGTGAACTTGCACCATTGACCTAATCTGTCATGTCACCATCAGGTTATCAGAATGGTTACAAGGTCGAGGGAGACAGCACCAGTCACCATCACCTCAAACCTGCCCCTATCGTTACTGTGTTCCACATTATTGGATAAGGCCCAGAAATGACTGGTACAGGAATTTTCCCATGGGGCGTCGCGAGGGGGTGCAAAGTGTGCTTGCACGCCTCTAATAAATTATTATATGTACTTATCTACACTCACTTGACGGAAAACTTAATATCGGTAGAAGATGCAATTCCCATAAAATTGGTAGAAGCTGTACGTACGCCCTGATACTATTTCTACCACCGCCCATGTCTCAGAATAAAGCGATATACCATCATGGACCACCACCCCGTTTACTACATATTATTATATCTATCACAATCCCAAGAGACCAAACCCTAAGCAAAATAATCATGGGTCAACTTTCATCCACAAAGAAACAAATAAAATGGCGACATAATAACTCCCAAATGACACTAAAAACTTAAGGACGGATGTGAACACTGCTGGCAGCGATAAATGGCGTGTTTTCCTTCAAAACACAATAACTCGTGTTTCTGGTTGATAAGACATCGACCAGATGTGGTCGGACTCAGTATTGTAATGGTTGACACATTGTAATGAGACAGCAAGTCATAGACGGGCAGCGGGATTGACAGTCGCTCATTTGGGATCTAACAGCGCGACTGTTTAGCACGAATAGATGACGCAACGCTGGGTGCTCGCGTGGATAGGTCACTTAGCAGCATGCGAGAGAGTGGGAGTTAGGACCTCTCGCTTACACCTGTAGTTTCGTTATCTATTCGTGCTAAGCTGCTGCCGCTTGTCTAAAGCGGTAGATCGCAAGCATTTGTCTGTAATGTGAAATTGTAGATCCGAAAGAAACTGCCGGCCAGTTCGATGCACCTCTGATACCGCTGTAATTTTCGAATATTTAACGTTACTTTACAAGGGTTATTGCGATCCGCTTACCGGTGATTCAAGTTCTGAGACCCGCGTACAAAATAATCAGAATTCTCAAAATGATGTACGCCTTCGTCACGGTGTCATTTACACCCTGTATAGCTCTGTTCTTCTTCTTCTTCGTCGTGTCGATGGCTGAATCAAATTTAATTTTGACTTGCCATTGTAGAGAAAGGATTAGCCAATTCGCTTTGGAGAACTCGTGAATTGCCCAGGGTGCGCCGGACGTACGGAATCGTTGTGTACGTCACTCGGGGAGGCTCTTTTCATGCACCCCTCTCTCTGCTATGCTATGAGCTCTGTTATACTATCTGAATAATATAGTCGTAATATTAAGTAAGATTGTTTATCCACTTGATAGTAAATGACATCAAATTTCTGTAAACTTCGAGTAAACCTCATTTATATAAAAGAATTATAAATGTTTCATCCTTGTTAAAGGATACAAAAAACACAATTACAAATTGTAAAATACAACTTTAGTATTAATAGTATAATTAGGTCTAATCCATAAAATATACTAATGACGCACTTTGCAAAGACGTATTTCTTAATTAAATTTCCTCTACGTTACGTGCTAATTCCAACGTGGGCCAACCTGAGTTATATTTAAGGAAATTTAATGATAATAACCAATTCGGATTACAAGGCAAAACCCCATTTTATGGAAAATATTTAAGTTTTGCGTCACACAATGCTTTTCAACAATGATATAACTAAATTTCGCTTTGATACATTTACGGCATTTTAAGACCAAGCACATTTTAGTTTCATTCTATCCTTTCAACATTTATACACATCTTGGCAGTTTTTAAGGCATATCTAATAGTTAATTACCTTGAGCGAGAAACTGTAGCATTTGATTGAGTACAACAGAAAAACCTACCTCGAAAATTTTGATTGACTACCTTAAAATATGCATCGTTCATAGTTTTCTGATATCAGTCTTAATTTCTCCAATCTTTCCGTCATCATTCGTCGCGCCGCGGCGGACAGCTTACTCCCGCCATCCCCCGCAACTTGCGGCACCAATATTAAATTGTAACCAGATATGTTTTATCATTTTTCTGTGCAGGGCAGACGGACAATTGATAAGAGGGAGTGTGAGGCATAGCATGCTCGTTCGAGTTTCGCAATCTATATTTTTGTGACTGACCGCCCGTTGAAATTCAGCTAGAGTTTCACTGATTATGGTGTTGATGTATGGAAACATAACGGTGATACATTTTGTATCTTTATAAAACAATGATGATATATTATCGAAACGTACACGCAGTCCATCTGATGATAAAAGATAACTACAAGAGTTAACAAGCAAGAGTTATTAGGTATCTCATAGGTAAGTAGACCGCATCATCACTTACCATCAGGTGAGATCGTGGTCAAACGCGTGCCTATCCACCATAAAAAAAAGAAAACTGCAAAGAATATCTCAGCTTACCAGTACTCACTAATCATGATGTATTACCTACCTACATTTGTAATTTTTATTAGGTGTGACGGAAAAATTAAATCAGTTCAAGAAATGACTGTTTACAAAGGCATGTAACGATGCAACCTTTGATATAGATATTCATGGTTGTCATTGCCAGGTTTTTACGTTGACTAAATTATTGCTAAAAACAAACGAACGTGTTCAGCATAGCTCAAGTTACCTGAAAATCGCCGTTTACATCTACAGCTAAACCTACGGCTTGTATCGTGCTTAATCGTGCTCGCTAAACCGCAATAGCGGCATTTTATCATACAAATAAGTAATTAAAGCATATTCGTATGACAAAGAAGCAAGCTTTGCATGTGGCTGGTCGTGTCCGATATTAGCCATATGTCACAGCGATACCGCCGTAGATAATGACGGCTAATAAGTGCCTGTCTTCCAACACACCATCGTAGTGAGGGGCAGCGGTCGATAGTATGAAGGATTGTCTATGAGTTTTATGCAACGGGTGTAGCGTCTTTTGTTTAAGTTTAAAAAAGATTCGATTAAGAAAAAGTAACATTCAATATTGACTTACTAATTATTAGATAAGATTTTAATGAGTATTATCGTGAACAAAGAGATTGCAACATCTGTGAAATATCGAAATAACTCGCGACAACAAATATACATGGTAAATATCCCGTTATATCTAATAATTGGTAAGAACATAACCATGTTTAGTTATAAAACTTATATTAGATATAATTCTAGTGTTGACGTCAAAACAATTATAATACTGAAAAAGAAGTTAAAATCGGAGTACTGACTGGTATGCACAGTTATAAAAAAAAGTTAAAAAATCTGAGTATCTGAAAATGTACAATATAGCCTATGTTACCCGAGCTATTACGATACGTAGTTTAGGCGCTGGTGAAACATACAAATATACGTACATAGACTGCCAAATCATTACCCTTCCTTTTTACTTCGTTGTAGTTGGGTAAAAATTAAATAGCGAAATTAGCAGAATTTATAAACTATCTCAAAAACAAGATTTGCCGTTTTCTCGAATTCCCCGAAACACGCTGCCATTTAACCACAATTAACGGCAATGGAATTCCTGGAAAATCCGACCACAAATTTTTACCAAATATCGATGTTTCTAAAGTTTACATATCGATATCAACACCAACTTGCCCACCACTACTCGCGATCTTATCGCTCGGTTTTTATTCTCGTGATATCCACCGATAAGCCTGAAATGTCCTTTTTCATAGAAGCCCAGTAATGGCGCAGAAGGCACGCCATCCAAGCTCATAACTTATGCATGGTGATTGCCCCACTTCCACCCTTTGCTGGACACGTTCGTGTTTGTTTTTTGTCTCCAACCATCGATATCTATCTTGGCATCTCTAATTTTTATCGAGATTGAGTAACGACTATGACGTAATGAACATAGAAACGTAAAAAAAAATTGGTGTTTCTGTCATAATACCTACGTCATATTCGAATCTAAATGTTAAGAGTGCTAGAGAAGCTGTTTTTTTTTTTACATTAGATAGAACGCCAGAAACAATTACACTATCCAATGGTCCCAATGACAAGGCCAAATACACACATTCATTCACACAAGCACACCCAGATATACAGTCTGAAACTATTGGCAAAGAAGACTAAAGAGGAACGAAGGAGAACTCTTTTAGAAACTGCAGCATTGTACATATTGTCACCTACACATTCGTACTAATTAGACATTCTGTAAAGTGCAGAGCCAAATGATAGTTCAGGAGCTTAAGTTGCTACTTATAGTGAACTGGACTGTTCACTAATCATGGACGTCAAAATATTGTACAAAAATAAGTTATAAAGGAAACGAATGTGGATTTGTAGCCGGATTGACTTATCACTTCCTCATCCGCTCAATGTATTGTCTTATTTACCAGTATGTAGGTATTTAGCATATTATTGTATTATTATTGTGGATTATATCCTTTCTTAGTAATGACAATGCCATCTAAAAGTCGGTATTATTTTACAAGCATCTAAGCAAAACATCTATCTTGACCAGGAGCTAATTCAAAAAAGATTTTTACTTTTAGAATTTTTAGCGTCAACGTACATACTAGAACAAATTGTTTTCTCTTGAAGTTATTATAGGTATCTCTTACCTAATTTTAGACTTCTTATATCTTTATATTCATCTTAAGATTATTTGCTCATCTCATGCATTATACCTGCAAACTCTCTATTTTGTCGGGCCATACTTACTACCTTATTGATTATTTTTGATTTATTTTTATAGCATTTAGCTATGCTTAGCAAATTACACTAAGACGTCATGAAAAGACGTAACATACAGTTGGGAAATTTAGGGTCCTGGCAAGAGGCGACCGTAGCAGGTTAGTAAAGCGACTGCCCGGTGTGCAGAAGGTCGCAGGTTCAAATCCTGCCGGTCCCATATCTTTTCCACACTTACTGGTCTTAAAAGTCTGGTAGATATGACATTTAACACCAATTATCCAACACTATTGTTAATATAGTTATCCTTATCTACCATATAGCGGTTCAGGGACAAACAAAAGTAATTATCACAGTAAATATATACAAATCACCAACGGCACGCGAGATACAGCTATTTCATGTGCATGCCTTGTCGTTTGCAGCCTTTATTCTACATTATTCGTAATTATATGCCATATAATGTGACATAGACCAGGTATCATTCTTGTAACACGAAAGAGGTCATTTTCTTTGTATATAAATGCATTTTTTATACTGACACTATTGACGAACTGCGTAGTGACGAATCTAGAAATGGTGAATCAACTATGTACGAAATGAAAAGGAGACGAATGGCGAAATTTGTAATGGACGAATTGCTTAATGGACTCTCCACTACACTGGTGTTGTGGGTTCGATCCCCACATAAGACAAATCTTTGTGTGATTCGCAAACGTTTGTTCTGAGACTGGGTGTGCTTGTGTGAGTGAATGTGTGTATTTGGCCTTGTCATTGGGACCATTGGATAGTGTAATTGCTTCTGGCATTCAAAGAAAATGTTGTCTCAATTTTTCCTTCTTGGCAGGTTCATGATGGTTTCTGTTTAGGATATCCTTCTTTTTATCATTATAAACATAACATAACATCACGCCTATATTACCCAGAAGGGTGTTGCAGAGGTGTACAAGGTCCCATGAGATGGGGGTGAGCCTATTGCCATCCACCGGGCACAATTCCAACTCCGTGTTGCTATTTAGAATTGCCTGACGAAAGGTTCACAAATAACACTTTGCCCGACCCGGGAATCGAACCCGAGACCTCGCGGTGAAAGGCGCATACGCTAACCACTAGTCCATCAAGGCAGTAAAATTTTAATCATCATTTTGATTTATATCTTTCTTTTGGCTTATCCTATATATAAGGCAACAAATACAACATTATTAAGTACCTTATACATTATTATGACAAAGTATTTATGGTATTTTTTCAGTGAATTGAAATTTATTCACCAAAAACACCGACATTCAGGGTCGTTTTTTACGTCAGAATGACATCATCGAAAACTAAAACATGTAATGGATGACGATGACGTTTTAGGTACGTATACAGGTCACATAATTACTGGATAATCCTTTATTTGCACGTGGAGGGCATCACGCCTGATTGGAAAATGCACCATTTGTTACACAAAAGTATTACGGTTTTTTAAATATAGAACAATTTTTCCTTTTTTTTTATTTATTTGTAGAAAAAATTGTAAGATGAAATATTTTTTAAGATTCATACTTTTTTCATCATTTCAAAGTTAATTTATTCTAGGGTTGAATGCCGAAAAACGGACTTATAAATTTAAGATTTATGAACATTACATCGAAGTTATGTATTTTGTGAAAATTTAGCAAATGTTCGATATTTCTAAAACTGATTTTTTGTGTAACAAATATTGCCTTTTCCAATCAGACGTGATGCACTCAACCTGCAGGTAAAGGATTATGCATTAATTACGTGACACTATATATTTACATACCAAAAATGACCTTTCATTTCCTCTCCATACCTATTGATTAAGAGTTCTTTGTACGTAGATGACTGCGTGACGTCATTAGTCTTGGAATAGATCGCCCTATACTTCCCGTGGGCGTGCAGAGGTGTCCAGGCTCATAATCTCTTTGTTCCATACACCAGCCGATGGAAGTTCCACCTTATTGAACATCCCCTTTGTAAGAACTGATCGAGATTTCTAGCGAAACCTTTTGTGGATTAAGGTTGTTCTTGAGCTGTTTGTTTCACCTCTACGCCATCTTAAAAAATAAAACCTTCCGCCCACGTGTTATGTCGACTTTGACAATACTATAAAATTAAACTTTCTTCAGAAATCACTCTATCTGTTGGTAAAAATTGCATTAAATCCGTTCGGTTCAGTAGTTTTGAATTTATCGGGACTAGACTGACAGACGCAACGATATTATGAAAGATTCAACCATAGATTTGTGCAAGCATTTGACTGAAAGATCCTGTGCTACTTTTTCGTACAGACCTGAGAGCTTCAAGATAAATAAATAAATATTTCACAACTTACACACAACGCCATCTAGTCCCAAACTAAGCAGAGCTTGTACTATGGGTACTAGAATAACTGATACTAATACATATATACTTTTCTTTTGTAAAAACATACATATTATACATAGAAACACCCAGACTAAGACAAACCCCCATGTTCATGCACACAAAGATTTGTCTTAAGTGGGAATCGAACCCACGACCTCGGCGTTGCAGGCAGGTACACTACCCACTCCGCCATCCGGTCGTCATAATTATATTCACCTCATCTCTCGTAAGCTCCTAACTTGTCAAAAATGACACGGCCTTGAAGTCAAAATGGAAGAGGTGAACTATAGACTATATGGATGCTATGGAGAAGTGAGGCAAAAATTAGCTAAAACGAACCAACGACTTAAAGTCTTATCAACCAATTTAATAACTACAAATAATTTATTAATAAAATGAATTTCCTTATAGCAACGACCTTAAAACTATAACCTATTAAATACACCATTTTGATAAGATCGGGCCATATGGTGTAGGAAATGCATGGGGTAAATGTATGGTATGTGTGGGAATTCGCCCACCCTTTGGTGAAATTATCTTTGTTCGTACCACCGGTGACTTATGGTCAGTGACCATATGCCACCGTCACGCGATGGTAAGGAGGTTGGTAATAATAAGTATAACGTTTTATGTGAAATTATGTTGACTTGGGGGTTGAGAATTGCTACTAAGTACAGTTTCATGCAGATAGTTAGTTGAGGATGATAAACTAATTATTATTACGTGTTTTAAACATATTATATATTCGTCAAACCAAACGATAATGATAACGCGTTATTAGATCTAGTTGCCTGAGTCGAATCCACGCCGCGCCTATAATGTCATCTATTTATTTTTTGTGCATTCGTATTTTAAAACATTAAGTTTCAAATCTTTGATCGCATTGTGATGACAAATCCCAAATAAATACTTTTTTTAATTTCGAACTCATTATTTTTCTAATCCAATTCAATGTTGAGTGCCATAACAATAAAATCGATTACAAAATATTGTGTCCGAATTTCAAAATAGTATATTATTTTTCTTTTAAAAATTGCTGAATCCAAAAAGTTTGAATTTTACTAAATAGCATCGACTGCATATCATCACCTGAGAGCATTGGAAATGACTTGCAGTCTCAATGTCTATAAAATCATAAGCTAGAATGGTTCAGTAGCATGGAGTGCTCGCAGCGGGTCGTTTTCAGTGGCCGTGCCGAGTGTATACGGAAAAGAAACGTTTCCGTAAAAATTAGACGTCGACGGCGGGTCACGCCAAATTAAGCACGCCCGGGAAACACTAGTGATGTACTAATATCGATATAATTTCAAGGAGTCGCGGTAATCCAGACTCCAATATAAAATATTTAATGATACATTATAGTGTACATTTTTTAGAAATTACGAATTTCTAAAATCTTACTATACATTATTCTGTCTTGGTAAGAGATACGTATTTTAAATACATTTATTTTATTTATTACATCTTACAGTGTAGACTTTCAACGAAAATGCTTCATAAGTAATAATACTCTGTCTCATTACAAATTGCATTTTTAATATAGTTCATCAGAAAAAAAAAATCTTTACCGTCTCGTGAGACCATTTATTTAAATAATGAGCTTTGCTACAAGGATATTCAGTATTAATATTCGTTGATTGGGACATAATATCCTCTTTTAGCGATAACTACAGGATAAAAGATTACGTCATAACTTAAGTAGATAAATAAATATTTCTGTAATATAAACGTTTAGTCGCCGATAGCTTTATATGATAAAGGAAGCCTGTATTATAAACTTATTATATACAAACATTACTAACATACCTATTATAATGGAATTTAATATTTATTTTAAAGTAAACAAGGCTTATTGTGGTAATTTTAAATAAGATTGTAATATTGATTTTAATATGTTATTGTCTCTAAAAGTTTATTTACCAATTGTAATGGGCAATAACATTGAAGGTACATTTAACATACAGGAATCTATATGCGATTCTATATTATAACCGTTACTTAGGTACCTATATGTATTCGATATTTCCATGCCATCGCAAATTCAAATATATTTTTTTTGAAACATTATGATAAAATTCCTTTGCCCGGTAGAAATATACATTGGCATAATTTAAAAATAAACTATTAAAATTTCGAATAAGCAGCTTTTCTTACCTTACTTATGAGTTCTTAATTCGAAATGATTTTTATATCGATATAAGTGACGTCACCTGGCTGTCTACACTAGCGATCCCCTGCCGTGCGTCGTGGATGAAAATCAACAGGTCCCGGCTATGCCTGCACCCCTTTATACAACACGACTGAGAAACCATTGTGCCAGTCTAGCTACTAAGATTGTGCGGGTCCTTCACTCAGAAATATTTCTTAGCCAACATAACAAACAAAAAGAAGGCTGGTCTGTAAGCTTTTGAGATTTTAGAAAAATTATGTGAACAATATTTTTTTTTAATATTTAACTTAATGATAATTTTTTTTTTTTAATTATCTCAAAATAAAAATGTTTCGGACAAACGAAGCTAAAAACTCTTAAGATTTTATGATCCATATATTCTTTTTTTTAAACGATTTATTAGAAACATAAATTCACATTAATTAAGTGCATACCGACAGCAGAAATACAGAAAACCCGATATATTATAATGATCACTAAACGCTGTAGTTGGAATTTAGATAACTTATCATTTGTTAACATGAGAGTTGATCCTTAACCATTGCGCATTAATACGTTATCTACTCATACATTTTCTCATAACTTTTTCTTCATAAACTGAATCATAGATTAAATTTAATTACAACATGAACTTAACCTCATCTTATCTTAAAAAAAAAATTAAATGTTCTAAAGAATTATATTTATAAAAAGAACCTAAACTTCTTAAAAAGTTTTAATAAAGAAGTCTTACAATCTTTTTATAAAATAATCCAAATTAAAAAAAAAAAAGCAATGAGCTTTCTAAGAACAAAATTGTTAAATCTTAGTGCAGATTATAAATAAGGAAGTGTTATTGACCTTCTAACCTCCACAAAATGAAATATTTTTCACAGGACATCGCCATACATAAGGGGAAATGGCCGATCGCAATTTGACATCGCATTGCTTATTCATGAGGTTAATTACCGAAATTGTTTTGTGTAAGCACCGCATCGTTCACAAATGTAAAGGAAGCTATGATTAGGGTTCAATTGTTTGACAATATTAAAATATATAACAAAATCATTAATAAGATAAACTAACGTTCAATAATAATACTATTTGTGGTTAAATTGCCAACATAAGAAAACATAATATAACATAATAGTTGACGATCTTAGCCAACATTAAGAAAATTGTATCGAAGACAATAATTTATAGCGTTACTCTTCCAAATCGTTCCAAATTCAAACTTTTGTAACAGAACACCGCGCGATATAAAGACCATTGCAATTTCATGCATATTCTATTATTGAAATGGTTTTAAAAAGCATCGCATAATATGTTTTTAAACTGCCGCGATTTTAGAACATTAAAAAAAAAAACCGGCCAAGTGCGAGTCAGACTCGCGCACCGAGGGTTCCGTACAAACCTGTAGGTATATAAGTAAAAGTTATGGTTTTGTGTGCATATCGAGTAGGTCTGAGAATCGGCCAACATCTGTTTTTTTTTTTAATCGCTGAACAACGTTTGCTGGGTCAGCTAGTAAGTTTATGATTATTAAAAAAAATATACTATGTGATGTAACTAAAAATTTAAGATTTTCGGAATTTTTCCTATATGTGTACTTTATAACGTTGCTTCATGCCAAATTTCAAGATTCCAGGTCGTCTGGAAGTATCCTTTAGGTTTTGATTCCCTTGCGAGTAGTTGCGAGTTTCAAAATATGCGGCTTTAATTGCTGTATCTTTTAATTGCGTTGACGTAGAAGTTTGATTTTGTTACAGCTTAAAGATATTATAGACTTGAGTATTTGTTAAGAATTTCAATATAATACCACTACGCGTTCATGAGTAAAGGGGTAATAAGTTTAAAATTATTAAAAATATTTTTATTATATGATGTAACTAAAAATTTATGCTTTTCGCAATTTTTCCTTTATCTGTGTTATAAGACGTTGCTTCGTACCAAATTTCAAGATTCTGAGTTCACGGGAAGTACCCTGTAGGTTTTGATTCCCTTGCGAGTGTCGAAAATTTGCGGCATAAACGGGAGTATCTTTTGATCGCGTTGACTTAGAAGTTTGATTTTTTCACAGCTCTAAGAGACCATAGAGTTGAGTATTTGATATGAATTTCAGCTTGATACCTCCACGCGTTCCTGAGAAAAAAGGTCTTGACAGACAGACAGACAGACGGACAACAAAGTGATCCTATAAGGGTTCCGTTTTTACCTTTTGAGGTACGGAACCCTAAAAAAAGACAACGGGTCCAAATCACGTAATTATTAAAGGTTAATAAATACCTATGCTCGACGTTATGAAATGACTCAAATTGTTTTGACAAATTAGGGCAGTGAATGTATACACTAGTCCATATTATTTACCTACTTACGAAGGGATTATTATTATTATTCGAGGATTCATCACGACTTTGGCAACAGAGTCAAGGGATGGATCACAGCAAAAGCCTTATCGAAGGCTTCTCGAACAAATTTGCTACTGAGCTGCTGGCACTTAGTAGGAACAAGGTGTCCCTTGCCGTCAGATCCCTCACAGGACACTGCAAGCTAAATAGGCACTTATCCCGTATGGGCTATGCGGACGATGACTACTGCAGATTCTGTAAAGAGGAACCGGAAACACCGCTGCACCTCTTTTGCGACTGCGAGCCACTGATCCATAGACGAAGCATCATCCTGGGACGCCATATCTTGGATCCGGATGATGTCAAGTCACTCCCGATCGGCCGACTGCTCCAGTTTATGGAGGCTATTGGCCTAAAGGAGAGTCTATAATGAGGCTATAATCACAATAGACCCACGGAGGTCGACGTGAACACCCAAAGCCTCTTCCCCCAATAATAATAATACGAAGGGATACTTAATAAGGGGATATATTTAACTCGAGTTTATGGCAGCAAAGTCGAGTTAACACTACCAATTTATTACAAAAAAAAAAGTTTATAGTGTATAAGTAAGATCCTTGCTGATCAAACAATCTCAGTCCCAATAAAAGATTTTAAAAAAATAAGGCTGAATAAGGCAAACATTTGTCATAGAAGTCCATTTGGTCACAGATACGTCAAACGTATAACCTTTTTACCTAATCCTACAAGGAAAACAGCAAATGCAGTATTAAATCATCACATCACATCGTGCATCTATTACCTACAATTCCCACTCTCTCAACCGTACTACATGAACTCTATTGTTATACAAAAATATTCAAATTCGCAACAAAACCTAGTAATTTTATCTTCCCACAAGTATATCGACCTCACAAATAAAACAATTATAAAGAGCAGGAAGTACCGGAACAATTTCGAGATGGTCGACCGAGCCGACATGTTGCACCTTACAACACACATCTTCATACAAAAATCGACTTTATTTGTAATATTTATAGGGTTTAAATTCTCTTTCGCTACGCGAGAGGACTTGCGTGGCTGAGCGTACACATCTCGCAATCTCTTGTATGGAAATCGTACAAAATGAGCGCAAATTACAAATACACAATGACCAAAGAGTTGTAATGATAGGCGTTTCTAATGTTGGTAACTTACATGTAGGCAGTATATAATGTACAGGGTGACGCACCTGGGATATACGTACTCTAGACTTTTTGGGTCCTTGAATCCGTATAACAAAAAAACTTATAACGCAGATTCATGATCCACCTAAATACTATTTTTGTATAGACAAACTAGTCTAAATCTCTTGTTCTATTAACAAGTGTCTACCTTATTAACTTTGACAATTTGAAACAAAACATTTGCAAATGGATCATGAATCAACTTTGCTGATAGTAGCGGTTAAAGCGGTCGCCTCGTCGCTTTCAACTGCGCTGGTGTTGTGGGTTCGATCCCCACACAGGAAAAATCTGTTTGTAATCCTCAAAGATTTGTTCTGACTCTGGTTGTGCTTTGTGTGTGTGAAATCTATGTTTGTGAACACCCCCGCGACACAGGAGTTATTCCTAGTGCGGACGTCGTTTTTTTAAAGAAAAAAAAACTAATAACTAAATAAAATTAATTAATTAAATAGCTAATTAATTACTTGTTAGTGCAATGTAAATGAAGTAACATTTCTAATAAGACATGTTTTTATTACTGTACCTACATTAATCACATTGTCATGTGCATATATATATTTTTTGATAATCGTCAGCAAAAATTTGATACTTTGATAGTATTACTAATATATTCTTAATAACTAGGGCTGACAATATATAATATTTAATTTTGATTTCAATATAACATTTTCCAGTTAGAAAAAAACAGAAATAGTAATGATTTTGAATCTACGTTTAATTGATGCAAATAAACTCACGGATTTAGAGTATTACTAAAAACATCTGTAGAATATATATATTTTTTATATTGTACTTTACCTTAAAAAATCTCCTTAAATTCCGTTTACCTACAAAACATTTGAAGTCAAGTAATGCCAAACAATAAATTTATTTGATTGTACGAACACAACACACCCTGTATACAGTCTAAGTATATTATGTACAGTAAATGTGTGTGTGAATAGAAAACACATGAAAACCTGCAATTGTGTGCTTCGAGATGTAGGTAGCTGTGTTGTAGACAATAAATCTATTCGGACAAGCTGGCAAATATCTAATTTCGAGTCAAACAATTACATTCCAGGGCTCCACTTCATTCAACTGAACATCAGATATTAATAATAATTTGGATTTTTACATTAGATAGAACGCCAGAAGCAATTATACTATCCAATGGTTTCAATAACAAGGCCAAATACACACATTCACTCACACAAGCACACCCAGTCTCTTTTAATATTAACGTTGATATCTGTACCCCGTTGTTTATCCTTGTAAGACTCAATTTCACAAGTCCCTGATAAAATTTCGGATCGTAAAGGAATGGTTAATTCTTTAAATCTCTTTACAAATTTTATATTTCAGCTGTCAACAAAATTGGCGTATCCAAGATATATTCGGAACTAGTAAAATTGCTCTTTAGTCGTTTTAAAGTTATCATTAAATAATCTTACCGAAAAAGACATTTCACACTCTGTATCGATCAAAAAATCCTACGTGATTTTGGAAAAATCGGTACCATCTCGAAACGCCTGAGTTTCCACTTTACCATCGACACAAGCAGGCCGCGAGCCGTGACGCCGGTGGCAAGTGGACACGCCACCATCGGAAGTCATCCGCCATTGATACCATCTCATTGTGCTACAAATTGCCACCGGATGTACCTCTGACTACCAGCCAGCTCCAACGAAACATGGTCATACGAGAAAAATCTAGAAACTTCATTGTCAAAGAAATCTTATAATATCTGTCTAAATCAAATCAGAAAATGTTAAATATAAAAAAACTACCTATAAATTAAATTCCCATCTCAAGAAATAATACATTTTTTACACTTAAGACGTATAATTCTTAATAAACTTAATACATAATTGAGAAAACAATGAAGACTAAATTCTTAAAAGCTAATTTGATCTCACAAGTTACCTACTTTTCTAATAAGAAAAATATTCATATGAGAAATTGTTAAAGTAATTATTCGATTTAATGGACTGAATCTTGTAAGATTAATCGATTATTTTCTATTAATACTTTTTTTATTTGCAAAAATAAAGTAAGCTTCACGAAAATTCAATTCATCGTAAATTTTGTATCTATTGGTTTTTTTAATAATCGTGCCGTTTCAGCAACGGAGATAGTCAAAATCGTGTGTCTCACAGAATAATTTCTGACATTATCAACCTTTGTCCTCTGAGCGAGGACTCACGCTCCAAAAGAAATTAATGCCAAATGACCAGCATTTGTTCACACAATACGGTACACTGCTAGTACCTACCCGCAATAGATACCTACTCGATTGGGAAAACAAATCATTATCTATATTCCCTTTGTTTTTTAAGCATCATAGACAAAACTTTCTGTATTATCAAACTACTACCAACATAACAAAAAATAATATTAATTTACGAACGTATTACGTACTCGTTTTAGATCACCATAAATGACACCTATTATGTACGGCTTGTCAACATCGATGGCTTTTATCTACCATTGTATTTTCCTTATACTTTCTAACAATATGTTGCTTTGTTTTACGACCGATCATTACCCGAAATTACCCAGATATTCGTACGATAGGGCACAACTGTTATAGTACGTATCAATGTCTGGCAGCGACTAATAGAGCATCGATTTCCCGATAAGGATCTAGATAGGTATTCTAATACAAAATGTGAATTAAGTCTGCCAGGTCGACATAGAGGTTTCATTTCAGGCATTATGTAATTTCTTCTATGTTTTTTCGTTAAATTAATAAAAATAAAATGTCTTACTAAAATCTTTTAAATAGTTTAGTAGTGTATAAAGTAGGTATGTAGCCTATGCCAGAAAGTTGCTAGTAAAATGTTCTTAATAATGTCGTGTAGTGTTATGAATATTATGATCGACCAATGCATCGACTTGAAAGTAATAGATCGCCTGCTGCACGGTGCAAGGCGATCGCTGAGCGCACGCGCCTGCGCCGCCGCGCGCAGGCAGGTGTCATGCTCAACTTGACGCTCCCCTCCTTTCGCAGAACGGGCGATGCGGCTCGACTAGCGCGGTGGGGCCCTACCCCCCGCCCGCCGCTTGGCCAATCCCGGCGCGTCTCGCCGATGATGTCATCGGAGGAGGAGGCCGAGTCACACGCGCCCTACTCGGATAAACTGCTAAGGAAACAGAAACGCGCCAGACAGCGCGTGGACGCCGGCGAGCCGCGCAATTCTTATTCAACTCTCACGACGAACGGACCCGCGCCCGCGCGCGTCGCACACATGAGCGGCGGAATTTACGGCGCCATCTTCGAGGGCCGTCAACACTTCGGCCTGTTCGCACCCGGATACCCTCCGGCCGAAATGATCAATGAACTCCTCGGGCGAACGCCCAAGCAGGAGGACACCGGCGATGAGGCAGCTGGTGGCGATATCGCGCACCGAGTGCTGCGCGATATCCTGCAGAGCCGCAAGAAGGAGCTACTGCGCCTCTCCCCGGACAATAACAATGTGCTCGCCAACAATAACAATGACGAGCCGAAAATGAAAATGTCTCCAGAGCGACCGGTGTCGCGGGACTCGCGACCCGACCTCGACGATGCTCTGTTAGCGCTAGACAGTGCTGGTGATTCACGGACTTCTCCACCTCCACTGCCTCAGCCTAACGGATCTGACTCTTTACTCGGTCTTAAATCTGAACCTGAAGATCGTGATAGTGACGCTCAACGTTCCTCCCCGCGACCACTCGATGTGAAACGTGCCCGTGTGGAAAATATAGTGTCGACTATGCGTTCCAGTCCTGCGCCCCAGCAACCGCAAGTGAACGGGTGCAAGAAACGCAAGCTGTACCACCCGCAGCAGCACGACGGCGCCGCGGAACGCTACGGCACCAGCCACGGCAGCAGTGCACAGACAGTGACGGATGACTCCGAGGATGACGGTGAGCCACCTATTGAAAGAAAGTTAGTAGAGAAAAATGCTCTCAAGTCACAACTTAGGACAATGCAAGAGCAACTCGCTGAGATGCAAGAGAAATATCTACAATTGTGTAATCGCATGGGACACGAATCAGAAACGATCGATAACGATGGTGCTTCAAGTGACGTTGAACAGATCGAGGACCCTGTGCCCAAATCTGAACCTCCGTCACCTGCTAAAGAGGCACCTCCTCCGATACCAAACAGTGTCGCACCGAGCATGCTTTCACAAGTGATGAACAAGATGATGTCGGCTAAGATGCACGCACACGCAGTTGGACACCCGCACCTACCAGTGCCTGGATTCAATGGCTCGTTGCCGATGCTACCACATCTACCACCCAGCGAACACATGCATCCACCTCATCCGCACCAACACCTTAACAATGCTGCAGCCATGTACCTCAATGTAAGCCAAAAATTGTTCCTAGAGCAGGAGGCTCGTATGAAGGAGGCTGCTGAGCAGCATCAACAACAGAATAATCAACAACAAAGGCCACAGTCAAACCAACATTCGCCGCAGCAGCGACAAATGGGACCGACCCCAAAACCACCTCAATCTTCGGAGCTAGCTGAAAGATTAGACGCGATCCGCAGCAACGCGGGCTCTGTAGGCCCCGTGACCGGAGCCGACCTTGAGGGTCTAGCGGAGGTGCTAAAGAGTGAAATCACTGCGTCACTCGCAACCCTAATTGACTCCATCGTGACGCGCTTCGTACACCAACGTCGCATGATGGGCAAGCAGTCCGAGATGGCGGCGGCGGCGGCCGAGCAGCTCAACAAAGACTTGATGAGAGCACAGCGGATGCTCGCTGAGAGAAAGTCACCGATGCAGAAGCAGCCGGAAAGGCCGTCAGGCCAGATGTCAGGTAATCCTCCTGTCCATCACACGGGCGTGCCAAACGGTGTCCCGTCTTTTATGACCCATAACCCAATGATGATGCCCCAGATGAATGGCCCCCGCGCGCCAGGTGGAGCGGCGTTTCCGCTGCACGCCGAGGCGAGTGGGCCTGGCCACGGTGCTCACGTGCGACCTCCCACAGGCATGTTTCAGACGCCGCCGAAACCGCTAGTACCTCTCTACGGGATGAACGGACACTACGACAGAGAGTCTAACGCCGAGCAGAACGAGGCTCTCAACCTGGTGGCCACACCCAAGAAAAAGCGGCATAAGGTGACAGACACAAGAATCACTCCACGCACGGTTAGCCGAATCCTAGGAGGCTCAGAAGGCGTAGGCCACTCACCGGAGAGTAAATTCCCGGAGTCGCCATCACCGCGCCCTTTCCCAGGCGGCATGGCGCTGTCGACGTCAGTGGCGATACCGAATCCCTCGTTGCACGAGAGCCAGGTGTTCTCACCGTACTCGCCTTTCTTCGGAGCGGGCAGCGTGCTGCCGCGGTCGCCCCCTGCGGTGCCCGAGCGGGAATCACCGCCTCTGCCACACGCGCCGGCGCTGCTGCACCCCGCGCTGCTAGCCGCCGCGCACCATGCCTCCCCGGACTACATGCGCCATCATCATCACCATCCAAACGTGGGGCATCTCCCTGGTCCTCAACACCACTCGCACTCGCACATGGACATCCAGGACCCCCACTCTGATTGCAACTCCACGGACCTGCCTTACGACGGAGTTCAGCCTACTATATCCTTTTCAAATAGACAACCAACACTAATTCTTTTACAGCGACTTATTCGACGAGGTCAACTTGTTCGATGAAATCTGAGCTGACTAGACACAAATCCTTCGCCACAAAAAGCCCACTCATATCTTATTTCTGTAGTGTTTAACCTTACGACTGCCACCGCCTACTTCCTACTTACTGGTTAGGTATTACGAGTGTGGAAACCTCACAAGTGCTGTGGTTTCTACGTTTTCCACAATCCCAGGCCTATCGCATACTTAGGATGGGAGTTATAAGCATATAAGTATGGTTGATCGTTAGATTTTTGTAAAATCATCCAGATTTAAAACAAAATAAAACAATTTAACAATTTCTTTTGCACAATATAAAAAGTTCTAATTTTAAACAGTTCGCATACTTGCATTCTTTATTTGCTTTAAAATCAGTGCATTCTACCAACATAATAAACAAAACAAATATAAACTGTTGGTATAGAAGGCATAAGCACGCATAAAGTGCAGACAGCAGCTAAGGCACATTATAAGATTAGAAAATGCAAACGGATTAAGTATTTGTGGTGCTTCGTGGTGCGTTCACGATCTAATCAGATTTTATATATCTTTAAACCGACTATCTCGAAGGCTAGTTATAGCCAACCTATAGGAAAAAAACAGATTTCATTGAACCAGTATTTCATAATCAAAATGTATTTTTTATTGTGTACCATTATCAATTGATTACGCCTTAACTCCGTTGCACTCCTCAACATTGACGCCGATGCACCTACGCAAGGCGAAGCTGATGTTCTTCTGGGTGCGGTACCCAAGCTCGGCGGTCCTCAAGATGTACTTCCCAGACATCAAATTCAACAAGAACAACACAGCGCAACTCGTCAAATGGTTCTCTAACTTCCGGTAAGTGCACATCACTATTTTCTTTTTCCTTTTCACAGGAGTACCAACTGCCAGAAAATAGAAGCGTGTTCTTAATTTAAATGTTTGAGTCGTTGCTGTTCTAAATTTTAATTAGATTTAGTATTTCATTATCCATGTTTAGCCGAAGTGTTATTGAGACACGGAAAATCTAAAATAAATATAGGTACGACATAACATGGTGATCTAAATAATATTCAATTAGGGTACGTTGTGATAAAAATATTTAACGGTCGTATAAACCATAAACATACCTATATTATAAATTATCAAATTTATTCTTGTAATAAATAAAAGGTTGTGTATAATGCGGTAAATATGTTTTAGATATGGAATCGTTAATACAGAAAAACATCGGCGCGAGCAAAATATATTTAAATGATAAATTAACATCAGGGAAAGATTATTTAAATGGCCGTTTACCTGCGTAATCATTATCCTTATTTACTCTAGAATCCGAGGAACGTACATAAGTTTTATTCGGTTTCGTACCTACTTATTAAACTGCTTATTTACAATGCTCGTCTAAAATCTATAAATACTGTCGTATATAATGTAAGGAAATATGTGGACATGAACTTCATCACGTTCTGCAGATACGGAACAAGACAATATAGACATTTAAATCACGTTTATTTTTCAATACTCTTTTGACGCTTTAACAAAAACTCCAAAGAAAAAATCTCGTACATATAAGATATAATTTAAAGCTCCAGAATCGATTTAGATACCATAACATTACATCACGTGTATATTTACCAGAACTCTGTATACCTCTGCCACACCCAGAGGTGTACAACACCCACATTTCACCAGTTATGTTTAGGTCCCATGGGATAGGAGGTAATCCTATCACCATCCACCGGGCACAATTCCAACTCCGTGTTGCTATTGTAAATTACCTGACATAAAGTTCACAAATAACACTTTGTCTAACCCGGGACTCGAACCCGAGACCTCGCTTAAAGACGCATACGCCAACCATTAGACCATCGAGGCACTCGATTTAGATACAAACACAATTTCAATCACAATTGTCGATTTCAGTTTCTTTTCTATATTCGACACAGATGTTGCCATAATTCTCAATCGAATCTTAACCGCATTAAAACCCCCATAATGGGGTAAAACGATTGATTAATAGCAATTCCGGTACTTCCCTTACGCTAAAGGGTTTTAAATTCACTATTTCCTAATTATCAAATTCACAGAAGGGTTCCGCCCTTAACTAAACGTCGAAAGGCTTAGCAAAACAAATAAAAATAGTCCGGTTTAACAATTCAATGATTACATTGTCATATTTCTTTGTTAGGAAATAAAATCAAAGTACTACGGTGAATAAACAATTACGGTAATACAAACAAATAGTAATTTTACTTCCATGTGATACAGTTCAATTTTCTTTAATAGTAAAATAGACTAACAGAATAGGTAATAAAGAAATTACAACAAATTATATAAGAAGTAGACAATCACACACTAAGGGAAACAACCCTTCAATTTCGCCATACGTAATTTTTCTAGGAAATTATAGAAAAGTGTTTTAAGTTAGAATAAACACAACACCCTCGCGTAAGGGAGAGTTAATTGCGTAGGAAATATGGAAAAGAATATCCGATTTATGAGGACTTATTCTGAATTAAGCTATTCAAATTGAAAAAAAATATAAACCTAAACAGCAAATAAAAAATACATCAAAAATTGTAAAGATTTTTTTAGTATCCACTATAATCAACATAAACGACGCAAAAAAAAAAAACGAGTGCTCTAAAATTTTAAATTTTGCAATAAATAATTTAAATTCTTAAAACAAACCACACATTAACTACTATCACAAGTAACGGGCAATAATTAAATATTGAGTATTTTAATACTCAATATTTTTTAAATGTTTACATTTAAAAAACCGGCCCCTAAACAGAAAAAAAAAACATCAACATTATAAAAGACATTTTGTATAGACCACTGTTAACAAACTAAACGGCGCAAAAAAAAAAGTCATTAAAAAAAATCTAATTTGCCGTAAAATATTTAAATTCGTGAAACAATCTATACTAGTATCACAAGTAACGGAAAAATCCGCCCCAGTATTGATTTCTACTCGACTAATTTTTGCGTTATCTAAGTCCGTGATAAGGGGCACCTGCCATAAGCCGCGTGTTTCTCTGATAAAATTTCCCCCTTCTTTTACGGTAACTGTTTATTCTGATATGTACCATTTATGTACTATCTATCGATTTTCGCAACATCGCGGTTAATAAACATTATAATTATCTGAACCATTTTTGTTTCCAGTTCAGTAAAAAAAAAACATTTCGACTGTAATACAAGAAATAAATCATCTTTAGATAAAGATAAAAACTAAAAAAACAAATATTTAAGAAAATTGTTTAAAAAAGTTTGGCCCCTATTCAGTTTTGAATAAGGAATCTTCGGTTTCAGTACGCATATTTAAAAAGAATAAATAAAAATGTTGCAGAAAAAAATCATAGCGATCTCAAATTGCATTTGGATTATTTTAGTAACTAAAATAAATTAAGATTATAGGAAGTACTCTAAAAAAAAAATGTTTAAGAAATAATTACAGCGATCTCTTATTGCATTGCGATAAGCAAACTTACTAAAATAAATTAAAATTAAGGTAAGATACTCTAATCTAAAAAAAAATTACATAAAAAGAGTTGATTGTCCAAGCCCCTTCTAGATTGAACCGCATACAAGATAACAATATTATATCCATATCACCTCACTATCGATTGTATAGAATTCCCCCGCCGTGGCGCATGCAAACACTTCAATGCTGATATATCGAGTTTCATATTAAAGCTTTCTATTGCTATCTCAAGCTTGTATTATCATTATCTAAGTAGATAAAACTTACTGAGTAAAAGCGTTGATAAAACCTATTTGTATACCTACGGAAAATTATATTGCCTCGATAACTACGCAAAATCGAACATTATCACAGAGCAAAAAGAAAACAATTATTTAAAACTAAACAAAAAGCATGACATCTCATTTTACGCAATAAAATTAAGAAGATTAAACAAAATTTTCGGATACAAAAAGTCATAATTTAAAAAAATAATACCGGAAATCTTCGGACATATTAGTCAAAAAAGTACTCTCGAATGAAAATGATATCAGTAAAATCAAAACAGGTGGAAATCTTCCTTCTACGACTTAAACACAACTTAGTCCATTAGCATTGTCCCCGTAATGGCCGCATTGTGGACAACGGAAAACGGCCATTTCCTTCGCGATAAACATCTCTGAAAAGACTGAAAGGGTGAGGGTAGTTCTACACGAAAGGCAATTACTAAGGTGTCCGGCAAATGCTTTTTTAGAGGGACATCGATTATACTTAGTTTAAAATCGACTTGAGTTGTCATGAATCGATGACTAATGTTACAATCAACCTTCATTGTGGTCGCCATAATACTTTTTTTTTTTCTCTTACACTTGATAGCCTCATAAATTCCATTTATTTCTTGATAAACTTTCATTTATTGATAATTAACACCATGTTTATCAGATTTACATAATTAAACTTATCTGCGTCCAAAGGCTATCGCTAACTTTAACTTCACATTGATTATAGTTTTTTTTTAATTAAACATAATCAGTGTACAACAAGCAATTTGTAATCGTAAAAACAATTCTAATGAGATTTATGCGAACTACGCCAGTTCATTAAAATAATACTGTAATTAGATAAATGTACAACTTATCTAAAACGTTAATAAAATAAATCCCTGCTAATAAATACGAACCTATTTAATAACTACCTAAATATTTATCGGTTAGGTTGGCACCCTTGATTTTATAAAAAGACATAAACTTCCTTATTTAAAACTTAAAATATTATATTTGATTTGTCAATATGCAAGCGTTCGACATTCGAAGACGTAAACCCCCCTACACACGACACGACCGGCCACTTGTTGACGTGTAGGACACCTCGAGGGCTCTAGTCGCCGAGAGCTCTCCTTGTGTCTTTTAGACGCCTCGCATGTGAGCCGCCTTCATATGTTTTCTTTAATGTTTGCCTTCAAAACATCCCCGTTGTACCAGCTTAACCGCTGAGCAGAATCACTTACCATATTTCCAACGTTAACTCTCAGATTCTACATTAAAATTGGTATGCTTTTTCAGTAAAGAGCACTAAGCTTATAAAACGCTGCATTTATTAACTTAAATTATTCATTTTCAAACCGACAGCAGCTCTTAATTATAATTTAAAAACCAACTACAATGTATTAACTTTTCTAAACAAGTCCACTGGCTATGTTTACGTCTTCATCTCATTGAATAACGCCGCAAAAGTTCAAACAAACACAAAAGTCTTTACAGAAACTCTCCCAGGGGGCAAAACAAACATCCTTTGCTCAAAGTCGATGCAAAGACAAATTCTTTTGGCGCGCGAACTCAAAGAAATGCGCGGGCTTGCAAACAAAGAGTCACTCGTAGAATTAGCCGTTGCGGGCGCGACGATAGCACTAATTAGCAACGGTGACTCGTTTAAGTTATTTCGCTTAATTAAGTTGCGCAGAAGTGGTCTGCGGCCGGCCGGGCCAGAGAAGGCGTCGTAAATTGTTAGAAACACGGGCAACACTCCAATTAATCTTTTTACACATCCAACTAGTCGCATGAGGGTGTGCACTTAGACCAGCCGAGGTAAAAACCTTTTAAGCGTTGTACACACGAGCGTGTACCCTCGCGCGACCTGCACTGCGGATATACCTAACGTAATATTATATGCATGTGCAATACTTAAATATGATACATTTATTAATTATTATAGATTTCCAGGTACTGCTATAGAAATAATAAGTTTGTGCTACTATGCTATCTTATCATATTGGGTATAACCCACATGACCACAAACAATCCTGAATACATCAAGTTATTTAACTTCCGTAAATAACAAAAACAACTGAAACATTTTAGCAGTTATAATTTATCGGTCGCGAATTATTTTAGCAGATTTAAATCTCTCATCTGTAAGGACTCTTACACTCGGCGTACGGAAATGTTGCCAGCCTTACGTCGCAATTGCCACATGCCCTTTTAACTTACCGTGTTAACTGCCGGAGGCTGTACATATTTAGTTCAATATTTAATGTTGTAATTAAAATCTTAAGTGTGCAATTTTATTGGATCGCTATTTTATACGCTTTGAAATACTCCAAACGTTATCAAAGTGTAAAGAAAAAGAACTGACGCAAACACTGATGAAAAATAAGCAAGTTCCACATAAGGGAGCGTATAGACGTGTCTAGTTAGTGTCAGTAATTCATCCCCCGCCTTGCAGTCGCCTCGCACCGCATTGTATACGGAAACTGTAAAATTTAATTGGTTGGCTAATACACTGCACCCGTGTGGAGTCTAATTTACGTGTTAACATTTTTAATAAGGCCCGGCGAGGCTAGGGCGCCAAGTGGCCGGCCATTTATATCGCGCCACGCTCATACGAGCACCTCCAGTAATTAATACGACCCTTTCGAGGAAGCTTATGAGTAGTTTTCCTTCAAAAACCTGCTAATTACACGTCAGAAGTTTTTACTTCTGTGGAAACTGTCGTAGGAGCGGCCACTCACCGCCAAACCCATTAGTAGGCGAGTTTATTTAGCATAAGAATTCGTTAAAGCCCCATACGCGGGCGAAAAAGAACGTCACACCTTAGTACTAAATTCTCGCTAACGTGTCTTTACTTCCGAATTAAAGTTCACACGCACGCAACGACGTACGTAATAGGTGGAGAGGGTGCGGCTTTATATTTACATATCATTGCGATACGTTGGCCATTATAAAATATTAACCTTTCGCTGGCCATCGTCGTTAATAATATAATTAAAACACGCGAAGGCGCGGTCTTACTTATCGCCGCGATCAAGGAATGGGTCGTGTAGAAGGGGGTTTTAGTTAAGTACTCCGGAACGATGTTCCGTGTCCCAATTATCTGTTCTATTTTCAAATGTTTTTATTTTTCATAATTAATTCAAAATAAGAACATCAAATTTGAACACTGCTATCGAATCTTTCGACCAGAAATGTACAGGTTGATTACTTTTCTATCATTAGAAAAACCGAGTTTTCCAATTGGCTCAGTACTGAGAAAGCGCACCGCATAACCGCGAACACAAGCAAGCGGCCGATGTAACACACGATGTACCATCCATCAGCTAATGAGCGAGTAATTAGAAAAGTGCCGGTTTCTTTCGACAACCAACCTTATCTTGTCTTCGATGGGCCATTAGCTTTTTAATTACTCCACCCTTGAGTGGGCCAATGCGTAGCATGTTAAACAGAGACTAGATTAATTTGGACGAAGTTTTATGCGATATGAAACTCTGATACGATGCTTTTTAATATTGCCTGTATAATTTTGGTATTTTCAAAGAAATATTACTCTAGCTAAGTACTACCTAGTTACTCGGAATGTATAAACACATGAATATTCGTTATCCAAATATAAGTAGTGGTTCGTCATGCGAGGTCGTCCACGCCTTGCCTGGTCTCGAAGGAGCGGGCGCGTCTTTCATTAGCCTCTACACCTTACAGGCATCATAAATGACATGAGCTTTTTGGCGGGCAAGTCACGCGATTTGACGTAGGTACCACGGTACAAGTAAAAAAAATGCTTATGATTAAAAAAAAAGAAAACGAAGTAGATTTAGAACGAGCTGTATATAAACCATCGAAAAGATTTCGGGGATCTTAACTCACAGTAGTGTAAAGTTAAAGTAAAAAATTTAAATAATGTAGGTATTCGATAAGGGCGGGTGCACAATGGCTACATTCATTTTGTTTTAACGACAAAGAACAATCGTAGTGTAGGTAATTCGATTATATTTCTTAGAATATAAATGTCTGTAATATTGCTTTGTCCTTATTGTATCCTTAGGTACTGGCCACTATCGGTGGCCACGGAAGTCGACCAGTTCGTTCTTATCGGGCGCACCAAGGCGACTAGCTGCCATGATTGTCATAACGAATATTTTGACGTCGAATGTTCTCTTTAGATAAACGAGAAAATAATATTATTATTTATTATTCTATTTCAAATTGAGAACACACTAACAACATTTAAATAATAAATCAATATAAGAGTTTGAAAAATGATTCATCTTGAATTTCAATGGCTGAAATAACCCTTTCAAATTGAATTTAATTATACAGAGTATCAACTATACACCGCAGTCTTCCATCACCATTGTTGGAGATCTCTAGGACTTTGGATTTTGATCCACACGTGATTGTTTCATACGATATCAAGAGTTCTTGTGGAAATGGTTATGAGTTTAACACAATTACGAGCGTAATAAGTTAATAAGGTTGTACCTTTTACCGAGTTATTTTTTTGCAGATACTTTTAGTTGGTTAATTATAAACGCGTACTATATATTGAGGTATGCAATTAGACTTTATAACTAGCCAAATTAACTTCGACATCCAAATATAAAAGGAAATCCAAAGAATTTACGCAAATATTAAACTAATTGACTGTATAACCTCCAAAAACCACAGCAGAAATACGTAATATACGTGACAACTTAAAAATAAAATTATATTACTTATAATATTAATAATGATTGATCAAAAGCCACATTCCACGCTTGCATTGTTTCTTAACATACTTACTTATCAAGCCGTCAGGAAAAACTAGACGCAATTATTTTATACCAAGACTTGTCAACAATAGCGAACAAGAAAAACCGCATAGCTCATTAATTAAGAATAACTATATAAAATAAATATATACTTGTGTATTCTTGTGAAAATTCCTTCATTATTATTTAATACACATGTAGACTTAAAACCTATTTTTATTAAAAAAAAACTTCATAAGTTAAAATATAGAAAAACTTACATTAAAGTGTAAGGAAAACAAATTAAAGTGCATTGAAACAAAAAAGTGTGGTAGGCATATAGTGTAATACACGTGGGAAATTAGGGAAGTGCGACAAGTCGTCGCGACTCGCCCTAAGACGTAATTAATTAAGGTGTGTAGCTACCCTTATTTTTACGAGAATGTTGTATTTCCGATTTATGATAACGGATGCTTCGTCATTAAAAAAGTTTTGCTTTAATTGTTCTGATTTATGTAAACTCATTTAGAAAGATAGTATTCGTCTATTCTATAAACATTTTTAAAAATTGCATACATTGGCAGTCCTGCCTGGTACTTTACCCACCAAAAAAAAATTAATTTAAAATTAGAATAATTTATTGGAAAGTAGCCTTTTACGTTCTGGATGTTTCTATACAAATGCCTTGCTGTTTTTTTCATAAATCGAATCTAGAAACTTGATGCCAGCTTGTAAACTTATTTTTCTTAATTATGTCTTTTATTTGCTCTGACAATGCTGCTTAATTCCAACATCATGTTCAAAAAAGATTATATTTATTTTTCTTTAGCGAAAAGAATTCTATTGACACATAGTGTTAATACACAGTAAAATCTTGACGAGTGCCAATGATACACACCCCGGGGAAATAACTTAAGTAACGAGGCAAGCAAGTTTATATCTAGTCGCATTAAAGTAATTATCATTAGACACACCCGCCATATTAATATCGTGTTATGAAATATCATTTAGTTAGAGTTCCGTGTAGTGAAAATGTCTTTTTGAATTTCGAATTGTTGGTGTAGACTTCATGTTCTTTTGAGTTTGAATGTGTTCCATTTTATATTCGATTTTTGTTTTGGAAAGGTTGGCAGTGTTTTGATATTTCCATTTTTACTATAAAATATTAGTAGCTGTCTATTCTCAGTTTGAAAATCTGTTTTTTAAAATAGATGCAGCCAGGAGACATGTAGATATAGGTACTCTTTTGTATTTGCACAAAAAAAACATCAAACATCAAAACTGCGACATAAAAGCGAATCCTTCACAAACGAAACAAAATAATAATAATTTGAAAAAGCACAGAAACTGTCTCCTTGTAATTAACGAACTAATTCAGCGATCAAGTAACCGTGAATGGTCAGCTTTATGTGGCCCTTAAAAGGCTACGCGTACGTTTAACCCTTTTTTTTTGAAAAAAAAATTTAATACCAGAGCGAACTGAGTAGTTGGGGTAATAAAATCTCGGCGAGCTCTCAAATGAGCTGAACTTTTGATGCCTACGGTACAAGACAGACGGGTCAGCGAGGGAGCCTGGCACAGGGACGAATCGCCCAGGGTAATTATTTGCTATTCATTTTAATGGTGTTTTTATGACGAGAAACGAAACGAAATGGTAGATTTTTTTTACCCTCAATCCAGATAAGACACATCCACATTTGACTGAATTCAACACAAATACGTTGTTTAGTATAATAAAGGATTACGATATTCCAAATAACATCAATACACTATGAACCTATAACATTATTTTTTATAAAATAGTATTAATTTGCCTAAACTTTACAAATAAATTTGTAACACACCTATTTGATTATAATCATGCCATATTTACGCGTTTTAATCATTATCATAGGTATATAATATAATAGGTCAGTAATAACAATATATTTGTTATCTGCTTTTTACAGGTAAACCAATAGCTTACATTTAGTAGGAAATAGATAACAAATAATGATTTATGTAATAATCAAATAAATTAGTTAATTAACATGATATTTATGTGTCAGTATCCTGTAAAATATATATTAGATTACCTGTATTAAAAATTACTTAGTAAAAAGCACATATTATTGCAAAATAAGATAATGGTTATAGGTCAAATAAGTGGCTAATTGTTTGTTAAAATAGATATATTTTAAACATGTTAGTGAAATCGCCACCAAGTTAGCTATGCAAGATAACATCAATATTCGCGAGAAAGTCACCCGCTTACATGCTCAGATAATCGTCTACAACCCGCATACGTCGCGACTTGGACAGAATGAAAAACACGCACGTATTGACACAATAGTCTGTAATTATCGTCAACAACAATATTACTGAATTACTCAGTTATTCTAAGTACCGTTATCATGTATTATAGAAGTCCATACAATTAAAATTACAACAACTTATTACCAGTACCATTATTCAATTTAGAAAAGGACTCGATCGAATATAGACAAATTTTTTTTCAAAATAATCATATCGCCAACTTTAAAAACACTAATCTCACATAAAACTGTCACTATCTCAACAAAACGTCAGAAAAATCAACATCTGAAACTTGTACCTAAACAACCATCAACAAAAATTCATTGTGTCATAATTTCCCGGCCTGAGTCCGGTCCTGTGCCGGACGGCGTAGTCTGAAAAAAAGTTTTTTCACTAACTGAAGCATTAATCCGGCCCGGTATTAGTTTACTCGCTTTTACTTCTGTGTGTGTGTGTGCTGAGCATGTGTGCGATGCCGACCAACTTTTTTCCATAGAGTGAAAAAAGTGCAGATGCGTCGTTTCAATAGGCCTTATAAGCTGCATAATGATTAAGGTACTTAGATATTCTTAGAATTTTATTTTTACTAATTTTATGTAATCGATTTAATACTTTAGTGTTATTAGGCAAGTCGTTTAATATTGAAATGTTATTAAAATAAACACTTTAATATTTTTCATCAATTAGATGTTTTGGAAATACCGATATAGAAGTAGTTGATAGCTATGCATATTGTAAAGGAAACTAAACAGCACAATTTTCCGTCTCATTACCTTCAGAACATGCATCATACATAATTACAGCACATTCTCGATAAAAAGTCGCACAAAACTCTGGCAATATTTTTGCAAAAAAAGGCCGTCTCTATAATCGCGGCGCTCTGTAAAATGCAGTCTGTCGGCTCATTCTGCCGTGCTCCTCGAAACCTGGACGCCGTCCACTCACACACACACCTAAAGCTCACACACCCACATGCACACTCTCGTATACCAACGCATAGATACAAAGAGTATACATGTATAAAAAGTACCTGGTCTACAGAAAGTACCTACGGGCATCAGGTTTTAATAACTATTGTATTTGGAAGCGATCGAAATGAGTATGTTTTCTGCAGTCGTTGGAAATGTCTGGAAACTATTTTTTTGGACGCGGCCAGTTTTTGATGAGGTTTTTTTGACGGTTTTCGAAACTAGGGTTTGATTGTACTTAGAGGGGAGGGGAAGTTTAAATGAGTTGGTTAATTATACGTACTTATGGGCTTACAACTTTCAGTTTAGTTGTGTTATTAGTTTTTCAAATACTTGATTGAGAATAACTTCAGTCGAGTAGAGATCCATGGTGTTTAGAGTTTAGACTTAACTTCGTAATGCCTGAAAATACCTTATCGCGTAAACTGCGGTTAATTATCTGAAATATCTTCCAGGATAAATAATATTAAATATTATTATAAAGATAATATGATATTTATATTTAACGTTTATAAGGATCGGGTGTTTTCCTTTAGCCGTGGCACCATGTATATAATCTTACATTGTATCATTTAAATGAGGAAAAAAATATTAAAATAAATGAACTACCTAAATATGGAGTATTATCGTCATTCCTTGTAAGTTTCAACAAATGAAGCTGAAATAATTAAATATGAAGGAAACTTGAGTATTGCGCATGAAATTAATAATATATTATCGTTTCCTTGAGGATTGAAAGATCTAGAACTTCATAATCTTTTGTTTAACTTTAATACATTTTTTCTTCTTTTTTTAATAAACAAAGCTAATTTTACAGTGTTTATAGATATTCATAGAAACATTTGGCGTCACTTAGCTGTTTTGCACTCGATTTACTGATGAGATCGTGGTCAAACGCGTGCCTATCCACCATAAAAAAAAAAAAAAAAAAAAAAAAGATTTACTCTTTAAAAAAATAAATCTTACAGACAAACGCGAAAGCATTGCCATACAGGGTAGATGCGATAGCGGCATTTATTGAAACCACAAATGCTATACCTTCATGGTTAGTATTCATTTCCGACGGTATTTATTATGAGATGTAAGAACATTGCGATTATCCAATTTGTTCGGAAAAGGGGTTTTTTGTTTAATACAATGTTAACTGATGCTAATGAACATTGTCCATATAAAGAAATTGTGGTTTTATTAAATGTCGCTATCGCATCCATCCTGCATAAAATACCTCAACTAAGAAATGAGAGACTGACAAATCCAATATGACCATCATTTGACGACCGGATGGCGGAGTGGGTAGTGTACCTGCCTGCGATGCCGATGTCGCGGGTTCGTTAGGACGATCTGCTTAGGACAAATCTTTGTGTGCATGAACATGGGAGTTTATCTTAGTCTGGATGATTCTATAGGTATACCTATATAATAAGTATGTATTAAAAAAACAAAAGTATTTATGTATTAGTATCAGTTATTCTAGTACCCATAGTACAAGCTCTGCTTAGTTTGGGACTAGATGGCGTTGTGTGTAAGTTGTGAGATATTTATTTATTTATTATGCATTTATAAACAACTAAACAATTTTTGCGATTTTTTTTTATTATGATGTATTTAAATTTAGTTTCACATTAAACAGCAATTTCTCCAAGTATTGAGGTTCTTATCCCGCTATCGGTTAGCGGTATGTCGCCCGCATCCACGGGCACCGTAACCTATGGAAATTAAGATCACATCGCCTCTGTGCCCTACTTACTCAATGATTTGCTAATTGTATACCTACACTGTTAGGTTTCTTTAATTTATGGTCTGCCCTCGGAATAGTCACGAGTTTCGGGGGTATTCAACTGTACAGGCAATTCGAACACGGTGAAAGGTATTCCATTTTTGAAAATGTTCCGAATTTGAATTGCTGTTTTACGAATTGGTGCTGTCTTGTCAGCTAGCCTATTACATAAGTTGACTTTACAATTTTTTTTTCGTTAAACTACCAGTGTCACAAATAGGTCAAAGATTAAAAAAAGAGGTTCGACAATACATACCAACGGTTATTCCCGAAGAAGTGAAGCTTGGACTTTTAGCCAACAAAAAATCCACACATTCCCTGTTCACAACAATGAGAAGGGATGAAAAGAAACCAGAAAAAATAAACAATAACGTGACCCCCGACTTACGTCTTGGCCTTGGACACAGAATCATTAAGTTTAAGACGTGGCAGGATTTTAAAAAATTGTGGGCAAAATTAAAGTAAAGAAATAGTTAGTTATAAGAATAAATTCGGAATGTTTAATTCAAGCTGATAAATATGTATTTTTCAGTGATTAAATACTTAAATAAAAGAAAATATACATAGGTATGGGCAAAATCATCCAAAAATGTCGGCTTAACAATTTATTTGGTCTTTCTAGAACAATATAAATATTTTGATGTATTACAATTTTAGGCATATATTACTTACATGTTATTGTGTATATATGTTGACAAAATCACAAAATAAAATGGGTCGGTAAGCTTAGCACTGACTAGTCAAGGAAAAAGATAAAAATAAGGAAGGGTTTTTCTGGTAATTAGTGAGTTATTTTAGTTATTTTTGCTTTTGCTGGATCGCGACAGTGGATAATGGCTATCTAGAATGAGAGCAACCCACAATTTAATTTTAATATTTTTCAAATAAATACAAAAGAAATTGATATTATCAATACATATAACAGTAAACTCTAAGTTATACAATTTCAACAAAATAACCCAAATACCTGTCCATTTCACAGTGACAAATAAGTCTTATTTAATTTTTGTATCAGATATCTACCATTCATAGTTTAGAAGACGCAACCGTTCAAAGCTAAATATTTACGATCCCCCTTCTATAACAACCATAAGTCTGTAGTGCTGTTGGTTATTGGTTTCACACGGGAATCAAGCCGCTTTCTTAAGGGGTGCTCAAGATTTACTCAGCAATATCTCTGACAGTGTTAACTTACCTATAATGTTACTAGAGGAAAATATTCTAGTTAAATGAATTCCCCAACACCTTAGGTATTCTGACTTAAGTATTGTATATTCATTTTAATACTTTATTATATATGGTCAGTTTTGCAATATGCCATTTTTTGAAAAAAAGCACTCTGTATTCACAGTTCATTTACTAATTAAAATGAAAGCTCTGACCTATCTTTTCATGCTGTATTGTCTATATTTGTATTGAATTTCATTTTTAATTCAGTTTTCAATCCTAATTAAAAAGACAATTTCGAACGATGACAATGTCTTTCCGGCCAGCGTCTTCAATATTTCGAATTTCGTACGAAATTGGCAAAAAATGCAAGACGTTGGGGTTCAGGTAATCGCAAGATGCGAACTTAAGAAATACAACAATGTAAGCGATACACATTGTAATATAACCTCTATAGTTGGATGTTAAAGTTCAAATTGTATTACAATAGTTTATTACCTGTTTTAAATTTGACGGTTATAATTGCGGTTCGTGAAAACTGGTTATGTGCCTTAAGATGTGAGTGATAAAATCGATATCCGCTCGTAAGAAATTTTGGCAAATCTTATAAGGGTGCACTGTGTGTCGTGTGAATAATAGAACAGCTGATTCTCACACGTAACGGTTTTATTTAAAATACTAGTTTTGTTACCTTAGATTTGTATTGTCGAGGATGAGCTGAGGAAGTCCGTAAATCGAGACGGAGAAATATAAAATAGTGTTTGTTTTTATCATTCTATTACTAGATACGCCTCAAGAATAGATACAGTGTATCATCCGAAAAGGTGTATCACCTACATTTCACTTGTAACTCATTATGAAGCGGGCTTTAAGTTTTTTAGATATAAGTATCTACTAACACATATTATGATCTATGATCTGCTATAAAAGTTTTTTTTTTTTAATTTTCTGAAAAAATTTGCTTTCAAAATTGAATTAAACCAAACCGATACACAATCAATATTTTAAAACTGTAAATTTTCCCTAAAAAACCATTCTTAACTGTAGCTGCTATCTTTTTTAGCACACACTTTTCTTTTTGCAACCGCCCGCATGACAATTACCATGCCCGAGGTGGCAGTACGTTCACCGCTTACTAATACGTCACATTACGTCGATTGCTATCTTAAAAAACGTAATTCTAAATAACATTACTGTACTATGAAAAAATATCAAAAACTCCTTAGGAAAAAAAACCTAAAAATTTACGCATCATCACTATAAACTAAACGAAAGTGTCAGAGTGAAGTTCCTCTGTCGTAGGAAATAGCATAGCAATAGGCAACAACTAGTAAATCATAATCTTTGACAAAAAATATAAAAAAATTGGAATTCGAATTTCGAATAATTGTATATAAAATTTTCCATGTCCGTACATTGAAGATAATACGAAGGGTCTTTATAACAGCTTTAGAAGCTAAAACATATATTTTGTAGAATTTTTCTCTGTCTGTCGGTATGTTCGTACGCGCATCACGCAAAAACTACTGCATGGAATTGGATGCAGTTGTCACAGTTGTGTAGCTGAAAGTTTAACTTAAAAACTGGGTGGTTTTAACTTTATATGTTTTCCCTAAGGGGATAAATTAAAGAGCGTAAGTTTTCATGTGAGGTTCCTCAATTTTAAAGGAGAATGCATGAAATTCGGCACATAGGTTCCTTACATGACGTAAATTAACCGTATGAAGATTTTTTAGCATCACTTCCTAACGGGATGAATTAGATTTTGAAAGTATATAAGGGAAGTTCCTTAATGTTGTAGGCAACAACTAGTAAATCATAATCTTTGACAAAAAACAAAAACTAGAATTCGAATTTCGAATGTGATTGCGTCACAATGTTGTCGCGCTCTTCAAAAGTCTTGTGTTCCAAATGTGTTCCAAAAGTATTGATCAGTATCAAACTAACATTCGTTTGACATATCTTTATAATAAAGTTATTAATATCATAAATACGACCCACTTAAAACACTCATGCGACCACATGGTTTATATTTTAATGACTAAGATATGGAATGAGTGTTCCATTGACGTTTAATCAATGGTAAATCGTATGACAAATAATATTGTAATGGGTAACAGATATGACTAACGAGTGATTAACATACACTTTCTTTGGGTTCCTAATTCGAAAATCAAATTTGAAAAGGGATTTTTTTTTTTTGCATTTAGCTTTTGCGACGTTTAGTATTTTACAATTGGAACAATAAAAAATAGTAGAAAATATCAAAATTACAATTTTAAATGTCTGCAATTTTACTTCATTAGAATATTATATATATAAATATATTTAATAATAAATATTATTATAATATAATATAAATAATATATATAATATAAATATAAATATATATAATATTTATAATATAAAATGTAGGTACTTATCAATATTACACTCACATCGTCATCTAGTCCCAAACTAAGCAGAGCTTGTACTATAGATACTAGAATGACTGATACTAATACATGTCATATATACTTTTCTTTTTGTAAATACATAGTTATTATAACACCAAGACCAAAACAAACCTTCATGTTCATGCACACAAAGATTTGTCTTGAGCGGGAATTGAACCTGCGACTGCGTAGCACGCCTCTACCCGGTCGTCGTCTTGCACAATGATATCATTTAAAACAGTAAGCAAAATAAATTAACAACTAATTAGACAAAAGCGTAAGTGACTGCACTACAGCCCTGTGGGTAACACCACCTCGCGCGCCGGCCAAAAAGACATCTAATTATTTAGACACTTCATTTACTTATTCAATTAGCAAGGCTGCGATATCGCGCAAGTGCCAATTAAAAAATAATAGAAGCCTCCGCGTAGGAGGGCTGCCACGAGAGGCTTAGAGATGATCCGCAACCATTCACTCACGAGTGTCGTTTGGTACTCGTGAGCGTAACATGTGTAACATTTCAAACGATTTCTAATTTATTTATTTTCACCCAAAAATATTTTCGATTATCAATATCGAAATTTTAATTCCGCAATGTTTACAGGATATCAATGTTTAACGATAAACGTTGCCTAAACAAAATACGCAATGCTCTATAATATTGTTAGAACAATTTAATAACAGTTTCAAGCTCAACTAGCGGTAATTAGTTCAACTTTTTAAGAAACGTAACCCTAAAAAGGCTCATAAAATTACCCCTGCAACTAGCTCGTCACTTGCAGGAACGTGAAAAACCGAATTAGCTTGTCTGAATGCGAACTCGTAAGTAATTAGCCTCGCGAGACTCTCGATTCGTTCAACTCGCTCTCGTAAGCGAACCGGAGCGAAGATAGCGAAGCGATGCGACGAGAGCGAAAATGGCTAATCAAATCCTTTCCCGCTCTCGACGGTATTCGAGGGCTTTTTATTTTCATTGTGCCGTGAAGTGTCACGGTGGGTACCTATCAAGTTGGCTATATAGCTGAACGAACGAACTCTGTCAACATTTTATTCCTATCCCTTATACACACAAAGAGCGAGTTGATTAACATGAGGATAATGATGTGTTTTCTATCTTTGCAGAGAATTCTACTACATACAAATGGAGAAGTACGCTCGGCAGGCGATTAGTGAAGGTGCGAAGAATGCAGAAGACCTTCACGTCGCCGGCGACTCAGAGCTGTACAGGGTGCTCAATCTACACTACAACAGAAATAACCACATTGAGGTTAGCAACAAGACATTTTACATACATATTTTGACAACAACACTCATTGAGTGGCGAAGACGAAAGCCAAGATGTTTTAGGAGATAATTTATAGGAATATTGTAGCTAATATAGGTGTTACTTCTGCTTCAGGTTCCATCAAACTTTAGATACGTGGTTGAGCAGACTTTAAGAGAGTTCTACCGCGCCATCCAAGGTGGCAAGGACGCGGAGCAGAGCTGGAAGAAGTCCATCTACAAGGTGATCTCGCGGCTGGACGACCCCGTGCCAGAGTACTTCAAGTCGCCGAACTTTCTCGAGCAACTGGAGTGAGCGCCACACCGACGCGACGCACATCCTTTCGGCAAAATATTAAATTATAAAAAAAGTTAAACAAATCATTGGACGATTGTTTCGCACACCAAAATTTTACGACACTCGCATTTAGGCCTTCAGATTCAAAATTATTGATAAAAAAGTTAAATTAAATTATAAAAGAAATTTTGAATTCGTACGTTGGACGTCGAGTGGCGTGGCACGCGCCTCGCGCCACGCCACAGCCCGCGCTCTACTAGGAAATTCATTAGGTTATACGAGTAAGAGAAAATTTAAGTCACCTAGAATTTTATTTCTGCACATAATATATTTCGCTATATATAATTATTATTATATTATTATTAAGTATTATCTTAAATGGTTTTATAGTTGTGTATATCTTAAATCATTTATTGATTTATTCTTTAAGGAAAAAAACGATTAATATATTAACTGCTTAAGTTTTGATTTTTTGTTGTTTTTATTTTTGTTTTGACCTTTGTTTCCTTGTCCTTTGGAGCATGCTTCAGTTGTTTAATCCCCGGTAGTATTTGCGTTCGGGCACGCCTCGCGCGGCCGGAAATTGTCAACCTTTACCTCGTCATACTTATTTTAGGAGTAATTAATTAAAGTTAACCATAGTCATTAGTACAATAGAGCAGGGTTATTTTTCGATCCACAAACAAAGAATTTAAAGATTATTTTTATACTGATAGCCGGTTTTATGTTCATGCAGAGAGATTTTATCAATAGCATAACAATAATGCAGATACAAAATTCCAAAAGAGTTAAACATCTTTTGTAAAGATTACAGTAAACATCCTTAATTGTATTTTCAATATTTCGGCAGAGTTCGGATCGCAAGTTCTGTTAGTCCGGGGCTGGCCACGGCCGCTCCGGATTAGGATTAAGTTTATTTGTTAGATAAAATACTATTTTCCGAAAACTTTGCGCGGGCATACTATTTCCACGCGGGCATTGGGCGTCACACCTTCCTCACACGTATTTCACGATATCTTTTCTCCGATATTACCCATATTAATACACAATACACACCATATATCCGATAATGATAAGGCATTCTACTGTAACGTTTACTATAATTTTAAAGACACTGATATTATTTTTGTCCACGACTGAGTCGGTTCGTTCCACAGCGACGCCCGTGCCCGGCAAGCGGCGCTCCGCGGCGGCTATCAAGCTCATAGACATTTGAACCACACCCAAACAGCAGCAATAGTTGAAGGCAGTACACAACAATAGATCTGGTACCCTCAAAATTACCCAAAAATCAAAAATATACAGCTACATTATTTGGCATCCGTCAGTCACTCACTCGCACTGGGCCACCTCGTCCGAACAGAAGTGCCTTCAAAAAAATGTTGATTTTGTACGAAAATATATGAAATTAATACAAAGGGCCCTCAATAGAACTAGTCGCCCAACCGAGGCCGCCGCACAGCGCCCGCACTCCGCCAGCCCGCGCAACTCTCCGTTCGTCCGTATCGAACAATCAGTATACATACACACTTACTATTATACTATAGAAGAATAATTAGTTTGATTCGTAGATATATGTAGCGCAGCGAGCCCGGCTCTGCTCCTCAGCCGTCGATGGCGATAGAGAACCAACTCCTCAGCAGCGACAGTACTGGCGACGCAGACGGTAGCGGGAGCCGGCTGGGAGCAAGGCCGGGTCCGCAGATCTCGATGTATTTGTTATATCATGTAGTTGCCGGCCGCTAGCCCACCATGCGGTGACACTTTCAGTTCACATCCTCAGTTCCACAGAGAAACAGATCAATTAATAATTTCGCTTCTCAAATAGATATAACACGATAAGATAGATAGTTGTACAGAAATGTGTAGCAACTTGTACATATACGATAGTTTTAATACAGATGAGATGATTATCGACTATCTTAGCGTTAATGGTATTTAATTAAGAAACAATAGACAAACGGGAGTATCTATTGTTTTGCTGAATTGTACAAAATGTTTAAACCATCCTGAGTTTTCGGTATGTGACCGCGCGGGAGGGCGGCCGGCCCTAGCTAAGCAAGTAAGCATATTTCATTTGATATTACACGTTTGTTATCGTTTCATTTGTAACCATTTTGAACTATTACGATAATATAAGAGTACCTCAGTTTAGGATGGACCAGGCGTCGACTGGTGTGCTTAGTAGCTCAGGTTAGGTGAGAGTTAGAGATACTGAAGTTTTTGAGACATCGACACATAGATTAACACGCAGCCTCCCCCTTGTTCGGATAACCGGTTTTTTGTTCTAAATTGATCCCCAGACGGCGCTGGAGTTGAGTCCAGCGCCGTCACCCACAACCAGCCACCCTTGTAAGCAATAGCCCGGGTTAAGTTTCCACGATTCGCGCCGTACGTCGGGTACGCAGTCGTCGCTGGGCTTATTCCAGATCGAGCAACGTTCCATGTTACGTTTACATGTATTTTGTTACAAGTTGTTTGTTTCTTCCGTAACATAGGCACTGGCGATTTAGAGCTGAGAAGGGCACCACTCTCTGAATTGATCACGAACGGAATTGATCGCAATATTCCTAAGCACAATAGATTTGTTAAGATCGCTTACGGTTAATCGATACTATTTATTATCACTGCCTACTTGTTAGCTCTAAACTGGCAATCACCGATTAATTCATTGTATAGTAAGTAATGAATTCGTTATTCCGATCTCTCCATAGATTTCTTCATATCTACTAGATGTGTTACGCAGGCTACACAACACATATTACAATAGAAATGTATTGGTTTCCCATCAACAGTTATCAACCGACATGCCGTAATTTGCAGATACTTGGAGCCGTTAAATGTTTTAAGATATGGTTTCAGGATCAAAACTCTGAATATGTATACATTTTTGTAATTAATAACAATTTTTGTCCGGATTTTTTACTTGAGTGACTCACTGTGCAATATTAAAAGACCACAATGGATATAACATTTGATCGAGCCGAGTTTTAAATTGATTCGATGATCGATTACTTATAAGTTATCGGTTGACAATTTTTCTAAATTTAATAATATTAAAGACTCAAGTTTGAAACATCGAAATGTTTAGTCCACAGTGATCATGGGGCTATCCCACAGAAAAGTACAAAATTCGGTGTTGACTTTAAATCTCATGTTTGTATCTATTATATTATGTATGTAGATTTATTGAAATTGCCCGTTTCGGCGTCTTTTTCATTGTTTTCGTATTCTTTAATCTAGATGATAGTTTATTTATGTTCACTAAAATGTACTTATCTAAAGTTTTTGCTTTACACGTTTAGTATTTTGGAATCCGTCTACGAAAATGTTTGGATTATCAATGTAAAATGAAATAAATATTGTAATTATTTTCAAAATTAATTATAAATAAAAAAAACAATATAATGTAGAAAGTATTCGGTTTCACGTTTGGGTATTATGGTTCCTAAATTTTCGAAATTGTAATAGACTCTATTGTATGTAGCATTTCATTTTTTGGAGGTTAGGACATTTAGATGTACCAAATAGCTGTATCAACTTTTCTATACGTGAAAAATTCAATAAGGAAAAATGCTGAAATTTAGGTAGTTATGGAAATAAGTATCATTCTTAATATATATATTATCTCATAAAAAATGACAAAAATTGAGCACGGATATACTATTAGGATGTCTTGAAACAAAAAACTGCCGACGCTTATCAATAATGTTTAGTGAGATAAGCTGTACGCCCAATTACTGATGCACGTAACTATGTGGACGATACAGTGCGCGGCTCCTGCGGCTGCGTGGGCGCAGGAGACGAAGCGTTTAACATTTTATATTCGAGGTTAACTGTAGTGAGTTCAATATTTTAAATATCCTTGTGGTCTTCATTGGAAACAGCGATACACGTTCTGTTCAGTATTGTGTGTTCGTATGTAATGTGTTTGTTTAGTTACTTTGGCGAGCCACAGTCCATAATTGTGGCGTCATTTTTTATAATATATTTGTAAACTATAGCGAGCGGACGCGGACGCCAGTGATAAAATTAGTGACAAAATTTAAAAATACAAAATTATTTTTGATAGTGACGCGATTATTTTTTGTTCAGATCCCGAGACTTTTCGACACAGTGTGCTCGTGTTCCGGACAAACGGTGACGCGTCATTAATAAAATTGAAATTTTGACTAGTGTTTAGGCGTCATTTCGGTATCCTCGCATTTCGGCTAAGTAAAAAGTGCCCGCGTCCGCTTGTTTTGATATATTTAGTACAAATTTCATGATGTTAAGGTTACGAGGCTCAAAGCTTTTCTTTTGAGGCGAGCGCCCCCCCGCCCCCGCACCGCGCCTACGATATAAATGAGTCGTGTATAAAATTTTATTCAAAAAGAGTATTTTTGTATTGAATATTTCTAAAGTTGGTGTAATGGTCAAAATTCATAAATTATAGCGATGACAAAATGGGACATTAGGTAAATTTAGAATGTCATGCGTTTTTTGTATTTAATTTTAAGAATAGTGTCGGGTATAAAACGTTTAGGAGCATTAACCATTTGTAAATAAAAAGTTGATCGGCGCGCTGAGGGGCGGTGGCGCGGACGGCCCGTTATATAGGTAAAAAAATATATAAATAACTCAAAGATGTTTATATGGTTCTGGATGTAAAAAAGATAAATTTAAAAGCATTTTAAGGTGAAAAATGGAAAAAATTGTAAACGATTCTTCGGTATTTGTGTTAGAATGGCTATTAGCGGGTCACTATTGTAATCTGTGGGCCTCAGACAAGCCATACCTAATGTCACGAAAACTAACCTAACCTAACTACGCATTAGTTATTACGGTTCTTAATACTACAACAATACTTATACATTAATATAATATCACATTGTCATAATGCTTATAATTTACGAGCGTGTGTCTTTGTCCGTGAATGTTTAGAACTAACCACTGTTTGGTGTATTAGAAAAGTAAAGTGGATTATTGTGAATGAAAAAATTATATCTAAATTGAGTATGTCGGCGAAAGCTGGCGGCTCGTTGCAAATTGCGTTCGTTTATTGGTATGAAATTGGCGGTTCTAAAGTCTGTTGATCAAAATTATCAAAATTAATCGATTGAATATTGGAAAGACGGTGAAACATGAGTTGTATCTCTACTAGCAATGTCAGCATGGAGACTTGTTGATACCAGTGAGGGATGTTTCTTCGTGAATATAACGAGTAATAAAGCTAAGCTTTTATTTGAATACTGACTTTTATTTCTCAAACCTTCATTCCTTTTTTGTTATTTTTTGTCCGACATATTTGTTTTTGCACCACTGTGCATTGCATCTATAACATTTTTTTTAAAGGGCAAACCCAAAAATTTTGAAACTTGAACTCAGAAAAACCAAATAAGATGTAAAAAATAAAAAAAAAACATCATAGCTAATGGCAATTAAGATGCTGCAAGTTAATAAGAGTAACATTTTTTCAACTAAGTATCTTTGGCAAAAGCAATAGTGGACCATTCGTTTAAAAAATACTTTTTTAGACTTTTTTTGAAAGCATTTAATAACGAAAAAAGTCGGTTATATAATTCTTAAAGTCTATGGTGATAATTTTCTTCCAATTGCAATATTTTAAAGTCGATTTATTGATATTTAAAAGTAAAATAACATTACCATGAATTATTCTCGTTTAAGACTTCTTGTCACGCAGTTAGAAGCACTGATACAAAAATTAAATTATTTTGTTGCTGTTAACTTTTTTTACTTAAGTAATATTTTAAGTCTCGCCTAATCTGTGTATAACTTGAAAGAATACAGTAAACGGCCTTAAGGAGCCTTTATTTAAATAATTATCCCCGTACTCCTAACCGTTGAGGAGATGTACCTTCAGCTCAGCAACATGAAATGCTGACTGCTAAATGTAAATATAAAAATAACTTCAGAAAATATACAAAAAACACTGTAAAATATATTAAGTTTGAGGGTTGCCCACGATTGCTTTGGGATTCCATCATTAGATCCCGACTTGGAGGCTATGGGACTATTTCGGCAGTACATTGCCTCAAATGAAATAAGAATTTTCATAATCGGTTCACATATGACGGCAAAAATGCCGGACAAACATAAAAAATATACCTACGCGACGAATATAAAACAACCACCATTTTAAAAGTTGATTAAAAAATTAAATTTCATCAACAGTAGTGTTCGTTTAGATTACAAATATTAATAATATATAAATATTAATATAATAGTATATAGTCTTGAAAGAAAATAATCTTATTGATAAAATACAACTAATTTATAATTATTTTAACTTTCGTTGTAACGGAGAGGGTTAAAAACCTTATAAATAACAGCGTCATCTATCAGTTAACACTGGAACGACAAGGACAGTCAAGAAAAACAAACCATCCATGAGCATTGGTTGTTTAATTGAATATACAGATGTCGCTATTAAATTGACAGTATGAAATTAAATTTCATAATTTCAATCTGAACAAATCAGATGATCAAAAATGGTATTATATATTTCCCAAGTACAGATAAAAACGCGAAATCACTTCGTGAGTCCTTGGCCTTAAACTCAATAAAAATTAAACAATTGAAAAGATGACAAGTACAAATATTTTCTCTACACATTTAGTTGACAAAAAAAATGGCTTTTATACAAAATTTAAGGTGTGTTAAACTTAAGATTGACGCAAAGAAACATTACTTTTTTTAAGACGACGCACTTTACTAGAAATATCTCCGGTATCGCGGGGGTCACACTCAGAGTCAGAACAAAACTTAGCGAATCACACGAAGATTTGTCCCGTGTGGGGATCAAACCACAACACCAGCGCAGGCGACCGCATTAACCATCACGTCAAATATCAGATAGTTTTTTTTTTTCGATTTCAAATTTCGATTGCAGTTGCCCGCACAAACATTGAATTAAAAACAGAGATACAAATACGGGTTTAATAGAAAAACCATAGATTAAGAAGTTTGGCTAGATCGGGCCTTCAAATGACATAAAATTTGATAAGCTCAGCCTAACAGCCAATGAAACGCATGTCACCTTTCATTTTCCACCCAATTAAGTCTAACTAAAGGACTTTAATTTATTCCAAGACACAAGTACTTAATAGTCTAATAAAAAATCAAGGGGACACTCGAGACTCCATATCCTAGGTCTTGAACGAATTAATCTGTAATGAGCTCGAAAGTCGCTGTCCTAAGCGTTACGGTAAATTGGGGTTAATTTGAATATTTGTCTCAAGACTGGGGTTATTACCCATTACCCATTTGGGTGGAAACCACTTGAATAAAATTAGCATTGTGATTTTTTCGTTCGGGAATTAATTAACATCTTTTTTTATATGGTTGGGGTATAAAGCAATCATATTTAAATAAAATCTTTTTTAGTAGACGCTTAACTTGTATTTTAATCCATTTTTAGTGTATTTTGGATTCACAGATAGATTAGCTTAACATACTTACATAATATTTTATATAAGCTACATTTTTCAGAGCTATGGTAGGTGTAGTATCTGTTTAAGGGGGTCTTAAACTAGATTTTACCAATGGTGCCGCCTGCATAGTAAGTTAATAGAAAGTAGCCTATATCCTGCCCTAAAGTCCCATATACCGCTATACCAATTTTCACCATAATCGGTTCAGCCTTTTAGGCGTGCAAGCGTGACAGACAGACATGGTTATTTTCGCATTTATATGTTAATCCAGCTGCTGAAAATCTTTAATTTGTAACGTCGCCCGCACCCCGCTGCCGCACTGAACGTGTTACCTAATTATTATTATTACGAAACAGTGCATTTTATCTTAGTTTTTCAATTGCTTTCAAAATCATCTAAGCAAAGGCCGAAACAGATTATATTAATTTCAACGTTTGACTGAAAAGGAACTTCTAGGTTTGACTAATAATACTGTACTCTTAAGCCGGGTACACATTGGTGCAATGTAACATGTAATGCAACATGCAATGCAAGAATTTGACGTCCACATTGCTGCAATGTATCATGTAATGTAACAGAATTCCCATAGTGTGGACGCCTCGCGCGCACGAACTGCGCCTGGGTCGCGCACGAACAGATTGTTGCAACTCTTGCGCGTAGCGACCCGAGATTTGTCGGTTTTTGGTACGAACACAAAGGGGCGCGCAGTATGCGCGGAGCGTCAGTGTGGACAGGTTGTGTGGTGTGTACGGCTAGACGCGCGCGAACATGGAACAAGACGACGCTACTGCGATCCGTTCGCGCGCATCTCGGAAACAGATGTGAGTAGGTACATGCGCGGTTCGTGCGCACGTTGTGCGCGCCCCGCGTCTACACTGATGCAATGCTCGTTTCGTGTTGCATTGCATGTTGCGTTGCAGCAGTCTGTACCCGCCTTAAGGCTGAAATTCGAATTTATTCCGGAGTTTGCCGAAGGCCTTGGTCAGACCTAAGATAAACCAGTCATTCCGGGCAGAGACTGCATATTGACTATTATTTAGTGTGACACATACATATTTAATTTCTTTCCCGACTGACTGGTTGGTTCATCATCGTAGCCTAAGGGTCGACACACACCAGAAGAGCGGCGAAGGGCAGCGAAGCGCAGCGACCCGCTCGGTAGAGAAGGCGCGCGGATTCCCGCGACTGCTCGAGAAGTCGCTGGAATGCTCGAGAAGTCGCGGGACTCCGCGCGCCTTCTTGGGCCTGCCCGCGATGTATTTACGGGTCGCTCTCCTATGCGCAGTTCACTTTCAACAAAACTCGAATAAACTTGTGTATAAGCAGTGAAAATGGGTATTTTGGATTTAATTATTATTGCACATATAATTGAAGAAGAAGAGGAAGCGGCCGAAGAGATAAAGAGGAAAAGATTTATTTTTTTTCATCCATTTCCATCACTTCTGTATTCGTTGCACTGCAAGGAGTGAATACGAATGCTCACGCGCAACAGACGCGCGCGGGGAGCGGGGCGAGGGGCGGGATATTGCCAGCGGCCGCTTGCGACTGCTCGAGCATTCTCGGGAATGCCCGCGACTTCTCGCGCGGTCGCACGGCGCCGTTTATGGAATTCGCCGGAATTCCCGCGGCGCCGCGGGCATCCGCGCGAATCGTTTGAGTTTCTCATGCGATAATAAGTATTATAGTAATGAAAATAAAGTTAAAATTCATATGACACTGAAACTGCGCTTCGATTCGCTGCCCTTCGCCGCTCTTTTGGTGTGTGTCGACCCTAAATCGCAGGAGCTAGAAACTTGAAATTTAAAACAAAAGTTCTTAACATGACGTAGGGACGTAGGTGATTTTTGGAAACCCACCCTAAAATTTGGAAACAGATTTTAGTGCGCGCATGCAAAATGCAAAAAATAATTTTGGAAATTTGCAAGTTTTTAGCCCCAGTGAATCTAAATCTGATCTGATCCGAATCTAAAGACCGCAGTAGGCAATCACTTAGGAGTCCAAGTGGTATGCTAGCCGCTGGCACTTCACGGGCATTAAAAATTGGCATCAAATTAAACAATTTTGACTAAATTTAACGCTTACATAGCATACCTTAGGATATTCCAGTTCGTCACTTCGAATTCCAGATAGTCACTGTACGTACCACTTTTTTACGCAGACAAACTTCATTTCTATACTATTCAATCTTTTTATAATATTAATACAGTCTGTTTCCATTTATGCTATTTGTAAACTCTGTTGAATTTAATTTTAAGTTAACGTCCATGGTGTAATGGTCAGGATTCGTACCCACGACCTCTCGATCTAGGACCGATTCCTCATCCATTTCGAATTTGCGACCAACTTAAACTAATATAATAATACATTGTTAAGCAATGATTGACCTGATTTATGAAAGTTTAGATATTGTAAATTATATATTAGGTGATTATTTAACAAATAAAAAAAAGAACTCATATTTTTTATTTTATTTCCATGTTTCTTGAGTGACGAGCCAAAACAGATTCCTGTGAACTCATCTATAAAAAATAAGACTACTCCGCAGATTTCAAGACTAATGATGTATATTTTGGTTGTCACTAATTTCCAATATGTTTTTCAATTAATATAAGTTTAGTAGATAATTACTTATTTAAACAAGTCTCTTGTACAACCAATTCTAAAAAGTTCAAGTATATATTTAAACAACGCCATCTGTTAGTTCAGGTTAAAACCACCAAGACGTTTTGCAACAAGTTCTATTGGTTGGAAGTGGTTGTTCGTATGATTGAACAGATGACACTGTTCGCAAATGGCAACAATCAATTAAGTTAAACGTGAATAAAACCTACAACAGCGAATCAGAAATATTTATTTTAATAATTTTGTGTGATTTGAGAGGCACCAATAATTTTTTGCATTTTTTTTGTCTTATTTTAACTATTTATACTTACCACTGACTTATTTTTCCACTGGATACAATCATTGCTTACAATATAAAAGCAAGTACCCAAAACTAATTACTAAGGTACCATATTAAGTACACTACACATTAGTATGGAGACTTAATAATTAAAATAATACGAAAGAAAATATTGCATTATTTATCATTTATTAAATATTTGTTACAAAACTTTTTCTTCATTACAACTGTCACTATTATTATTATTATTTTGTATCCCAAATTGGGTTATGTTGATCATCTGGACCAGTAATTATGAAATTCTTAAGTGCAACTGCTTAAAGGCTGATTCAAGGATACAATGGCTAAAAGAATGATGAAAAAAACAAAATAACAGTGATAAATTCTTGCCAATTGTAAATAATTCTTCTTCTATCGTGTCAATGGTACTAAAAACTTATATTACTTCCACCCAGTGCGTGGCCACACCAATTGCGCATTCTGTAGCGTCGCACAGATCATGCAAAGAGCAGCTGTAAGAGCAATTGGGGCAATTCAGCAGATGTGACATTGTTTGTTGAGGAGCACCGCAGTCACATTGGGTCTGGTCTGTTAATATCCCCCATTTTTCTAGTCAGTCTGTAAATAATGTCTGATATGATAGTACTGGAGCTGGACCGTCGAAAAATAAGTCATTTTATGAATGCTGGTTCCCCCAAGCATCCTTCAACAGCCTACTGGACATCTGGCAGTTGGGAGATGTCGCGTTTTTTGGAAATGAATTGCTCTTCTTATGTGACTTTTAGTACTTTTATAATGTTATATTTTTCATTTTAAAAGATGGTGCACATGAGTTTCTCACCAGCTCTTCTCATAATGCAATACCCAATGGAGCTGGTACTTGGATTGATTTTAATTCGATTCTAAACAGTTTGATTAAAATTAATCTAAGCCCCGGTTATTCAAATCATTGTAATTAGTATAATTAAGTATTATTTATGATTTATTTTTATATAATTTTTTGTAATGTTTTGACGTGTTCAAGCGCCTCCTGGGGCCTATGAAAATAAATGATTTGAATTTGAATTACAGCGCATCACATTTGTACAGTTATTCTATAACAATAAAATTTGCTTCCACAGCTTTCCAAACATAGTTAAGATGTTCACAAATAACGCTTTGACTTATTCATAAATCGAACACGAGACATTGCTACACGACAATCAAGATAGTCACTACATAATAGTAATGATGCCAGATGTCATAAAATAACTAAACTTTTAAATAAAATTCCTGATTTTCAATCGCATATGGTAGTTAGTTAGCAACAACCAAAATTCCTGGCAAAAAAATTGTGCATTGTTAATGCCTTTTGGAAGGCTGCAGAAGCAAAATTATGTTAAAACTATTGTTAATAGCTGTACAGAATTCCTTTGACATATGAATTCCAGGGTGGTAGAGACACCCATGCTGCTAATTTAACAATGTTTTCAAATGTACAATCGCAACAAAATATTAACACTAGTATAAATAGCTGAAACCGACGACCTCTTGTAATATGACATATACTTTGGTTTGTAATTTGTTGAATAACAAGTAACTTTTTTTAAAAAAATACCGAAATTGTTGGATCATTTATATCAACTCACAATCTATAGAGTACTCTGTTATTTGCAAATTTGGTTGTCTGACACTAGCCCTGCATATTTTTTGTCAGATTGCCGAGGGTCCGCTCTATATGCATAGCATATCTCTTCATAGCTGATCAATGGTTCATTTGATAGTTCTACAACTCCAACAGTACTATTCAGGTTTGATAGTGATTAAGTAAGTATTACAGATATTGAAAGTCAAATGGGGAAGATCACACTTCGCCATCTTACTTTATACATTACATTTTCAACACATACATTTCCAATGTTAATAACTTTCTAAGTAAATGAAATTACAATCTTAAAAACTATGACACATGATTTAGGAAGCAGAAAAAGTAAAAAGGTTGAGTCCATTCTTTTCCTTAAGCTTTGGTTTCCTAGGCAAGCCATGTGGAATAATACAACCATAAAGATAACGGTAGAATGACGTCACTAGAACGTTGCCTATGTAAAGTAAATGTAGTGGTTTCCTAGAGAGTGGTGATCGACATAACGTAACACGTACCAATCGTGTTTCAGCCTTAATATTACGGCCGCATTATTCCACACCACTTTCCTAGGAAACTGAAGCTTTAGACAACAATGTACCTGTCAACTTTTGTTTACAGCCTTGTCTTGTAGTTCTCCAATACCAAACAGCATCAATTTTATATGCGCCTTCGTCTCAGCAGCCTTATTATGCAATTCTTCAGCTTTTTTCTCATAAGCTTTTATTCTTACATCTAAGTATTTATTTGCCTCATCTATACTGAACTCTAAGAAATAGTTTAAACCCACATTCATTAATATTGACGAAGTATCTTTCACTGAAGCCTCCATAAAGAAATTACAGCCCAAATTCACTTGAGTTTTGAACCCATTTGGATGTACATTTTTATCGGTTACAACTTTCAGAGAGTGTTTCTGTTGAATTAAGTCGGAAATCTCGGCGTTTATTTGCTGAAGTCGAATTTCCAGTTGTCCGAGATCCTTTTTCAGCACATCGTTGATGAAATTCTCGTACTTTTGGATTGTTTCATCAATGTTTCCTTTCGACATCGTTAAAGTATTTAGATTTTTTAATAACCAGGTTCGGAATTTTCGAAGATGTAGATTGTTAAGTTTATTTTGCTATTAGTACTGTACAGGCACAATCGTTTCATAATTTAACATGGGAATTTGTGAACAAAGAATTTGCACCGGCAGCGTAAAGATATACTTTATACTGTAGCACCGGCTTTCTGAATAAACCTCAAATTAAGAAATAAACCACGTTCGAGTTGATTTTGACATTGTTAAGTTATTGACATTAACTTAACTTGTTTTTTGCAAATACCGTTACAGCAAAGAGGCATGTCTCCACAAACCTTTTTTATATATTTCAACTTACAGTTTTTGAGTAAAATAGTTTTCAAAAACAAGAAAATTCTTCATGTTTATAACTATTTATCATGTTTTTTACATATCAAATATTTAAAACAGATTCAAGATCACGAAAAATAGAATAGCTGGGATTTATCTATAGCCTACTTTTACTAACTATCTTTGCAAATGGTCTATAAAACATTAAATTTGCGCGCCATCTGTAGATTTTACGAGGAACTATTATCAAGCAATACGAGTCCTAACCATATAATGGTGGTCTGTTACTTAGTACGTTCGTAGTTTCAACATATGCACAAGAGAGGGCGCTTCTTTAAATTCGGGTTTCCTCTACCGTCGCGTCTTTCAGTTCACATTATTCTAAGTTAGCTCCTAGCTCCGTCAGCGTGGTAGGTAGGTAGATAAAAAATAGCCCATGTGTTTTATTAGGTCTTTAACTATTCCATACTAATTTTTATCAATACAGTCAAACAATAAGGATTACTAAGGATTTATTTCATTGTTCTCATTCTATCATCTTTTAAAAGTAAAGTTAATGAAACTTCTCTTCGTTATTGGGCTTTTTATTAACTTTTATCCAACTCGGCATCTCACTTACCCAAGTACAGTACCTACTTATCATATTCGAACCAAAGATTTGTTTTAAGCAGGAATCGAAGCCACTCAGTCTCAAAAGAACTATTAAATTTGAAGTTTTAACGGCCCGATTCACAGGTTCCTTGATATGTCTGTTCAGAACTTCTTTGGTAGATAAATGTCAAATTTCTATAGAGTTATCAAGCGGTTAACTTTATCAGGAACTAGTGAAATTGGTACTTTTAGGGACAGGTAAATAAATAAATAAATGAAACACAACACGAACGATCACTGAAATCGTTTATATGACAAGAAATAGTTTAAATATCACTTTTCACAATAGAAAATCAGCAAACTTTCAGAAATATTTTACAAACATTTCGTATCTACCTATGGAGTAAGGATACAATACAACTTATAGTCCGAAAACGATTATTAAATAAGCAAATAAAAATAAAATTGTGAATAGAATTATTCTAACAGAATTATTCAAAAAAAATAACACAGATTAAAAATTATTAATTATTATTAATTATTTTTATTATCTATTAATAGATAAGAAAAACTTATTTGAACATATAAAACAATATTGATTTCAATTAAGATAACGATGTTGTCATCATTAATATTCTTAGCTCCAAATTCACCAAAAAAAACCCTTTTATTGTTTGAACGGACAGGAAGATCGGAAACGTTCGATCAGCGTGAAACTTCGGTTTAATAAGTTGGGGAATTTTGGATTAGTGCTGATTTCACAAACATGTTAAACTCAAGTTTATCGCTTAGCCAAAGCTTTAGATTTTTTCTGTTCCGTACAAATAAGAAGTTTGGCGATATCAGTCCTAATTATACTAAAAAAAGTTAACTTATTTTAATTTAAACTCAGAATCAAAAATTATTTCCATAGATAAATAATTCTTCTTTTTCTTAAGTGTCAATGGCATTATGGTTTCTCATTGTTTATTTATATTGTTTTTGCCCAGTAGGTGCAGTAGGTAGAAACTTTTACAACCTTGCTTGTGGCTTGCATTAGATCTTCACGGGCACACGTAGAGGAAGGACAACAGGCACGAAAACAGGTAAGCCAGGTTTTGAATGGAGAATCCACAATCCATGTTGCCAGATAAAAAATGAAAGAAGTAGATTTTCATTTCAGTTGAAAATATCACAAAAATATATTATTGAAAAATAAAAATCATTGTAGCCTCTTCTTATTGTAATAAGCGTTTTCGGACTGATTCCTATTTACATAATATTTGCCGCATAATGTTCCAATAATAACAAATCACGGATATTTTAGACGAGCTAGGTTTTGCAATATCTTGCTGTCACGATATCGCACTAAAACACTTTGTAAGCAAGCAAAAATGTAGATAAATGCAACAATTAATAATAATAATAGCAGCCCTGTATCTAATACTTGTCCCACTGCTGGACTCGGGCGTATTCTCATGATGAGAAGGGTTAGGCCACAGTCCACCACGCTGGCCAAGTGCGGATTGGTAGACTTCACACACCCTCGAGCACTTTAAAGACACTCTCAGGCATGCAGGTTTCCTCACGATGTATTAATTATAATTGCAACAATTACCTACATTATTATTACAAGATCTAGCTCATTTAATAGCTGCTCAATTAATATAATTTTGATCACAATTATACCTTGTCCATATTAACATGTATTTCCATATATATTTTTAAACTTTCGCGATATGAGAACATTATTAAAAAATAAGACAACGGGTCTAAATCGCGTAATTATTATAAAGGTAAATAAATTCACCAGTCAGCTCGTGACCACGAATGATGCAAGTCATTCGAAAAGTCGAGCATAGGTATTTATTTACCTTTATAATAATTACGCGATTTAAACTCAATGTCTAATTTTTGATAAATGTATTTCCATACTATCATGTATTTGAAATAAGAAACTTCTGTTCGATGGTTTTTGAATGTCATTGAACAAGCAAACAAGTACACTCCGCCTTTATACTTTAATTTCAAATAATAAACTACACTGGCCTATATTTTTTAACATGTTGAGATGTAATAATTATGTCAAATAAGGTTTTCTTGAATCAAAGACTGCTTGGTCATTTTTAAGGCTACGAGTCCATTCGCCCCTCAAGATTCTTCCCTGATAAGGAATAAGTGCCTATTCACTCCTTGAAATAAGAACAGTACCCATTCACTCCTTATGCAGGTACATTCAAAGTACAGCCAGCAGAATAATGGTATAATAATAAAATAAAAATAAAAAAACAGTTCACGAAAAAAAGGTTTATTTAACGATTACATTTTTTACGATACAACAAAATGAATAGATTTTTTTATTAAGTGGCATTTTTAGCATGTTTTGTCTAACGGTACTTTTTCATTTGTAAAATAATGTAAATAATATAGATAAGGAGTGTATGGGCTCGTCAAAAAATATTAAATTAATTTTGTCTTAATACACCCCTTCAAAAGAAGTGAATGAAAAACGGAGTGAATTTGCAATTTTAATCTGAGGGGAGAATTTGGAGGAGTGAATGGGCTCGTAGCCATTTTTAAATGTGGCCATTACATTCGGCCGACTCTTTATTACCAACCTTTTTACCCAGTTTTCTTATTTTAATGATCAATATCCAAGATTCCTAGCAATAAGTATGGACAAGGTTTTTATGTCAAAATTGGAAACAAGAGCTTTGATATCACTATAGTAAGCGCGTTATCATCCGAGTCTTAGGGCCATAAATCATTCCTCTATATCTATCCCGCTTGCACTTATGGGTCTTATGGAGCCGTCTAGTGAAGGACGTAACAATAAAAGACATTATCGATAAGTAACGTTTATTATCGTATCTTCTTCACAAACTTAGCAGGTAGCCGTTTATCGATAGCTAGGGTGCAGCGCGCTGAATATTCCTTTTGACTTTTATGACCTGACGACTCGGATGATAATGCGCGTACTATAATTAATTTCACTTTAATGCCCCATTCACACTAAACACCAAAAATAAAAATAAGAAATGTTACTGCTTTCCCGCAACTAGATGTCGCTGCTACCTTTATGAGACGACCCGAAACCACCTCTCGCCTTAAAATTAATTCTTAAATATTTTATCATTACAACATAATTAAATTTTGTTAGCTAATCTACTGTGATGGACTGTCGCTTACAATAAGGTGCTGTTATTGACTTCTTACTCACTACTATAGAGAAAAATCGGTATTATTATTTATTTTAGGAAGATTGTGACGTAAGCACCACACAGTACGGACGATGGGGTACTTTTTTTTTCACAAATATCTCAAAATCATAAGCAGCTAGATATTAACTTTGGCTTTTTTGTAAATATGATTGCGTTTAGTTAAAAAATCTACATCATTTTTATATTTTACTGGACTTTCAAATTGGACAAAATTACAAGGAATTTTTTAATATTATTTTTTTAATATCACAAAGTTGTGATGCCTCGTTTCGTTGGGCGGAAGTTTTACAATTACAATTTAAATCTAAACGTTACAACAATAATCATAAATAAGTAATGACATTAATAATTAAATCTAACTTAATAATTACAAGATCTTAAACATTACTAGGATCCATTCACAATTTACAACTAGGATAGAATAGGGTTAAATCAACTTCAGTAATTCAGTTCCTTACCGAGCTACCTAATGCCAGGTATACACACTCGCCATATCGATTCGTCACAAGTTCGTCATATAGCGAGTGTGTAGAGCTGGCTTAAAAAACGTCACATTTTTACGAATAGTTATTTAAAAAGTTTACAAGTTTAAAACGACAGGTAACCGCTCGATGGAGCTTACCGTAAGTATCTAAATACATACAACTAAATAATATTCCAACTGTTACAAATACCTATTATTTACAAAATATTTACATCATGTAAAAATAATGACGTAGGTGCAATTATTTAATATCTTGATTGTTTAAATTGTCGTAAATACACGATTACATGAAATTGTTAAATAATAAATATGCTTTCTTGTGTAAAAGGACGAACTTCGGTACGGCTCAATTTAGTTTTGGACGTACTCATTTCTAAATAGTATATTATTTTGTAGATAGCGCCTTTTGTGATCAAATTGTAAACATTTTAATTAACAACATTTTTTTTTATATTGTAATCAAAACCAAAATACTTTCATATGAAAGAGTTAATTAAATACTTTCAATGTGGCGCGCTATCTTCTCTGTAAATAAAATGTTAAAAAATTACTGACCCTGACACGTTATTAATTAAAATTAAAAAGTTACGTTAAAATACACAGAACCATGTTAAATCCATTCTCCTATTGACTAGCAATCATTTAATATCAAAATATAAAATATGTTTACATTGTTTGTTTACATTTAACGAAACGTGCTAGAAGAACTACTTACTCTTCAAAATAATGTGGGTAAAAATTTATTTAAAATCTTTGAATAAATTAATAAAAGGATTGAATGGGAATTCACAAATGGACACTTGAATTATTTAATTTTATCCTATTGGTTTTATTTTGAGGGTGGAATGAATGTAAGTTACAGTTTATTGAATTCAATGATTCAAAGATGCTTTTGTCGGTACAATAGTTTGAGCAAAAGGGTAATAAAAAAGAGTATAATAAGTAGAACCCCTCCAGTTAAAAAAAAAACTATAATTTAGGGCGAATAAATCAATAAAAAAAAAAACAATATTTTTTTTTGACCATCACTTTCAGCGTACTTCAGAGCGCCAAAGTTTACTTAATATTTGGTTACTTGTATGTTGTGAAATTCTAGTACAATAAATGGTGCGAAAAGACTGTCTACCGCTAGTCAGGCTCAAAAGATACATTATGTAGCCACGTCCCTCTCTCCTAACGTCGGTCCTAACAGAGCATACAATTTATAGCTATTGGGACTTTTGACCTGGCCATTACTACCCGTTACAAAGAGTAATGTAAGCCGAAGGGCGGTGCCAGACTCGCCCCGCCTCACGCCTGCGTGGTACTATCTCTTGTATATATGTGCAGCGTACATTAATTTATCTATAATGCTAACTACGTTAAGTACGATAACAGACTTTCGAGCGGTCGATATTATTGGCAGGTGAGGGACAGCCTTCATGGTACTCATTTGAATATGTGACGAAACATTATTCGTCATGTTTTGGAAATAATGCTTTCTTAATGTACAAGTTGATAATATAATTTAATTTGTTATATGAAATAGTTTAAAAAGCTTATTAATATTGTTTTAACTTATTGAAAAGAGAGACAATTTCGATATGAAATCGTTAACTGAAAAATTTGTCTTCGTGACGAAAAGCTGATATTTCTTGAGTGCATTACGTTATGGTTGCTTCTATCTGCTATTTAAGATCTGTTATTATTTGGTATGTAAATATGTTTTATTTTGTTACTCTTATGCACTACTCTGCAAAGAGCGTACGTAACGTCTGCAGCGGGTGGAAAAGTAGAAAAAATCCCGCTGTTCAGAACTTGCTCGAAAACTTTCTTTGATAGATATGCTCCGTATGACAAACTCCAATGAGGTTCTTTCTACGTAGGTGTAGTATAAAATATTTGTATTAAGCTGACCCCATATTGGGAGTGCGCGTTTCTCGAGCGTGCGAAAAACAAACACGGCACACTGGTAAACGCGACTTCTTCGCATGGGCGCCGGCAGAAATAATTTCCAGGTGGTGCAGATTTTAGTTTTCTTAATCTTTGCCGTAAATGATTGTTAATAAAAAGATGAAATTTTAGTCTGAATGTTCGAGACATTTACAAAATTTCTGACTATTCATTATGATTTATATATAGGTCCCAGTTCCAGTGATTATTATATAGGTCCCAGTCGTCACGGCTTACACTGACGGCTTTTTATTTCAATAATTCCTTTTGATCCCCAGATTCCAAAGGGGTACAAGTGCACCCCCTGGCACCCCCCTGCCGGCGTCCATGCTTCTTTGTACAATTCACACGGTTACGGAACCCGCACGCCAAATGTGTGGTCACCCTTAAAACCAGTAGTCTAAAATTAACATTGTAAATAATTTTTCAAACATTTTATTTACCCTTTTCCCTGAATATATCAGATTTTGAATCATTAAAAACAGGTGATGATTAATGGTAATGTGTCCATATAAAACGATACAAATACTCCTTAATGACAGGAGTAGGATAGTACCATTGATATTGATAGCATCGGTTGTAATTACTAAGTGTAGTTTAAAAAAATAAAGGTTCTATAGATTGTGACCGTTGTGTCGTGCGTCGATATGTGAAATGTCATATCGGAGCTTTCACACTATGTCCGATTCGAGTAATCGTAGAACTAGAATTTATACAGTAGGTACCTTTCACATTTCGGACTACATCCGATTTCTCATACCAATTGTTTTTGACAAACTCGGATCGGATGTAGTTAGAAGAGCCCTATATTTACAATATGATGGGCGTTAACGTAAAAATCGATGAACAGAATTACTAAGTGCTGGTAGGTAATCTTTATGAGTGATTACATAATTATGCGCCACGGATTTTATATTAAAAGTCTGATCGTTTTACTTATGGATGGTAATTATTTCACAGACGGAAAGTCAAAAAAGTTTTTATTTAATTAAATAACATTTCGAAAAAATTCTAGAGTATTTAAAAATCAAATTTAACAAAAAGGTTTAAATAACTTTAAAAAGTTGTAAAACTATTTTGTAATATTTTACTTTTATAAACTAAATTTATTTTGACTCTGCTTGCTATTGATCACGGCCTGAATTATTGCGTTATAAGCCGACTATTTTTGATAACTTCATAAGAACTAATAATAAAATAATATAACTGGGTAATCGAACTAATCACTTAATAACTGGGTAGGTATCCGTACCGGTTTAGGTATATTTAGCAAACTACCGGTTATCGCACTTATTCGTCACATTAACGAGATATTTTTAACTCGTCGAAGATGTTGTAAAGGGAAGCCGGCAATTATTTTACAGTGGACATCTGTTAACCGGTTTTATTTAAAAAAAGTTCATCACTGGTACTTTATTCCCTGCAGTTTGACATTTACAGTGCAGCTAGGTAACTTATACCCGGTGTCATTGTCAATTTTTATACAGAAAATTTGACAGTTCCACGGGGTCAGAAAACTTGCTACACTATATTCTAATTAATATGACGACTTCACATACCGCCGCACAACTTTCCATCTTATAACAACATAACATAAGGTACATAATCACGTGTTGCACGTACTTTACAGATCTAGCACAAATGTCTGGGCACACTAGCCACTTATGAGCTCGCTGCAGACGCGCCCGACGACGACGGGAATGGTGCTGCATGCTCTTGCGCCGTCTGAAATCATCAAAAACATACACTTTAGAAGAAGGATACTATGAAAATTTAAGTGAAAACTCTTTAAAAAAATAAGACGAAAATACCTCGTCTATTTCCAAAAAGTAGTACTCTGTTCTGGTTATAATATTAGGGTAAAATGGTGAAAAACGCCCTATCAGCAAATATGCCCCACTTGCTCTGGGAAGCACACCTAACTATGTTATGAAGTAGTTTGAGTGCTAATTGACAGATGGCAGTACTACTCAAATTCGCAGAGACAAGCGGCTGTGCTTAGTTTGTTGTTATAGACAATATTCAAAATCTTAAAAAAAACTATTTGCATTGTGACACGACTTGCGTGAGTGAGTATTGTTAAGTATTTTTAACTTAAAGAAGTAATCATTTTGAATGAGTGTTAACGTTTTGGGTTATTAGTGGGGACATAACCTTCATAATTTCAACGGAATTTTCTGCAAGTTTTAACTAGTTGTAGGTACTTAGGGCCGGGGCGTAATTGCCTTCAGTTTTTAAAATACGCCTCGATTTTACTGGTGAAATAGGCCCCAATTTGTTATGACCTTTAAATTGTTTTCTGATCCTAAAATAAAAGCTACATCTACATCGGCTGCTGAAAAAAAAGAAACGCCATCAGAGGTGTTAAAATAGGCATTCGACCTATCCCTAAAAGCCACAAGCAGAAAACAAAAAACAACAGTATTTACATCATCTGAGTTTATAGAAAAAAAAACTAAACTGAATGAAAATAAACTAACACCTGAACAATTTTTTTACAAATACAAATACATTTTTTGGGTTTTTTTGGCAATGATAAGTTGATTCTGTTTAATTATTATTATTTTTATTGATATTTTTAGTATAGGGTATTTTACCCTGTCCTTTAGGGAAAAACGCCCTTTTCTATTGTTTAAATAAAAACCATATAAGTCATTAAATAATTAAAATGGCAAGTTGATTGACCAAATATGAGGCTGATTAGTTTATGTAACAGATGATTCCTAATAAATAAACATAATTTGCTAATTAATGTGTTCTAATCAACGAATAAAAAAAGTGGGGCATATTTAACCATTTTACCCTACCATTTCATTTAATTTCAAAGTACTTTATTTAATAATTTTCAAAAACATAAAGTACCTGTACCTATTTTTAATATGTTTTAACACACTATATGCTATGCCTTTACAAGTATTACGTAATGTGCTTAAAGCTGCTTAGAAACCTAATGACCCTGAAAACTCACAAGGAAATATCGTTACATCTTTTGATAGAATGAGGCAAGAAATCAGCATATTTTCAAGTTTGTTCAGACTAGAGCTTTTTATTACGAAACAATTTATTGCTTAGTTCAGGTGTTAATATTTTGTCGGGAGCCCTGAAGATATTTTGGTTTTACAAATATTTACAATAATTTGTTAACGTAACATTATAATAGTTTGTGAGAAGCTCGTGGCTAAGTTGAAGCAACGAGAACCGATCGATCATGCAGGTTAAGCAATGTTAAGATCGGCCGAAGATAGGTAACCATCGTTAACTAATTGGATTGATGATTCAAATTTCTAAGTTAAATTAAAGTCAATCTAAGCGCCGCGCCGCACAGTGGACGGAAAAACAAGCTTCCCTTTCATAGGATTTTTTAAAAATAAAATGTTTTATTTGATAGTTTCAAGTATACAGCTTTGTCGAGTATATTAAATCATTGAATAAATTAGTAGTGACAGGATTTTGTTTCGAGTCTATACCATAGAAAAACGACTTTATATATTTCAAATGTATGAAAATGGAATTAGTTTTCCTCATAACTTTTTTCTGTCTTGGATTGTAAAGCTGAAACTTATAGATATTGTTGCCGAGGCTATACAAAAGCCACCTGACTTGTGACCTTGACCCCGACCTTCCCCGTTCAAAAGATATGAATGAATTAAAAATGCATATTTGGACGATGTTTTTACACGCTTTAATGTACCTCAAACATATATTTTTACTCATCATTGATCCCTGATAGACAACACTCCTATATGACTATCGATATTAACGCAAAACGTACTTATTCATACAGTATAAATAAATTAATAATTGAATTTACACAACAAATAATGCGATATGAATGAATCAATTATATTTATTTGCAAGAGTAAAGGTTTCTAACAAAAGTTCTTAAGCTATACCTAGGTATCAAAAATACTTAGATTTTACATCTTGTTTATGTTAGCATGCAGTATACATTAAGTAACTAGCAAATATGCATAACAATAGTAATAGTAATTTCAAATATGAAAGAAATAATTCGTGAGAAGAACCAATCACAGTTAAATTAGTCAGAATCACAGTCAGACAAGTTACCTATGTCTACAAAGTCTATATTGTTTTTATCTGAACTTTAAGGTGATAACATTTTGGCTTCATTTGATAGAGGTTTAGTACCAAATTGCCTTATTTTAGGTCTGAAACTAGAGAGATATGCTGCCGTGGTATAACTAAAATGCCGTTATCTGCTCAAACCATTTTTTTGTTTTCAAACCATTTTCAGTTTTAATTTGGTATCCAAAAAAATGGTTTGAGCAGATAACGGCATTTTAGTTATACCACGGCAGCATATCTCTCTAGTTTCAGACCTAAAATAAGGCAATTTGGTACTAAACCTCTATCAAATGAAGCCAAAATGTTATTACCTTAAAGTTCAGATAAAAACAATATAGTCTTTGTAGACATAGGTAACTTGTCTGACTGTGATTCTGACTAATTTAACTGTGATTGGTTCTTCTCACGAATTATTTCTTTCATATTTGAAATTACTATTACTATTGTTATGCATATTTGCTAGTTACTTAATGTATACTGCATGCTAACATAAACAAGATGTAAAATCTAAGTATTTTTGATACCTATAGCTTAAGAACTTTTGTTAGAAACCTTTACGCTTGCGAATAAATATAATTGATTCATTCATATCGCATTATTTGTTGTGTAAATTCAATTATTAATTTATTTATACTGTATGAATAAGTACGTTTTGCGTTAATATCGATAGTCATATAGGAGTGTTGTCTATCAGGGATCAATGATGAGTAAAAATATATGTTTGAGGTACATTAAAGCGTGTAAAAACATCGTCCAAATATGCATTTTTAATTCATTCATATCTTTTGAACGGGGAAGGTCGGGGTCAAGGTCACAAGTCAGGTGGCTTTTGTATAGCCTCGGCAACAATATCTATAAGTTTCAGCTTTACAATCCAAGACAGAAAAAAGTTATGAGGAAAACTAATTCCATTTTCATACATTTGAAATATATAAAGTCGTTTTTCTATGGTATAGACTCGAAACAAAATCCTGTCACTACTAATTTATTCAATGATTTAATATACTCGACAAAGCTGTATACTTGAAACTATCAAATAAAACATTTTATTTTTAAAAAATCCTATGAAAGGGAAGCTTGTTTTTCCGTCCACTGTGCGCCGGTGTCAAATCATTTTATTACAATAAGTATTATAATTTTTTTAGTTATGTTTTATTTGAATTTAATATTTTTTGTATTTTGATGTTTGTTTTGACGAGTTCAAGTGCCCCTTGGCGCCCATGGAAATAAATGATTTGATTTTTGATTTCTGATTTCTAACATAACGAGTTTAGTCCTCGGTGCCTCGGAGAGACAGTTACCAGTGTCTGGCAACCTCTACATTTTATAACCCGCTAGTGCAGATCAGAATTCAAATCCCAAATAGCGGGACGTGAATGGATTTCCGATATGAATGTATCAACATCCATTGAGACGTAGCAGTCGTGCTCCATGATGGTACGCGTGCGATACGTATAACGTCGGACGGTTACTGCGCGGGGGGAGGAGCAATGCGACAGTGGCGGGTGTCGGCGTTTTGTGTGGCACGTAGTAACCATTAGTGACGCTAAGCCATCGGCCCCGGTTACCATTTGTACTTCTATGCTAGTCGTTAGAGGCCAGATAGTCTGACAACTAGTCTAACAAAGAGTATCGTATTGCCTCATACGGACTTGTGGACGTCTGATGCCAGTCGCTCCACGTAAATACTGATACTCAGCTTAATCCGGTAGACTAACAGCCATTCCCAATGTAATTTCAATTCAAACAATTCAATTTCAAAAGATCTTTATTTATAAAATGACATTTTAATTTTTTTTTGGACAATACTAGTGTTAGTTTAAATCCTAGAATTACAAACATCGTAGTGTAGGTTATTCTTCAAGCCCAAAAAGACTCATATATATAGAACTTTTATCGTGTAGTTAATCCGTTGAGAATAATATAAAAACATCATAATTGATCGAAGCAGAGAAAACATGTGAAAGCTAAGTTAATCAAGTTTTAGAGTAACATTACATTTATAATTTATACGTTAATAATATTGTTTGTTACAAACAAAAAGAAGTATAATGAACATATAGGCGGTAGTTTATAAAAAAAACGGTCGTCGCTTCGACAATCCGCGAGAAGCAACAGGAACGTATACATAAAGGTGGGTACACCAGTATGTAATTAGGAAAAGGTATATTATAATAGTTTGTCATGCAGCTCTAATTTAAGATGCAAAATGCCTGGCAGAAAAAAAATCAAGGAAATATATATAATTATGCTGAATCAAACAATCAATGTGCATAATTTATAACAATTATTAATCATTGAATAAGCAATAAAGCGCCATTAACCTTGTAATTTATGTTATTAGTATTTTTTATTCATCACTTAAATAGCCATTAGTAATTATTTAAATAATTGTTATCAATTATTCAAATCAACAGAGATTAGAATCACCGAAACCTATGAATAATTTTGTAGTAATAATACTATTTTATTTTAAGGGCATAGAAGGCACGTATTGCCATAAATGTAAAATAAATAAATATTTTACAACTGACACACAACGTAATACTTAACTGATACTAATACATAATAATATATACCTTTATTTTGTAAATACATACATATTATACATAGAAACACCCAGACTAAGACAAACCCCATGTTCATGCACACAAAGATTTGTCTTAAGTGGGAATCGAACCCACGACCTCGGCGTCGCAGTACATTACCCACTCCGCCATCCGGTCCGGTCCGGCTCCGCAATTAATCATGTTTGAAATTGAAATTCCAGGTTTATAATCTTTAATTTCTAGAGGAAACAAATACAGCAATTGGATTAAAATAAATCTACGCCCCGGTTATTCAAATCATTGCATTTAGTATAATTTAGTTTTACTTGAAATGTTTTTAGGGTTCCGTTGCCGAATGGCTAAAAACGGAACCCTTAATGAGTCGTCATGTATGTCCGTCTGTCCGTCCGTATGTCTCAGTCACTTTTTCACCGCATTTTACCTTTCATTCAATCAACTCCAATATAATAAAGGAAATGGAACCCTACGTGCGCGAGTCCAACTCGCACTTGGCTGGTTTTTTTCATATTAATTTGTAATGTTTTGACGTGTTCAAGCCCTTAAGGTAAAAAAAACAAATTATTTGAGTCTTGAATCTTGATTCTTTGAATTAGTATTTGAGAGAAAAGTTTTCGACTGGGCCAGCACTTTCATTACGTAACCTGTTTTGCTTTTTTTTTTCTAGACGTGCATGAGCTCATACGGAGAAATATTATGATTTTATTTATGTATTCTTTATGTTGACATATTACTGCGATATGTTGCCATTGATAAAGGAAGGATAACGTCCCACGCAAGCGCTTGTTAAGTGACGAATGTTATCGCAAGTTGCGTAGCTTACATTCAGTTGGGCATTAGGGTTGTGATCTATTTGTTTGCCCAGAACGAGTAAATTTCTGGATTCAATTTAACAAATACAGTGTTATTTTTATTAAAACTGACGTGAGTTTGTAACATTATTCAAATTATGAAATACGGGTGTTACTCACGTAATGTTGGTATATTTAGTCGACTGCTGTTTCACCTATACTTTTAGGCATTTAGCCAGTCAGTCTTGCACTTACTGCTGTCAGTCACTGGCTGCGACTTAAGCGCGACGTATCGCACTCTCTTGAAAATGCCTAAAAGAATAGGCGAAACCGCGGTCGACTAAATAGACCAACATTACGTGAGTAACACCCGTATTTCATAATTTTAATAAATACAGTGTTATATTGTTGGTGGAGCTTTTCTGACGGAGCTCGCGGAAGACAGCTATTAGTTACCGCTAAAGACTACTGTGCAGAAAGGTAAAAGTTTTGTGAAAGTATGTAATAGCAGCGATAGCCGTGTGGGATACCGAAGGACTGCGGAGTCAAAGGTCTCGGGTTCGAACTCACGGCACACACACCTTTGTCAATAAATTGTTAAGATTCGGCTTTTCGAAGATATGTGTGTATCATATAAATTATCGCTCGCTAACGGTAAAGAACACCGTGAGGAAACCTGCATGCCTGAAAGTGTTTGAGGTCGTGTGAAGTCTACCAATCCGCACTTGGCCAGCGTGGTGGACTATGGCTTTACCCTTCTCATCATGAGAAGAGGCGCGAGCCCAGCTGTGGAGCATGTATCAGATTCAGGGCTGCTATTATCTATACTAATATTATAAAGAGGTAAAGTTTGTGTGTTTGTTAAATTGTCAGGGGTAATCTCGGAATCTACTGCACCGATTTTAAAAATTCTTTCACTAATAGAAAGCCACATTATCGCTGAGTGTCATAGGCTATATAAAAAACCGAAAAATTAAAAGGTTTTTACGTGGTAGTCCGTTTTGTAAAGAGAATCGGAGAAAAACTCATCGTTATACGTGAAGGCCACAGCAGCGCGGCAGCGGCGCGCGATGGTTTCGGCTTATTTCGGTTCGCGTTCGTGCTCACTTCGGAAGAAGGAGGCGTGACCTTCATTTTACATCTCTGAGAGGTAGGTACCCGCGCGGCTCTTTACGCAGCGGACGTCCCCAAAATTGAATTTTTCGTAACACACTTTCGACATTCATTAATTTTATTTTCGGTACATTAAAAAAAAAATCTTTTATGTTTATATAGTTTTCATTTAATTTAGGTTATAGATAGGCATTAAGTTTGTTTCATGTACCTAGATATTAAATTAGGTTATAGGTATTAAGTTAGTTTCATGTAGATATTAATTTAGGTTATAGGTAGGTATTAAGTTTGTTTTGTGTAGATATTAATTTAGGTTATAGGTAGGTATTAAGTTAGTTTCATGTAGATATTAATTTAGGTTATAGGTAGGTATTAAGTTTGTTTCGTGTAGATATTAATTTAGGTTATAGGTATTAAGTTAGTTTCATGTAGATATTAATTTAGGTTATAGGTATTTAGTTTTTTGCAATTAGGTTAGGTTAGCTGAGAAGTTTTGAACAATTAAAATTATCCTGCGACTTGGTCATCATGGAATTCGTTAATCGGAAACTCCGAATTCGTTAATCGGAATCTCGGGAATCTTCTTTCACGAATAGAAAGACACATTATTGCTGAGTGTCATAGGTTATACATATAAAAAACCGAAAAATAAAAAGGCTTTTACATGGTAGTCCGTTTTGCAAAGTGAATCGGCGAAAAAACATTCGAAAGAAAACGTTTCTTACGAACGCTGCCTTAACTATGAAAGATATATATTTTTGAACATTATGCCCAACGAAGTGGGCACGGGTCAGCTAGTTATTATATATGTATTTAAGTAAGCTGATTTAAGTTCTTACTCTAATAAAACAAATAGTTATGTATTGTTGTTTGGTCACTCAGGACAGTTACGTAAACACTGGTATATCTAGGAACTAGTGTCGTTTTTTTTTTTATTTGGCTGGTATGGGACACATAACTTTTTTTAAATAGATTACTGGTAATACGAACATGCTGACAAGTTATTTTAAGGTAAAAGAATAAAGATCATGTTTTAGCGAATTTTTTTTCGTAAATCGTTTCATCGGATATAGCGTCCTTGTGTTTGTGAGTTTGTGAGGGTAAGGATCCCTTAGCACAAACACATGCAAACATACACACGGACATAGAAACTTTCTACGTACGCACGCATTTACTCCGGTGCGTTGTTGCAACAACATCAATATAGTGGGCTCGCTACAGATTGGCCTACATTGTTGTTATGATGAGAAGATTATTGTAGTTGTTATTATTTACACATGCTGTGATGTGGAGTAAATGATTTTCAGGGGCCAAAAAAAAAATCTATACATGGTGGAATTTTTGTGGTTATTAAGTAATAAAAGCAGTAGTTTTCTTAACAAATTTAACATTATAAAACGTGGTAGTTGGTTCGGACAACGTGTTTGTAAAAAGTAGTGGAATAGATTTTGTTACTGATTAATTTAAGTTGCCAAACTCACAAACATTTAAGCCAGTAAGTATAATGTAGACCAAACGAAATCTTCTACAGCATATTTTTTAATCTACTGCAAGTTTTATTATTTTAATTTTCTAAACACTATTATAATTAAAAGTAAAAAAATAGATAAAACAAAATACAAAAGACAACAAAAAATGCAACCAAAGCTCTAACAACAACTCGCACAGACCTAACAGTATTTTTTGTCAAACCAGCTAGCGCTCATCAGAACTCAGCCTCTAAAATTAATCGAACCATAAACAAATCCTAAAAGAACGACCTTAAATAAAATCACTCAACTAAAATACAGACAGTAATATCGGTCAATGGGCCAATGCACGTGGTCGGCACCTTACAAGACGGCTCGCACAGTTGGCTGGATAAAAAAAAAGAAACAATTACTTGCGCGAACGCAACATTGTTGCAAACCTGTCGCCGACCGGGGCCGGACTCGGCGGGAAATAATACACTTAATTGCTACTTGTCTTGAAAATGGAAGTAAAATGCTGTTTTTATCCTTTAGTTGTGCACGAGATTAGTAAGCCGGTATTTATGTATTTTATTTTTAAGTTTAATTTGTAAATCGGTTGTTTTGATCCTGAATGCATGTAATTAGTAATATTTTGTTCGTACGCATTGCAATGTAACGATAAAATTAAAGAAAATATCTAATTCATACATGTTAGTCTAGTGGTTAACTTAACAGTAGCGGATTGAGAGGTCTTTTGTTCTATCAATATGTTTTTTTTTATTGAAAATAATAATCTAAATGAAAAAAATCATAAAATATTTGTGGTAGATATGAATTTGAAGTTGTTATTGTTACTGTTTTACAATCAAATAAATTTTCATAAACGACTGTTCTAATAACACTCCAACAATATAATAATTCTAAATGCATTAATAAACACGTGTCTAACACAGAGATACAAAATTAAATCGCCAGTTTGCATTTAATTAACATAAAATAGTAGTGCCAAAACATTTTGCGACACAGTACTATATAAAATGACATTATTACCTGACGCACTGTGGGTAATTCTAAAGTATCTGTATTAAGACAGTGCCAATAATATATTATATTGTTTAAAAGTGTCACATAAACTTGAAAGTAATTGGCTACTAGTATTCAATGCATTTACAAGAATTGACACCGATCACACCGTCTCGATTAGATGAGATTCGATGCCAAATGTAGCATTTTAGAAGGGAATTTAAATCGGGTTTTGTGACTCGGTTCGGTGTGACGGAATGTCCAATTTCTAAGAACAGAAAACTTGAAGTGAGTCCAGTACACGTGTTCCCTTATTGATTCTGTGGAAAGCACTGAAAATAAATTTGTATTTCCATTTTATGGCTTACGGAGAAATTGACAAATGTCCGAGCCCATTGCAATTTCATCTTTGATACATAAACATTCGCTGTGAAATATGGCGTGGGATATTCTTGCGCTATTCAAGTCACCCTCGCCAGCATTACATAATAGTCCTTGTAAGACAGTTGTGAATTTGAAACATAATTTTAAAAACTGTCTCAATAAGTCCGAATCCATCCCTGATGAAAGATAACCGTTAACTCTAGGATTGCTTTGTTTTTATTGGCAAATTAAACTTCATCAAACGCAAGCTGTTCATATGATTAATTATAATTTATTTAGGAATTTCGCAGCCGTGACTGCATTGAAAACGAAAACAAATTTCGATAATGCATCAACACTAGAGATATACATCAATAAAAATGTTTAAAGTCTACTTCACACCCTTATTTTCCACATAAAAACCAAGGAGCTTGTAAGATACGGCCAAAATTATTTACAGATCCCTTTACAATTAGTTTTTTCAAGTAATGGCAACGCATTCGAGAGTATAGCGGGTAAGTTAATCTGGGCTGGCCCGTCCATACAGCGGATGTAGCGGCCGCTCCAGGCGCCAAGGGTCAGGGAGCGCCGAAGCAAAGGCGTCCCCTTAGTTTTGCCGGCGAAGGCACCTTGGTGCTTATTTGTCCTGACGCCACACACAGGCGCCCGTGTTTTTTCTTAGTTTTAAAAGAAAATATGTAAAAAATCTTTGAATTCAGATTTAGTCGAATCCATGTCAATTGTAGCAATCCGTGCCAATGGGCTTGTTATGCTATAAGGTCTCTTCCAGAATTAATCGCCATCATTAGCTCGCTATACCCTCGAATGCGTTGCCATTACTCGAGAAAGCTTTGACCCCATCTACCACCTGTTTTACAAACAATGAACCCAGAACCTTTATCTTGCTCTGTTTATTTTAACCAATTATTTCTTCGTAACTATTAAATTGACTTTACTTATCCACATATTATGCATATTACGCTGGTTTAGTATGTAATTAATGGTCGGCATAATGATGTGATATTTAGAGCCAGTAAGTACCCAATCTAAACCTGAGTCCAATAGATAATATTACTAGAGATTAGGGACCAAAACAGTCAATATCATGTTATTATATTCCTGGAAGTTACAGACAAATAGTTAAATAATTTCGACGTTTTGACGTTTGATCGACTATTACATTCTGACTTTGATTATTTTTATAGCATTTAGCTATGCTTAGCAAATTATACTAAGGCTGCCCGGTTTGCAGTAAGATCGCAGGTTCAAATCCTGCCGGTCCCATATCTAAGAAACAGTTGAAAACAACTGTTTCTTAGTATATTACATTCTGGTTGCTGATTTTATAGCACATGGTGTTCCATCGTCTGTTCCTAGCCCCATGGGATAGAGGGTGGGTTGCTGGTTTTACCTAAGTCACTGTCCCTAAATCCCTCTCTGCCCACGTCCATATTCGATAAAGCCAAAACCTCAAATTCTGATACACCTTACACGCGATCACGACGGCCGGGCGGCCGCGGCATCGTGAATAATCGTGGTGGACTCGAACCGCGATATCTTCAAACGTTTGTGACCAAACCGGTAATTACACGGGCCAGCGCCCTTGCCGATTGCTTGCGACCCCAACATTAATAAGACATGACAGCTATTCTGATTGGAGATAACTTTTTAAACGGATTTATTTGACCTTCCTTTGTTAACGGAATCTAGAGGCGGGTCAGCGCAATTTGCTTCCTCTTCCATTACGTTCTGCCGTGTGTCATTTCAGCAGTTACACCCTGTATGGCCATGAATGAGGGCTGTCGCGTATAAATTTGCCGCTAGGGAAGTTTGTGAGATGTGTGAATGTCACTATTTGCGGGTTGGCTATGCAGTCATTGAGTTTATAAGTGTATATTAGAGGCACAGTTTTTTATGGCGTTCTGAAGACAATCTTTTTACTATCAAAGAACGCACTTGTGCATAACGCACGTATAGACGAACGTATTAATGTACCCACTTAAAATTGACACTTATAATAAATTTAATAATAATAATCGCAGCCCTGTATTTTTAATATATGTCCCACTGCTGGGCTCGGGCCTCTTCTCATGATGAGAAGGGTTAGGCCATAGTCCACCACGCTGGCCAAGTGCGGATTGGTAGACTTCACACACCCTCGAGCACTTATTAGGCACTATCAGGCATGTAGGTTTCCTCACGATGTTTTCCTTCACCGTTAGCGAGCGATAATTTATATGATAAATACACACATATCCTCGAAAAGACGAGCGGTGTGTGCCGTGGGTTCGAACCCGAGACCTTTAACTTCGCAGTCCTACGGTCTCCCACTCGGCTATCGCTGCACTTATAAATTATAAATAAATTTCGTGCTTCTATAAAAACGTGTAAACTCAATGGTTGGGGTAAGTCAATGTTTATCATCATGATATTAAAGTCTATCAACAAACTTTGACAGAACTTATTCTACAGTAGCGCCACCTGGTGAAACAAAAAATGAGCCATTACCTACATTGAAATCGGCTTTTAGTCTAACGGATTTAGCTTAAGATCAGAGATTATTTATAAAACGTTTGAAGGTTTAGGTATGTCCACTCACACTCTGTATGGCCATGCCATCTTTCACACAACCCGTTCATCGTTCGAGTTAAAGATAAAGATCATTTTATTCACACAAAATAGAGTTACAATTTATTGTTCTTAAAATATAGGTGCAGTACATCTATTTTGCCAGTCTGTGGGCACGCGAACATTTAAACATGCAATATATTATAAGTTAATAAATTAGAATATTATTACAGTAGAATTCATTTATAACGACGTCGCTTATAACGACTAACCGTTTTTAGCGTCGATATTATTTACTCAAGTTTGGTTTAATAGTTAGATACTGAGAAAATGTCACCTGCCTTGTTAATCTCTGCATCACCCAAAGGTAGACTGGTAGAGAATGCCTATGGCATTAAGTCCGCCTTGAATACAAATCTTGTATATGAAGTTAAATAAATAAATAAATAAATAAAATAAAATGAACAATATTTGTGTGAATAAAATGATCTTTATCTTTAACTCGAACGATGAACGGGTTGTGTGAAAGATGGCATGGCCATACAGAGTGTGAGTGGCCATACCTAAACCTTCTACTTGAACCCAATGGCTTGGCGCGCGACGATGGGAAGAGACCAGACGGTATGTCATTACTGCCATGGAAGATGGGTAGGCCTTTGGTGTGGGACGCAACATGCGTCGACACCCTTGCGCCATCACACCTTCCAAGCACATCAGCTTGTGCTGGCGCTGCTGCTGCTTCAGCGGAGACTCTCAAGCGGCGCAAATACAATTCTCTTATTGGTAATTATATATTTGAGCCGTTTGGGGTCGAGACGCTGGGTCCGTGGGGTCCTCGAGCCCGTTCTCTTTTTAATGAGATTAGTAAAAGACTAGTTGACTCTTCACGTGACCAGAGGGCTGGTTTTTTCTTTGGACAAAGGATCAGCATTGCCATACAACGTGGCAATGCCGCCAGCCTTCTGGGCACGTTACCCACGGTCGACATTGATGCGGATGTATTTTTTGACACCTGAACTTTTTATTTAATCTTCTTCTTATTAAGTTTGTTTTATTTATTTTATTTTTTTTTCATGTATATATAGTTAGGCATATATTTAGTTTTCTCCCTTATATTATAGTGTAATTTTAAATGTTAATAAAAAGTGTAATGTAAATTGTTATTGAAATAAATTGTAAAGAGAAATTAAAATGTTAAAATGAAAAAAAAATAAAATGTAACCGTTTAGTGCGACTCCGGTTTGAGCGACAAACCGTTTATAGCGACCATTTTTTACGATAATTCGTCCGTTTAAAACGACGCGCCGTGTTTTGTTTAAATTTAGGTAACGAATGACCAATACCTCGGCCCCCTCACTTTCCCCGCGCGCTTCACCGTTCAATTCAACACTGTGGATAATATCATCGCCGACGACGCGAATAGCAAAGATAGCGACGGTGATGATGACAAACCAGAGTTTTATACAACCTTGAGTGTATCTGAAGCTCTGAAGGCTGCGGAAACGCTTAATGTATTTGTTCAGACTAACTATGATGATGACCATATAAAAACAATGATGTCACGAATTCACAATGCTGTCCGAAGTTCTTACTACCGAACAAAAGACTGTCAAAAACAAACCCAAATAACAGATTTCCTACGTTAGTGACAGTATTACAGTACATTACGTACCTATGTTTGTAATTTGGTATGTACTACTTATTTGTAAACATATAAGAATAATTAAAATAAACATATGTAACTGATTACTACAACATGTTTTATTTACCAAATCAAATCAAATCAAATCATTTATTTCCATGGGCCCCAAAGGGCGCTTGAACACGTCAAAACAAACATCAAAACACAAAAATATAAAATTAAAATAAAACTTAATTATAATACTTATTGTAATAAAATGATTTGACACCGGAGCTTAGATTGACTTTAATTCAACTTAGAGAAAATGAATTAAAATCAATCCAAGTACCAGCTCCGATGGGTATTGCATCATGAGAAGAGCTGGTGAGAAACTCATGTGCACCATCTTTTCAAATAATTCATACAATATTTGTTTGTTTTTTGACAATAATTCTATGTGTAAGTTATAGCAACCAAAACAACATTATAGCTAAATATGGTTAAAGAGAAAATAAACTTAAATATAGAAATGCAATTAAATTATTATAAATAAATCCATAGTACATAAGGTTGCAATATCTTACACTTCAAGCAGAAAATACAGTATAGGTATACCTAAATAGGAAAATCAAACTTTCGCACTTATAATACATAATTACATACATATGTAAATATCCGTTTTATACGTCATCCGGTTAGTACGACATAATATCGCCGGTCCCTTGAAGGTCGTTATATCCGGATTCTACTGTATATTCAATTTCAATTCACAATATGAATGACATTTCAAAATAATTATAAAATGAAAATCTATTTCTAATAAAAAATAATAATAATGTACAAAGTTCACCTTTTTTCATCACCACTTTTATGTAATTGTATTATTGTAATTTATGTGAACAATAAAGTATTAAAGTATAAAAGTAAAGTAAAGTATAATGTAATCATCATATTTAATAATTGCCAGTGATAAAATCATTAATTGAATATGTAAATTTTGTATCAAACACTTTTTTAAGGTTTTTTTAAATTGTGTTAGAGGTTCGTTGCTTCAGGTTTTCTCTTCACCTCTCAGGTCCCAAGGTCCATAGCCAGTATTGTGACATATTCAATTAAGGTCAACAATTATAATTATTAATACTAAAAACCACTAAGTTATAATGATTATTGTAGATTAACATGCTATGGCCTCTTTTGTTTAGAAGATTGACAATATTCTATTCAATTCAATTGATTTCAAATTAGATGCATGCAAAATCTTATTTACATAGCAGGACAAGCAATTAGTAGATAGAAGATAGATATAGATAGTAAATAGTTGATAGCAACTATAGCCGAGCGAACCCACGGCACACACCTCTGTCAACAAACCATTAAGATTTGTATTTTCGAAGATATGTCTGTATTTATCTTATAAATCGCTTGCTAACGGTGAGAGAAAACATCGTGAGCAAACCTGCATGCCTGAGAATGCCTAAAAAGTGCTTCAGGGTGTGTGAAGTCTACCAATCCGCACTTGGCCGTTGTGGGGGACTATGGCCTAACCCTTCTCATCGTGAGAAGAGGCCCGAGCCCAGCAGTGGGACATGTATTAGATACAGGGCTGGTGTTATTTATTATTTTAAATAGTTTTAACATACCGCTGGGTTGACAGCCGGTTTTAATTATCTACCTAACTATGATTTTCTTAAGGGGTTTACTGCATCGATCGACGCAAAACACGCGCTGAGATACTTGACACATTTTGTTAGTAGTTATTGGATACTAAAATATAGACGCTTAAGGACAAAACAAAACAAAACAAAAACAAAACTTCTTAACCTACAGGCATATTAAACCCTGTCCCGTACCTGTGATCGAAAGGTGTAGCTTAGCGTTAATCTTGAGTTTAACACGTTGGTGCAATCGGCATTTCGTGGCAATGTGTGCTTGGTTAGCGTAGTGGTTATAGCGGTTGTAGGTTCGAACAAATCTTTGTGTCATACGTAAAGATTTGTTCGAACTCTGTGTGTGCTTTGTGTGTGTAAAATGTATGATTTATTAAATGTATGGTTATTCCTAGTGCGGCGGGCGTCGTTCTTTTTATTCAAAAAAAAACTGTTGTCTTTGTCACACGGTCTGCTGTTCACTATTCTGTTACTTAAACAAACACCACTAATGAATAAAATACAGAAGGAAGACATTATGCCGGTTTTGTATTTGACCAATATCTCAACAGACTCTTCATGGAGCCGTGAAAAAACAATACTCAAGAAGAAAGCCATTTACGATGGTTAAAAGAATGTAAATGCGAAATATCATCGCCAAGGCTTCCATCAAGTTTTATTTACGGAATAACTGTGTGCTTTTTGAATTGACACATTTGAATGTCAAAATAAAAATGTTTTTTTCAGTTGATATAGTAATTAGCACGATACCGATGCCTAAAATAATGATTTTAAATTTCTGTCTGCATGTTTGTATCGGCTAATCTTCGGAATGGCTGGACTGATTTTGATTTAACTTTAGATACACCTGTACAAGGCGCGCAACATAGGCTACTTTTTATTGATGTACCTACCATGCAGACGAAACCGCGGAAAAAAGTTAGTTTGCTTGCTTGCTAATCGCGGGATCTACTGGTCGGATTATAATAATAATTTTTGTGTTTGATAGCTTAACTATCAATTAATGTTTTTAAATATTTTACTTAAAGCTATCTCCACAAGAGCAGAGCAGTAAGGTTTCGAGGGCTCGAAGCGCGGTAGCAGTAAATGTGTTATGCATTTACTGACTGTCGAAGTATGAATGAAATTATTTTCTTTCGAACGAATTAGTGACTGATCTTAATCGTATTACGATTACGCTTAAGATTAAATCTTAAGCATGTATACAATCTGGATTAAATGGAGCAAAATAGTATAATTCACAAAAAAAAATGCGTGATATTTGCCGAGACCCCCCTCTCTCCAACGTAAGATTAGATGAGATTTGACTCGACCCCCTCCCACCCTTAAACACCTCACGTAATTTATGGATGACCCCCTATTACTTAATAAAACGAATTCCACGCGGACGAAATCGCGGTCAAAAGCTAATTGGCAATATTTTGACACTCATACATAGTAGCAATTGCTCAATAGTGGCGTCCTGTCGTGCTAGTAATGATCATGTGTATACCTTAATGCTCTTTCAACCAATGAGCGACGACTAAGTAATAAAAAAATCAAATCCATTAAACATTACCAACGATATGCATGTCTTTTGTAATCATTCCTTTCATTAGTCAGTAATTCTATAGTTTCGTTATTATAGACTATGGTTTAATCATGGGTGACGGCAGGGAAATACAAATAATCAATCAAATATGCTCTTTATTCGTCCATAATTGTTTTGTTTGAGTGCCGTATACCTTTGTGAATATTTGATACTGTTTATTAACCGTTTATCTTTTGTTTTGTTTTATTTTTCTATGGAAATGCAATCATGGAATGCCTTTATTCTTGGTCTAAGCTGACATTGTATTTAGAAAGGGCAAAGGAAAATTATACCTTGTGAGTACCTTGTCCAATTTTCTTTTTGACATTTCATAAAAAGTGACGCACACGTTATCGAATCAATTTGAAATAATAATCGATTCTTTTTAAAGTAACTTTATATCATTTAAAATGCACCAAAAAAACAAGTTTAATATTAATTATTCGTTTATAAATAAGCTTTTTTAAAGAAGAGTTATGAACTATCTATACATATGATAAAATTGTAAATTTGCCATTGAAGATATTTAAAAAAATAATTCGAGAGGTCTTTATAACAGCAATAGACCCCAAAACATTTTTTGTCTGTCTGTCTGCTGTCTGTATGTTCGTACGGGCATCATGCAAAAACTACTGAATGGAATTGAACGCGGTTTTCACAGTTGTATAGCGGGAGGTTTAATTAAAAACCGGCCAAACAGACGGACTACAGTAAAAGCAATTTGCGAATAAAATATACATAAACTTAGGCTTCAGTAACTTGGTATAACCAAATTCCATGATAAAAATTATTTGTAAATATTTTTTTGTAAGTAAGAACTATTGTACTGAACAGTGTCTATAGATTCCATCAGCTCTATAAACAAATGCATTTTCACAAGTTTCCAATATATTTATATTCGAGAAATTTCTACAATAAAGGGTAGTTACAAAAGTGCGTCATAAACCGGCATTACTTTCAATTTACGACTATTTTCTATCGGCGAGACTTTGAGTACCGAAGTTTTAACACCGGAACCGGAGTTTCCGGAGTTACGACCCAGACGCCGTTATTGGTTATTGAATAGTTGACTTCGGAATTAATTATTATAGAATTTTATTGGCAGTTCTAGTTTCTAATGAGATCTCGATGTGTCTTTGTTGGATGGAAATTTTATATGTATACGAGAACTTAAATAAGGTAACGGTAAAAACATTTTAATCTTTGTTAAAGTGTAACGAGATTGATTTTTTTTTACAGTTACCTACTTTGCACATTCATTTCCTTACATTTGTAATTTTTTAACTCTTCAGTTTGCAACACGGTTACGTATTCTGTCTTATAATAAACTGTTTATTGACCACTAATAAAACTAGAATACAATAGTTTTGAAATTCATAACGTTTACAAAAAAGAGTAAGGTAATTACTAAAAAGAGAGTAAGGTAAAGAGTAAGGTAATTAAAATAAAATAAGGTATATTACTTGCAACATAGGGACAAAGAAAGGTCAGACCTTCTGTACAATTTTACAACCCATTTATGACGATTTGCCATTCTTGACATTGCGATTCGACTCTGACGTCAAAAGTCAATAGAAATTTACGTTTCTATTTTAATAACTACGTTTAGTCCATAGAAATCTTAATAACTAGTCAATAGAAATGCTATCGACTATCTTTTAACACTGGGACGCATGTCGCCGTTTTTCAAATACCACTTTTTGTATTCCTGCAAACAAAATTATTCTTTTTAGCGATGACATTAAGACGACAATTCCTCAACTCGCACTTGTGTTCGATTAGACTCATGCGCTTGTATTCCTGCAAACAAAATTATTCTTTTTGCGATGACATTAAGACGACAATTCCTCAACTCGCACTTGTATTTGACTAGACAGATGCGCGGCGACAAGGTCACGCGTCTTTGACATTTCTATTGCCTTATTATTAAGATTTCTATGGTTTAGTCAAATAGAAATGTGAAAGAGTAGCTTGCCGTGCTTAGGGGTTAAGGAGCAGCAACCACCGGTTTGTAACTATTAGTTACAAACCGGTGGTTGCTGTAAAAATGTTCACGAACCCCTTAATTAAATGTACTTATGCAAATCGTGATCATTTTAAAGTAACACCAAGTTACGCAGCCTTAATCTAGCCAGTCAATGGATGGCCAGTCTGTTCCATCAATGACTATGAGGAACCCTTTGTTTATAAGAGTATGTCCATTACGTAACCTAGTCCATCAGACACGATTGTTTTACAAAGTCCTCGTAAATTTAACAATAACAAGCCATGTTTCCCATTTTCTCCGTCGTTCTACAAATATTAGACGTTGTTTCGAATAACGCGAACATGTTTAATAATACTAGAGGAATCATCAATTTACATTAACCATAATGTTTAAATTTCAAGGTAAACATAGCTGAGAATACGAGTCGTGTTTATAACTAAGATGTGGAGTTGCTACAGAATTATGTTTTAGACTTCCATAACATTGATCTTGTAATACTTTATGTAGGTACAGTTTCTTGGCGAAACGGTATTATTATTCTACTCATATTACATGATGGGGTGCATGAAAGGAGCCTCCCCGAGTGACGTACACAACCTTCCCTACGTCCGGCGCACCCTGAGCAATTCGCGAGTTCTCCACCACAATGGCAAGTTAAAATAAAATTTGACTCAGCCATCGACACGACGAAGAAGAAGACATGAGATTTACCAGAGTAAAGATATACTACCAACCGAGTATTCAATCTTCATAGAAACTGTCAGTAGATAGAACGCGTCACGTGCCTACGTTTTGGAGATGATATAACAATATGAACACCAATAACAGACGGGGCTGCGCCACTGAAGAACGAATTCACAAAAAGTATATTCGAATATTATGGTGGTGTGGTGAAATATCGTGAACTTGCAATTGTCTTTTGTTTTTTTAAGGAAAGAGACTGAGTCAGAATACTCAGTTCATATCTTTACTCTGACATTCCTAAGCTATCTCTTGGTTATGAACAAGATTTTGCACGCAACTTTGCTCTCTTGATTTTATATATTTCCAGTTCTACAAAACAGAAAAACGATTAACATCACCCAAAGGTTGTAAGGTAGAGAATACTTTTAGTATTAAGTCCGCCCGCCTTTGTACATTTTAGTACATAAAGTATAAAAAAATTAAAAAATATATTCACTCGCAGAAATATTTTACTTTTCAAAATTCGACAACCGGCATTCGGGACTGATTTTTCGCAGGCAACCCTATACCATCGTTTTCATAATGAAATAATCTTTATTGTCTATTAATTTTAATTCAATAATCAGACCGGTGCAAAATTGTATATCGATTTACCTGTTTATACCTGGCTACCCAAGAGTTGTGACCGGAAAAGAATAGGCAACCCAACGTTTGCAAATTCTATAGGCTTCAGACTTTCGATTGGTATAGAATTTGTCTAATAATCAAACCGGTGAAATGATTAAAAAAAATATTTTTTTCAATTATTAATTAATCATATCATGGACTGAAATTTGTTAGGCAACCCATATGCAATATATCTATTGACATATTAAATTAAATATAAAATACGTTTCATCAAATAAACATCTCGGTGAAGGTCGTTGACTAATTATCTTAGACTAATTGCTTTGCGTTTAGTTTCTCTGAAACAGCACGAATATACGTCATTTTACCTAATTAGTTCAGATTGACATAGACAGATAAAAATCTTAAAAAGGGTTTTGGAATAAGAATGATTCCAGCAAACTGAATTCAACGTTATTTAAACATAATGTCTTGAGGCTGCTTTTGCAATTTCGTTATTTTCAAGGAAGGCTCGATCACAATTTGTCTTCCACGATTTTATTGCACTGATGATAATATTAACCTCAGTTCTTAATTGTTCATTAAAACACCAGATACCGAATAAAGAATACTGCACATAAATCATTATTGTTATACAGGGTTATTGGGTAAGTCGACCTAGATCCGTTAAGAGGTGGTAGTTCCCATCATTTCTGACTGATCTGACTATGAAACACCCCACCCTAAACCTAACCGTTTTCGAGATATTGGACTTAAAAGGTTTTTTTAAAAAATATCCCGATTTCTTAACTATAGCCTATTTTTTTTGTATCCTATGCCTTTTATTTTTTTTTAATTCTGATTTTTGTGTGCCAGATAAGTTTGTTTATAATTCTCAACCCAAAAAGTGCAAGTATCTGAACCAATGGGATCGTAGTAGACGATTGATACCGTAAAAAAGTAATTAATTTGAAAAAAAAAATTGTTTCTTTTAGTAATATTTAAAAAAAAATCTATGGCGTTAGTTCTGCAGATGTTTTAAATAATATCTACGTTCCATTAGCTATCCAACAAGGTATCACAAGCTAGGGTCTTATCACAATTCATAGAAAAAAAATCGATAAAAGGCTCTCAGGTAGCAGTACAAATTTGGGTTCTTTGGTCCTATTGTTCTTCCACGGAGCTGTGGTGCGTGCGAGCGGGACAAACTGACCAGGTGCAAGCGAGATAAAATAATCACGGCCAATTTGTTGTTATTGTTTCGTTTTAGTCTGCTTCCGTGATTCGTCCGTAGTAGATGCGATATTTAGTGCTCTTCATTTCTTACCCGACTTGGCTTGTATTTCTGGACTGTTTCCTACAAATTGTGACTGTGCTTGTTAACTGGACTTTGAATTGTGCTTCTGAATTGGAACTGTTGAAGATGGCAACCTTCACGAACGAGGAATACGCGGATATTCTACTTTGTTATGGGTACTGCAATGGTGTTTCTGCACGAGCTCGTGACGAATACATTGCACGTTATCCCGGCCGCCGAATACCGGATGTCACTGTCTTTGACGGCGCTTACCGGCGACTCAGAGAGACTGGCTCTGTTTTAAGGCGTCGAGCAGACCTAGGCCGACCACGGATCATTGTTGATGATGAAGATGAAGATAATCAAATAGTTCAACGGTTTAGAGCGGATCCAACTACTTCAACTAATGCTGTTGCCCGAGAACTTGGACTCTCGCAGTGGAAAGTGTGGTTTACGGTGAATACTGCAGGCCTCTACCCCTATCACTACACGCCAGTACATGTTATCGAAGAGGGAGATCCAGTGAGGAGGTTAGACTTTTGTAGATTTATGCTTCATGGAGATTTAGAAGACCCAGCATTTTTAAAACAAATCTTGTGGACAGATGAATCAAAATTTGATAAAGATGGAATTACAAATTACCACAACGCTCATTATTGGGCCCCAAAAGCGCAAAAAAATCCTAACCAGAAGAGGACAAAAGCCGCACAAAGAAGATTTAGTTTAAATGTCTGGATGGGAATCATAGCAAACAAATTAATTGGGCCCTTCTTTCTACCTGATAATTTAAACGGAGAATTTTACGAACATTTTCTAAGAGAAGAGTTACCAAATTTATTAGAGGATTTACCCCTAAATCTGATTAGAAACATGAAGTTCCAACACGACGGTTGCCCTGCACATTACAGAAGAGGGGTCAGGGAATGGCTAGACAACGAGTATCCTAATAGGTGGATCGGAAGAGGTGGACCCATTCCGTGGCCAGCAAGAAGTCCTGACCTGACTCCCATGGATTTTTATTTGTGGGGACACATGAAGTCTACAATGAGAATAATCCAATTGAAACTATTGACATATTAGGACAGAAGATTATTGAGGCTGCTGACGAAATTCGAAGAGACTTAACGACTGTAGTAGTTAAAAGCGGACTAAGACACCGAATGAGAGTGTGTGTGCGAAACAGAGGCGGCCATGTAGAACAAGATTTATAAATTTAAATAAATGTTGTTTAATAATTATTTGTATTGTTTTATTTCGTTTCCTGGCCCAAAAGAGAAGTTTAATCTTAAGTACCATTGTTTTTTTTTACTACCTGGGAGCCTTTTATCGATTTTTTTTCTATGAATTGTGATAAGACCCTAGCTTGTGATACCTTGTTGGATAGCTAATGGAACGTAGATATTATTTAAAACATCTGCAGAACTAACGCCATAGATTTTTTTTTAAATATTACTAAAAGAAACAATTTTTTTTTTCAAATTAATTACTTTTTTACGGTATCAATCGTCTACTACGATCCCATTGGTTCAGATACTTGCACTTTTTGGGTTGAGAATTATAAACAAACTTATCTGGCACACAAAAATCAGAATTAAAAAAAAATAAAAAGCATAGGATACAAAAAAAATAGGCTATAGTTAAGAAATCGGGATATTTTTTAAAAAAAACCTTCTAAGTCCAATATCTCGAAAACGGTTAGGTTTAGGGTGGGGTGTTTCATAGTCAGATCAGTCAGAAATGATGGGAACTACCACCTCTTAACGGATCTAGGTCGACTTACCCAATAACCCTGTATAATGAATGCCTCAGAACGCTTGCGCAGTGAGGTGCGCCAGCGCAGAGAGCAGGCAAGGCGCCTCCGGTGACGCGACATAAATGGTAATCAAAATAAACCACTTTTTGGACCGTTTGGCATGAAGGACATTATTGTATGTAAGTTTATATGCAATGTATGATTCATCATCTTTAAATCATAACTCTAGTTCAGATCGAGGATAGGTAATCGTATGTGGGCACCATGGGTATGCAAGATTGTTAAGAGCGTTTAACTTCACGAGTTACGAGAAATGCATAATAGCACAAGAATATATTACCAGAATCATAGTGTAAAAAACCGGCCAAGTGCGTGTCGGACCACGCGCAGTAGGGTTCCATAGAAAAATATTTTTAATTTTACTTTTTAACTAAATGGCGTCCTTCAGAAAGGAAATGTTTGTAGTACACGAAACCAGCAGCACGTATGACGAGATGTACTTATGAATGTTGAGGAAGCGAAAGAAGTATGTAAGGAGCGAAGCACATGGCGTTTCATCGTCTCTGCCTACCCCCGTGGGATAAAGACGTGATTTTATATATGTATTATGTATGTTTATTTATGTTTCAAGAATTTTGAACGAAATATTCTGAGTAACTGCATCTGACATTTCGGACCCCTATTCCTCTTGAACTAATGAAGTGAACTTATCCGCTATAGTTTTCCTTTAAAGTTCATTACATGTACTACCGACACAATTTTTTTCAGATTTTGGGATCCAGTAGTTTAGCTTTTAGAGGGGGGGGACGCCCTACTCGAACAAAAATTTGCTCTTTAAAGTTAATTATCTCGCAAACAAATCTCTAAATCAAAAAACTGTCTTAGCAACCCCTAAACGTTTTTAAAAGGCCTATCTAACAATACCCCACACTATGGGGTAGGCGACAAAAAAAAAAAACATCCCTACTTTACATGTAGGGGAGCTACCTGAAAAAAAAATATTTTTCCAAATTTTATTCTACGACTTTCTTTGTTTAGTTAACATACATGTTCATGCAAAATTTCAGTTTTCTGTCCACCAACCACCAACCACCAACGATTTCGTCGCTATGCCGTGGACAGACAGACGGACATGGCGAAACTATAAGGGTTCCTTGTAGGTACTACGGAACCCTAAAAACGAGAGGTATACTGTACATTCGAGTTCAGTATGTGCGCATTTTGAAACTTATTTGCTCTGAAATAAGGTTCAAAACTGCTTACATATTAATGAGCTCGATTGTACCTATGTCAACTCTTAGCGCGTTTATATAGTACCTATACGCCGGCGCCGTCACGCACACTTTTCACTTTTACTCGCCCATGATGAACCAGGCCCTTAGCGGCAAAATTCTCGAGAAAAACGTACTAACAACTCGAGAACACGAGCTCATTATTACACCCCAGCATTAGATTTATCACTTCGTTTGTTTAATTAGTTTAATATACGGTTTATTCTATACAAATTAGCCAATTACGTTTAACGAAATACTCTTCACAGAACGTTAAATTAAACAAAAAAACCATCGTGGGTAATTCTGAGAACTTGAATATCATGGATGTCATTTGGAAACAAATTTTACGACACGAAATGACCTAAATTATCATTTTCAAAGATTTTTACAGCTTTTACGAGTCGGCTGTCGGCTCAACCATGATTATAGTACCTTATTGCTACTTTATTTTATGGATTTTCTTGGATTTCTGTTTTAATTTTTAGCGCAGTTCTTCAGCAGTTAATGGCAGATTAGTCTTTCGCTGCAATATTCATTTATTTGGTCATGGACACACATCCAATAACTTATAATTTGAGTTTTCCGTAATGGCGGGAATTTTTGTAGGAAAGGATCATAAACTTAGTCCCTAACTCTTTTTATTTCTTTAATGACCGGACGTGAAGTCGAATTGAAAACAATTTCACTATTATTTACAAATTGTTATGCGAAACCGGTTCTACCCGGTTTCCCCGGTTTTAGTGCTATTCTAGAACCGGATATAAGATATCCGGAACGTTCAGCATGGCAAAAGTCTAAATTCAGGCAGTAAACGGTCTCAGGACTTCTGAAGACCGAAAACGAGAGAGAAAGCGGTGATGCAATATGACAAGCGCTGCTAAAAATGCAAAGTAATAATAACTCTTTAGGAATCTATGATATTATTATCTTATTCGCATGGACAACCTTTCTAGCGAAGTCATTCGCCGCTTTATTACGACCGCTTAAAACGGTACCGAAATTTTATTGAATTTATTGTCCAAAAAGTTATCCTACTCATACCTATTTACAAGTTTAGTTAACCTAATTTGCAACACATATATCATTTTATCTTACATCATGCATATAAAATCTTGTCTTACACTAAGTGGACCAGTTAACAAGAATTGCATTACCTATATGCCACGCCTAAAACTAATAAAAAATAATTTATAACCCGACAATAGTACATTATCCGTTTTAGATACCAATCAATGTAATAATTTACGAGCTGTAGCACGCGTGGGTAATGTACTTGTCTTTAGTACATACATTGTGCTTGTAATATGCTGTGTGAATAATACCGTACATAAATAATTGAAATAATACTATCTTTATTTACAGAAAAATATACATAGAGTATCTTAAATTAAATTAGCCTAATAACTTAATCTAAACTTAATAAGTCACTGTCAGAAGGCCTCGTACCCAAAACGCTGGCAGCATTACCGCGTTGTATTAAGCCGCTAAGTCGCTGGCCAAAATATAAACCAGCATTTCGAGAACGAGTTGCCTCAGTTAGACGCGCTGACAACTCTTTGTACAGACTATAAGTGGTACGGCCCCAAGGCCCTTATGTTTCGACCGCAAAAGGCGCAAACATGTAATACAGCTATCAAGCGTGCTATATTTGCGCCTCTTGAGGCACTCGGCAGAATCAGCCGCCGCGCCAGCCCTTACATGAGTACCAGGAAGATGAGACAAAGCAAAGGTGTCTATGCAAGTAGCGTCCTACACCAAAGGACGGCCCATCTTCCAAGGCACAAGAGTCATTAAATAATACTAAATAGGTATTCTAATAAATAAGCTTAGGGACAACTATCAATCTAGCTTTTGTCCACGACTTCGTCCGCGTGGCATTTGATATTTACTAGCTATTTCCTTCATCATTTGGGAACACTCGTGGAGGCTCCTTTCATACCATAGAGCAACACAGGCCACCGGCGGACCGGAGGGGAGTAGCCATACGCAGGCGTTCCCCTCTATCAAAGTACAAGTCCAAATGGACCTATGCAAACAATAAAACTAGTTGCAAACGCACTGCTCACTAGACTAAATCTAGTTGCGTGTCTGAATTGATGTCGTAAAAAAATACCGAATTGTTCTGCTTTTTGCTGCAAAAAGAGATCTGCCACGTCAAGTTTACAAAAAGATGGCATAACCTTTCATATGTAAGTAATTTTTAATCACATTATTGCTATATACTTCTTTTACACTTAAAAACTATGATATTATCAATCGTTTTGTTTCGGATTTGTTTACCAACCAAGGCCATTCAATCGGCACAATACGTGGATCGGTCGTGCGACAGATCCGAGTTTTTTTTCAAGAAGTCTCTGGTCGCCGAGCAATAGTGTTGTTACCGGTTTGTTTGTGGATAGTTATCGATGAAAATGGAAAAGGAGTCAGATAATTTTTTGAGATTGTTTTCTGATTTAAATACCTATAATATTGTGGGCTTTATTTTTATAGATATAGTTGTTTACTTAAATTAGATATTCACGTATTAGGACATCTTATTAAAATTACTCAGTATGAATTTATTTTATTTATTTATTGCAGGTTCCCTAAAGATCCAAATTTAAGAGATACATGGAAGAGATTTTGTAATAACAAACTAACCTGGATTCTGGAAATTCTGGAAACTGATCCATTTTAAAAACCAGTAACAGTCACTGGTTATTATGTAAAACTGCCATAATACTGTATTTGTTATTCATGATACTTATTGTAGTACATAATAAATAAAGTCCATCTTAATAATAATATCTACCTTTGTATGACTTTTTCAACCTAATTTCCCTAACAGAATTCTTGAATTTATCGATAATGCGTATCGACAGTTGTTACATCAATCGCTGTAAGGACTTGTCATTGAATGTGTGATTTCCCCCCGCAAAAAATGACAGACAGTTTTGTATCGGTAAAAAACGCAATGGCTACTCCCCCCGGTCCGCCGGTGGCCTGTGTTGCTCTATGTTTCATACACTCCTTTTATGTAACTAAGTTATTTGCATAATTTCATGCAATTTCCTTGAAAATGTACGAACCTTCTATATAAATTTACACCCCTAATTTACCACCTTATCTTACTTACTACCAACCACACAACTGTGAAATCCGCATCCAATTTCATGCAGTCGTTTTTGCGTGATGCGCGTTCAAACATACAGACGGACAGACAAAAAATCTACCAAAAAATAATTGTTTTGTCTTTCTTGTTATAAAGACCCCTCGTATTATTTTTCTTAAATATCTTTATTGCTCCTTCAAAAATTGCTAATTTAAAATTTAATAAATATATAGATTGACGGTAATTTAAAATAAGTGTTAAAATTAATGATATTGGACATAATATATGTTTAACATAATTACGATGATGATGTTTCAATTTAAAACAGATGTAGTAATCAAGCTTACAGCTTAGCAAAAACGAGTAGAAATTAATGGCAGGGTATCCACCAGACTCAGTTAAATAAAATCAAAAATAAAATAAAATGATTGAGTAAAATAAATTTCGCTTCGTCAGGACTTCACCAAACCCGTGTACCACCATTATTTTATTTTATTTTTGATGTTATTATTATTTTTATTTACATAAGAACATGAACTTAGCTTTCATAAAACATTACATTTCTTAACTTCCAATTGATTATTTTTATAGCATTTAGCTTTGCTTAGCTAAATATACTAAAATACACATGAATTTATGGGACCGGCAGGTTTTAAACCTGCGACCTCTGCATACCGGGCAGCCGCTTTAACCACTGAACTACGGTCGCCTCATGCCAAGACCCTAAATTTCTCAACTGTATGTTACGTCATTACGTGACGTCACGTCCATCCAATTTTCAACTGTTTCTTAGGAGTAGGTACATTTTTATGTATGGTATGGTTATGAGATGAGGCGTATGCGCCTCTCACCGCGAAGTCTCAGGTTCGATTCCCGGTCGGGCAAAGTGTTATGCACGAAGTTGGAATTGTTTCCGGTGACCTAAACATAAAATGTGGGTGTTGTACACCTCTGCCATACCCTTCTGGCTAATATAAGCGTGATGTTATGTTATTAAATTTAAACAAGAGTTCTCAACATTCTCAACATCAAGAAACATCACAATATTGGCGATAACTAGAAATAACCGGTAATAACTGAAGCTATAACTAAAACCGTTTCTGGGTATTGAGTTATTATAACCGCTATTCCATATGAGCTAGTTCGTCGAATCATCGTAATCTGAAGACGGGTACACATCAACCTATACACTCCCAGTATAAGCCAATACGATTTGCCAATACACACTAAGCGTTTCGCCTCTACATTTCTTATGCGAACTGCCAAAGAATGGAACGCCTTGCCCGAGTCTGTGTTTCCGCATGAGTACAACTTGGATCTCTTCAGAGCAAGAGTTAACAGGTATTTCATAGGTAAGCGTGCTCCATAGACCTCATTATCACTTACCATCAGGTAAGATCATGGTCAAACGCGTGCCTATCCATCAAAAAAAAAAAAAAAAACAAGATGGTCTTACTTTGTATAGGCTTCCTCCCCGTGCGGGGCTTCCGTCAACTGAGACCACCACACACACACACACACACAAGAAATTACTTGTGTGTGTGTGTGTCTGTATAACATGCGAAATAAGCACATACGTTTGGAATATTTATTTTGCATTATATTAACATTTCAAAGAATATCAGTAATATTTAATATATATTATTATGGAATGGGTTGCCAAACTATGGTGCATTGTATGCAGTTTGGCAACCCATTACCCATAGCCAAAAGAGTTTTTGATTTACTATCACGGATTAGTGCACGTAACACTACATCACGGATTAGTGCACGTAACACTACATCACGGATTAGTGCACGTAACACTATATTAACTATTTTAGCGAACATTATTTTTGTTGTTGACTGTACTACTTGTGACTTGGACAATAGATTACTTGTGTGTGTGTGTGTGTGGTGGTCCCAGTTGACGGAGGAAAAATAATTTATTTTTCAAATTCAAATTCAAAATATTTATTAATTGTTTGTTACAGGTGTTAAGTATACAGTTCTTATGTACTAGAAATTAAGTCTCCATGTGTAACATGCCATATTTGGCGTACAATATTATAACCATGCATATTTATTTATAATAATTATATGTATACATTTCTCATTAGTCATAAATTATAAAAATATCAGATTCATCACATAAAATTAATTTAAACTATAACATTAAAAATATCTTTACAAAATAAATGCATTAAACAAAATAAAGAACCGTTAGTCATATAATTACATTAATTAACTTATAATTGGTCATTTAAAAAATAATTTATTGAGTAATAAGCTTTATTACTTAAAAAATCTCTCAGCTTATTCCTAAATTCATTTAAAAATTCTATCTGTTTAATAGAGTTTGGCAATTTATTAAATAATTTTATGCTAATACCAAATACACTTTTTTGAAATAATGCCGTCCTACAACCTGTAATTTTTAGTGTGTCTTTATGTCGTGCACTTTTTAGAGTTTCATATTTATTTATTATTTTTCGAATCCAGCAACTGATCCTGTGGGTCCAGTAAATTGCGGTCTCAGTTGACGGAAGCCTCCCCGTGCAATAAAATAAATAAATAAAATAAAAATCGTTTATTTTCAGAAAGAGTCCATAGAAAATTATAAATTATAATTATCATTATTATAGCTTATATTGGAAATGTATAGCTTGATGTATAGCCGTAAGTACATTTTATTGGTATTGTAGTTCATATAAATGTGTGAAATAAGAATTAATTTACTTATTCATTCTCCTTAGCTATTCATACAGGGTGTATATTGCAAGATCACGAAGCTGTCAAAGTGGATAAGGCGCTGGGTACCTGGAACCTAGAGGTGTTAGTTTGAGCCTCACTGGAATCATATTTTTTTAACCGTAATAATCCGTAATATCACACTACATACACAACGCCAGCTAGTCTCAAACTAAGCAGAATTTGTACTATGGGTTCTAGGATAACTAATACATATATAATTTTCTTTTGTAAATAAATACTTATTAAACATAGAAACACCCAGACCAAGCAAACCTCCATGTTTATGCACACAAAGATTTGTCTTGAGCGGCAATCGAATCCGCGATCTCAGTAGCACTACCCACTCCGCCATCCGGTCGTTATATTGTATCAAGAAGCTGTTTATCAGTTATTCTACACAATCATAATATATTAAGATTGTAAAAAAAAAGATTATTTTCCATACGAAGGAAATGCCCACATTTCATCGGAAATTGTTTTATTGGTAACGAAAATTATGTATTTAATTTTTTTTAAAGTTTGCAAGAGTTTGTTAAGAAGTTAATAGTAAATTGCCCTTTATTCTAAACTTTCATTTCACATCTACAAAGTTTAAGGGCTCACGACCGACAATTGGTGACCGATTTTATACCTAATCTTCAAGTAGAGGTTGGTTCCTAAGCCGTGACAACCGTTCAGCGCTAATAATGGGGTAAATAATAAAGGGGTAATTGAATTTATCGAGCAACTTTCACGAAACCCCGTTATGTTTTAAATAACATTATTTATCTTAGTTCCCGCGAATAATAACAGTTAAGCTCAATGCTAAAAACTAATTCTAAACGCTATCTGTAAGTTATTCCAGTAACTGGCAGATGCCATAAAAGTAAGTGGATGCAGCGTTTTATGTGTTCGTAAAACTGCTCCCACCATGATTAAACCGCGGCTGTAATCTTACTAAATTAAATTTCAGACGAATTGAGGCTTATCCACTTATCTTCTTGATAAATAAGTCATAACATAACATCACGCCTATATTACCCAGAATGGTATGGCAGAGGTGTACAACCCACATTTCAGTTTTTATAGCGGTTTTTATACGACCTATGACGGGTTATAATCAAATTGTTGTTAGCTCATAAACTCATAAACTTATTTATTGGTAATAATAATTACACGTCATTACAGTAAGTCCTCCTCCTCGCTTCGATTTCCTCATTACTGAGGGTCGTGACCTCTTTTGTGGATCATCAATTCCCGAGTGATGGTCCGCCATCTTTGCCTGTCCTGGGCTGTGTGTAGTGCGGTGTGGACCGTGGTGTTTAGGGTAGTGCGGACCTGATCAGACCAGCGTATCGGGCTGCGGCCTCGGGGTCTCAAGTAAGTAGCATTAGAAAAATTAAAACAATTAAACCACAAAACAATAATAATAATAAGATAGAATTAAAAAATAAAATATCAAAAAGTGCATAAGTCATTGTTATAAAATAGAATAAATCAAATAAATGTCAAGTCAAAATTATTATTTAGTTCTTAAAAAACTCTTGAACTGAATAGTGGTAATAACGGTCAATAAACATATATGTTTTAATAATATTTGAGGACTATGATATAATTCTCTATGATATAATTTCGGGGAGTCACCACCGAACTGGAACAGCGTCAGGTATCGCCTCTCCCATTCACGAAAGCTCTATCACTACTAATTCAATTCATCTCAATCTCTTTTTCAGGAATAATAGAAGCGGTAGTATCCTTCATTCTAGCAACTGTGGCAGCTGCCATAAAAGCAAGTGGATACAGCGTTTTATGAGTTCATAAAACTGCTCCTACCATGATTAAATCATAGCTGTAATATTACTAATTTGAATTTCAAACGAATAGAGAGACAGATAGATACTTAAAAAAAATCATAAAGGTACCAGTTACTCGCTTCATCTTACTTGCGCAATCAGTTTGTGCAAATTGTCTAATGTAAAGAAATTTTAATTTGCGCACGTAAGATTGAGCGTGTTGTCGGCAAAATAACAAGGAGCCTTTTTTAATATAGATGACAATTCGATAATTTTGCCCCAATTTCACAGGAGTTAGATAAACCATATACTGGTAGGATAAGCTTATAACACACATTTTTAACACGCTTATATTAGCTTCACCTGTATGACTGTATGTATGTATGTAACCGACTCCTTTGGACTCGATTTTGACCCACTTTAAACGGACAGATTTCATTAAAATTTTGCTTGCACACCTGTCAAAGATCGATGACAATGCAATAATTCGATAAAAAAAAAAAAAAAACGCTCTTATAAATAAACCAAAATAAAAAATATAAAATAAATATTACTTAAAAAAAACTAAAAAACACGCTTTTAAAGTACTTCTAACTAAAAAGTGAAAAATAATACCTAATATAAGCTAAAAATGGTAATGAACAAAAAAATTATTGTGAAAAAGCGCGGGTTGCTCGATAGACGAAAAATATGGCACAGAGCGCCCCTTTTTTAGTTTTTTTAAACTATTATTTATTCAAGTGTAACTTGTATCACTTTTATATGCGGTCAGGTTATATTTTATGGGTCGGTTAAGATCTATCGAGCACCTCAGATACTGTCCCTAAGAATTTCCGACTGTTCGAACCCGAGACCTTTAACTTCGTAGTCCTACGGTCTCCCACTCGGCTATCGCTACCGCGAACAGTGCGAACCATCAAAACATTATTTATACTCGATCGTTAAAGTATATTTAGTATAATTCAGACATGTCCGGCAAAACTCGTAAATTACGGTATTAAAAGTACAGGACGGCGCATACAATGGCAGTTATGACCGTTAATCTTTTTGATTCGCTTTAAGTCTAACGCATTACTTGTAATATATTGGTTAAATATTTCATAACTCACACACAACGCCATCTAGTCCCAAACTAAGCAGAGTTTGTACTATGGGTACTAGAATAACTAACACTAATACATAATAATATATACTTTTCTTTTGTGAGTACATACTTATTATACATAGAAACACCCAGACTAAGACAAACCCCCATGTTCATGCACACAAAGATTTGTCTTAAGTGGGAATCGAACCCGCGACCTCGGCGTCGCAGGCTGGTAGGACACTACCTACTCCACCATCTGGTCGTCAAATTTTATTAAATGCTGTAAGTACTACACACCTTCTGACTACCCTCCCTTACATCAAATTGACAGCTCAATGTTATCAGATAATCAGTTTATTCATGAACATTCTTGTATAAAGATGTACATTCTTGTAGGACATAGTTAGCTTACTTTATAGGGGAACACAGTAATCTATGCTGCAATTTGGTAGCAGATTATAGGTGAGTCAGAGATGTTTACTGCTTATAGCTTGTTCACAAAAGCTTTATCGTCATAAATAAAAAAAAAAACGTTTTTATTATTATTGAGAATACGTTACTCACGTTACTTCAGCCGGGATATGCCGTTCAGTTTACTAGTCGCGCGGAGGCGACGACACGCGATTAATAGCCCAGTTGATGAATCTACGTACTAGATTCAAAACTAGTCGGCATATCACGGCTAAAGTAACGTGAGTAACCCGTATTCTCAATATTAATGTCTTCAACTCACGTCGGTTTTAATAAAAACGTTTTTGATCGTGATTTAAGCGAGAAGACTTCTACTGTGCCGAATAGACTCCGAAACTACTAGGTCAATCTTGATGAAAATGTCGTAGTGATAGTTCAAGGCTGAATGAACATAGGCTATCTCCTTTTTGTCTACATACCACGCGGGTAGAGCCACGGGAAACTGCTAGTGTTGTATTATCACGGTGTTTTTACCCGACTACAGCGATGCCAAAAGGAAGGGTTATGATTTGGCAGTCTATGTATGTATTACATGTTTGTATATGTTCTACCGGAGCGCCTAATATACTGAACGGATTTTAATGAATGAGGTGTCATTAGAATCGTACGTTTGGTTTTCCTGGGCGGTATCCGCACTTAGTCCTCCTATGGGACCGTTGTACGTGAAAGGTTTCCCGTTTACTCCAGCCAGCCTAAATCGGTTCAGAAGGAAAGCAGCTTCCGAAGACTGCTGCAGGCTTCCGGAAGAGATGTTGGTGACTGAAGAATTTGTGTCTTGGTCGGCCACGCTGCTACATTCCATGATGACATGCTGTGGCGTTTCTTCTGCCTTCATGCATCCTCTGCATGGTGGGCTGTCTGTTGTTAGAATCGTACGTAATAGGCCGGGTGACATAGGCTGTATAAATATAATTAAAATTTTATATAACGGAATTTAAACGTCACATTCTACGTCTACGTCAGACATAATCGTGACGTGTTTGGTATCAAATTAAAGTTCTAAGTGAGTACATTACAAATATGTATACTTATCATATTTAAGTTAAAATCATAATTAAGTTAAGTTAAAATACAGTTCTCGCGGTCCTCTCTGTGTAGCAAACCAAGATTAAGTAGAATATTATTACGTAGTCGTGCTATAGTTTTAACTTAATTCTTTTTAAGGTAATCATTTGTAACAGCAGCGTACAGGGTACTATTATAGGTTTAAGTATCACTACCCATAGTACCCAATACCCATGTTGTCATGTCTCACAAACTGTGTGCTAACTCTTTTATAGGCACTGCTACGTTTATGGGATCGTACAGAAAATTGTTGACTTTTCAGACAGAAGGATATTCAGTTTATTATATATATATTTTTCATCATCTGTCAAAAACTGTCAAGTAAAGAGTGCACTTAACTGTTCCCCGCGTTTTGAATATTCATATTCTTTGGCAATTTTCACGTTTTAACCTGTTGAGTGTATTTAAAAGTGAACTTTAGATGCCTTATTTACTTTAACGATAGTGTCATTAGCGATCATTTCGCTAAAACAGGTGAAAAAGCGCTAAACGTGTACGTTTTAGTATATAAATATAATAACAACTATCAATAGTGCCAGCGGTTAACCGAACTAATATTTGACAACTGTGACAAGTGCTAGCTGTCATTGACTACTATTTGACATACTATAGCTGTGTTGTCACCATTAAAAAATACTCATAGACAATATTAGTGTTACCAGAGTTCGCTTAGTGATACCAGTGCCGCGAAAGGGATACCAGTGCCGTGAAAGGGATACCAGAACTATAAAATAATTTCTAATTAGGCCGAAACTCAAACTATTAAAATCTTAAAAAATGGTTCGATGCGCGAGATGCGGTGATGAGGCCTCTGATGTTATTCAATGTAATATCTGCAAGAAACATTATGACTTTCCGTGTTCTGGAGTCACCGAGGTCGGTTACCGTAAGCTGGGTCCCGAGAGACAAGCAGCATGGAAATGTTCGAGTTGCAAATCAGCGCCACCTTCTTCTAGCTCGGATTTGGGGTCCCCTAAACCTATATCCCTAGCTCAATTAATGCAGGAAATCTCGAATATCAAGCTAACGCTTAATCCGTTATTGGAGGTCGTGGCTGATATCAAGGATATAAAAAATGATATGGGTCTGCTTAAATCGTCAATGGATGACTTTGCTACAAAATACAAAGATTTGGACGAGAGGGTTCGAGTTGTCGAAAAGACGAAGGATGAAGTCTTAGGTATGCGGACAAGGTTAGAGGAGATTGAAAACAACCTAAACGAGCGAGATCAATTCATGAGGCTAAACAATATCGAAATTAAAGGAGTGCCGCAAAGGGAACACGAAAATCTTTTTGATGTCGTTGGCAAAATCGCTTCCAAGATTCAGTATCCCATTACGAAGCACAACATAAATTTTGTCGTGAGAGTTCCGTCTAAGGAAAACAGAGTCAAGCCCATTATACTGTCTTTTTTGAATAGGTACGTTAAGGAAGACTTTGTAGCTGCAGCACGTGACTATAAAACCCTTTGTCCAGCTGATATTAATCTTGAAGGAACTAGCCGGATTTATGTTAATGATCACCTTACTATCCAAAATAAGATTTTACTAACCAAGGCAAAAAAGTTAGCAAAGGAAAACGACTATCAATTTGTTTGGGTAAAAAATTCCAAAATCTTTGTCCGAAAAGACTTAACATCAAAATCTTTTCCTATAAAAAACGAGAAAGATCTCACCAAAATCCACTAATGTTTGCTCTACTTTATTTATACTTCAGTTATTTAAAAAATCTGAAAAACAAATCTTTTATAATCGCATGTTGTTTGCTGGTGTTCCTTTGTGTGTTACTCTACCCAAGACCATTATTTATTAAAATGATTTCTTATCTGTCAACTAACCAACATCTTGTTATGACTGCTATATTTGTCAATTTGTCAAAGATTATTGTTTATATGCTGCATGCTGTTTTTGAGTGGCTCGTACCTTATGTTTTAGATAAATTGACGCGCTGTGTCCTATTTGCCTATGTTACAACTTGCTTATTTGAACATTTATGGATTGTATTACTGGTTACTAATGCTTAATTTCTACTACCAAAATTGTAGGGGGCTCCGCACCAAGACTTCTTCTTTCTACCGTAACCTTTGTATGTGTAATCATGACATTATCTTGCTGACTGAGACTTGGTTGGTTGAGAGTATCGGTGATAGCGAACTATTTGATCACCGATATGTGGTGTTCCGCCGTGATCGAGATTATACCCTCACAGACCAATCTAAGGGAGGTGGGGTACTTATCGCCGTTCTACGTCATCTGTATGTTGAGCATAACCTAGATTGGAGGTCAAGTGCTGAGGATATTTGGGTAACGCTAAGATCCCGCAACTTGCAAAATGAAGTTATTAAAGTGCATATCTGCACGTTATATTTATGTCAGCAGAATAGGGGTAATTCGTTCTATTTACAGCTTAGCAACTTTCTAAACAAACTTACAAGTTTAATTGAAACGAATGCAACTGATCATTTTTTGGTAATCGGTGATTTTAATATGAGCGACATTCAGTGGGTATTGCATCATGATGGTTTTCAGGCTGCACGCTCGAGTAACGCGCAGCATAACAATTTCATTGATAAACTGAGTGAATGCGGCCTTATCCAATATAACTCACACAAAAATCATATAGGTGGAATATTGGACCTAGTTTTGTGCAATGACCATGTTTCCGTGTCTGCCTGTTCCGACTCACTTGTTAGTGAAGACCCCTATCACAAAAGCCTGTTAATCAAACTTTCATTTCTTTTTTCAATCTCACTCAAGGAGCGTCCGCGTACAACATTTTGCTATCAGCGTGGAGACTACAGTAGCATTTGCAGAGAACTTACTGACCTCAACTGGGAGGCGTTGCTTAGTGCTCAGTGCTTTGATGATGCTGTGGGTGCTTTCTATGATACATTGTACCATCTTAGAGACAAATATATTCCCTCGCGCCTGCCCAAAAGTACCCGTTACCCTCCTTGGTACAACGGTGCACTGATTAAATGTATTAAAGAAAAATTCAGATACTTTAAAAAATATAAAACTTATAATAATAGGTCTGATGGAATCACTTTTAACTTACTTCGTGACAGAGTAAAGAGGATGGAAGATACATGTTACAAAAATTATATTATGAGTATTGAAATGTCTATAACCGAAAACCCTAAGCGTTTTTGGTCATATATTAAGGACAAACGAGGTAACAGCAACTACCCAGCACTTATGACCTATGCCGATTTGCATAGTGATACTGGACCAGGCATTAGTGAGCTATTCTCGGATTATTTTGCATCCAATTTTAATAACAATACTTCTATGCCACCGCACTCTGCCATGTTAACCAGTAGCCAAGTCTGTGACATTTCCACTTTTCAGGTCAAAAAGGAACAGGTCCATGAGCTTTTAAAGACACTGGACCCATGCAAGTCTGCCGGTCCCGACCTATTACCAGCTACTTTTTTGATTGCTTGTGCTGAAGCCCTATCCACGCCTATCGCTATGCTTTTCCAACGGTCATTGAATGAAGGTGTTGTGCCAAATGTGTGGAAATCAGCTTTCGTTACACCTATTCACAAGAGTGGGTCGAGGACCGCAGTTTCAAATTATAGGCCTATATCGAAATTATGTTTACTTGCGAAGGTTCTCGAGCGTGTAGTTTACAATCAAATTTATGATTCAATAAAATCTGTGTTTATACCCGAACAACACGGCTTTTTGAGGGGTAGGTCGACTGCTTCCAATCTGCTGGTATTCAATGAGTACCTAACCAGTAATATGGATAGTGGCGACCAGGTTGACGTGGTCTATACCGATTATAGTAAAGCCTTTGATCGTATAGACCACCAAATCCTCCTTTCAAAACTTCTAGATCTTGGTATTCACGGTGGTCTCCATAGGTGGTTCTCGTCATATCTCCTGAACAGGTCTCAGGCTGTGGTGTTGAGTGGCTACGTTTCGTCATGGGTCAAAATCCCCTCAGGAGTCCCACAAGGTTCTTTGTTGGGCCCCCTGCTTTTTGTTATTTTCATCAATGACATTGGCTCCTGTTTTTTAAACTCAATGTTTTTGTTATTTGCTGATGACATGAAAATATTTCGTACAGTTAATAATACTCAAGATGCTAACTTAATGCAGGATGACCTCCAACGTCTTGATTTATATTGTCACTACAACAAACTAGATTTGAATGCATCTAAATGTTTTACTATGAGTTTTACACGTAAGCGCCATATATATAAATTCGACTATTTAATCAAAAACCATAAACTGGAGAGGAAAACTGTTGCAAGAGATTTGGGAGTAGTGCATGATAGCAAGTTGCTATTTGATCACCATGTTAACCATGTGGTCAACAAAGCTTTTAGGGCTTTAGGTTTCTTGATTCGCTGTTCCAGGGACTTCAGAAATATGAAAACCATCAAAATACTGTATTGTTCCTATGTACGAAGTCACCTGGAATATGCTTCTCAGATCTGGAACCCACGATATGCTTGCTACTCGAATGATATCGAGATGATTCAAAGAAAATTCATTCGTTACTTAGGTTTTAAATTTAAATTATTCCATCTAACTGATCTCACCTATGAGCAGCGTTGTGTTAAATTGCATATTCTTCCTTTGCATGAAAGACGAAACATTTCGGACATAACTTTTCTTCTCAATATTGCCCAGGGTATGATTGACTGTCCTGAGCTTCTCTCAAAGATTAAGTTGCGAATACCACAAAGAAATTTACGCAAAAATCTCTTGTTATACAGACCTCCGAGCCGCTCAAACTTTAGAATAAATAGCTTTATGCCTAGAGTGTCTTGTGAATTTAACAAATTGAATGTTGACAGTCATTTTGATCTCTTTACTACTAGTAAACATTCTGCTAGAACCCATCTAACGAATTACTTTGTTAAAAATGTGTAGATTTGTTATTACTAAATTTAATTTTAGATACTGTTGTGTGTAGTTTTTGTAGGCATGTGAAGCCTTTTTTCTTACATTTTTTTTTTTTTAATATTAAGTTTTAAGGTGTCAGTTGGGTACTCTTTTCTTTTAACAACTATATAGTGATTTAATTTAAAATTTTGTAATGTTACCATTATGTTGCTGACTGTATGTGGAAGCTTGTAATTGGCGTCTGCTGACCTATTTTGTTCAATTATTTGTGTGTGGCTGTTAGCTCCCCTAATAAAATAAAATAAAAATAAAATAAAATAAAATAAAATAAAATTTATGAATGTGCTGGAGGGTGAAAGCAGGTAAAGGAGCCATGACCTCACCTATAACCTGCCGCTAAAGGTATTTGTATCTGTGTTACGGTGAATGTGACCAATTGAAAAAGAAAAAAATAATTACCGGTAATTATTAACAATTTATGATTTTTTCTAATTGTTATTATAATATTAAAATTTTCACTTTTGCCACCGAACCTTTTCTTTAAGAAAATCGCAAACGTATAGGATTACGATTGCAAGAACACTTATCAGTGATTAAGCACAGTCCAGCACGCAGTCATGATGTAACACCTGTGTTTACACCCTGTATTGTAGCTCGTATCGTGTCGTTATGTTTTAAAGGCAATCATTTGTAACAGTAGCGTACAGGGTACTATGAGGGTTAAGTGTCACTACCCATAGTACCCAATACCCATGTTGTCATGTCTCACAAACTGTGTGCTAACACTTTTATAGGCACTACCACGTTTATGGGATCGTACAGAGAACTGTTGACTTTTCAGATACGTTAAAACTGTTTAGGTTAGCTATATAGTTAAAAGAAATTGCAATATTACTGGTTTTACTAAATGTTAAAGTAAAAATAATTTAATATGAATGAATATCGCTTTTATAGAAGACTTCACGAGGCTTTGTTTAATCGTTGAGTTATACGAAGAGATGCAAAAAAAAATCCTGGCTGCTGAAAACTTTTATACAAAGTTTAAGTAAATTTGTGTTTAAATTACATTACATACATACAAGAAACTCATTTTTTTGTGTTACTATTATTATACTTAAACTTAATCGGACTGACATGTACACAATTGTATAAAAGTCCTTAAAAATAAAGATTAAAACACATATATACAGAGAAACAGTGTTGTATCTGGTTACTTTTATTACCAAGAAAAAGTTAATTTGTACCATCTTTATAATAATATTATTTGACTTCTAAGGCAAACCTTTTGGATTATTTTACACCATCGAAAGTATGTTAAACAATCCAATTTACCGCAAAAAAAAAGTAATTCACCAAAATCAATCAAACTAACCACAACTTAGTACAATCGAAGTACGACAAAGACTTCGACAAATAGCCCTACAGTTGCTAAGCGGAGTGCACACCAGACGCGCGGGCTGGTTCAATGTTTATCTTAAAAGCACGCGCGCGTGACTGCCCCACGACGTTCATTTTCAAAAACAATCAGCGGGGACTCAACTTTCGTACGTAAACCACACCACAGTATTCGTATTGACAAATGGATTTTACCTTTCAAAGAAGTACTTTGTTCTTAAATCCCTCAGGCAAATTTGCCTGAATATGAGCCTATATTATTGGAATATTTACGTTAATGATGAGAAATACTTCGAACGCGCGTTTTCAAAAGTTGCAAATTATGTTAATAGTGTAGTTACCAAAAACATAAAAGATTATTTTTTCTTCTTGTTGATGGCTCTAAGTCAAATTTTATTTTGACTTGCCATCGTGGTGAAAGGATTAGCCAATTCGCTTTGGAGAAATCGCGAATTGCCCAGGGTGCGCCGGACGTAGGGAATCGTTGTGTACGTCACTCTGGGAGGCTCCTTTCATTGCACAACATAAAAGTGAAATGAATATTTGCAAGTAAGCAATAAGCATTTTGGTACAGGTATAATTTAAACCTTCGATATCGCTTTACCAACTAAGCTAGAACCCTTAATTTCTCGCCATTACGTGACGTCAGAAGCGGCAGGATGGTATTCCGAGGTCGATGTAGCATAATTTGATAAGCTATATCCCATTAAAAGAATTAAACAATTATATTCAACACTCTTATGTCAAGATCCCAGTAAAAAACCATTCTCATTCTTGATAGGAAGTAATAAAAAGCTCCAAAGAACAATGTGTTCGCCCCTTAAAGCTCTAAGTCGTTTTCCGTTGATTTAAAGTGGTGTTTGCTAGCTAACATCCGGACTGCACATGCGATATGGAGCGAATTTACGACATTGTAGCACTGCCTTTATTAATACATTTGTTATTTAATTCTACTAATCATTACATTACGGAAGTTTACTAAAAACTCAGCCACCAGATGCCGCTCGGATGATAAATGTATGGTAATGAAATGAGCATGTTTGAGAGTAATGCATCTACATTATGACGACCGGATCGCGGATTTGGTGGTGTACCTGCCTGCGACGTTGAGGCCGCGGGCTCGATACCCGCTCAAGACGAATTGCACTAACTTCCGCTCAAGTGGTACGTAGATAAAAAGTAGCCTATATGTTAATTTTTAATCCAAGCTATAAACTGTCACGCAGTGGGCAATATTATTAAAATCGGTCTGTCTGTCCGAGCGTGAAGAACTAAAAATGATGCCTACACAAATGTTCGCCTTTATAATGTGATTAGTGTAATTATTATTTGGCGATTCGTCTCCTTTCCGACACTACGAGTATTTGATACAAGAAAACAACAACGACATATCATATCCCGCTTTTGGCAAACCATTACACATTAAAATTATAACCTTAGCTAGCTTCTGTACGACATCTAAACGACTTTACCACAAAGGGTAAGCAGACGGCTGTAAAAATTACGCTCGTTTGCTTTTACGAGCAAGCACTAACCCCCCTAAGACATAAATAGAAAATAATTCATACAAAATTATTCGTTAAACAACATTTGCACGACTTGAAAGGGAGTAGAATTAAGTTGTATGTTTGTCTGGTGCCTAATAGCGCAGAAACGACTGGACCAATTTCGTTAAGAGACTGGTTGGGTATTACTAAATAGTTTATGTATCAGGGGAGACCGAAAACGAGTTGTGGCTCGGTTGGACTAAGATTAAGTCCGGTTTTATAGATTTGAAATGTCTTTTCGAATATTAGTCGCTCAAATTAGATAATGTCTGTTAAAAAAATAAGAATTGAAAAATATAATTAATTTCAAAGACAAAAAAAAATTGGATATAAATATATAGGTAGTTTTCATATTGTTTATTACTCTCTGGTCAGATTTCATCTCATGACTATCTGGCAATTTATCTCAATATATCGTACTTTGTATAACAGTTTTGGAGTACCTACCATAAAGACAAATTCTTTATTTTTTTGTGCTTTTTATTGTGTGCAAAGCAAGTCGAGATAGATAATTATGTTGATTTAGTTGATACCGTCGTATACCCGTCCGGTTACATCAGAATATCAGCGCTGCAGGGCTTAAAAGCATTGTAGCATATGGCTAAGATTCCATTTCGGGTAAAAGTATCTTAATTGTTAAAAAAAAAAAAAAAGTAAAATAAAGTATCTATGTTTTATTTTTACTCGAATAAATACGTTTCTTTCTTTCATTCTTTTTTATTTGTCGCACGCCAATTTTTAAGTTAAAAAAAACGTGAAAGGTCAATCTTGGTATCGCTATGCTACCCCGACAGAGGTCTCTCTCTGCTGTACCGGTTAGGCGTGGACCGTCCAAAACACTCAAAACAGCAAATATAATACGCAAAATATTGTAATTTGGTTGATTTCACGGGGATCAAAGCAATCGGAAAGTTCATACCGCTGATTTCTTAGTCATAACCTGCGTTTTTTATTGAAATATTCGAAAAAAAAAGCTAACCCACCATATTCATGAGAATATGGTGGGTTAGCTTTTTTTTTCGATAATAATTTGAACGAATATATGCACAATTACCACAAACGAATTTTACTTTATGTAAATGAATATTAACTAATCAATTGACGATTAAAAATAACCAGTTACCTCCCGTCGTGTGTTAACAGGAGTCCCATAGTTTCAAATTTGTTACATGAAGAAACATAGCTACGTCGTGGTTTCATCTTTGGCCTATGGCGTCGCGTATGCTCAATGTCCTATTTAATAAAGATGATTTTTTTTTATCATTTTGTCAAATTTTGAATCATGATGAATTCCCGACTGTTTGCTATCGGAGAGTAAAAAATTGATTGTCATTATTTAATAGAGAGGACAAGCCACTTTTGTAGAGGTTTTTTTGGAAATGCCACTTCCCAAGGAGGTTAATTTGGGGTTAGAAATGTAATAGAGAAGTTCCTGAATTTTGTAGAAAATAGCATGTCATCGAATTCCAACAGCTAGTTTATCAATGTGAAAGTTTGTGAAGATACGTGTGCATCGATGTTTGTTACTCTTTCAAGACGAAAGTACCGGGTAGATTTTGATAATATATTGCACAGATGTAGCTTGTAGTCTGAAGTAATAATTATAAGCTACTTTTTATCGCTGTTTACCACAGGCGAAAGCTCGTTCACTATAAAAACATGAAATTAAACCACCCATGGTGCGTTACAGTTTAACAAGAATCCCATGGTTTCCAAGTTTATTGCATTATGACTTTTACGAGTATTCCTATATCCCCTTGTAATAAATCATTCAAATTTGTAACGCGGTGTAAAGCTGTTTTGTATAGGAGCCACTCTATTATTTTGAAAGTACAACTCTATTAACTTGGAGTCGTTTTGTTAGAAAATAAATATAATTTAATAATGTGTAAGTTTCAGCAGCAAAAGCTTTTATGGATGCTTTTGTAGTTCCATGATGAATTTGGTATATCAATTTTGACGCGATTTGATGCCATGTATTTGCTACAAAAATAATGAATAAAAAAAATAAGAATATTCATTGATGAAAACACCCGATACTGCCCAAAGATTCAATTGAATGGAAACTTAATCACAGAAATAAATTTAGGTATATTTGCTACCAGATTAGTCGTAACGAACATGTCTTTGGTGTAATTGCTAAGTCAAGAAACGTAATTCTGTTTTAAACTAGCACGACTTTGGGTTACTGGCGGTTTAAATTCCACTTACATATCCACGAAAATCCATGAATGTCATCTTATGTTCTTGATTATACCTGCCATATTTGGCTTGATACAAATAAGACCAGTCTAGCATCCTTTGGATGTTTACGCGCACAAAATGCAGTATTACAAGTCTGATTCCTCCACAAAAACATATTTGTTTCTCACCGGAGACAGGCCATTAAATCACAAACGAATCTTGTTTTAAAGAAATAAACATAGTAAAAGTAGGTACGATAATTATCGTGGACGAGCTGCAGGCATTCGACACCCATAATGGGAACCGTTTTAATAAAAAGTCACAGTAATGACATATTACTAGTATGCCGCTAAAGACGGCGGCTGACTTGGTTGACAGCTAAATTACAGAAACTCAAGCAAATATGCTAGTTTTTAGAGTGTTTGAAACCTCATCACACTACAATTTCGCGCATATGAAGTGTCATTATAGTCTTTATTCCTGCAAATGCTTTTTTTTTGTAAACGTGTAACGGACGTTGGGCCGAACGGACGTGCAGTCCTCCTCATAGTAAAGTGGTAACGACAGTACATAAACATCTACATTCTGTATAAGGTTGTAGATGCGCCTTTAGATTTGAGGACTACGATTCTATGCCCCATGTACCAGTAATTTCAGAGCTGTTTCTTCATAATCTTATCAAGCAAGCACTACTATTTGGGGGCAGGATAGAAGCTAGATTAGTTATTGGTGCTTTCTCCGTCGAGTTTGTTTTCAAAAACCCTTCCATAAAACAACGACAATAAATGGTCAATTACCCATGCATAGTAAGTTTTTAAATTAAATTGTATGTACATTTTTAACAAGATACAACATTAATATAATTCTAGTTGCATACAACTTTTCAATTAGTATTCCGGAACGTCTTTGCGAACACTTAATATAATACTAGGGTTTGATACTATCCCTGCATTAACAATATGGGTGCTAATTGTTTTGATGGAATGATAGGAATTTATAATAACATAAAGTATTATTATCGTAGTATTTAAGCAGCATTTTAATTAAGTGTACATATTTTATAGCCTTAAGTTGTTTTTCATAGGGTGGTCTGAACTTTTTAATTTATTAATAAAATCGATGGCTACCTCATAATTTTAATTTTTGTTTTCTAGACATTCCTATACGATAACGACTTATAATTAAAACAAGTATTAATTTTCCCATCTAAAGAGTCAACAAAGCTATCTAATTATACATAGTCACTAATATTATAAATTCGAAGGTAGCCATGAAATCCATCTAGACAAGAATTGATATGGAGCTTGGCAAAAGTACCAGGTATAAGTCCATTTATCGACATACAACGTGGGCAAAGCCGCAGTCGCAAGCTATTTGTACTATAAATAAATTAAATTACTATTAATGATATTTTAAACTTGAAACAAGTCTGGCACCCAACTTAAATAAAAGTAAACGTTCCCGCTGGCTACTGCAGCAATGTATTTAATAATATTCTTTATCTTATCAGGTATGATTTATGCATATTTTATTTATTCTTACTATTTATAAGCATAATTTTACGGACGAGAATATGAAATGCCGACCTTTACTACCTTGACAAAACGTGTCGAATTCTGGTTTCTTATAATGGCTTGATTTATCTTTAAGTTTTACACGAATACTATTATACAAATTATTGCGAAAATAAAAAGACTTGATTTTAAAAACACCCAATCAATTTATGAGCTAAATCACTCACCGTAGGTTTGTCAAAATGGAGTTGCCATACAAAACCATGATTTGAAAACTTCTTTGCGGTGTCCGTAGTTTACACTTTTACGGGTATTTTTAATTATAGCTTTTATTTCCTTATATTTTTAGATAATACATCAGGTTAATGTATATGTGAATGTAATAGATGTTAAAATCAGACAATGATAGATAACAATTTGCATGGTGCTAGCATGGCTAAGGCGTTGTCCTGCTTGAACTGCAGTACGCGACGCCTTGCGATGCGACATAAACCGACCAATACTTCACGCGACGTGTAAGACATCTAGAATCAAACGCGACACGCGCTTCACGTGCGTACTTCAGTTTGACAGCTGGCCAATAGGAGAGCTAAGAAAAGGAATATTTTTTCGATTCTTTATCTTATTGGTTATTTACAGCTAGTGTCGCCTATTGCCGTTCGAAATGAGTGGCGTTAAAGGTTTAATACGTGCTCTATGCTACCTTGCGTCTCATCGCGCAAGAACAAGTCCGCACTTCGTCCTATCTCGTCGCGTAATGATAAATGCGACAACGTCGGCCATAAGTACTAACATCGAGTATTTTATTTTCATATCTTCGCGTAGCGTAGCAAAGCGTAGCATCGTCGCACTTATCGATTAGGTAGGACAACGGGTAAGTGGCCGTAGTGAATCACGTCACTTATCACAGTTATCACTCTTATCATTCATCTTGTATTAACATCATCTAGCTTTAACAAAAGTAATCACATTTTTAAATTGCTGACATTGTGATAAATGCTTTGTAATATCTTCAAATTGTTCTCAGATCATTATCTATGTTCAGTATTATTTGCTACTTGCAAATTAGTCCGCGTGCTATTCACGCTGAGTTCTAGCTATCTGCTAAAAGAAGTCTCATCAAAATAATAGCAAAGCAGTTTTGAAGATGGCTCCTTGAATTTTATAAAACTGATTAATGGCTAGATACATTTCAAATTACTATAAGCGGGCTTACGCAGTACGCGGTTAGCCGGAATGCCGTCAGCCGTCAGGTCCGACCGCATTCAAAAATTTGTATGTCCTGCCGATGTGTACAGTGGGCCAATGAGTTAGGTATGCACGGCAAAAACTTCTAAGTCAAGGTAAAGAGTTACTACACCAGTCATGGATAAGTGAGTTACATATCTTAATAGTAGGTATACTACACTTTTTAAATATGTAGTTCACACATGCATAACTATTGCAGTCAGTTTTCACTATGGCGTAGAAGTTTTTTCCCTGCATACCTAATTGCTTGGCCCACTGTACGTATGTGTCTACGTGTACTATGCGTAATCTACGCACTATGCGGTATGATATAGCATATCATACCGCATTAGTGCGTACTTATCCTAAGTCAGTTATTATTCTAACATTGCAGGAAGATACTTGACATTTATTTCTATAGGTAACATGAGAAGCATTTCACAGCCGGATTTTCGACGGCCATAAAACATCAAAACTAAAGTCGTCAAAGGAGACATTGTATTTTTAATGGACGTCTAACTAGCATATCGGTGGAACTCCTCGTCCTTTACGATATAAGGAATAAAAGAGTTTAATCTGTTTCATCATCGTCAAGTAAACTTTAAGCAAAGGATAACGTACTTTAACACAAAAAAATATAATACTAAAGAAATGAAGAAACAGCTGTGTTGGATTTTAGGTTTATGTGATTATTTTTTGGTCAATTATTTCCTCTCACGCGATACTTTGTGGAATGATGTAAAATAGTTTTAGTCGAAAGGAAATGATTGTTTTTTTACGTGAACCGCAGCTGACTTTAACTAAAAATCATTTATCAACTCCTTAAATCATTCCACAAAGTTTCGCTCGAGAGGAAGTTGCTCCTCGATGACTGTCACGGATTCGATTCCAGAATAAAGTACTCAGGAATATCGTGAACGCGCCCTCGTATGTAAGAAATTGCGACCTCCACAGGGACCTCAACATTGACGTCGTAGATAAAGTGATGCAAAAATTGGCAGAAGCCCACGAATATATGCTTCATCATCACGTTAACGTCGAGGGCATCCAGCTCCTCGACAATACGGACAACGTAGAACGGACAAAACCATATGAGTTAGTTAGTGTTAGTGATTAAGGGAAAAATTACAAACAAAAACAGTGATAGTTCAAAAGACAACATGAACAAAGTTTCTTCGCCTTAATAAAAACTAAGTAAAGTGTTATTGGACGCCTCTTAGATTTATGTTTACATATTAATTTAGGTTAAAATAGAATTACTCATTAGCCTTTATGGGCTAGATTGTAATAAAATAAGATATTTGTGATATCTTACAATACAAAAACCGGCCAAGTGCGAGTCAGACTCGCGCACCGAGGGTTCCGTACAAACCTGTAGGTATATAAGTAAAAGTTATGGTATTTTAACGTTTGCTGGGTCAGCTAGTAAGTTTATGATTATTAAAAAAAATATACTATGTGATGTAACTAAAAATTTAAGATTTTCGGAATTTTTCCTATATGTGTACTTTATAACGTTGCTTCATGCCAAATTTCAAGATTCCAGGTCGTCTGGAAGTATCCTTTAGGTTTTGATTCCCTTGCGAGTAGTTGCGAGTTTCAAAATATGCGGCTTTAATTGCTGTATCTTTTGATTGCGTTGACGTAGAAGTTTGATTTTGTTACAGCTTAAAGATATTATAGACTTAAGTATTTGTTAAGAATTTCAATATAATACCACTACGCGTTCATGAGTAAAGGGGTAATAAGTTTAAAATTATTAAAAATATTTTTATTATATGATGTAACTAAAAATTTATGCTTTTCGCAATTTTTCCTTTATCTGTGTTATAAGACGTTGCTTCGTACCAAATTTCAAGATTCTGAGTTCACGGGAAGTACCCTGTAGGTTTTGATTCCCTTGCGAGTGTCGAAAATTTGCGGCATAAACGGGAGTATCTTTTGATCGCGTTGACTTAGAAGTTTGATTTTTTCACAGCTCCAAGAGACCATAGACTTGAGTATTTGATATGAATTTCAGCTTGATACCTCCACGCGTTCCTGAGAAAAAAGGTCTTGACAGACAGACAGACAGACGGACAACAAAGTGATCCTATAAGGGTTCCGTTTTTACCTTTTGAGGTACGGAACCCTAAAAAAGGATTCGGGTACTATTCATTCAAGTTATAAATCTTGTAACTCTTACTTGACGATAGTGAAACCGGCTCTTAGTGTAAAAAGATTAGCGTTAAGATATAAAGCTTGACTTTGTCCATGACAAGGCAGCTGTGACAAACGGACATTCAAACGCGTCGTAAACACGTTTCAAAGTCGCTTTATTCTTTATTAACTGTTGATTGTGTTAGTTTTTATTATAGGTTAGGTGTGTCTTATTTGATGTATAGCGAATGGAGGTGTAAAACAACTAATTGGTATGAAGCTCGTAAATATTGATCCATTTTTAACCGACTTAAAAAAAGGAGGAGGTTCTCAATTCGACTGTTTTTTTTTATGTTTGTTACCTCATAACTTTAGACTGGGCGAAGCGATTTTAATGGTTCTAATTTTATTTCGAAAGCTGGTGTGTCCCGTGTGGTCCCATTGCCATCAGGTCACGATCTGATGATGGGATCCTAGAGAAATCGAGGGCAACCCTCAAATTGTAAAGGCTTCTTTATTGTTTTTCGGGTATTACCTAAAGCTACATTTCATGGTGGATATCACCATTTCATTTTGGCTTGCTACTTTTATAGTGTTCCAATGGTCGATTGTTGATACCATAATTCATTAAATAGACGGTTTTGGTTCCGCCGTTGAGTTAGAAAATTACCAAAAGAGCTTAGAACCGCCCGCGGGGGTTTAAACACACCACTAAGGCAAAGGTTCTATCTAACCTTTAAGGATGAGGAATAATTAAAATATTCTTCTTTCAGATATCATCTGACATTAAACCAGCAATTGGTTGAAGTATTTGGGTTTAAATCTTTGAACCCAAATACTTCAACAATACTTTGACTTTGTCGTCAACAATATGGATGGCGGAGTGGGTAGTGTACCTGCCTGCGACGCCAAGGTCGTGGGTTCGATTCCCACTTAAGACAAATCTTTGTGTGCATGAACATGGGGGTTTGTCTTAGTCTGGGTGTTTCTATGTATAATAAGTATATATTTACAAAATAAAAGTATATATGTATTAGTATCAGTTATTCTAGTACCCATAGTACAAGCTCTGCTTCGTTTGGGACTAGATGGCGTTGTGTGTGAGTTGTGAAATATTTATTTTATTTTATTAAATCTCTAGGTATGGCTTTTAAAACTGTTCAACCTTTTATATCATTTGTTGTCAAATAAATAGGAGCCATAAACCATTCACCGTCTCATCCTCAAAGAACTTGACGGTGGTCTTCAAATTGCCACGTGTGAGGTGATGCTAGTTTCCTGTCAGTCACAGCTGTCAGCGTTGACAGCACAAAGTCCCACTTTACGTCTTCACGCCTAATTCTTAAGCACTTAACTTGAGCTCATGTTCATTTCCTTTATTGGTAGTGACTAAAGAGTATCGGTTGCGTATTAAGTATTATAGTTTCGGAGCCAGTGGCTTTCCAGCTTACGTCATTTTATAAAAGCTGAAAGATTCCTTGTTGGTTGTAGGTGGCTTTGGGATATATTTAAAAAAAAAAAATTAAAAAAAAGTTACGTCGTAGTATGAATCGCATGGATATGTAAACATTGGCTAAGGAAAAACAAAAAGGAACACGATTAGTATGTACCTAAACAGTTCTGCACAGGTAAACGTAACAGGTAACCTGCCGCCAAATAGTAGTGCTTCCATTAGGTACTGTGTTCCGGTTTGGTGGTGAGATCAGGCCCTGAAATTACTGGCACATGAGGCATAACACCGTAGTCCTCAGCTGCAGCGACGCATCTATAATCTGCTTTTGTGGATTGTTGATGTCCATGGGCTGTACTCCACTTACCATCAGGTGGACTACACGTTCGTTCGCTGTGGGCGTAGTATAAAAAAAAGGAGTTCGATGGATAAAACCGGAAAATAGAGTATGCATGTATTGAGCATTATCAATATTGTGTCACCTGAAATATTTTCATTCACAAATACAAATAAACAAATAATAATGAGCCATAATTCATAAAAAAATAAGCCTAAACGCCACTCCGTGCCGGGCCGTGGACGGACAGATTTGATTCTAGGAACAGTGAATAAATCATATTACAGCAACTAAATATTAATACTAGGATTTAGTTAGCTAAGGCAGGCTTATTAGTAAGCTGTTCGGATTATATTATGTAAGCTGACGAGGAGTATTGAGATTAAAACGATTATATTTAATCAATACTGTTGGGCATAGAAAATGCACAAAAAATGTATTTGAAGATTTTCAGTGCGTGAAGGAGTATATAAATATTATTCCGTAAGTCACATGAAGATACAGGATTTCAATGACATACTTTATTATTTTATAAAATTATGAAATACGGGTGTTACTCACGTAATGTTGGTCTATTTAGTCGACCGCGGTTTCGCCTATACGTCTAGGCATTATCAAGAGAGTGCGATACGTCGCGCCTAATATCGCGCGATAATGTTACAAACTCACGTCAGTTTTAATAAAAATACTTTATAATTATTGACATACTTCATGGTTCATTCATTTCTCTTCATTAACCGACTTCAAAAAAGGAGGAGGATCTTAATTCGATTGTATGTAAGAGATATCAAGGCCCAACGCTCAAATTTTAAAGGCTTAAATTGGATATTTGCATTTTATGTTGCTAGCTGATGCTGCATTTGAATGCTTGTATTTGAAGTTTTACTTATTATATTTACAATTTGCTTGCAGCGTTAAGCTCATTATTAAACTAGTTTTTTTCCGCGATTTCATCCGCTTGTAAATACTAGTTGTAACTAGTATTATGCTATATTATAATTTCCACGCTTTGGCCCGCGTTCACCCATACTGCTCCGCTCCTGTGTAATTAAACGCAAAGAAAAATATCTAAAAACCTTTATTGAAAGTTAGACTATCAAACACAAAAAGAATTATCAAGATTCGACAAGTAGTTCTCCAGATTAGCGCTATCAAACAAACAAACAAACTTTCACCTGCGGTTTCGTCTGCGTGGTAGGTACATCGATAATAAGCCTAGGTATGTGACGCGCCTTTTAGCCATTTACCTGCATCTAAAATTATTATTCATTAATAAAAATTGTTTTAAAAAAATTACACTTTTTAGTTTTTTTACACTATATTTTTATTTTTTATTTTTTTTTTGTATTTTTTTTTTACGAATTATTGCATTGTCATCGATCTTTGACAGATGTGCAAAATTTTAATGAAATCTGTCCGTTTAAAGTGGGTCAAAATCGAGTCCAAAAGAGACGGTTACATACATACATACAGGTGAAGCTAATAAACGGTCCAGCCGCTTTGAAGACTTGCCGACACAAACAGACAGACAGAGAAAAATCTGTATTTTAGGCAAAGGTCCCGTGCAAAGAACTATACCAACTTAAAAAAACCATTGTTATTTTGAAATAAAAATAGACATGTTAATTTTATTTATATGCATTGATGTATTGATTTGCTCGTTTTACTTATGTTCGCTGGCTAGTTACTTTTAATTACAAAACGGGCTTTTCACACTTGTTCGATAATTCACTGACAGGTGCTTTTGACAGTACAAGATGAACTTATGCCTGTTGTTCAGTGTTCGATAATAGTCCAAGAGCTCACGTCTCACCTATTATAGCAAATTATGGAGTTGTTTTATTCTGCTGGCAACAGAACATGATGAACTTATACTCGTTGTTCGATGAACTTTTTTATTTTAATTTTTCTAGCTGATGCCCGCGAGTCCGTCCGTGTTTAATTCCTTATATATAAACTACGGTTTTACCCGCTCTGCTCCTGTCGCGTTTAGCTTAATATTAAAGCTCACAAATGAAATGGATTTCTTCCGTTTTTGTAACATATTTTATTTATGTTCCGTCTTGTTAGTCGTAGCGTGATTACGACCTACTGGTCTAAATTATGCGCTAGTCTATCACTAATTATTGGCCAGTATTTCCAGAGATTAGTATGTAAAGCCAAACACATGAACAAACAAACTCTTTAGCTTTGAAGTATTAATATAGATAACCTGCCAAGCAGCTCCCTTTTACCTATAATGGCGAATTATGAAGTTATTCAGATGGCAATGACCGTCGTCGCCGTCAGTGTTATGTTGAAAGTTTAACAAAGTTCTTCTATAATGCAATGATTCGTACAAGTTTTTTTTAATTTACAGAAAAATACATTTGAAAGATCTTAAATTAAACACACTGAAACTATCTTACTAACTGAGTCTAATAACTACAAGAAATAGTTTCAAACATAACTTTATAATAGGCATATAAAAGACTTTTCAAAATGTTAGCTAGCTGCTAGATATGTATATAATTTTCAAAATACCAAAAAAAATCTAATCATTTATAACAGTACTAAAAAAATAGATAATATTACTTTCCTAACACTAATGTCTTTGTTGAACTTTCATTATGAAAACTTGCACCGGTCAACGGCTGTTGCCATCGGAATAAGAAATGCCAGCAACCTATTAGCTCCTGTACTATTCGCATAGGTTATTAAAGTTCGTTGGTGCTTGACAAACGTTGACAATGATAAGTTCCTCTTTTCAGTCAAATAATAATATATAGACCTGGTCTTGGATACGGTTGTTTGAATGTAATACAAACGACGGGGTGCATGAAAGGAGCCTCCCCGAGTGACGTACACAACGATTCCCTACGTCCGGCGCACCCTGGGCAATTCGCGAGTTCTCCAAAGCGAATTGGCTAATCCTTTCACCACGATGGCAAGTCAAAATAAAATTTGACTCAGCCATCGACACGACGAAGAAGAAGAATACAAACGACATCATTTACCATTTAAAAAAAAAATCCAAAATATTTGCCATTTAAACCAATTTTGTAACAAAAAAGCTGTAAAATATTCAAACTGCCTATTCCTAAAATCTAGTAGCTATTTTGTGTTCGAAATACTCAAAATCATGACTTTTAGTACTATTATAAAACTTGTCTTAATTTTTTCGTTTCTTATTATGTGACATATTATTATAATTATGACTTACCCCAGTCAACCAGAGGTTGTTGACTGGGGTGACCAGTAACTAACAAGGTTTCGAATAGTTAAGTGCTGCTTTAATTCTATAAATTTCCGAAAAAAGTTCCGAATAGGAATTCCCTTAAATATTTTACGAATGACAAAAAACAATAATATCGTTTTTGATTTTAAATCTGTCCCTGCTGTCACTTTCTTAGACTTCATAACATTTTGCATGCATAATAAAGATAAAATGTGTAAATGTTTTAAGTTATAAATGCAGATATAAACGCATTTTAGTTAAAATAATCTATGTCAAAAAAGCTTAAACAGTTTTGCAACAACCGAATTCAATAAGATAAAGCTCTTAAAAGACCTAGTAAGCACACAACATACATAAAAACTTATCGATGTAAGGACAATCCAAGATTTTTATGATTGACATTTTATCGATCATTCTTCACCGTTAGGTATATTTTATTATTATCAATTATTCACCTTATATTTACATAACGATTTTCAGTTGGCCTTGCTTGTCAATCGCTTAATTGGGCTACGCGGTACAACTGTCAAAATGAATTGCCATAGAGAATTAGGTTTACTCTGTTAACTCTGTAATTCACACAGACGTATCCTTATTTTTATTATCTGTAACATGAGATAAATCTTATTCAAATAAACAAACAAACTCTTCAGCTTTAAAATATAAGTATAGATAACCTGCCCAGGCGCAAAATTTGATTAATATTTTTTAATAACAATGACTTTAGAAATGACATTGCACTAATTGAGACATATTTTTGAATTTATTTTTTATTTATTTAATGGTAAGTAACATTTACAAAGTTTAATGAATTGTCTCGCCAAAAATCGTGTTTATAGGCGAGATGCGCTCTTTATGTATTAAAATAACCTACTTATGTAACAATTATTGTTTTGTTATTTAATTGTGTTAATTTACTGTAACGACGTGTAATTATTATTACCAATAAATGAGTTTATGAGTTTAGTTCTGTAAGTTTATAAGCTCACGTCTCACCTATAATGATTATTGAGTATCCTTATTTTTATCTGTAACATGAGATAAATCTTATTCCCTTTGACACGCGACCAATAAACAACGATAACCTTCGCGAATAGTCCAAAAGCCCATATCTCAATAATTGCAATTTGTGGCCAATTGAGACACAATTCATTCTGGTGGCAGGAGTCGTTGATTGGCGCTAGAGTCAATGCATCAAGCGGTACAGACGGTACAGTGGTGAAGGCACCTGTTGATAATGATGTGACATTCAGCGTTCGATGCCCGGGTGGCGTAAGTTATGGGAGACAGGATAACTAAAACTGGCTAATCAACAATGATTTGCCAATATACTTTTTATTAACAACAGGTAAAAATGCATGTATAAAAGATGGTAGTTGACGTAAAGAACTAGAATCAGGATTTCATTTGGTCAGAAAATAATTAAAAGTGTTTTTAAATATATAATGTCGGTAATTCAATATTAGGAAGGTTTTTTTTGCTATATCTTTTCACGTGTAGCAGTCTGTATATTAAAATCCTGCACATTTACTAACTCCTGAAACCAATATTGTTATCTATGTATCTACAATTTTCAGATTCTTGACACATTTCACGCCAATCGCTTCCGCTTATCGCAGCTCGCGTATCCCTTGGCACTGTTTACGTGCAATATTGTTGCATTTGAGTTCGAACAGGCAAATACGGCTCGGAATGCCGCCGAACTCGATTATATTAATCGAATAGCGAGTTAGCGATGCTACAGCGTCAGAGAGCGGACTTTGAAGCGACGACGATACGTAGCGAGTAATGACGCTATGTGGATGATACGACAACGGTATTCGTGACGTATATGTCTAGTTTTAAAGCTGAAATTACACTGCAATTTTGGTTTATAATGTCTCTGTTGTTTTTTTTATTCAAATCTCATTGAACGACGACTTTTTGGGAGTAACTTGAAAGCAATATTGAATCATGTAAAATTGGCTTTAGGTTATAAATAGACGAGGTCAACTATAGATGTTTAGTTTTTTATTTAAATTAAGTGTCGCTCCTATATTATCTCAGTGAGTCAGATAGAAGTGATCTTTCTTGTTTGCCATATAAGTGTTTCGCGTGAGTTCATCTGAAATTATAATACTTAGTGTTTATTTATTTATATCATACACATATATACATAATCCTTACTAATATTATAAAGGCGAAAGTTTGTAAGTATGGATGTATGGATGTTTGTTACTCTTTCACGCCAAAACTACCGGGTCGATTTCGATGAAATTTTGCACACATGTAGCTTATAGTCTGGATTAACATATAGGCTACTTTTAATTGACATACCACGTGGGCGGAGCCGCATATATATATACATATAATTGTGCGCCCGACTGATCGATTTATCAAAGTAGAGCCTAAATCTTTACTTGAGCACTTACATAACGTAGGGGGAGATTAAAGGGTTGAACGGTTGAATAGAAGTTCGTCATTTTAGTGGTTAGAAGCACAAAATTTCATATAGTTGATCTTTTTTATTGGGGTTTTCAAAATTTTATCCCAATGAAGGTGAATTTTGAGGTTTAAATTAGTAGTAAGTTTACGGAAAAAGAACAATAGATGGCGTTATGCGTATTTTCTTACTCGCGGTACGACTTACGGGCAGTGAATTTATTTGTCGCGGGTAAAAACTGGAGATCAACGAATCATCAGGCAACAGCTGTATTTCATATGACTTTTCTTAGCAATGAGATGTCACTTGTTTTTAGCTCCCAGCGGGATACATCTGATAAATACAATGTGGTACTCACTCTGACTCAGATGAATGTACAGAACCCAAATCAAATAAAACACAGATGTTTTTTTGACTAAATGATGGACTTGTTTACGTTTTAGAATGCGAGTTGAAATTTATTGTCGCAAAAGTGTTAATGTTATCTGTTTAAACTAAATGAAAAAACGAGGGTTTGAGTGTTATTAATGGTATTTATTATAAATATATGTAGGTATATATTACAGATTATCTCTTTCCCACGGTAAAGGAAATACTGAAGAAACGTGTTAATAATATCTGAGAGTGCCTAAATTGCTCGAGAGTTTGCAAAGTTCGCTTGAAAGTTTGCAAAGTTCCATCCTTGCGTCTTTTAATTTTATATAACTCAGAATCGATTCCCGGGTCTGAATGTGTTATTCGGAATTTCGCCGTCCGGAAATTTTAAATAGCAGCATGGAGTTGGAATTGTCTCCCGTAGATGGTTGGTGCACATGAGTTTCTCACCAACTCTTCTCATAATGCAATACCCATCGGAGCTGGTACTTGGATTGATTTTAATTTGATTCTAAACAGTTTGATTAAAATTAATCTAAGCCCCGGTTCAAATCATTGTAATTAGTATAATTTAGTATTATTTATAATTTATTTTTATATCATTTTTTGTAATGTTTTGACGTGTTCAAGCGCCTCCTGGAGCCTATGAAAATAAATGATTTGAATTTGAATTTGAATTTGAATTTGATGGCAAAATCTAAACGTAACAGGTGAAATGTGTGTGTAATACATCTCTGCCACACCCTTTTAAGTAGTGAAGGCGTGTTGATACGTTACGTTAATTATAATAATTAAATATCTCACAACTTACACACAACGTCATCTTGTCCCAACTAAGCTGAGCTTGTACTATGGGTACTAGAATAACTGATACTAATACATGTATACTTTTCTTTTGTAAATACATACTTATTATACATAGAAACACCCAGCCTAAGACAAACCCCATGTTCATGCACACAAAGATTTGTCTTAAGTGGGAATCGAACCCGCGACCTCGGCGTCGCAGGCAGCCACTCCGCCATCCGGTCGTCAAAGGTCACAGAGTTCACCTCAGCTAGATACACTAGGCCGAAACATAAACCTTATCGTAAGTAACCGTATCAATATCAACGCAATTGCTCGACTCTACAATATTTTGGCCCCGCTCGTGCCTTGTGTGGTCCCAGGCTGATAGATTTATAGGGCTTGTCTGTTCCGACATCCTCTAGTACTCCGTAATCTGTACGTCCTAGGTAGGCAGGTCATATCGAACAAATAGCTGTAATCTACGGACTTATAGCTTGCACTGAGTATTTCTATACACTGTAAGACACGATCTAGAAGTCTCGAAGACGACAAGTGTAACATTAGTTTGGATATGAATTAGTGATGAGTCGAATAGTCGGCCACTTTTGATGTTGAGTTTCGGCTTGACTAAAAATCTAGTCTTAAAAGTGTTACATAACTTGTGCAACCTTAACAGTTCGATTAAAATTCTTCTTCTTCTTCGTCGTGTCGACGGCTGAGTCAAAATTTATTTTGACTTGCCATCGTGGTGAAAGGATTAGCCAGTTCGCTTTGGGGAACTCGCGAATTGCCCAGGGTGTGCCGGACGTAGGGAATCGTTGTGTACGTCACTCGGGGAGGCTCAAAATTGATCTAAGATTCGGTAAATCAAATCATATTATTTTGATTAGTAAAAATTAAAAATTATTTATCATAACATAACATAACATCACGCCTATATTACCCATAAGGATGTGACAGAGATGTACAATTCACCTGTTATGTTTAGGTCTAATGGAATAGGGGATGAGCCTAACGTCATCCACCGGGCACAACTGCATCTATGTGCTACTCTTGTAAATTTCCTGACGGAAAGTTCACAAATGACACTATGCCCGACCTGAGAATCAAACCCTAGACCTCGTGGTGAGCATACGCTAACCACTAGACCATTGAGACATTATTTAATTATTTTCATTTATTATATGCTCTGTAATTATAATGTTTGTTGACGTGTTCAAGCGCCCCTTGGGGTTTATGAAAAAAAAATGATTTGTCTTTGACTTTGTTTTGCCAAAAAACCCTAAACTAAAACTTTGATAATAAAAAGTCAAAGTGAAAATCTTCATTAAAACTGACGTAAGTTTGTAATATTATTCAAATATACGCGCGACGTATCGCACTCTCTTGATAATGCCTAGACGGATAGGCGAAACCGCGGTCGACTAAATAGACCAACATTACGTGAGTAACACCCGTATTTCATCATTTGAATAGTGAAAATCTTCCTTAAAATTGTGCTTATTACTGTTCCATATTAAAGTTAAACGCTGTGTTGTGCGAATTCTCTTCTATATATCATAATTATAAGGGTAAGTAAGTTATACAATAATGATTGATGGATGTTACTAGGGTACATGCAAAAGAGCTTGCGGCAAACAGTATAAATACAACCTTATGAGCTGTGATGCATGAAAAATGAGTTTTTAATGATACTGTAAATACTTATTTAGTTATCATTCATGCTTCAAGTAGTAAAGGAACTGTATTTAATGTTAATAAAACTCGTTTTTAAACTTTCGCGGTTTGAGAATATTTTTCAAAAATTAGACAACGGGTCTAAATCGCGTAATTAAAAGGTAAATAAATACCGATACGAAGCAGCGATAGCCGAGTGGTAGACCGTAGGACTGCGAAGTCAAAGGTATCGGGTTCGAGCCTAAGGCACACACCTCTGTCAATAAATCGTTAAGATTCGTCTTTTCGAAGATTTGTGTGTATTTAACATATAAATTTATCGCTCGCTAACGGTGAAGGAAACATCGTGAGGAAACCTGCATGCCTGAGAGAGCCTAAAAAGTGCTCGTGGGTGTGTGATGTCTACCAATCCGCACTTGGCCAGCGTGGTGGACTATGGCCTAACCTATCTCATCATGAGAAGAGGCCCGAGCCCAGCAGTGGGACATGTATTAGATACAGGGCTGCTATTATAAATGAATACCTATGCTCGACGTTTCCAAATGACTTGCATCATTCGTGGTCACGAGCCGACTGGTGAAGCTCAACTCTACGTGAAGCGCGGATATTGTCCACTACCCTCACTACCTTATTTAGTTCGGAACCCTCGGTAGTTCACACAATACTAAGGTTGGTTACGCGCAACATTGGTTCGCCGAACACTGCACTTGCTTAGTACCGAATTCCAAGATGACGATAAGCGGTATCCATCTTAGCGGTTGAAATTAGATTTTTTTTTTTATTTCTACCGCCTCCCGTGCTATCTTGGAATAATAGCGCCGTTCCGTGGATAAAACTTTTGGCTGATGTAGTTCGATCCAGTGATTGGATCCGGCCTCCAACAAATGATCGGCTATAGCTAGTAGGCAAGCTTGCAGCTTATACTGACAATGTAAGAGTTAGGAGATGTAGGTCATGCTTTTTTATCTCTGCCAGATACCTTTCCTTTTAGATCTTTAGGCTGTTTGTCTTAAACTAATAATTTTATAGTTAATTTTTGCATGCTGTTATTAGATGGCGAAATGTTTCCTGCGCTACATATGTCTGCACGTGTGGTGTAGTGGTTTAAGCGGTCGCCTCGCCGCTCTCCACTCCACTGGTGTTGTGGGTTCGATCCCCACATAGGACAAATCTTTATGTGATTCGCAAAGATTTGTTCTGAGACTGGGTGTGCTTGAGTGAGTGAATGTGTGTATATTTGGCATTGGGACCATTGGATAGTGTTATTGCTTCTGGCGTTCTATCTAATGTAAAAAATTCAAATTTATCTTTATAATATTGACATCCTGTAATTACCACATTTTATGCAAATAAATAAATGATTTGATTTGATTCAAAACTCACCCGTCTGGTTTTTTTTAAAGTTGGTAATGCACCTAGCGATGTTAAATAAAAACATATATATATTTATCCTTTTAAGTAATAAGTTACAAGTCTCTTAGGTGCCAATTAGCGCAAACTTGTCGTCATAAATAAGTAAGTAACCAAGTCCAATAAACTATTATTTCCGGACTATTCAATAGCAGTTAGACGGTGACAAAGTAATGTTATAGGTAAAGCTTTCCGGTTTATATAAAACCTTGTGATTGACAAGGTGAGATAGATAGCGTGAAATAAAGATACGAATTACATACAGAAACAGAATGGTGAGGCAGAGATGTACAACTTTATTACTGACTTTATTATAGATTTAGATTTGTTTGCTATACTATAAGTAACGGTCAATTAAAAAAAAACTTATGTAAATCTTTCTTCCACTCTTAACTTTAAAGTCCTACTTGTGTCTATTTCTTGCTTTTATTATCTGTTGTATCTATATGTAAATGTCTTAATGTATTCCTACTTTATTATCTTTATTATCTGTGAAAACTTTTAATTGGCCTTCATTTTCACATTATCTCTTTCTATTTTATCATATTAGCTGTAAGTTTTTCTAACATTGTAAAATAAAATAAAATAAAATAAAACACCCACATTTCACCTGTTATGTTTTAGGTCTAATGGGGGTGAGCCTATCGCTATCCTCCGGGCACAATTCCAAGTCCGTGCTGCTATTGTGAATAGCCTGACGGAAAGTTCAATAATAACACTTTGCCGGAATCGAACCCGAGACCTCGCGGTGAGAGGCGCATACGCTAACCACTAGACCATCGAGGCAGTTAGTTAGAGCTGGTTAGATATGAATTGTCATATCATATTCATATTAAGTAAATCTGAACTAAACGGCTTGACTTATTTTGATGAAATTTGATATAGAGATAGATACGAATACTTTTTATTGACCTACCACGCTAATTTATGAGTTGTATTCATATGTTTTTGGTGCTTAATAACTTTCTTTGCAAAAATTTTCAGGAAAATTTGTTTTTAATATTTTTTGCAAATGACTTCCAAAATTATATGGTAACCCATATAATTTTGGAAGTCAGTTTTTATATAGGTATTTTAATAGACAAATCTTAACTAAAACACTAAAAATCATGTTTCTTCAAATTGTTTAATCATAATTGAGTTTCATACAAACTGAATATTTTGATATTTTCTCCCCTTTCTTAATCTGAGCACATGGGTGAAATATCTGTAAACATGTTACTTAGATACGTGTGCATGCGCACCTTTCATTTTAATAGAAGGTTAATTAAACAAGTATTAAAAGCTATTAATTAAGCTGACAACTACTACATAGTAATCCTTTAAATGAAAGATCACCTTTTTTACTTTATGTTAACTGGCATTCATTGACATAATAATCAAATTAATGATAAAAAGTAACTTCATGTTGTAAATCGTTTTTTTTAATTAAAACTCATCAGTAGTCAACATTTTCCCATTATAATATATTATCCCATAGCCGGTCATAGCGAGTTCATTTGTCAATACCTAAAAGAAAAAAAAATGGTTTATGGTGTGTAAAACATACTCCTGTCTTTTTTTTATTACATCATATTCTAAAAAAGTCTGCTAACATGAAAGTTTAAGTTTACCGCGGAATTTTAATACTCAATTAAAGTTGTGAACTCCACGGCAAGGCCCTCGTAAAATAACTATAAACACTACCTACAAATACCTAGTATGATATTGTACATACTTTTATTACGTAACGAAACCAAGGTAATTTAAAATAAGGTTGTATACTTTTAATAGCAAGAAAAATGAAGAAAAAATACTGGCACCTTGAAAGGGTTAAGCTGAATTAAAAAGTTAATAAAATAAAAAAAGTGTGGAAGTGGACGAGGATATTTTAGCGGTTGTCAAAACAGTGACAGATCAAGTCATGGAATAAGTTAAGTAGCATTTACATTATACGCACTCGTTTATTCCTCATTTGTTTTTCACGACTTGTCAGCAATTTAAACATGTATGTAAGTAATATAAACATGAAGATAATCGGTTTTAAGAAATGGATGTGACAATGTTAATACATTAATGCGGTTATTGGTAATTTCCTTAAGGGTTTTATCTCCGTGATGTGATGAACATGCAAACGGCCTGCCTGATGGTGGACAGCCCTTAAATGTTGTCGCCTAAAAAAAATCTCAATTATCACATTCACGTCAGTTAGGATGCCCCACTGCCAGGTGGACTGACGACCTGAAGAAGGTCACTGGAGAGGAATGGATGCGGAAGGCGGATGAACGAGTGTTGTCGCGTTACTTAGGAGATACCTTTGTCCAGCAGAGGACTGCGAAAGGCGAATGATGATGATGATAACATTCCGTGGCATATCTTACAAATTCGGAACTGGCGCACAATTACACGAATCCTTCAATCCTCAGGTAAAATTAAGACACGTCTACACTACCGGTAGCAGGGCTGCCATAAACATGCAAAACCGTAGCCGCGTGGAAAGTAATAAACTTAGAGCAAAATGTCTCCTTGTGATCGTCGCCTAAAGCAGTAAACGTGCCCGAGGTTCCCTAGACCAGTTTTATTAGAGTTCCTCACATTAAACACTGCCATATCACTTATCAGTTTGGAAATGAAAGACTAGAATATGAATAAAGGAAACATTAGTTATGTCTAAACTAAAAGTATGGGTATAGCTGTTAATAGTTCGCAAATTTTGAGTAGATTTATTTTTGTATGACGATTTTAAGTGCTTTGTGAAGTCTCAGGAATAAAGATAATTTTATTTTATTTCATTTCAATAATCAAAGTTGGTAATATTTGAGTGTCACGCGTACTTTTGAAACCTTACCAACATCAGCGGCAAGGTGGTTACATAAATAAACTATACATAAATGACGTCATATGTGTAGTTTTTTAGTGCAGGCAGACAGCAGAATACTGTGCAGACAGATTATTATAATGTAATGAATAGTTACAAAAGAAAGTACAATTAAAATTACATATCTGTCACAAGTTGTCAATCTTGCTATGTAGTTTACATGCTGCCTCATTACCAACGTTAGCATTCATTAATGAAATTGTAATTAAATACTAAGTACTTATTAAATCGTCAACAGCAGAATTATCGCCTCATAATTGGCAGAGGCAATTCTCAGTAATATGACGTTGTCAGATTGAAAAGGACCCACGGAAACGAAAATGGTGGGCTTTGGACCACAAAGTGACATGGAGACTTTAACAAAGAATAATTAACCTGTCACATTAGCGTCATTACCGCAATGTCGCAAAAATATGGCCTCGTTAAAATACTGAAACGTATAATTATTGTGCCCTAAGTTCGCTTTATAAAAAAATATTTAATGTGCACCAATTATTTTGCCGATAGTCATTTACGGGACTCCATTTTTAAAAAAATAATGAACTTACATTTTACAATAAAGGTTTGTTATCTGAGATACTTAAATTTTAATAGTTTCACAAGAAAATCAGCGACAAGTTAGTAACTTTTTTCTGCTTGCTCTTATATCACAATGAAAGACATGCGTGTAAATCGATTTATTAATTGATTACCATGTTAAAGTACCATTAAGTATCACTAATAAGCGCAAAAAACTATAGGTACTACAAATGAATAACGCCATTAACTGACCACAGTCCCATTGCAAGCCATAAAGAATGATAATTTATTTTTTACCACATACCTATTATACATCAATCACTAGGTACTTGAGCGGTGAATCTATCCGTAGTCTCTGGCCTATTAGACGTTCCAATTTAACTGTCACAGTACCATAGATAAATTTAAATACTGAGACTATATTTTATGGCTTATTTTAGGTACGTTTTACGACAGGAGACGAGACCGGGATGAATGTCTAGATTTTATGATAGCGCACAGGAATGTTCTAGACTTCGAAGCATTTGTTGAAATATTTGACGACTGTTTTATTATGCTCTTGTGTAGTGCCAACGGTTGTGCTTGTCACATCTGTCAAAGTTACCCAAGTGTTATAAGTGCCGAAGTTTATTTATTTTGTTTTTATTAGGAAGTGTTTGGTTGGTATGCAAAGCGTCCGCCACTTTTGAGTGTTATGTTATTTTTAGTGCTGATTTATTAACCTGGTTCAAAAGTTAAGCTTTAAAGAATCCTGTACAAAATGCCAGTAGGATCTCCTGCTGCGTAATACGACAGAAAATCGCTCATAAATATTAAATGTAAACGTTTTATGGAGACTAGGCTTGCCAAATAGTACTTTTGTATTGGAAACAGCTAAATAATTATTGTTAGCCAATGGTAATTATAACTAGTTACAGTCGTGTTTGACAACCCTAAAATGTAAATGATTAAGGCAAATACCAACAATGTATGTAAAGCTCGTTCGAAATAATATTTCATTTATTTTATACGGTTAAAATAATGATTAATAAAAAAGCATAAAACCTTTTTTACACACTTGTCCCCAAACCTCTTTGGTGCCATACCAATTTATAAAAAAAAACAAATCGTACGAACACCGTTTTGAAAACAAACCATGGAAGGTCATTCACCCGACCAGAAACACGCATAAAATATAGGTACAATAATTCAGTAAGCTGTAAATCAATATTGTTACTAGACGGCTATGGCACAAAGGAGCGCTGCACAGCGCTGCATCTGCTAGCCAATGTCAACGGTGACGTTTACGCGCGAAAAGTTTTACGACCCGCAGACGACGACGCGTCAAACGAACAGTGATGTAATTGGCTACTGTGTCAATATTGTGTCGATGTTTTTGTTGAGCTTTTCGATTTAGATAAGGCTTTTTTATGTTAGGAGACAGGTCTGCTTGTAATTATCAGAAAATAGGGTTTTAGTAAGTTACAAAATATTTTGAGAGTTAATTCAAGTATATTGGATGCAAATCGAATCTAGTAATGGTTTGAATTATTGTTCTATAATGCATACTTCAGATTTTAACACTTGGTACTTCTAGTATTATAATAAAACTTTGAGTAACAATAAACGAGATAAAAATAGATTATTTGCTTTAATTTATCGATAAATGCATATTATACACCTAACTCTAAACGCGGTACGTCACTCATGCTCTTTTTACGACCATCTCGTTCCTGTGTTCCATTTTTAAATGGGTTGCTTGTGGTAGGTCATTGGATAAATAGGTAATGATTGTTTGGGCGATAGGGCTTCGCGCATTTAAAACCTTTTCGTTAGTTATCTTAATTTGATAATTTTTAATATAAATAAATATTTTGAATTTAAGCGTGATTGATAGTGGCAGAATGATTAACTTAGTATTCACTTTCATTAAAAAAAATATAAATAAAAAAAACTTTTTATAAAAAAGCTTTTAATCGATACTTCAATACATTACCAATATAAAATCGTTTTACATTCTCTTCATATTGCCTGCTGTCAAGTAACACGATCACTTTGATTATGGTACCTTTAAGGTACATTTTTAACAAAATAAAAAAAAAATATTTTTGTAAGTATATTATTTTACTTGCTGCCCCAAGATAAGTACGTTACCGACATGGTTTGTTTTCTATCTCCTACCGCAGCTTCTACATGTGTATGCGTTTGTTGTGCTATATTTCGTGTATTGCCACAATTTAATACTATGCAAAGATTTTAGCGTATACCACCAAAACTGAATTTCCTCATAAAAAAAAATCTGTTTAATTGGGCTACTAAAAGTAGTCGAAAAATGCTTTGTACTCTTCTAAAAGCTTTTAAATAATTTAGGCTTGCAGTGGCGTGATTATTTAAGGAAAACTGTAGGTTTTAAAAATTCTGTGCATCCTTATCTTTATATAAATACAGTCGATATTTGATTGCCAGAAATTCAAATTTCATGTGATTCCATTTAGGAAATTCGCATCCGGATCTGTTGTCAATAGTTGTCATAACATAATTTTGTTAGTATTAAGTAATGTAATCAATCTTATTTGAAGCTTCTGTACACAAAAATCCACTTTAAAATCGATTAGTTTTTTTTATTTCCCCGTCCCGACGTTAAAACTGCGTAATTTACGAGTGGCCAGTAATAAAAGTTTTTGTTGCGAAAAGCGTCGGGTGCTATAAAAGTTTGTTGTCCCTTTCCACAGTGAGTTTACGAGCGTGAAAACGCGAGATAGGTATATCGTACCGGTTTTATTGCTGTACGCGATGCATGCAACGAGAACCTATGTACAGGAGCTAGGAAGTGCCGCCAAACAATATGTTAGAGGTTTTCCAATTTTGAATTTTTTATTTTTATTTTTAAACAGACAAAGACAGTTAAAAAGTAAGGTAATCTATGGCCCGTCTAATCGAGAAATAAATTGGAAAGATGCCCAGTGATTGGGTATGAATGTATTTTCTTTGTTCATCTTACTAACCAAAATCGATCAATCGAATCATCCAATAAATTGGCGCCATTAAATCGAAATGAAGCAATCAATATTATTAACAAATTACCGGTTACCCGTCGCATTTTCTATAGAAATTCTTCGTACCTACAATTAGCAGGTGACCGAATGATTGAAATAACTTGACACTTAATTATTGAACAATTTAATGTAATGAACGTTTAATCAAGTTGTTTTTCTTGTAGATTTTGAATTCGTGTGAATCGATTTTAATTAAAAATGTGGTAAGGAACATATTAAAAATGCAGTTTATCTAGACATTGCAGTCATGAGAATGCAGACGTGTAACCGACGGCTCACCCATTTAAAGACTGACCGCGGTCAGCAATGCTTATCCTATATATTATATCGATCGGTCTACGTGGCTTTAGCTAAGCCACGAGCTCCTCAAGAAAGCTAATCGGTATAAATGGCATGATGCTAATGTGAGTTTACTTTTCAACTTAATCAAAAGTACATAAACTACCAAAAACTACCGTCACTTATGGTAGATTACCGGTAAACTACCCAGCCTTTTGGTAGTCTGCGGTAGTTTTTCATCTCTACACAGTATCTGGCAACGTACTCGTACGAGTACTTGTGGCACGAGTATTGTCATTGTCACTGATTAATGATTGCATGTGAATAGCTATCACTGGGTTATTTGACGTACGTTATCGGTGATGATGGTGATTTAAGACTTCACGCTACAATGACCATAAACGTCCCGACTATTACAGATAACAGATAGATGGAATAGTCTTTATTTTTACTTAATCACTTTCATAAATAAAATTAGAATCAAGTAAAACAAAAATGTAAAAAAGGTCTTAGGAGTTATTGAATTCTTCTGTTCGTCTTCTTCCTCCATTCTTCTCGGTCAGCCGTCTCGCTATCACATACTCCCTTCTTTTTCATATCAACTTTCAATCCTTTCATATTTTTTCGGTCTGCCTTTCATTCATAAAAATTAAAAATGATCACTCTTATAGACATACCAGCAGCTTCAGATTTTCTGACACTGGTGCATCTTTCAGGCTTCCTCTTATACCCTCAGAAGGATATTTTTTTTTCGATTGACATATTAGACAGAAAATTATTCTTCTATTTCTTGATGTGAAGAAACATTAATTGACATTCAAACATACCAAGTATTTATTATTGTAACAAAACAACATAGTGTCGATATTTGGCACTGTACTCGCGGCAAGTAATATCATCGGAATTGATTCATAATATAATGTAGTTTTATTGATATGCATACCAGGTTGATTGCACTTTAAACATAGTGTTTATAATATGAGGAACGAAAGTGATTCTCTAGACAAAATAGCAATGCAGATGGGACTTGCATCATTGTCAGCTTTATCTGAGGCAAGCCAAACAGATTATAAAATAAGATTGTCCCCTTAGTAAGACTTGCCAATATTGACATACAGATTCGACTATGACGTAGTTGACAACATAGACAAAAAAATACGTTTCTATGTATATTACTACGTCCTAGTCGAATCAATAAGTCAAGCCTGACCATAATACCATTAAGAAAAAAGTAGACCTTAACTATTCTAAAATGTAATTTAAAAAAGATCGACCCATGTGACGTATATCCCATATCTCGTAATAGTCGTGGGTACTAAAATAGAGCTTGGGAATATTATTTTATCATTTTTCGCTTTGTTGATAATCAAAACAGTATGCGTATTCTATAAATGTAATCACACGAATTTTAAATTTGTGTCAATCAAATATCGACCGTATTTCTATAGGGGCACATTCATAAGCATGCACACAAATTTGGAAATCTAACCGTTTTTATACAGAATCTCAGCACGGGACTGATGTTGGTCCGTAAGGTTGTAACTTGGTCTTTCAGCGGCATACCAAACCATTTTAGAACTGCTCTAAACTAACAAACACGTAATTATGTATTTATTTATCTCTCTGTGTCATTCGCAATATATTTTACAGTATGTCAGTCCATTGTCCAGTTTATGGCTAATAACATTGGCAAACAAGTTTATTTTATATTTGGCAGTCCACTTTACAGTCTGTTCGCGACTCCTACTGATGGCACTTACTGGACTCTCTGATGGCCACTTCAGAGAGGCTCAACGAGGCCTGTTAACTCGAGTTGATGCTTATGGTCCGTTTGAGACGAGAAAGGACGATATTTAAATATTTGAGAAACTAGTTGTCTACACTTATGACGACCGGATGGCGGAGTGGGTAGTGTACCTGCCTGCAACGCCGAGGTCGTGGGTTCGATTCCCGCTTAAGACAAATCTTTGTGTGCATGAACATGGGGGTTTGTCTTAGTCTGGGTGTTTCTATGTATCATAAGTATGTATTTACAAAAGAAAAGTATATATGTATTAGTATCAGTTATTCTAGTACCCATATTACAAGCTCTGCTTAGTTTGGGACTAGATGGCATTGTGTGTAAGTTGTAAGATATTCATTTATTTATTTATTTACTTAATATTGCAAAAAAATATAGCAATTGCAGAATAAATGACTATCAGTACATAGTATAAAACAAAGTCGATACCCGCTGCGCTGTCTGTCTGTCTCAAGGTATGCTAAGATCTTTAAAACTACGCAACGAATTTTGATGCGGTTTTTTAAGAGATAGAATGATTCATAGCGAAGGTTTTATGTATCAAACATGCATATTATAACTTATTTATTGATTTTGATAACTTATTTAATACAACAACTAAAGTATGTTTTGGCTTGGACGTGATTTGTGAACCCCGCTCTGCCCCGAATTTCATTGTTGACTATTTATGGATGTCAAAAGCGTATGGGTGCGTTCCATGTTTTACATTTAAAATAATGTAATTATTAATTTGAAATATGAGTTTGCTTATTTATGTAATGCTTTATTATTATATAGGTGTAGTTGTTTCTTATATGTTTTGTTTGTTTGTGATACAAAATATTATAATATGTATTTTTTTTCTGTTGTCACACTGATCCTTACTCACTCACTGGGCGCATTAGAATTATCAGCGCTGCGGTGCTTTTAGCGCTGTAGTATTGTGCTGAGATGCGTACCATTGCCGGCATTTAATTTTTTTTTTATAGTTTTAGACGTTTTGCAATTATGCCAGAATAAAGGTTTTTTTTCTTTTCTTTCTTTATTATAGTATATCATAGTACCCGGAGCAAAACCAGGTTCGCTAGTAAAATACCTTAATACACATAATGAAAACGTATCGCACCATGCAGTCTACTACATATTTCGCTTAATACTTTTAGTATTAAGTCTTTGTACATTTTAGTGCATAAAGTTTAAATAAATATTTGAAATTCCCTTTTAATTTTCGAGTCAAACTGGACTGTAAAGGACTAGCAATAAGACTAGGAGTAATTTAAAGTTTCATTAACTATTTATTGATTACTTTCCAAAAGCTTTTAAAAGACTCTTCTTCTTCTTTAGTGTCGATGACTGCAGTCATATTCTATGCGCCCAGTGCGTAGCCACGCGGATAGCGCTTTCATCGCCTTTCATGAGCGCCTTCTTTGTGCAGGTGGGAAAGGTCATGAGGTGTGGTCTGTAAAGACTCTTACAAATTCCTAATTGAATGAATAAATACTAACGAACATATATAAAGAAACACATTTTAAAATAGCAACATTTGCCATTTTTTATTGGTAATACAAGTAAATACACAAGTCTTAAACCTAAGTGGTAAAATGTCTAACAGTAGAATAGAGCCGTGATCGTATAATTTAAGGGAGGGAGACTACCGTATCGATAAATTGGATCGCGTCGCACTGTAAATCGGAAATTGTGGCTTGTAGACGTTTTACTCATGCTCTTACTTAAATAGAGGCTGATCTAATATTGGCAGATTATCTAGATGACTTCAAAAGACCTAGTTAAAAAGGTCAATTTATAATCTATAATGTTATAGTGCTTGGTACGGTGTTACGCTCAAACGGACATAACGTAAAGCGTAATCTGTGGTTTGGAGATGGTTTACGGCGAATCTAATTTAAATGGTGGCTCTGCCTAAAGGTTGCCTGGAAGAGATCACTTTATAGTGATAAGGCCGCCCATTGTGCATGTTTTAATTAGACTGTGTATCACGATTATGTACTTTTCTTTGTGTATAATAAAGAATTCTCTATCTATCTATTTATCTGCAATCGGAATATTAGGTAGGTACAGTGGGCCAAGCAATTAGGTATGCAGGGCAAAAACTTCTATGCCATAGTGCAAACTGACTGCAATAGATATGCATGTGTGAATTACATATTTAATAAGTGTAATATGGTAGAGAATGTCTATGGCATTAAGTCCGCCTATGTGCGATATTGTACATGAAGTTTTAAAATAAATAAATAAATATACTTATCCATATGTAACTCACTTATCCATAACTGGTGTAGTAAGTCTTTACTATGACTTAGAAGTTTTTGCCCTGCATGTAATGTTCACATTACTTTGTTTCATTTTTACACGTGCAAAAAAACAAACCAATAATTATATTATAAACACTAAAATCATACATTAATCGATATGACGTTGATTTATTCTTATTGCTTTTGTGGTTAAGGTCGTAACTAAGCAATTAATTGTCAAATTGTATAGAATTATGCTTTATGTAACAGGTAACACTGCGGTTTTATGTTATACTGTTTTTAGGGTTCTGTTGCCGAATGGCAAAAAACGGAACCGTTAATGAGTCGTCATGTCTGTCGGTCTGCCCGTCCGTATGTCACAGCCACTTTTTTTCGTAACGACATATTTTTTTCATCAAACCCATACATACGTGTGGATCTATGGATAGGTCTTCAAAAATTATACTGCGGTTTCTAATTTTTTTTTTCTAAACTGAATCGTTTGCGCGAGGGCCGCTTCTAAAGTGGAAAAAATTGTGTTCCCGCCCCACCGTAACTTCTAAAATAAGTTAATGATAAATATAAAATAGTATAATGATGTACATTACCATGCGAACTTCCACTTAAAATTGCTTTGAACGAGATCTTATAATTAGTTTTTTTAATACCTAATATATCGTTAACCGTTAATTTTACTTTTCATCCAATCAACTTAATATAATAAAGAATAAAGAAAAACATTTATTTAGATGTATAAAGGTACGGAACCCTACGTGCGCGAGTCCGACTCGCACTTGGCCGGTTTTTTTTAAGTGGACGGCTAAGCCTTAGTTAGTAGTGTTGTACAAACAGTTCTATTATCTTGATATAGTAATTATTTCAACTTCTTACCGATTATTTTTATAGCATTTAGCTATGCTTAGCAAATTGTACTAAGACACAGTTGAATAAGATATGGGACTGGCAGGATTTAAACCTTCTTCCCACCGGGCAGTCGTTTCAACCAACCAGCTACGGTCGTCTCTTGCCAAGACCTTAAATTTCTGAATATTTTCAACTGTTTCTTAGAAACGTAATTAATTCTTTGAAGTGGTGGTTTATGTTTCTTCATCGTACCTAGTAATACACGACTCATTCCGACCAATTTCTGTCTATTTAAGATTCCTGGTCCTTTACTTATTACGTATAAGAAGTAGTAAACGTCCTATTTTTTATTGATCCGGCTCGAAGGATCAATAACATAAATAAAGTAAATTAAACCCTACTACAATAACTGCGCATAATTTATACATTTCATTAATATCACGGACAGACTTTTAATAATAAAAATGTGATGACTTATTAACGTGTATGTTCATTTAACACTACTTGCTTTTTTTTACTTTTTAATCTGCTTCTCACATTGCAGAATGTTTGAAATTGATTATGCGTATCCATCTTTTTACTTTTAAATCTGCTTCTCACCTTGCTGTATAGTTATAATTTATTATGCTTAACATATTAATTAATTAGTGATCCATACCTGCGACGGCGCAAGATCGCATCGCTACAAGTGCGCGGGCGGCGGCGAGGGGCGGGTCGTGAGCGGCAGCGGGAGCAGGTGCGGCGCATAGTCCGGCGCCAGCACGTACCTCGGCGAGCAGCACACGGAGTACGAACCCTTCCGCGCCTGCAGCTCGAGCAGCGAACACAACGACCGCTCGTATAGCCGCCACTGGTGGACCACCCAATGGGCTGCAAAATTACTGCCTGTTAGTGCTTATTTCACCGTTTAACGCTTAGCTACAGCTTTTAATCTCTCTGTCTCGTCTACACATGATGAGAGAGGGAGAAATATATTGATATGTAATATTTCTTAAACTGCAGTTTAAGAAATATTAGATATCACCATGTATTTTACTAAGAAACAGTTGAAAAAGATATGGGACCGGCAGGATTTGAACCTGCGACCTTACTGCACACCGGGCAGCCGCTTTAGCCATCCAGCTACGGTCGCCTCTTACCGGAGCCCTAAATTTTTCAACTGTATGATACGTCATTTCGTGACGTCGACGGTCCCATATCTTGTTCAACTGTTTCTTAGTATAATTTGCTAAGCATAGCTAAATCCTATAAAAATAATCAATTAGAAAATTCACAAAATACTATACATGGTATTTTGTGAATTTTCTAATTGATTATTTTTGAGAAGGGTTAGGCCATAGTCCACCACGCTGGCCAAGTGCGGATTGGTAGACTTCACATTACCCTCGGGCACTTTTTAGGCACTCTCAGGCAAGCAGGTTTTCTCACAATGTTTTCCTTCACCGTTAGCGAGCGATAATTTATATGACTAATACCCACGTAACTTCAAAAAGACGAATCTTATTGACAGAGGTGTGTGCCGTGGGTTCGAACCCGAGACCTTTGACTTAGCAGTCCTACGGTCTCCCACTCGGCTATCGCTGTTTAATATAATATTATTTAGCCTCAATATACTGCTTAAGAGTGAAATTAGGGCTTGCAGATTTGCTTTAAGCAGATTTGGTCGATTGCTGTCGCTTCAAAATGGATGTCCTGTTTTTAAACCTGAGGAAATTTAAAGAGTGCCACGTAGAAACCTAAGATTAGGACCATATAACTCTTCGTGGAGCTGTAACTCCAGCAGAGAGCACAGAGGCCTTTCTCACTCTTTTTGTAGAAATCTCAAATGCGCACACATACAAACGCCAGCTAAAAAAATCGCAAAAGCATTCACGATACGCGAATACGGCTTTGAACAGACAACCCGTATGGAAATACGATACTTCAATCGTTCCAATTTTTGGTCCGGCAACTTACCAAGGACACGGCTACTAACCTGGCTTGCAAGAATATTCCAGTAAGGTACCAACTCCATCTTACTTGCACAAACAGTTTGTGGTAATTCAAAGGTTTAATTTCATTAAATTTCAATTGCACAAGTAAGTTAGAGCGTGTAACTAGCAAAACGACATGCTTGCACACACTGTTTCGTGCAAGTAAAACGGTGCGTGTAGCCGGTAACTAAGATAATAATTAACCGACTTAAATAAAGGAGGCGGTTCTAAAGTCGTCTAAATTTTTTTTATGTTTTTTACATCATAACTTTCGACTGGGCAAAGCGATTTCAATGATTCTTTTTTTATTTGAAAGCTGGTGCTTCCCGTGTGGTTCCCATTTTGATTTGGTTCAGTTTTGTCAATGGCACCCATGAGAAAACCATATAAGTCTAAAATATAGTAATTGACGTCGGTTTTTTTTGTAAAATTAGGTATATGTATTAACTACGTCGGTGCCCGGTGGAGCGCTCAGTTTAAATCAATCAATTCATCTACACCTACTTTGGTTCATTTGCTTTCAACTATTGACTGCGTCTGTCAATTGGCAACTCATTTGATGTGATGATTGATTGAGTTCTAGAGAGATATGAAGAGTAGTTTTATATGTATCTTGCAATTTGATTCTTACGAAGATTCAGTCAGGATTCTAGCTTAGTATGCGGCGAACAAACAAAAAAAAGGTCAGGTCAAAGAAAAAGATCTTTGACCTGACCTTTTTTTTGTTTGTTCGCCGATTACTCGAAGACGCCTGAACCGATTTGAGAGCTTTTTTGTCTGAAAGAATAAACTTAACATGTGGTACCATTATCATCAGGTCACGATCTGATGATGGGATCCTATTTAGGCCTCTAGAACTCGACACATAATATGTGTTATGCTATCGACACAAAGTAAAAATAAGTATGCAAGCCACTGCATAGTAATAGATTGTCATCACACGCCATTAAGCAAACAACATCAAAAATATACTTCATATTGGATATATCCGAGGATATTATTCCATTACGTACGTGACCCGCCCCTCTGCGCGTACTGGACTTAACCACAGGGTAAGGTGAAAAAATAAATGAACCGTAGCCTTCTATATGGGCGGTATATACCTTGTCCAATGGGGATAAGCCATTTGTCATGTCTCAGGAAGTATGTAATTATGACGAAGGAAAGGAGAGAATAAATAGTCAAGAGAAAAGTCATCGAGAGCTTTTTTTTTGCTAGACTGGTCGACGGTTGACATTTGAAAGATCTTTATAACACACAAAGCTTTTTTATTAAGCAATGGTCAAAAGTGTGAAAAAGAAGAGGGACATTCGTTAAACACGTAACCCCAATTCCATCAACGAGTTAAACCGACGACGTTTCACGCTGAACAAACGATTAAGATCATTCTGTTCCGTCCAAAAATTGAATGAGAGAGGGATCGTATCCGCGTCTAGCGTTTGTCGTTGTAAATTGGGGCTTAAACAAATAAATCTCCATAAGGAAACCAGTAAAACATAATTCAAGCGAGACAGCACGGAGTGTACGTGGATTATTCTCATTTAATTAACTTTTAATCTATCGCGTTGCATGATTATTATTATAATTTTGACGGGAATTAACGCGAAACATGCATATTATAATTTACCTTTTGGCTATACGTTTCGGCAACGGGTTACACCGGCCGTTTACTATTAGCGTACTGAATCAGCAACTCTCCGCCTCCGTCAGTGATGTCGATGAATGTTCATCCACCCTCACTTTTTGATTTTTTGGTGATCGCGATCACAAAAACTCTTAATAAAGTGAATGCCGGTCCGTTCCGCGATGCCGATACGGTTAGTGTAGTGTGTAAGGACTTCACATCAAAAAATCAAAAAGTGAGGGTGGATGAACATTCATCGACATCACTGACGGAGGCGGAGAGTTGCTGATTCAGTACGCTATAGAAAACGGCCGGTGTAACCCGTTGCCGAAACGTATAGCCAAAAGGTAAATAATATGCATGTTTCGCGTTAATTCCCGTCAAAATTATAATAATTATTCTCATTTGTCAGACATAATCTCACTCTGTCTTTAAAATAACATAACCTTAACCGTTATTCTTACCCGGAATATTTTGATCGAAAACCCGGGATCAACGTTGAACTTGGGACTGCGAAATTGTCTCTTATCCGTTCCTCTTAATTCTTAACCGTATTTAATTTTGTCAGCTTTCGAAAAAATAACTCAATTTTCTGGAACAGTATGATTGAGTAATCGTTCCACTGGTAACATATCTATAGCTACCTACTTATTGCGAGTATTACCACATACCACTCTCGATGGCAGATGACAACTGTCACATTTACATTATTGGTGGCATAAATCTGAATCCGGCACATTGAGCGCGGCACTTCGCTTTCGGTTTGATGTTGGTTCGAATTACATTTTCGTGTCGGTGAGTAAGTTCTTTTATTTCGCGACATCCCGCGCCTGCGCAATCGTGATTTCGTGTTGTTTTTGTTTTCAGACTATTACCGTTACGCTTTTTCATGCCTCACCTCCTCCCATTAACCCTTTTTGACTGCTTTGACCACCTTGATCGAACGGGTAGTATATTACTGTATAATCTCATTGTATTAAATAATACAGTTGAATAAAGATTGTCGCACCACTTCGCACACTGGAAACGCAGCTTAAGCCATAAGATTACGATAAAAGTTAAGCGATAAGGGCAGACTTCTATTATAGGATAGATACTTAAAAAAAGAAGCGTCTCTAATTAATCATCACTTTGTAAACAAATTTAACGTAAAAGAACATCGTGAGGCACCGCACACGCTTCAACCACATCTTTGAAATATCAACTTTATTCATATACCATTTAGGCACACAATATTGAATCACAAAATATATCAGGCGAATCACATTGTTGCTAATTGCCACAGTAATCTCAACTCTGACTCAAAGAAAATAGGGTTAAATTTTGTATGGAGTTGAAAGGTGTTGTCTTATAGGCTACCTAAGTTAGTATTAACAGCAGATTAAGCGACTCGCCGTGGTAGTTTGTAAATGTCTTGGTGATAAATCAGGCGTGCTATTCTGATCTTTACTGCTATCGTTGGTAAGTGATGATAGTAGAGGAGATTTCGCTCTCGGATAGAGTCCATTTTGTTGGACCATCGTAGACGGATTAGCTACACATCTGTTTAGGTATATTTTAAACTAGCTTCCGCACGTGTTGATTTAAAGAAGCCTATATTTTAATCTAGGCTATAAGCTACATATTTGCCAAAGTTTATTAAAATCCATACAGTAAATATTTTAAGGGTAAGAGTATCAAATATTGTTCTGATATCAGAAATCAAATAATTTATATCCATGCCCAAAGGCCCATTGAAATAAATGATGGAATGGGCGCCCATTGGTGCTTAAACACGTCAAAACAAACATCAAAATACAAAAAAATATATATAAAATTAAAATTCAACTTAATTAATTAAAATAAAATACTTTTTGCAATAAAATGATTAGCCACCGGAGCTTAGATTAACTTTAATTCAACTTATTATTATATCATATTAATCAACTTAACTTCACTTAGCGGCCTACGCTCGTCTCGTGTGCACGCTCGCGCGAAATATTTCTTGCATCTACTCGAAGTAAAATAGTGCTTAAAAAAATCGATATAAGTGTTATCGATAAAAAATGCTGGACGACGATAACCATTGGCCGTAATGGAAAAGTACCTTCACCGATCCGACTCAAGTGGAAGTCTCAGTTCTAAGAGACCAGCAACTGAGTATGTCGATGGCAATTGGCGAACACCAAAACGAACAGCTGTCGCCAAAAATACAAGGTACGACAGTACCAGAGACATTCCAACTCATAACGACTTCCAAGACCTCCCAGTCGATGAAAGTGTCAAAACTACAGGCAATGAATTTTACCTCCAAGCCACCGCCAAAGTCAAGAAAACTGGCCATATTCCACCCATAATCCTGGACGTTGAGACGAAATGGACGCACGAAGATATCAAGGGTAAAATCGACAGTTTTACCAACCGTTACCACCTGCAGTATAGAATTGGAGGTAAGGTTGCAATTATTTGCCACACCTCTGATGGTCACCAAGCTGTTAAAGATGGTCTACGAACTCAGAAGGCTTCCTTCGTAACCTACACTCGTAAGGATGAAAAGGTACCCAAAACTGTTATTCGAGGACTGCCCGCATACGTTGAGAAAGAACTTCCTATGGAATTGGAAAAGATAGGGTTTCCTGGAGTAACAGTGAAAGCCCTAAAACCTCGCAACGGTAAAGAAAATCCATGCCCTCCATTCTTGGCACAATTGCCTACGGGTGCAGATGTCACCAAGTTTCGGCAGATCAGGTACCTATGTAGCTGTGTCGTGTCAATAACAAAATTTAAACCAAATAGATCTAATGGTACCCAATGCTTTCGCTGTCAGGACTTTGGCCATGCATCTAGCAATTGCAATAAGCCACCACGCTGTGTGAAATGTGTCAATCCGCATCCCACTGCTGCATGCACAAAAAAGGATCGCAATGAACCAGCCTACTGCTGTAATTGCAGCGAGGCTCATCCATCCAATTACAGTAAGTGCAAAGTAAGATTGGCCTACCTGGATAGAATTGAGATAAAGAAAGCCGCAGAACGCAAACCAGCACCACCATCTGTTGCCCCTCCGAGAAGTGTTGCTTCAACTTTTCTACCCCAATCATCGAATTCAAGGTTCCCGCTGGCATCAAACAAAAATATAGGAGGAGTTTGGCCATCTTTGAAACCTAGCATAATACCTGCCCGGAAGAATCAAGATCCTACTGATAATTTACCGACCGATGAAACTTCAAAAGAAATGTTTGAGATTTTACACATGTTGCAAAACATAAAATCTCAGTTTGCTGCTTGCACGTCCTGGTTGGATAAGGTCGTGCTAATATTATCTCATGTTGGCAATTACATCTAATTGTACTGAATTACGCCTGTTATCCTGGAACTCCGATGGAGTACGTTTAAAAATCCACGAGTTGCTTGACCTAGCGGTAAGCGTCTTATCTGTCGATGTTATTGGTATTTGTGAAACTAGACTTTCTTCAAATTTCGTATTAGATACAAATGGCTTTGTTTGTTATCGCCAAGATAAACACCATACAGGTCGTGGGCAAGGAGTCGCTATCCTAGTCAAAACTGATCTAGATCATTCCATCGTCAAAATTCCCAAGACGAAACATATAGAGGCTATTGGCATATCTATTAAAATATCTGGACAAACTAACATTATACTGTCTATATATCAGTCACCTAATCTACCATTGCTCCGCAATGACCTAGAGTTGCTGTTTGGCTTGGGCACCCATGTTGTTATCATGGGTGACTTTAATGCCAATCATGCGCATTGGCTCAGTAGTTATACTAATACTAGGGGCAGAATTCTTTTTAATCAAATGCTCGACTCAGACTTCATCATACACAAACCGAGTTTACCAACTCAAGTTAATTACTGTCCAAACCGGCAGCCAACTAGCCCAGATCTCGTCTTGTCACTGGGAGTAAACCGCATTAGTGAAGTTCAGACGCTGATCGCACTATCCTCAAATCACTATCCTATATATTTCAGTCTCGGGGGAACTCTGTGTCGCCAGGCAAACACACCATTCTTTCAATTTAACCGTGCTAACTGGCATGAGTATCGGTCTCACCTTAACAAAAATATTACACTAAGTTCAAATTGTTTCAAAACTGAAATCGAAATAGACACTGCTATATACCACTTGCAACAGACCATCATTGATGCTAGGGACTCCTCTATTCCATCCAAAAAGTCTTGCAATACGTCTACAAAACTGCCACACTATATAAAAAACTTAATCCGCTACAAAAACTCCTTACGTCGTATGGAACGCAATCTACCTAACGGTTACCTTAAACGAGTCAATCGTACCAAAATTAATAGTCTACAAAACTATATTAGCACTATCATTAGAAGTCACCTTGATATTGTCTGGAATACTAAACTTGCAAAAGTTGACAACCCCAGTCAGGATTTGTGGCGCCTCACTAAATCACTGAAGCCTAGAACTACCAACATTCCTCCCCTAAAACTTCCTAACGGGGTCACGACGTCTAGTACGGTTGAGCAGTGCAACGCTTTAGCTGCCACTTTTTGTAACAATATGAGCCTAACCACAAGTTGGCCATGCGACCCTGCACTTCAAACCAAGATTTCAAACTCCATTTCCATCATAAATGAATACACCGCCACTGAAACTCTAAATTTGGTAAGACCGTTCGAGGTTCGAAAAATATTGTTTAAACTCAAGTCCCGCAAGTCCCCTAGTCACGACGGGATCCATAATCTTCTACTGAAAAACTTGTCACAAAAAGCAGTAATCTATATCACAAAAATTTTCAATGGTTGTCTCAGATTAGGTTACTTTCCGAACATTTGGAAAAGAGCCAAAATTATAGCCCTCAAAAAGCCCGGTAAAGACACCACCGTACCTATAAATTACCGTCCTATAAGTCTGCTGCCCGCTGTTGGCAAGCTTTTTGAGTCGGTGATTTATACTAAACTTCTTCAGGCGACCGGGCATATACTGATCCATGAACAGTTTGGATTTCGATCTGCTCATTCTACCACTCAGCAACTAGTCAGGGTATCCGAACATATTTCCCATCACCTCAATCTCAAGGAGTCCACAGGCATGTTCCTGTTAGACATAGAAAAGGCCTTTGATACCGTTTGGCACGAAGGCCTTTTACACAAACTGCTGACTTTAAGCTTGCCCATGCCTCTGCTTAAACTCATAAAATCCTATCTTGCTGATCGTAGTTTTGTGGTCCACATTGGTCAAACCACTTCTTATCCACAGAAGATTCCAGCCGGGGTACCACAAGGCTCAATAATTGGCCCTTATTTATTTCTCTTATTTGTAAACGACATCCCCATTCAACCTCGCACCAAACTAGCATGTTTTGCTGACGATACTGCCTCTTTTACGTCTTCAAATGATACCGATCTAATCATAGGTCGCCTCCAATATTCCATCGACCTACTATTGTCATATTTTAAGACATGGAAGCTAAAAATAAACGAGGGCAAGACAGAAGCCATATTTTTCTCACGTGCTAGACAACCTCCAGTCCGGTCCCTGATGGTTGCGGGCCATGCCGTGCCTTGGAAGACCAGCGTGCGCTACCTGGGGGTCAATTTTGATACTCGCTTGAACTGGTCCAAACACATAGCGGACCTACGCATCAAGGGTGCCCAAGCGCTTGGTGCTCTAAGTCCAATCCTTAATCGCAAAAGTAAATTAAGTAGCGACACCAAATTGAGAATTTACACCACGCTAGTACGCCCGTGTATAACATACGCTTGTCCAGTCTGGAGCAATACATGTCTCACTAACTATCAGCTTCTACAGGTTGTTCAAAATAAAGCCATTAAAATATGTTTTAACACTAAATTCAAAACAAACCTCACTCAATTGCATAATAATCTAAACTTTCCCTTATTATTCGATTTCATTATTAAAATCATTGTTAAGTTTCACAAAAACAACAAAATGAATTAAATAATCAACTTATTTCGAATTTATGTTCATCATCAATAGACACATTACCATACATCGATACATACGGCACTTATCGCTTGCCGCATCACTATCTTTTGTTCCCACCAACTCAGGTACGGGCGACCAGCAAACTGACCTTTGGACGGCGCGATGTCGCCCCGTCTCTGGCCGCGTATGCGCAGGAGCGCGGGCGGCAGGGGAGCTCTGCTCACTGATCTTAAACTAGTCGCTCGGGCGATAACAAGTTATGTCTAACGAATAATTTTGCTACCTGCTACCGTGCGAATAGTTAAAATCACATAATTTCTCAAATTAATAAGTAAATTTCACAACTAAGGAATTTGCATTAATAAACTTAATATTGTGATGTGTTATATTTATCTGTTTACATTGTTAATAATTATTATGTGACCTATTTATAAGCTTTGAAAGGCGATTTGTTAGTCTAATAAAGTGTTAAGTACCTACCTGCCACAAATTGTAACTTTGGTAAGTGCATTTGTTTTATGTATTACTTATTAAATAAAGATATTTGAAAATGAATGAAAATTCAACTTATGATTTACAAACGCGCATCGGGATGGTAGTCAGACGAGACGATGCACGTCGATTGATTAATGTTACAACACCCTAATTGTTACCGGGCTTAGCTTTTCCGTGGTTGTCAAGATTCACTTAATAGGGATTTAAGTAGTACCTTTATTTATATAGTATGTTAAGTAGTTGAACAAACTAGTTAGCCCTTAAAGACTACTTCAATTGCAATCTAAAGAGGCAATAAGATTACTACTGGTTTCACTTAGACAGGTTACATTAAGATAAGATATTGAGTAATTCAAAGGATAACGAAATGTGAAAATGAAATGAAATTGAAACTGTACATATTACTATAAATATAAATGAAATGGAAACTATTTACTATTGAATTCGGCGATTGGCTAAAACAAGGTATCATGGTAGAGACAAGTATTTGCCCATTTTTTTATTAATAAAGTTATATTTTTTAATTTGAATAGAAGTCTATTAAATTTCTTGAAGATTAAAATTGCCCAGCTTTTTTTACTATGACCTTTCATTGTAAAAAAGCTGTGATTTTTTTTGGCGCATACATAGTGTAGGGACACAGCGTCCTTATGTTCAAGACACTTGAAACACGATTCGCTAGTTTCGGCAGTCGACATCCCGCGCCCACTCAATTAGGTCGTTTCCATGTCGTTTCCTATTTTTATAATAAGTTCTCGGTACTGTAATACTTTTAAGTTGCGCATATAATATAGTGAGTTAAATAACTTCACGTGTTTTAATAAATCATCGACTCAATAACAACAAAACATAACCCTAAATTGGTGACCCTAATAAGACTCTAAACATAGTATATAGCGATAAAGCGCAGTCGGTTGGGTAGCAGCAAGAATCCGCTCAAATCGTTCTAAAATATTTTGTATGAACCATGATCTAATAAGAATGGTCTGCTGTTTAGGCGGCACAACGCCTATCTCTCATAAAGGACTCCAAAAGAAGAATTCACAGGCCTGTGCCGTAAACGTGTAAAGATCAGACCATTCATATTAGATCATGAACTATCGCACACTATGCAAATGCCAATATAGCCGCTAGTTTTAGCCGGTAATTTCACCCTGCTCTCTTAAGTTGCTATTCACGATCCACCGCAGCCACAAGTGCACGAACTTTAATGTCTCTTTCACGAAGTAATGAATTAATATGAGAATCACAGTAGTTTACTACTGTTACGCTGTTACTCAGGTCGCATTTACTGTTATTTATGGTAAGTACTAAGTAGGGCTGAGAACACGATTGGTACTCCGCACACAGTCTATTGAGTCTAGATCGATGATGTAGTTTGGCTTAAAATAGAATGGTCACTTGACGAAACGACAAAGTAGAAGAAGAAAAAAAGACAACTCATTTTTATTATTATTGAGAAAACGGGTTACTCACGTTACTTTAGCCGGGATATGCCGACTAGTTTCGAATCTAGTACGTAGATTCATCTCTCAGTGCGAGACGTCGCGCGGAAGCGAAGACACAAGATTAATAGCCCAGTTGATGAATATAAGTACTAGATTCGAAACTAGTCGGCATATCCCGACTAAAGTAACGTGAGTAACCCGTTTTCTCAATAATAATGTCTTCACTTCACGTCGGTTATAATAATATTAAAACTCATATTTGTAATATTTTATATAAAATTAATTGCTTTGCATTGCGTTTCTGTATTTTAATTCAATATAAAGGTAAAGAACAATACAGAATCTAGCAGGATTCGAACCTGCACCTTCTTAACGCCCATGGTGCTTTGCCAGTTCAGCCAAAGATTTTGCTAGAATCTAAATTAATGTCTCAACCCTTTTTTTGGCCGATTGTACGCCTTGGAAACACTACTCGTATGTTAGAAATTATAAATATTTTGCCAGGCTTGTTTAACCCGTTTGTCTTTTAGGTTTTCAGAACTAAATCTATAACTTGATCGTAAAACAAATTCTTTCGGATATGTAAAGTATAACATTAAAAGCCGTCTCACTGACGACCAAACAGCGAACACATGCTAATTGGGAATAAATAACAATCAATCAGTACATAGTGTACATCGATAAATTGACGTTCGACCTTTATCGTCTCGCCACTAAACGAGTCTCATCTCGTCTCGCCCAGTCATCAATGCACACTTTGCACACACTAGTTTCTGTTTGCGACTTCTCTTGTGTGTTGGGCATATAGCTTTATGTCTTAGATTCGTAACTAGAGTCTTAACAAAGATAAAAAAGATCTGTTCCCACTTGGACGCACCATAATTTGTTTACTTAAAGTCTAAATAAGTTTGTTTTGAATAGAAATAAACGCAACAAATATAACTACTCTAGTAGACTCTAAAAAACTGATAAAAATACATCAAACCTTAGAGCTTTTTACCACATACACTTATACATAGTTAGTTTTAAATTATAATTCACTAAGGTGTGAATGCAGGCAATCTAGAAAACAACCGGACATTTCTCAGGATTCCCTCCAGATGTCAAAGAAGCCATTCTCACATATAAGTATTTAGTATAACACCTACATCACACTATGAGATGCAGCACGTGCATACGAATAAAGAGTATTAAACAGCCTTGAACTGCATAGAAACATTGAAACATGCGTCAGTTCGATTACAACTATCTATACCTAAGCTATAGCTGCCATGCAGAGACGATTATAGTGATAAGTTAATAACCCAGCTTTACTATAATGTAGATGATAACACATCATTTTAAACTAAAAGGTAATGAATGGTCGGTTTCGCTTCTACCAGTTTCCGACACATATCCGCATGGTTTCTTGTTAGTAGGCGAGTCTTCTAACGTTCATCAAAATGGATTTAATGGTTTACTGTGTAGCTTTTTTTTTTTGGGACAGCACGGAGTTGTAATTGTGCCCGTTGGATGGCGATAGGCTAACCCCCTATCCCATGGGACCTAAACATAACAGGTTTAATGTGGGTGTTGTACACCTCTGCCAAGACCATTCTGATAACATCACGCCTATACTACTTAGAAAGGTGAAGTAGAGAAGTAGAGATGTATAGAATCCACAATTCGTAAGTCCATTTGATAAAAAAGCTAGGGAAAGAGACCATTCTTTTGTATCGAACATAGGCCTACCATAAATTGCAACGTTGATCTTATTCTATTTTGAATGTTCCCAACCGAACGAGAAATGACAGTCCTACACGCGCAGGCAATCAACAACTTATTAAATGTAACAACCAATAAAGAACCATATACCAGATGTCGCTCTTCCGAACCAAAAATAACACAGACACGTTATTATCGAAATAAGGAACCAAGAACCCGTAAAACGAGACACCTAACGCAACAAGTCTGCAACAATGTCGCACTGATGCATATTTAAATCTCTACGTAATGCCACTATCAAACTATATCTATTTTTATTACACACACACATACACCCCAACCAGATTTACCTAATCAAATACCAACTTTAATTATATACGAATAAGATATAACTTTAATTGTAACATCTTCGAGTGGCATAGAGCTGTATGGGTATGCATGTGTGTGTCAATGATACAACTGCCAAGGTATCAGTTATATACGTACAAACCACGTGCCAAAGCATCTATGCGTATACATGATGCAACTCCAGTATAATTTGAACCGTGTGATTAGGATCTAATACTCCTTCGTGAAGTATCGTTGTAGTAACAGAGAGGGGAGAGGTAGGTCAAGGTGGAGTGGTCAGTATTCTACACAAAGATAGAAAATGTTGCATGAGTCCGATACGGTTTTATAAGCGAAAGATTAATTGCATTGTGATATTTAACATCCGTCTGCGTGAAATGGTTAAAGGTAATTATTGTGACAGCTTCCTCTATGTATGTTTTGTCAAGTAAATAATGTATCCTATTGTTGTCTGTATGACATGTAAGAACGTTTGAAACAGGATATGTTGTTGACCCTCGTGGTGACTTGACCTATCCAGGAACTGTGTAATAGTATTCTATTTTTCTTAATGCGGCAAAGTGAACAATTTGTTGAATAAGTACTAGCTTCTGTCCGCGGATTTGGCCGCTTGAAATTCGTTACATTTCTTACTGCTCTGCTCCCGTAGAGGTTAGAATAATATTAAAAGATGATTATCAAACACAAAAAGAATTATTAAAAAAGTTGTTTCAAAAGTTCAGTTTCGTCTGCGGTACCAACAAAAAGTAGCCTATGATACCTTGTAGTCATTTACCTTCTCCTAAAATGTAATCAAAATCGGTCCAGCCGTTTACAAGATAAGCCGATACAAACAGACAGACAGAGAAAAATGTACACACTTAAATTTTATTTAGTTGTATATTTTTAGGGTGTCAATTTTAATCAAAATAAAGATAATAAATCGATAACTTGCCATTATGACTGAATCGAATCGCTTAAAGCACTGAATCGGAGATATGTACAAATATTGTTTAAAGATAAAGATAAATTTGGATATTTTACATTAGATAGAACGCCAGGAGCAATTACACTATCCAATGGTCCCAATGACAAGGCCAAATACACACATTCACTCACTCAAGCACACCCAGTCTCAGAACAAATATTTGCGAATTACACAAAGATTTGTCCCATGTGGAGATCGAACCCACAACACCAGTGCAGTGGAGAGCGGCGAGGCGACCGCTTAAACTACCTACTACGTTTAGTCAATGAGTATAGTGCAAATGTTATCTCGGGCGGAGCAGTGGGTATAACCTAGTATCTATTAGATTAACATGAAAATGATCCCTTCAGAAATCTATTTCAAAAGCTTATTAAGCCGCTTATATTATGTCACTAGCGACCCGCCCCGGCTTCGCACGGGTACAATGCTGATACTAAATACACTACAGAAAAACTGTAAACGTTGTATATAAAAACACAGCGGCCCGCTCCGAATTCGCACGGGTATATAAAATATAGCCTATGTCACTCACTGAAAAAATGATTAAAATCGATCCAGTAGTTTGATTTATTCATTACTGCCCGTGGCCCGCACGCGTTAAATTTGGAGTAAAACAATTCCCCCTTTCTATGCATGTATTATACATAAAAACCTTCCTCTTGAATCACTACGAATCTATTGGAAAAAACCGCATCAAAATCCGTTGCGTAGTTTTAAAGATTTAAGCGCACATAGGGACAGAAAAGGCGACTTTGTTTTATACTATGTAGTGATAAGTGCTTTCACCATAACAATATATTAAACTAACATGTAGCAATAAAAGTCGCAAGACTTTTATTGCTACATGTTAGTCGAAGAGAATTGACAGGCAAAATCTCTAGATATATACGTTTTGGCCACAAGTTCGAATCTTGGTAGTAAAGAGTGATATAGTTTAAGGAGACAAAGGAATTAGTATATTAACAACTATTTCTGTTCTAATTACCGTTCTAGTCATATTATTTAGTAGTATAAGGGCCAGTTTCTGAGGTTCCCAATAGATCTTATCCGACCCATAAAATATAATAACTTTTAAACTTTCGCGTTGCATATTCATTGATATGATTCGAAAGGGATTTAACGCGATTAATTTTTACCTTGCTTGACGTTTCGACAAGGTTGCATTGAAAAACATAGAAAAATAAAACCCAACAAAAGTCAGCGTGGTTTTCAAAAAATCATCAACCTCACGAACGGAGCCGGGGCGCTGCTGAATCAAAGAGTGGCAGTTCGGTGAAAAATGTACCGTTTTGTAACTTCTGTACTATGTTCTTCTTTTATACATAAATCTTCATTTCCATCACAATTTCCAACAACTAATCTATGAAATTACTCTTATCAGTTGATATATACACGGTGTCTCTTCCTTGATCTTACAAACGTGAATGCTAGCAAGTCAATGAGGTCATTAAAATACATAATACTATTATAATTCAATGCACCCGACCGTCACAAGACGAAATACTTCGATTTGCAATAGCCAGACAGTTGGTATTCGGATAACAAGCCTAAGGAAGAGTTATTTATTATCTCTCGTATAAATAGCACAGCTGAAATAAACGGGTTCGATTCTAGTGCGGTCAAGTGAAAGTGGCCTTTTGATTTATACTGCTGGAATGTATCTTTTGAAGTAGAGCAGCTAATATTAAAATGCAGCGTCTATCCGGTGTCCCTATGAGGGCTCCGCGAGAAAAACAGACGGGCCCTACTTTACTAACGGGAAAAAAACACAGTTTGCACAGTTTTCGGGCCGCACAACGTACAATATAGTAAACGTACATATAATAAAGCAACGATAGCCGAGTAAAGCAGCCGAGTGGGAGACCGTAGGACTGCGAAGTTAAAGGTCTCAGGTTCGAACCCACGACACACACCTCTCATCTTTTCGAGGATATACGTGTATTTATTATATAAATTATCGCTCGCTAACGGTGAAAGAAACATCGTGAGGAAACCTACATGCCTGAGAGTTGCTCAAAGTGCTCAATGGTGTGTAAAGTCTACTAAACCGCACTTGGCCAGCGTGGTGGACTATGGCCTAACCCTTCTCATCATGAGAAGAGGCCCGAGCCCAGCAGTGGGACATGTATTAAATACAGGGCTGCTATTATAAATTTTAAATGATATTATTCTCACTGCCCGAGCAGAGCTGCGCGTTCCAGATCCTATTCACGTCAAAATTTAGAAATGTGTGTTACCCGGCCCGGGGAATTTTTTAAATGAAATTTGACATCCCAATTGTTGCAAGGTATAACCGTCAATTTGTTGCATGTTACATCTTGATATTTATTATCTCTGGTTCTGCCAATGACCAACCAAACGAGTGACATTTTAAGTCGAGAAATAGTAGAATGGGTAATAAGGATTTTATGGATATCGTTTCTAACAATGTTGCAACCTGGAAGACTTTCCATAGGTTATAGGTTAATTAAATAGTTGTTAAACTAACAACATTACTGCCGTTTATTTAACCTATTAACCTGGAATCGTTTAGATAGCATATCGCCAGTCTAAGCATTTTCTTTAGTGTGTTAACTATTTTACTACACGCACATACATATACGTTATTACAATATTTAAGGTACATTCTGTTTAATAGTTAATTATTGCATTAAAATTTAAATGTCTAATGTTACACTAATATGACAATGTATGCATATATTAAGTTTACACCACTTTTAAAAATATTTCCTAGCTTTCAATTTTAAAATCGGCTAAATGCGTGTCGGGCCACGCGTACTAGGGTTCCGTAGTCAGTCGTTACAACATAGTTATGGGCTGAAAAGGCATTAAATATCAGTATTGAAAATTAACATCCTAATACAAGTCTATTATTTTTTAAAGGTTTTTGTATTTTGTACGAAATATTTTAAGTGACTGTATTTAACACATTTGGACCATTATTACTCCTGAACTAATAAATTAAACTTAGTCGCTATAGTTTTTCTTTCGTCACGTAATTTTCACAGATTTTTGGAGCCAGTGGCTTAGCTTTTAGATAGAGGGAGGCCCTACACAAAAATTTATCTTAGAAGTTGATTATCTCGCAAACAGATCCAACTAACGATACGCCACACATATTTTATTCTACCACATTCTTAATATAGCTAATATACTAATTCAAGCAATATTTCAGCTTTCTAGCAATAACGGTTTCGACGCTGTGCCTCAGACAGACAGACGGTCATGTTGTAAGTATTACAGTACCCTAAAAATGGCGAATAATGATAGTCTAATATTAAAGTTGTTCTAATATTAAGAATCCAGCAGGACTCGAACCTGCACCCTCTGGGTATACGCCCCAAGTGCTTTGCCCATTCAGCTATGGATTCGTATGCTGCTAGACTCGAAATTTCTCAACTCCTGCTGGATTATTAATTTTTCAACTTTATATTATATAAAATACAAAAAGGCATAGCAAAGCTAAAATTTGCTCTAAAATATTACAAATAATAGTCTGCATTAATTTAATCAGCAAACTACGTATAACATAAACATTAAATATAGTTTAGAACATGAAATAAATACTAATATCATACTTAAAATGTATTAAAAAGTTTCTAATGTGTGTGGTCAACTAATAAATAATTCAATAATCAATATTTATAATCGTGAGCAACAAATAATTCTCAGCGCCTCGATTTAGACCTACTACTGAACATATTAATCACATTATTAATTACGCCAATGACTGCAGGGAGTGCAACGTTTCAAGTGTATTAGGTATTTAGAATTATCGATCTATGGTTCTTTCCTAAGATTATACGTTACGTCACTAATGTCCGCGTGACAGAAGGCATAATTATATCAACTGTCAGTTCAACTCGATATCACCCCAATGAACAGAAATATCGTCTTTAGTAAGCGTTTATTCACCTTTTTGACTAAAGCATTAGTCTTGACATTGCTATGTTTTTATCATTGATAGTAAAAATATGGGCGTTTAATTCGACAAAATATCTTAATACTGATGGTTTTTTACAGGCCGAAGGTATTTAAGTGCCGCGTCTTATTGTTATTTAAAAAAGTCGCCTCCTGTGGCACTCCCTGAAGGCACTTCACTGCCACCACTTCTTATTTTTATTGACACAAAATACTTATAACTGTCAGCGTCTACCGACTTCATGAATATTGAGGCTAAAGGCACTTCATACTTAAATTGAGGATAAGAAAATATCTAAAAAAACATATTTATCTGTCGGATTAGCTCGTTGCCTGAAATGAGATGCGCGTCAAGTAAACTGTCAAAATGAAGTAATTAGCGCCAAATTTAAAATTTAATATTCGTATTCATATTCGCGAATATCAGCGGCAGATATTTGTATCCGTATTCGTATTCGCGAATGTAATTGATATTCGTTACATCACTCGAATCTATACAGGTGATTTTTTATTTACCATCTTTGCTTTTATCAGATGTCAATAGTTTTTTATGCAGTTATAACATAAATATTAAGCCATAATTGATATATATATTTCACAACTTACTATAAAACAGTCAGAAAGACATATATAACATTAAGTACTCTTCAAGTATGCTCATGTTCGAGTTAAACTAAATAGTCATGATACCTAGTAGGTACTTTAGACATACTGGCAATAGCTATCTATCCCATCCAAAATTGCGACAGTTCAGTTCTAATCAATAATATATTCTCTAAATCTAATCCCGGAAGCGAATAACCGAAACTTAAAAAGGCCCCTTCATTATACATTCTAGTGGCGGGCCCCAGGCTCCGTCAGTCTGTTGGGGCCCTGTCACTAATTGATAGCAGATAACTTATTAAAGGGGCCGCCGGACAACCCCTTTAGGTTTGAAAATAGTATTTTAGTGGACGGGAAGCTCATTAAATAAGACTGATCTGTTATTTCAGTAACGTTTAGCTGGACATTAGATGCCTTCAATATAGAGCTGATTTTAGCAGACAAATACTAGCTGCAAGAATATCGTAGTGGGTTTTTGCCATTATCTTTTTACTCATTCGGTACTAATTCTTAAAAACTATTAACGTAAGTATTAAATGGTAAAGATTCCACATTAGGCTCACATATAATATCTGTACTCGTATTGCACCTACCCTTGCTTTTCTCTGCACAACCCTAGGTTGACTGTAAGAGAATGCCACTAGGCATTAAGTCCGCCTCTGTACTTTTATATGTGCAAAAGTTAATTAAATATAAAAAAATACATCTCTGCTTATTGGTCCTTCTTTCCTCTAACATAATTAGTGTATTTAGATTCACACGGAACGAGATCTAACATCCAGAGGGGCTAGCATATCGAGAAACACGAGAAAAACGCGACAAAATCTCGTCGTAATGTGTCTCCCTCGAAATACAGAACATCTGCCGTAATCACGTTTTAAAACTATACCCAAATCCGTTGAAACAAACAAAATCCGAGCACCTATCCGAAACCCAACCTCAGGCAGCGCGCTTAACCACGTGGTCTCGCGCAATAACCTTAGTGATTGAACCTATACACTTTATCACACAGTTGCATAATAATTAACATAGTTATCATGTCATTGAAGTTGTTACAGTGTGTGTAAACATAATACATACATAGATATACTATCATAGAATAATCGTAGACAGCTGATTGCCTAGATACTATAATTTCAACAGCTCACTGTGATAACCCTCGTCAAACAAACGTAACTGTTTCCCTCTCGTGGGTAGGGTTGCCAGGTGAGTCGCGAAAAAATACCGGACAACCTGAAAAAGAGGGGGGGGAGGGGAGTTAGGTCGCAAAAAAAAAAATACTTTTAATACTATTTTGTATTTGTTTGTTTTGTTATGTTTGTATGTCTAATTTTGTAGGCGCTTGTGACCAGTAGTACCGACTTTCTTCAAAATACCGGACATAGTTCTGTCCGGTATGACCATTTATTTTTTACCGGACAGGCCTCGAAAATAACGGACTGTACGCTTAAATACCGGACATATTCTGGCAACCCTACTCGTGGGTTATAGCGTAATATTAAAAAGGGTACCTTCCTCAATAATTAGGCTACCAAATGCAAAAAAAAAAAAAATTTGGCCAGTAGCGCGTTCAAACAAATAAAATTAACATTTCGCCCGTGGCTAGCGTGCACCGTGTGCATTGATTACAGCGCAGGTTACGCCTTATAATGGTGAGTTTCCTCCTATTAAAGTTTTATCATAACTGGTTTAGCAAAAAAAGGTTTTCATGCATAAGTGATGCAGATTACTATATAAGCTTGAAGTTTTTAAGTTGAAGAAATTACAAGTTTATTAAAGTTATTTTTTAATCATTTTTATTAAATACCTATTCATAATAGTAATAATGTCACTGTTTACGTCAATAGATTCATACATTATACGATAGGTATAATTATAGAATAATTCTTAATACAAGCGGACTGATTGTCTAGACTTCTAGAGTAATCAAGGCTCAATAGATAATTATAACTGAGTACTGGTAACTTTTTCTTTCTTTATGGTGAACTAGCTGTTACCCGCGACTTCGTCCGCGTGGATGTCGTTTTATGAACAAAAAATGCTAAAGGTAACAATGTCAATATAACAATAGTAGGTACAACTCATGCACTTACTTACCTATCTATTACCAAACCGACCAAAACAAATATACGACAAAAACTCAAGGAAAATAATATTCAAACAAATCAAAACAGACAAATAGGAACAACTCATGTACCTACTTCGAAACTACTTCAAATTTCGAAATAATAGAAATTGCGACACGTGCGTCCGAGACAGCCCGTAGAGTTTAGCGTAATGTTAAATATCAAAATTCACCCAGTTGTTTTTAAACTTAGCGCTTTCTGAACAAACAAACTATCTCCCGCGATTTCATCTGTGTGGTAGGTACATCAATAAAAAAACTCAATAACAGAAAACAAAATTCCTACCTACCTAAATAAACCTATTTCTGATATTAACTAATCTAAACTCAATAAATAAGCAAAATCCCTATAAACTAATATCTATACGAATGTCTTATCCTACCTAACAGTATTATAAAATAACCTACGGTCACTACGTACAATATCAAATATACTACTTAGACCAATACTTTAAAATTAAAATCTATACAGTACGACTTATATAAAAATAAACCTTTCGGTTTATATTTATAAGTCGAACCGCAAATATAAGTTTGTCATAGGTCATTTATAACCTACGACAAACTTAAATTTGCGGTTCAGGAGCAAACCGCAAAGTTAAGTTTGTATTTTATTGTATATTATTACCTACTACGACCTATTAGATTAAAAATACCCTATTAGGGAAAAAAGGAAATAAAAGCAAATCGGATTTTTTTAAAGTAAAGGCAACTATCTAACCTACTTATAACTATAAACTAAAAGAAATATCAAGTATGAACAAAATGAACAAAATTAATTTACAGGACCTAATTAATAAAAAAACACTTAAAAAGTTATACGAAACAATAAAATAATTTTACTGGATCGAAAAATGTAATTCTCTATAGCGCAAATTTGTCTAATCGCATGCGTCCGACAACGATGCCTGCCGCAGATGCCGCCACACTTCGGCGAATGTACGCGACTACGACCGACGGCAGGAATTTAAACTTCAAAAGCGAATGATTTCTTATCAAGTACTTAAATATAAAGTTTCATAGTTTTATCTTTTAAAATTAAGAAATCCCATACAAACTTTCAACCTCTATTTCAACCCCTTCATCCCTTTTTTTAAAAAAAAAAGTAGCCTATGTTCTGTCTCAGGGTCTAAAGATTGTCTGTACCAAATTTCATCAAAATCGGTCGCGAGGTTTAAGCGGCAAAGCGTAACAGACAGACAGACAGACAGACAGACAGACAGACAGACAGAGTTACTTTCGCATTTATAATATTAGTTGGGATTAGTTGGGATAGGCACGCGTTTGATCACGATATTATCAGTTGGTAAATGATGATGCGGTCTACACTTTCATCTGAGCTGGTGTTGTGGGTTCGATCCCCACACGAGACAAATCTATGTGTAATCTGCAAAGATTTGTTCTGACTCTGGGTGTGCTTTGTGTGTGTGAAATGTATGTTTGTGAACACCCCCGCGACACAGGAGTCATTATTAACGCGGGAAAAATATGTTTTGGTTTCTTGGTGTAATAATCCCCGTTATGTTATGTTTAGATTTCATGTAATCTACAAACCTATCGCTATCTATCAGGCACAATTCCATTCCGTGCTAAGCTATATTAAAAGGCTATTCATTATACTTATTTTATCATTAGTGTGGAAAACTGAAATAAAATGATGAACTACATAACAATAGCGTATCGATTGAATAGCATGACTGGATTGTTATAAAGGCTATAAAAGATAATAACAGGTACTTAAATATTTTATTGCGAATAGATATTGACATTGTGTTGTGAATACATATAGAAAAACTGTGAGTGCACGGTTGGTGTCGTGGTTGAAGCAGTCGCCTTGCCGCTTTCAACTCCGCTGGTGTTGTGTGTTTGAGGATCAAGATTTGTCCCTTGTGACACAAGGGACAAATCTTTGTGTGGTCAGCAAAAAAATGTTCTGACTCTGGGTGTACTTTATTTATTTATTTTTTAAAACGCCATCTAGTCCCAAACTAAGCAGTGCTTGTAATATGGGTACTAGAATAACTGATACTAAAACATATATATACTTTTTTTTTTGTAAATACATACTTATTATACATAGAAACACCCAGACTAAGACAAACCCCCATGTTCATGCACACAAAGATTTGTCTTAAGTGGAAATCGAACCCACGACCTCGGCGTCGCAGGCAGGTACACTACCCACTCCGCCATCCAGTCGTCAAAAAACTTTATGGTTGTGAAATGCAAACAAAAACATGCTGTTCAGCTTTGCGTCACTATGTTCTCATTTATGTTGTACCAGGATACCAGGTACCCAGGTTATCTAAATCATTTTTTTTGTTTGTTTGTTATTATTTTAATCAAAGACTACTGGATCAATTTAAAAAAATATTTTACCACTATAAAACTACATTTAGATATTGTAGGCGAAGCCGCGTACGGGTACTATCACTATTACTATATAATATATGGCTTCCCGCTGTCTATTTATCCACTATGTATGCTTAGATCTCTAAAATTACGCAACCGATTTTTAAGAGACAGATAGAATTATTGAACGAAGGTTTTATGTATAAAACATGCATATTATAGAACACCATAGTACCCGGCGTGAAGCTAGTTATAAATAAACTGGCCACCACACTACGGTCATCGGTGGGCATCAACAAAAACCACGCCCTCAACAATTTTAGTAATAACTTTAAAACAAGGAGGCAAGTATTAAACACATTAACTAACAAAATTGAGCGATAAATTTCTATCCCGCATAAGTTATGAACTCGACGGGTTGCAAAAAATCAAATTCCGATTCATCATCTCAAATTATAAACCAGTTATCAACCGAATCAGGCGTTTATGAACTCAGCTACACGATTTAAGACTTTAAAATTGAATCTTGATATTTGAGACCCTAAAGGCTGCCAGCAAATATTATTCTGGAAGTTTCTTTGCCTTGTTTTTTGTGATTTGTCGCTTTATTGAGGCTTACGAAATTAAGCTCCGGTTTCACCAAACTTCTTAATTTACGGTATTATTATTATATTTGCATCTCTCTCTTGCCCTCTTATTAAATGTTTGTATAGGACAGAGAGTGAGATCTGTAGCTTAACGTCAAACTTGAGTTAAACACGTTGGTGAAATCGGCAGTAAGTTTAGGGTTTCAGTTCGGAATTTTGGTGGTAACTTTGTATTTTTTATGGAATTACACATGTTATAGAATATTGAATGTGTGGACATGTTTTGGACTGACGACCTGAAGAAGGTCGCTAGAGGGGACTGGATGCGGAAGGCGCAGGACCGGGTGTTGTCGCGCACATTGAGAGAGGCCTATGTCCAACAGTGGATTACGAGAGGCTAAATGATGATAGAATATTTAAGATTCAGTTACGTTTGTCTCTGTATTTTTATTTGTATTCAATTTTTAACACCACGCTGATCGTACTTTTGTTTAAATGTTTGTATTTTAACCAGTTTAAATGTGGCACTAAATTTCATTATACGACCCGGATCTTTTACAAATAGTTATTTTATTTAAATAGAAGCACCATGGCTTTAAAACTGCCTGAAATAACAAAACCCTTTGGTAAAAGTATACATCTCTGGTTCCCTGAGAACATCCTGACCTTTAAGTATTTAAATGAAATTCTAAAGTAGTTGTACTAACTGTACCTTAAAGCAAGGGTTTCTGAAACCATGTTTTTTTTTGTGCACCAATGTTGAAAACCTACAATTAAAACAAGGACATCCTACAGGTAAGGTTAAGTTATTAAAATATCGTAATAATACTTCAATTTATTTTTTAAAACTGTTGTACTGATTAGTCGATTGAAAATAATATAACTTTTAAATCGATATCGTCGTTGTACCGATTATGATTTATATTGTGGCAACACTATTTCAAAATGTCATGTCGTAAGTGACTAATTAGAGGCATTATATTCTAACATCTTAAAACGAATGGTCTTTATTCGTTTAAATTCATCAACATCTTGGTAATCTACGTTTATTTCCTGGAGTAAAGAACGGATCCTACATACACTATTATGCTGGGTCAGACTCAATTTATGTTTAGGGATTAGTTTACTCAGTAAAATAAGCTGTCAAACATCGATGTTAACGTAACATTTGAGTGAAATAAAATAAGTGATTGCGAGACGTCGCGCGACGGTCGGCGACGAAATGCGATTAAACGTCCAGTTGATGAATCTACGTACTAGATTCGAAACTAGTCGGCATATCCCGGCTAAAATAACGTGAGTAACCCGTATTCTCAATTAATAATGTCTTCACCTCACGTCGGTTTTAATAAAATAAAATAATTTCAGTTATTTTTTAATAGATGAAGTGTGGGAGTTAATCTTCTGCCATACCGTTATATTATGTGTTATGCTGAATCATTATTTTAATTTAGATCTTGAAGAATGTTGTACCAAAATTTGCCTTGAGTGGATAAGAAAAGACATCCTTGATTTTGAGAATGTGTACTTAATAAAGATGACAAGTCGATAGTTTTATCAAATTTTGAATTCTGAATATAATTTTTTGGATGTTTCTCGGCCAACCTAAGACATATTTGTCAAAAGTGGCAAAATTGTCGACTTGTAATCTTTATTAAACACTGCGCAACTTTTGCCGATTTGGTATAGGCGCCATAAATTGTCGACACTGGTTGGAACCGTCGCCTTATGACTATAAGGGAATAATATCTATGATGATTATTTTAAAAATAATTCCCAAGAAAAATAGTAAACAAACATCACAAATTAATAACGTCACTATATTTTTATCGCCCTGTTTTGCTCTGCCGGCGCCGCCAAGAACAGTCCTTCTTTGTAATACTTATCATGAGAACTAATAAATAATTTATAACAATTAGTTCTCTGTTAATTGTGACTGTAGAAATGATTAATGCGTTTCAAAATGTAATACAATGTTAGCCGATAGCGGCGGAAAGTTTTAGAAGTTTATGAATAAGAATCGTTTGTAATGTATAGCCTACACATCAACCTATACATTTCCAGTGTAAGATTTATTTTTTTATTTATTTATTTTGGTTTACCAACATTTGTTTACACTAAAATTACACAGGATTGTTTTAAATTTTACATCATACAAAAGTGTAACAAACTCTTATAGGTAAACACCACGGAAGATGGACTTGCGTTTTGTAGGCTTCCCGTGCCAGAGACCAGCCAAGACCAGCTTATACTGGAAAAGTATAGGTTGATGTGTTGTTGTCTGAACTTGTGTCTGGGAATTAGACTAATCTTCTACATTACTGTCAAAGGGCAAATATAAATTGATAATAAACAGTAATTTGTATATATGAACTGATGAATTCAACGAAGCTGTGACTTTTCAGTCTCGTCCGCGACAGGCTGCCTACACTAGCCTGGCCAGCTAGTTAGCAATAATTAGCGCGAGACAACGTAATAAAATCTACCTAGCGCTCGATATGCTAGCCACACGGATTTACCTAAATCTTTGCACAAGAAGTTTCAGCTATTCTTGTCAATCGAGAGGTGCATTAGCGCAAACGTAAAGCACAATGCCGTAAAGCAAGTAAAAACAGTAAAATAAGTCCATACAAAAGATTTATTAGAACAGACAGGGGGAGGATTTTAAAATTTTACGGTTGTATTACTGCAGAAATCTTATAGTACGACCGCCTTAAGAATGCGTTTCTGACGTTTGTCGTTCTAGACAATAATGACCAAAAGGATGAGACTATAGACAAAATATGCCTTATTCTTTTTGTCAGCTGTAAAACTTAAGCCCCTTTCTCATCTTAAGAGCATGTAGTTCAACACTAACACTAGCCGGGCAAGTATACAAGCGCAATATAGATTTTGTCGCATTTTTGTCATTGTCCCATTTAAAAATATGTCAAGAACGAGGCTAAATCTATCTCGCTCTCGTATAAAAACTTTCTTTCCGCATCTGTACAATAACGATGTACGTACGTATAATACTGTTAGCCTTCAGTCTTATAAATCAAATAATATAGGTAATTATCTTTCTCAGCTATGACGACCGAATCCAAGCTTTATTTGGAAGATTTTTGGCAAGCATACAAGACATAAGGAGTGGTGTTTCTGAGTCAATACTATTTGGTGGTGGCGCACTTAGCTTGGTATGAGGTAGCAACTATCTGGGTCAAGTGCAAATGAATTGCTGACATTCTTAGACTACCGAACGCGTGTCATGGGAATTATTTAGGTTATCAACGGAAACATACGACGGGATTTTAAAGAATCTTCGGATTAAATGATTCAAGCTGACTGTTCGACCAAACAGTATTTCTTGCGTCGGATCGCCACATACATAGGTGGGCCGGCACCGACATTGCAGCGGCCACCTTTGTGAAAACTGTCGCTTGACTGTCATGGAGGCTACAACCAATACAAATACCTTAATAACTTAGAAGTGTCTGTTTTTAATGTCAAGATTTGTCATAACATTGTAATTATAACAATGTTTTTTCAGTTGATATAGTTATTTGCATGCATTTGCCTTAAATACAGTTAATTTTTTGTCTTTTAAAAATTAGACAACGGGTCTAAATCGCGTAATACCTATACTCGACGTTTCGAATGACTTGCATCATTCTTGGTCACGAGCCGACTGGTGAAGCTCAGCGTCGTCTCCGTGAAGCGCGGATATTTACCTTTATAATAATTACGCGATTTAGACTCGTTGTGTAATTTTTGAAAAATGTTCTCAAATTGCGAAAGTTTAAAAACATAGTTTTTTGTCTGTCTGTCTGTTTGTATCGGCTAATCTTCAAAACGGCTAGACCGATATTAATAAATTTTTATATGCAGGTAACTGACTATAAGGCGCGTAACATAAGCTACTTTTTACTGATGTACCTACCTCGCAGACGAAACCGCGGGCGAAATTTAGTTTGTATGTTTGTTAGCGCTAATCTCGGAAACTAAGAATCGGATTTTAGTAATTCTTTTTGTGTTTGATAGTTTAACTATCCATTAAGATTTTTTGATATTTAACATTACGCGGCATTCTATGGAAGCAGGGCAGTAACGTTTAACGCGGGTCAAAGCAGAGTGCAGCTACTACTTTACATAACGAACTCTACGGGGTCGAAGTCGCGGCTAAAAGCTAGTGTAGCATAAAATGTGCTGGACCGCCTATGTGTGAAGCGACACTTTCTGTATTTTGTCGGCGAGATTGGGCTCTGAAATGACTGGAAGAATACCATCGTAATAGTCAGATGCTTATATATTACTTGTTACCTACAGTTTTGAATAGACTGCCAAAATCCGTTGTTACTAACCTAGAAAATAAGAACTGTAGGCAAACAAAAACCATACTCAAGCGACACTATCTGTGTATAAAATAAATAATTATATTAGCTATAACAATCTTTAATTTTAAGATTATATAGTGTTATAAAATGTAAATCACCTTGCAATTTGTTTTTGAAATAAATAGTTTTTTTTTTTTTTTATATATATCAATATTATCCTATTTCAATTTAGATCTCATCATTAAGTAAGTATATTACGTACAATCACAAAGTAACATATGCACGGAGCCTTCACTTTCGTTCGTTTGACTTACAAATGACTTGATAACGAATAGAACAGTGCCGATTCAGTTAACAACAATGTATTGTCGTTTTTACTTATTATCGGCTAAAGGCCTTAGTGATAACACACGATGTATTATTGTTACTGAGTTGATTTAATTTCAAGGGTATCTATGCATTAAGGCGTCCCCCACATTAGGCGTGCGCGATCGCCGTGTGGGCGCGCTGGCTGCACACCTAATGTGGGGTCAGCCTAATTAAGGGGAAGTAGTATTGAACATGTCCCAGTCTGAGAGCATAACAAGAGCGAGAGAGAAAATGTCAAAAACGCGCCAAAATGTATTTCTGACTAACGTTTTAAAGAAGGTTGCTGGAGGGGACTGGATGGGGTAGGTGGAGGACCGAGTGAAGTGGTGCTAATTGGTAGAGGCCTTGCAGCAGTGGATTACGAAGGGCTAAATGATGATGATGAACATAACCACGTATTCGGCATATACTTCAGGCATGTTTTTTATGAAATAAATTGTATGGAGACAATTTATTTTTCGATTCCCATATGACTTCCACAACCTACTAAGAAACGATAAAGAGGTGTATAACTTACACATTTCACGCATGGCGGTATCCGCACATAAGTAGTGACATATTATATCAAAGTACGCTGAATCGCGATAACGAAGTGTTCACAGAGAGTATACATATATATCGTCCCATTTGATAAGCTGTGATCCTATCGCCATCCACAAGGCACAATTTCAACTCCGTACCGCCATTGAGAATTTCCCAAGGTTAGTATAACTAAACTTCTATTCTACTGATTAGCACGGGTCAAGCTTCGCCTGAACCAAGAACGGAGGCTAAATACGTACTGTGGCAAAAGGCTAGAGATCAGACCGCTGAGATAAGGTGTCAACGCGTTCCAACACAGCCATCGCTTTCTTTATCCCGTAAATAAAATGCATGGAGATAAGAATTTAATGGCTCTCATTCAACATTACTTTGTGGATGAATGAGGGCTTTTTTTAGTTCATACTATGTAAGTTAAAAATTATGATAATGGTGGTTATAGGGATCATCGAGTTATTCAACTCGTATGTCTTTTTATTTAATTAAACGTATTTTTTTTGTAGTTGGCCAAAAAGAGTAGAATTTTAACTGTGCTCTTTGTATGGTCACACATCAGCACAGCCCATTTTAAAATGGCGCGAATCGAACAACCATTTGTCACTTTTGCTTTAATAAAATGTAATTATTTGACAACGTTTCTGATTATGTCTTCTGGCAACAGCAACTTACATGACAAGCTGCAATTAAATTATTTTTTATTCGCTTTTTTTATGTACTCTATGTTTATTCTATGAAATATGCGTGACATGTCATTTTCTTTTAAAAAAGAGGAGGCTAGACTGTATCTAGAGGGGCTAGCATAGCGGGCGCGAAATAGATTTTGTCGCGATTTTGTCATATTTTTGTATGGTAAACATAACAAACGAGCACGACAAAAACGAGCCCGAGAGAAGAAATGTAATGTAAAAAAATAAATCCTTTAATTTTAAATTTATTTTGACGGATAATACTAAATCAATTAAATATTACAATTTAAAGATTTTCTTTTACTTATGATCCCATGTAACTACTCAATTCAAAAACTCTGGTTCAATATACTACAGAATTAAACTCGTCCAAATGAAGCAAACCTCAGACCAGTCCTAGAAAATCACCTTGCTTACGGCAACATAGCGTCTTATTTTTTTTTCTCCCAAGCCCATCCCATTTCGAATACCTTCATACCCTTAATAATATGCTATTACCTTTAATAGTGGGCAATGATGCGGGAACCTTTAGCACAGATCTGTTTTTTATTTAGTCTGAGTTGGTCTTTTAGCGGGATGGTTTATGAGACTACTGTTTAGTGGCAGAGGAATATTTATGATGCATACACAGGTATATTTACAAAATGTAGAATGTAAACATTTTAAGTGTACTTTAATAGTCTGAAAATTCTAAGATTTTTTTATTGGTAACTTTTTAAATACTTTATTTACAGAAAAATATACACATACATAATATAAACTTAATGAGTCACTGTCAGAAGGCCTCGTACCCAAAATGCTGGGTACGAGGTAACTTGACGTTCACGACATATCAAAGTATAATATACGAGCGAGATATATTTTGCCGTATTTTTTGTCATGGCAACATAGCCCATTCAAAAATATGACAAAAAGCGTGACTATCATAATCTATCTAGCGGTCGGTATGCTAGCTTCTCTTATACAACACAGGACCAGTGACTGCTTTTTAGTATGTTCTTACCCCAAATAACTGTTAGTTAACCTTTTCCTGACTACTAAAAGACCTGAATCAAAGTTTTCGGATAAGATAATAATGTATTTTATTCGTTTCCACAAATTACAAGATTTACAGTATCTTATTTCAATAACAGTTTTGTGTGACATATTATTATATGTAATTTGTCGGCGATCTGGTGTCCAAACTAATTCGAAGCTTGTATCTTAAAGCACCAGCCACCCCCCCCCCATACATCAGATTGTAATCAATTATATCATAACTAGTTACAATATACGTTTCGTAAGGTTTTTGTCTTTATTAATGAGTCAAAAACAGAATTCACGACGACTAATACAGATCTAGTCTGCAATTAAACCAGTTAAACTGAATTGAGGTAGTCATAAACTAACAGCGTCTAATAAACTTCCAATTAACTTGATGGTGACTTGCCGAAGGATTTCGAAGAAAGTAGCAGCTATTTAGGCCTTCACGGATTAGCCGCCAATTAGCCGCCCAGAGGGTAATGCCCTTCTGACCTACACCAACTTAGGACGGAACAAAATTGAAAATTTTTAACTTGATTGACGGAAAATCGATATTAAACATAAATAGTATGAATAACTGTAATGAGTACTTATAGTACTTTTATAGCGGTGATGTTAAACTTTATAAAATGTAATAACTTACATTGTTGAAACAAAATAATCATATTTTATGGTGATATTACCATACTTCACGCAACAATATCAAATAATATACCTCAGTATCAATTAAATGATATTGCCAAGGGCGTCACAGTAAAACTAAGTATAGGAATGGATTTATTTCTGTTTTAATAGAAATAGAAGAAGTAGAAATGGCTGATATAGATATCCCATAGCAACCGCAGCGGTTTTGTGGTCGAGAATTGCATGTTCATTTCTGTACATTGCTGAGCCTAGAAGACATATTTCACTACATCATTACAAATTCATAAGATCTTAAAAGGTATTTTTTTAATGTCAACACTATTATTAATAAACTAGCTTTTACCCGCGACTTCGTCCGCGTGGAATTCATTATATTAAGTAGTAGCTGCCACGCTTTGACACGCGTTAAACGTTTCTGCCTCGCTTCCATGAAGTTTAGCGTAATGTTAAATATCAAAAAAAACCTTAGTCGATAGTAAACTATCAAACAAGAATGATTAAAATCCGAACCAAAAAAACAAACTAACATTCTCCCGCGGTTTCGTCTGCGTGGTAGGTATACCAATAAAAAGTAGCCTATGTTACGCTCCTTGTAGTCAGTTACCTGCATATAAATTTTTATTAAAATCGGTCCAGCCAATTTGAAGATTAGCCGATACGAACAGACAGAGAGACATACAGACAAAAATAAAAAAAGCTGTATTTTAGGCATAGATCGAGCATAGATCGTGCAAATATCAACATCAACTGAAAAAATATTGTTATTTTGACATTAAAAACAGACATTTCAATTTTTATTCATTTGTATTGATAATCTACTGCCGTGTTAAACAACCCTACATATTTAGAAGGCTAAAAATATTATTTACAACACTACCAAGATAAAGCAATAATTCTAAATTTCAAGTATCGAGATTTAAAAGTTCCTTACGGTCAAAAATGTGTAAGGCAGGGTGGCCTTACACAGACCAGAATATACCATAAAACAAGCGATAACAACTGAATTGATTCAAACTACAGTGAATTACACATGCTTATATCATTACCAATTCTACACGCGGTTTCACGATTAAGGCTTTAATTTTTATCGTTTTGCATAGTGCAGGGGTAGAAAACCTTTTGGTGTTCAGTATGTGTAATGTAATAATGAATTTCTAAGGGTGTAGATCAAAAACATAACATTTTTTCTGTGACGCTATCAGGAATATCGCGATAACAAAATGGTTTTTTACTTGGGCTGTTATAAAATTGCAATTTTTCCTGGATTTTAAATGCAACATCAAACAACGTGCGCGATCTATATAATAATATATAGATATACGAGTATCATTACAAACAGTCAACTGGCGCATAGCATACATCAAAATTAAGCCCCGATTACACCAAGCTACGTGTTAAATAGATGCTTTGTTAAAGTCACGGATTCAATCTCTCTCTCTCTCCCTCATTCAATGGTTGACAGAGACAGTGAGACCTAGACCGTTGGTCAGCACTAACCGCGGCAAATGAACTTTAGTAAAATCGGCATTGAATGCAAAATCGTGCGACTGCACGAAAATTCGCGAGAATATGCACATTCGTGCAACTTTGATTATGACGAACTTGACGCTTAGATAAGCTTCGACTGTGGGCCCTGCGCTAGCATGAATTTAGCCCATAATATCTAGTTCTTTGTAATAGTCAATTAGGAAACATTATGCAGGTATTTTAGCGCTAAAAGCAGTACCGGCATTGCAAGCAACACTATCAAGAAACCCAGTCTGTATTTACGTTGCCGCAGTTAAACAGATCTTAAGAAATTTGTACTGAAGAAATCGAATCTGTTAGCCAGGGAACGGAAATAGACTTATTAATTATTGATATAGGTACCACGCTGTTGAAGCCTTGGGAGAAAACGAATAAGTATAGCAAATAAAAATATGCGAGGGCTTTGCCGCTCGCAGTTTGGACCAAGGAATTTCTTAGTCGATCAAAATAGACTCACGGAGGTCGACGTGAACACCCATAGCCTCGTCCCAATAAATACTAGTTTAAAAAACTAAAAAACACGCTTTTAAAGTACTTCTAACTAAAAAGTGAAAAATAATTACTAATATATGCTGAAAATGGTAATGAACCAAAAATACTAGTATTATTGTGAAAAAGCGTGGGGCGCTCTGTGCCATATTTTTCGTCTATCGAGCAACCCACGCTTTTTGAAATGAAATCTGTCCGTTTAAAGTGGGTCAAAATCGAATCCAAATGAGTCGATTACATATAATATAAGCGTGTTAACAATAATAGTAGATGTCAGCCAGAAAGAGTCCATTAGCTTCCTTTACAATGTACCTAATGATTACCCCAAAAACAAACAATGTAACATCGTTTATATATTTAAATTGAACAAATAAATTAAAAGCTTACTCTCATAATAAGCAGTCATTTCATACGAACCTATAGAAAAGGTGCAAGGTGCCCTGGATAGCTAGATCTGATTGATGCTAAATAAGTTAATATAAAAGCTAACAGTAACTGTAGACTGCAACATACAGTAGACATTTACCGTTAAGCTTGCCGGATGGCAAATGTGGAAACGAACTCAATTTGTTCTGGAATGTAGATCTCGAGCGACTTTGTGGTTATCTCGCTGGTAAGACAAGGCTAAGTCAAACGACTTTAACTTTTCTTGCCAGCCCCCTTAGCATGGCCTGTCACTCTGTGATGACATTGGTTATAAACATAGAAACGTGAAAAGAAATTAACGATGCCATGTTTATAACTAAGTAATAGTCAAATCGTTATTTCAAAAGTGGTTTAATCATGTAAATATTTTAATACATCATGACTATATTCTCTAGAAGGGCGTGGGAGAGGTTTATATTACTTTTTAAGTGTATGTCCCATGTGATTGGGCACGTATACAGAAATAATTTGAAGAAGACATCGAACAATCTCAATCGATATTTTTATGTTACTGTACCTGTTTTCTGTTTGTGCCGTCAACCGTGGTGGTCGCTGAAAATCAGCGCTGTGGAAGTTTTGCAGAAATGCAAGACTCCACACAACATTAAAACTGAGCAACCGCCTCTGTTTTCTTACATAATTATTACATTTTTATAATACCTGTTTATGTGTTGTGTTTGTTAAGTAAGAAAATAAAAATAATTTTCTTTTCTTTCTTTCTAACAAAATTCACCGTACTATCTAATACGCATGAATCATTAGGAATTAAGAGAAAAGTCGCTGGCTTGGCTTTCGAACTAAATGACAACCTAGTCAACCGTGAAAGCAGCATTCTAATCCGTCAAGTAGTTCTTGCGATATGCTATTAAACCAAAAAGCCGGATTTGCTAAACACGCACCTGTATTTATAAGATCAAAGGAGACAAATGTTCAAAGTTCCAAAGGACATATTATTTTTATTTCACGTCCGTTAAAGTTAAAGTCAGTATAAAAAATAAAGAAGCGTGCACCGTTGCGTATCAATGGACAATTTAAAAATACATAATAAATAATGTTCCTACCTATTATGATTATTTATGACGAAAAAAAATGAAGTATCTAATTTCTTTCAAGACATTTAATTCTTTAACCAACTACAATAATGGTGATGGCATTTATTTATTCCATAATTTTAATCACTAGCTTAAGGACTCCATTTTAACGGTAGAATCGCCATCTAATCGCATACAAAATGAAAGAATAAACGCAACAGATGCAGTTATTATGTAACATTTATAATCGACGCAAGTTTACGGTGTCAAGGTGGGGCGATGCTACAATGTTGCAGTTCTTTGCTCTGCACATTGCACTCGGTGTAGCAAGTAGCAATATTTAATGGAAGCGGTTATCCGCCATGATATGAGGCGCTTACAGGCACAGCTATTAGAGCATAACAGCGATTTTTAAATAACCATTTTAATTTTCAATAATGTACTTTTATTTTTGATAAAATCTTGTCTTATTAACTGCCACGATGGTCTCGGGTTCGATTCCCGGGTCGGGAAAATGTTATTTATAAACTTTCCGTTTGGAAATTCACAAGGAGGAGTTGCAATTGTGTGTGTGTGCCACCTCTGCCACACCCTTCTGGGTAATATAGGCGTAATGTTATATCATGTTATATTTATTATTTTCATAGTTCCAACGCTTTATCTTGACTGCATTGTGAATAATTCGATTTCTTGATTCAAAAGGACATACAATCGATTCAAGTTTACCCGGTCAAGGTGACAATGCTACAAAGTTGCAGGACTTTGCTCTTGCACATTGTAGCAGAGCTAACTCGCGGAATGACGGCGACAAGGCGGTAAGCTATCCGCCATGTTGCGTGCGCGCAAACAGTGACAGTGACAAATATTGGATTCGATGCGAATTCTAGTTTTGTTTAGGTTTGTTTATAGATATTCTATTTATAAATTGTTCTGTTTTTAAAAACAACACGAATTCTCGTTTTTGAGGTTTGTTTAAGATTGTTTAAGGCATTCATTCATTCATTTTTAAAAATGTATGTTTTTAATTTTTTTTTTCATATTTCAATACAGCTCATCGCAAGCTTTGCTCTGAAAGTCGAGCAAGGTTTACTTGATTGTGAATATTATGATAGCTCGTGTGTAAAGAATTACTATATCTTACAATCGGTTCAAGTTCACTGTGTCAAGGTTGGGCTACAAAGTTGCAGTTCTTTGCTCTTGATCACTCTTGGACATTGTAGCAAAGCGGAATCGAGCAATGGAGGCAATCAGTCATGATGCGTTGGCGCGAAGAGTGATATTGACAGCTATTCAAATTCTTTTTTATTTTGTCACATTTGTTTACTTTTACATTTCAGAACGACTGGCCAGACAGCAAATAACAGGACTCTTGGGGAGATGCCTTTGCTCAGCAGTAAGACACAAAAAATGTTTACGTGCTGGTGATTTCGAGGATATGTTTTAATTTATATGCGTTGTTTTTAAAAATTTCTTTGATCGTGAAAGAATGACTTTTTTTTAATATTTTTTTTTATACATCAACTTATTTGTTCGGTTTGATTGTAGCTATCTATTGATATCCCGAGTATAAAGAATTGCGTAACATTAATAATCGGCTCAAGTTTACCGTGTCAAGGTGGCGTTGCTACAAAGTTGCAGTTCTTTGCTCTTGCACATTGTAGCAACACGAAAAGGCGGCAATTATTCACGTAACGTGAGTGCGTGCGCGCAAACAGTGAAAGTAAATACGGATTCAGTTTGTTGTTGTCGCCATTTTGAATTTTGTTGTTATTCTTTATTTTTTAATTTATTTAATACATTACTGTACAGGAAAAAATACAAGAAATAGACATATTACAGTAATAATATACAAAAGGCGAGCTTAACTCAGTGCTTGAGTTCTCTTCCAGCAAATAGTGATTCTCATTTTGAAATTTCATTGTCGTGGTTGTTATTTTTTTTAAACTACGGCGTCGTGAAGGCGTGACTTGTATTATATCAAATCCAGAAAGGTATGATACATAACTCTTCTAGACTGGACAGCAGGCCACAGATTTGAATTTATATAAGCGAATATTTAAAACGGGAAAGATACTATTTTTTTATGTCTGTTTGTAATGATTTAACTTAAAAACTAGTCAACGGTTTTTAAACGTTCTTTAAATATAATAAAACTTTAAAACGCCTCTCATCGCGAGGTCTCGGGTTTGAAATCCCGGGACGGTCAAAGTGTTATTTGTGAATTTTTCGATAGGAAATTCAAAATGGCAGCACGTAGTTGGAGTTTTGCCCGGTGGATGGCGATAGGCTCATCCCTATCCCATGGTACCTAACCATATCAGTTGAAGTGTGGGTGTTGCACACCTCTGCCACACCCTTACCCTTGTGGGTAATATAGACATTATGTTATTTATTTGATAAGATAGTAGCATAAAAATAAAAATATGTTTACGGAGAACATTTATTTTTTTAAATATGACAGTGACACAATATTCTGATATATTACTTATAGTGTATACACTATAATTCGCGAGAATGTATGTGAATATTTTTACATCAAATCACCATTACTTCATGGGCTTACTAATGGTTTTATGGTCGTATTAAATTATTGTATTACATACAGGTGGATCTGATAGACATATTCGGATTGGCACGCACGATAATAGGGTAATGAACATAAATTAATATATCTATGGTGTAGACGATGCCTTACATCTGACCAAATTCTAACATTCAACTTTCGACTCTAAGAGCTATTTTGTAGAGTCGTAAATTGCATGTTAAAACTGTCGGATATTAGGTGTATGCTGTCGATTATGACAAGTATGTTTTCCATGAGTTATTTATGACCCTTAATCGATTACAAGATAATTATTTGTAATAATTTATTGTCAGTTTGGACAGATGCAGATCGAGGATCGATTTCGACGACCGGATGGCGGAGTGGGTAGTGCACCTGCCTGCGACGCCGAGGTCGCGGGTTCGATTCCCGCTTAAGACAAATCTTTGTGTGCATGAACATGAGGGTTTGTCTTAGTCTGGGTGTTTGTATGTATCATAAGTATGTATTTACAAAAGAAAAGTATATAATGTATTAGTATCAGTTATTCTGGTACCCATATTACAAGCTCTGCTTAGTTTGGGACTAGATGGCGTTGTGTGTAAGTTGTGAGATATTTATTTATTTATTTATTTATATTTATTTCGTTTAATTCCTAGAGCGGGCAAAGAAGGCATTTTCGCTAGAAATTACTTTAAACGATAGACAATTTGCTCTTTTTGTTACATTCATCATTTTATATTATATTAAAGTTGAAAAATTAAGAATCCAGCAGGAACCTGCACCCCCTGGGTATACGCCCCAAGATTCGTATGCTGCTAGACTCGAAATTTCTCAACTCTTTTTGTGCCAGCGTCATAGGTATAAATATATACATATATACCTTAGCTAGACGAACCTTACTTGGTTTTGGCGCCACCTATGCGATGAGTGATAAGATTTAAAAAAAAATATATCATATAAAATACAAAAAGGCATAGGCATGTCGTAAAGGGGTATGACCAATCGACTATGGGATTGTTTATCGCTGCTGTGCTATCTATTCCGTGGCTTCGTCAAGATAAAAACTGCTGTATTGTATGTAGAATAATATGAAAGTTTAATTTTAAGCCGGATATTTTCATAGTAAGCTGGAATGTCATGAAAATAGTTAGTAAACAAGTGCAAAAAACGTGATAATTCTATCAAAACAAAATTAGATTCTAGTTCATCCTTCATATTTAAATAGAAAATCTCTTTTGTTTATTAAATAAATCCCGCTTAAGTTATGTCTCTTATTACTAGATAATCGTCATACACAAAACTAGAAATTATTTACTATCTTATATTCGTGACACAAGGGTTTTGGCGATACAGTTTTTGGGCATTGCCTTTTATTTATTTTATTGTTTAGCAAATCTCGAAATAAACTGTTGACAAACTTTATTTATTTAAGATAAATAATTTACTAATGACGAAAAATAACTAAGAAGTAAAATATAAGTGAACATTTTAAGTCTTGGGTATTGCAGTTAGTAACATAAACTATACATTGGAGTAACATGGAGGTTGGTCTTGATCTGGGCGTTTCTATGTATATTAAGTATGTACATATTTACTAAAAAAAAGTTATTCTAATTGCCATAGTACAAACAATGCTTAGTTTGGGACTAGATGACGTTGTGTGTCTGTTGTGTAATATTTATTTATTTATTATTTTCTAATTTTATTCAGCAAAATTCGGTAGATTAGAATAAAAAACCAATAATTGGGAAATAATCGAAGAATGATTACTAAGACTCAATTATTGGTTCACGTACTTAATTCAATTGTATTCAAAGTTGCATACCAGCGAGGGGTCGCGAACTTTTGGCGGTAATCATTTACATTTGAACTGTGTCAGTTGAATCTAGCTGATGCATTGTAGGAACATTGTAGGGGTGCATGAAAGGAGCCTCCCCGAGTGACGTACACAACGATTCTCTTCGTCCGGCGCACCCTGGGCAATTCGCGAGTTCTCCAAAGCGAATTGGCCAATCCTTTCACCACGATGGCAAGTCAAAATAAAATTTGACTCAGCCATCGACACGACGAAGAAGAATTGTAGGAAACTTGGAGCTTATTGAGTTATTAATTTTAGTTCGGTTTATTTTAAATCAATGTTTTCTACATAAAAAAACGGATCGCAGATGGTTTATTGAAGTTAATGATAGAAAGAAAAAAATTATACTTTTCACAAAATAGGTATGTAAGAAGTTCTAAATATTTCTATTACAAAATTTTATGATGCAATTAAAGAACTGTATTACAGGACTGTAATGTGACAGGAGATTAATAGCTGATAATGATTTGACGACCGGATGGCGGAGTGGGTAGTGTACCTACCTGCGACGCTGAGGTCACAGGTTCGATTCCCGCTTAAGACAAATCTTTGTGTGCATGGTACACGGGGTTTGTCTTAGTCTGGGTGTTTCCATGTATAATAAGTATGTATTTACAAAAGAAAAGTATATAATATGTATTACTATCAATTATTCTAGTACCCATAGTACAAGCTCTGCTTTGTTTGGGACTAGATGGCGTTGTGTGTAAGTTGTGAGATATTTATTTATAAAGATACGCCAATGTTCTGGCACAAAAATACATGCGTTTCATCGCTTTTGCAAGTAAAACTTCCGTCAATTCTACGTCACAAACTGATGAATAACATAATTAAAAAGAAAGAAAAACTAACAAAGAAAAGAAAGAACAACATAAAAAAAATCCAATCTTTATAATTATTCTTACTTTCAAAAGTGCAATACTTTAAATACCCAAGATTAAGTGATATGATCACAAGCGCATCGCAGTCACTCATTACATCATGGACAGTGTTACTGTTACACATCGTAACACATCAACATACAACATTGTCGTTAGTGTCCTTGACACTGAATCAAATACAATGTACGCGATTTAATTTGAACAATTCCGTTGTAATATAAACAAACCGGTTAGCGGATTTAAATTGCACGAGGCGGGGACGGGACGATTTGTTTTGATTCAACTACCGAATTCGGTACGTATTACATCAAAACAACAATCAAACAATAATTAAATATTATGTATGTTAGTCTAAGGTATTTATGTATGCCTTGATGCCTGCAATAAAAAAATATTTGATTTGCGCCACTGAAATGGCAACCAGCGTGTTCTATCAGTAAAATTGATTCATTACCCATTTGACAAAAATTTTGTAATTGTCAAAGCTGGGTTGAAATTTGTGATAGAACAAGTAAATTGAGACTTAAGTGTTTTTAAATGTCTATATAATAGTATAAAGGTGGATCATGGATCTTTTTTTTTGTACATTGAGAGAATTCAATCTGATCACATATTGACATTTTTAAACAACATCATGGTGACAAAAACATCAAAATAACGCAAAAGTACAGAAGAAAGCATTATACCCATTGCATGACCAAAAAGAACGAAAATGTCAATCTAACGTCTAGCAAGCAATGGTTCAAAGTCGAACGCTTCAGAGTCTGTCCAGAAACTTCTTCCAACTATCATTCACCGATGGTAACATTTTTTTTTTTTTTTTTTTTTTTTAATAGCTTACTAGTAATTTGCAAATACAAATTACTAGTATTCTTGTTAACCCCCTCCAGCTAAGCTTAATTCGCTTGTGTTAGGAGGAAGTTCACGTCCGTGGGGTAATGTAACTAAGGTGATCAGCCCGACACATGTGGCTATTTATACATGTTACATACAGGTAATGAAAGCCGCGGCAGGAGGGCGCTACGCACTACCAGCTACTGTTTTTTAATCGCTTTAGCGTAGGCTTTAACGCCTTTGACTGCACAAATTAAAGGCAGTTCACCGATCTATATTTGCCAGACGTATTTTATTTCCGTAATTCTCGGCTAGAAAATACCATTATTTTAAAAGTTTAACTTGAATTATGTATTGTTAGAAATGTGAAAATAACTCTGTCTATCATTGATACTTTTAACGCGCAACAGATTCGATAGTGATGCAAATTGTTGTGGAATGGAGATAATGAATGGCGTAGAGAAGGACGGAGGCTACTTTCATCGATAAACCACTGGTGTGGAGAAGAACGAAGGCTACTATTGATCGATAAACCACGCGGACGAAAACAAGTTATTGCATAAAAAGTTATTTTTAAACAACAGCTGTTATACACACGGCTACAAATAAAGCTAGTTGTTGCCATACGCTGGTCTCACATTTCACGGCAAGCCAATACAATGTCAGACCTATATCGGAAATGATTAGCATGGTATGACGCCGTGTATACTGTAAGATAATAAACTATCTTCCAATCGCTACTGAGCACATCTTACACAACGTCTTCAGTAACCTTGGCACTGCATTTCGATACATTGTTGCTACGCGATACATTTAAGGAATTCCGTTTTAACCAAAACAAAACTGGTTCAGGGTTTTGTTTATATGCCACGGGACGGGTGCGAGGCGATTTATATGCGAAAATATGCGCAGGGACACAATAATATGCCTGTGGTATAAAAATGTGTCTGACATTATTATTTGCGCGAATATAATAATGATAAGTTAAAAAACAAACCAAACGCATTGAGCAGGTTACATGGATTTTCTGATAAAAACAAATAGAGGATTGTATTCATTTATTACATTATGAATGAAGATATTCTTTGTAGAGTATGCTTCTTTTAGCCATTGTTAAATTGTTTTCAATTGATGAACTATTGTTACAAAAGGTCAATATAACGAAAATCTGACGATAGGTATGAGTCGATATAATAAAATACTTGTTATTTTGCAAAGTTGGATCTCAAAATAACATTCTGTGTATGGATTAAGCTGTAAAATTATTACAGATCTCCAATTTTGCAGTTATTATAACTAACGTCGTCGTCGCGTCGTTGGCTTATCATGTTTTTATGACTGGCATGCCTCGTTTTGTAACCTGTCCACGGACTGTGAGGTCTGCAAGTGAGCTATACAACTGTAGTTGTTAATTACTGTAGCGCATAGAATTAGAGTCGGTCATATTCCATCAAATAAATTTGCCCAGCTTATGGGCAAAATGCGTCTCCAAATTGTGTAGTTTTTGGGGAAGTAGACGACGGTTTTTTAAACTATTTAATGTAAACACATCTCAAATAGGCGCTATAAATAATATTATTTCTAATCCTAGCAGTGAAGAAGCAGTTATGTTGTTCAGTATTTTTGTTGAAGTTTAATATTTATTTATTTATTGGACTGACAAAGATTCGCGAACAAAAGAAATTAGCACGTTTTTAATTTAAGAAGTTGTACGGATATTATCCTTATTTGTACCCGTCCCTATTCGTGTCGGGGATGGTGGGAATAGACACATTGAGTTTGCGTCGCAAATGTGCGATTATGACGCAGTATTATTTGCTACTAACTAAATAATAAAATTGATGATCCGATAACGTTATCAGTGATAACGTTATCGGATCATCAATTTTATTATTTAATGTGATAACTTATCAGTTATCACATTGTTCGTTATCGGCACTAAATCAGTACACGCGGCTGCACTCGCGTTGCCTTCTAGCTACGCCGACTGTACGAACGTGCACTGCCCAATTTGCTCCAACAAATCAGACTTATCAACGCCCTTATTGCTCAGTATCCATATTATATTGACATATTTTACTCCAAATTTGAACAATTTCTAAAATCATGTGTCTCTTTTTTAAGTAGCAATAAGACTTCTATTCATATTAGTTTATTGCACGTGTTGGGAAACTGTGAGTGCATTAAGCAGTAGTGTAAATAATAAATAAATAAATAAAATAAATAATTAAAAAAAAACTAATTGTAGGTCAATCAACCGATGCGCTAATCCTGTACAAGACTATCAATATATCGCATGGTATAAACGACTCACCGCACGGCACCCACGGGTCGACGTTCTGCAACATTGTTGCAACGCCTTGAAACGTACCTTGACGTACCGGCTTTTTACGCCCCAACTTACTTTACAACTTTACTTTTGTTTTTATCATAAATGCCTGTATTAATATGATAATCAATATAATGTGGCCAGATTATAGAGCAGAAATGACCAATTTTTGTGTAGTTTGATTTATAAGTGCCTTCCAATAATTGCATTCGCTACGAAGTTATTGGTTTCGGTGTTAAATGAGCGGTTTGTAAAGTAAGTACAAATTAAATAATTTGTATCAGTCAATATGCAGGGTCATTTTAAAAATACAAATGACCTTACAGTGATCTATTCTCTATTTTAAACATCTTCTGCTCTGGACTTGAAAAATCTAGTCGATAAATATGAAATTTGGGTATGTTACATTTGAATATGTACCCAGATGAAAAGCAATAGGAAGAAGGTATTAGCTTAAATGTACTGAAGTTGTAAATATGATGTATTTTAAAAAGAGGTAGAAAAAGTGTGTTTAAAACGGTATTAAATTTTTAAAAAGTAGTCTTCTTACGTTTAAGCGAAGGTTACACATGACTTTAACTACAATAATACAATTTTACGGGTTCTATCGCGATTTCAAAGGCTTCGCCGCATTTGTGGTCGCGGGTAGACAGTCTATTCGCCAAATATAGTGTTAGTCTGTCATAGGTTCTTAGTATTCATAAAATTACCCTGTATTTATTTATTATCCTGTTTGCTACAATATTGGTAGCATACATTTCACAGCGCAAGATAGTAAGAGGATCAAATCGTGCTGATATCGAATAGGAAACGATTACCTAAAATGTTTTGTGTACTAAAGTATCTCCTAACTGATACTCGATTCGACTGCCCGCCATGAATCGATTCTTGAAACGAGCAACTGTTATTTGAGCTCTCAGTAGCAGCATGAATCTAACATTGGGCCCGATAGATGGCGATAAGCTCAGACCTAAACATAAAAGGTGTAATGTGGCCTAAACACCTCTACCCAATACACCTGGTCAACAATATGTGATGTTATGTATGTACTCGTATCTCTTTTCAGTAGCTTCCGTTATCATCATTAATCATCTTTTTTTTTCGTTTTTATGACCAAGGAAAGTCGGTTGACTTGCCGGTAAATATAGTCATCCACAAGCGTGTTGGTAATGATCGATATGTTTCACTCGATTTACTAATCGGATCGCGAACGATTACTAAGAGTCTTTACGCACTGGCGACTCACTCAGAGGCGACCGCTACTCAAACTGCTTTATTGATTTGTAAAAATAAAAATAAAATGTATTTTTATGTATAAGATTATTGTCTTATGATATTTTTTTCTTAATATGACGTCTTGGTTTAATACTGTAATGTTGTACATTTGTACAAGTAAAATAAATAAATAAATAGGTGCTTATGCACTATGTCGCCGGTCGCTTAATTAGAATTTATGAAGATACAGTTAAGAATATAGGTAAGTTTGTGCAATATACTTTTTTTTTAACTTGAACCAAGTGTGGCCGCCATAATGGAAGCACAAAATTTATGGCCTGCTAGCTCAGACTAAATAAACAATATGGACGCAAATAATGCTGCTAAAACTCGTGGGGAAGCAGGGTAGTTCATAGTACCGCGCTAGTGTCAAATCATAGGATTTCTACTATCTTAATCATTTAACCTTTGTATTAGCTGCAGTGACAACGTTCACTATAGATTTATTGTAAACTGTAATATCGTGTCACAAAACATGACTGTCCACTGTCACCCAAAATACAAGCTTTCGCTTAGTTTGGGAGACAGTGTCTTAAATTTAACTTATTTGTGAACCTATATGTATTATTTGTGTTAATAAAGACTTTTTATTTTATTTATATTAACCATTTTGAATGGCGTGCAAGAGCGGCGCTCTCCTACATTTGGCAGCGGGGGACGTTTGACAATGACACCTCGATTTGGCTTATTGCTCTGAGACTGCAAGCGACTGTCGTCGTCACGATTTTTGGTCTGCACGAATGTTCGATTGTTCTCCGGTCCGAGTTGCCTATGTTTCGGTCGCTGAGACCGAATCGCGCGACTAGTCGAAGCGACGGACAGTGTGTAATGGCTTTAGTAATACATGCGGCAAAGATAGCAACGCGTTGGATCATTGAAACATGAAATTACTACTATTATTATTACTCACGACATTCACCATTTATCTTCTGTTTATTTCTGAAAAATATATGGTATTAAACCCGTTATGATTAATATTGACATGGTTAGTTAAAGAACCCATGTCATTAATTTATATACGTTGTATTTTATAGAAAAAACTGGTGAAGAAGTTAGTTGAAGTAATCATGTCGAAATGTTATCATATCGTTCAAATTCAGAAAAGGAATAAGATTATATAAGTAAAAATACAAAGAAAAAGCATTGCCATACAACGTGGCAATGCTGCCAGCCTTCTGGGCACGATGTCGCCTTTTGAAATCGATGCGGAGGAGTTCTCTTATGCTGTTTAGTTTTGTAAATATATTTTTAGGGTTCCGTACCTCAAAAGGTAAAAACGGAACCCTTATAGGATCACTTTGTTGTCCGTCTGTCTGTCTGTCTGTCTGTCTGTCAATACCTTTTTTCTCAGGAACGCGTGGAGGTATCAAGCTGAAATTCATATCAAATACTCAAGTCTATGGTCTCTTGGAGCTGTGAAAAAATCAAACTTCTAAGTCAACGCGATCAAAAGATACTCCCGTTTATGCCGCAAATTTTCGACACTCGCAAGGGAATCAAAACCTACAGGGTACTTCCCGTGAACTCAGAATCTTGAAATTTGGTACGAAGCAACGTCTTATCATCATTTAGCCTTTTGTAGTCCACTGCTGGACATAGGCCTCTCTCAATTTGCGCCACAAAACCCGGTCCTGCGCCTTCCGCATCCAGTCCCCTCCAGCGACCTTTTTCAGGTCGTCAGTCCACCTGGCAGGGGGGCGTCCTACCTTACGGTTGCCGAGTCGCGGTCTCCATTCTAGGACTCGTTTGCTCCAGCGGCTGTCGGTCCTTCGGCAGACGTGACCAGCCCACTGCCACTTCAGCGAGCTTATTTTGCGAGCTATGTCGGTCACTTTGGTTCTTTGTCGGATGACCTCATTACGAATTTTATCCTTCAAAGAGACTCCGAGCATAGCTCGCTCCATAGCCCGCTGCGCGACTTTAAATTTGTGGACTAGTGCAACCGTTAATGTCTACGTCTCGGCACCGTAGGTCATAACAGGTAGGACGCACTGGTTGTAGACTTTCGTCTTCAGGCACAGACAACGTCTTATAACACAGATAAAGGAAAAATTGCGAAAAGCATAAATTTTTAGTTACATCATATAATAAAAATATTTTTAATAATTTTAAACTTATTACCCTTTTACTCATGAACGCGTAGTGGTATTATATTGAAATTCTTAACAAATACTCAAGTCTATAATATCTTTAAGCTGTAACAAAATCAAACTTCTACGTCAACGCAATCAAAAGATACAGCAATTAAAGCCGCATATTTTGAAACTCGCAACTACTCGCATGGGAATCAAAACCTAAAGGATACTTCCAGACGACCTGGAATCTTGAAATTTGGCATGAAGCAACGTTATAAAGTACACATATAGGAAAAATTCCGAAAATCTTAAATTTTTAGTTACATCACATAGTATATTTTTTTTAATAATCATAAACTTACTAGCTGACCCAGCAAACGTTGTTCAGCGATTAAAAAAAAAAACAGATGTTGGCTGATTCTCAGACCTACCCGATATGCACACAAAATTTCATGCAAATCGGTTCAGCCGTTTCGGAGGAGTTTGGAAACAAACACCGCAACACGAGAATTTTATATATTAGACTTGCTGACCCAGCAAACGTTGTTATGCGATTAACAAAAAAAAATAAAAAAATAGATTTTGGCCGATTCTCAGACCTACCCGATATGCACACAAAATTTCATGCAAATTAGTTCAGCCATTTCGGAGGAGTTTGGAAACAAACACCGCGACACGAGAACTTGTGGCTGTGACTGTGGAGCAGGACCAGCATTAAGCCAAGCTTTTTTATCAAGGATATAATCCTCTAATTTATAATATGCTTGTCTACATAGTGTGCGTTTTATGCATGTTTTAAATTTTGTCTCGTTCAGTTGTAGAATCCGCAGTGGTATTTTATTATAAAATTTTACACAATTCCCCATAAAAGAATTTCGTACCTTAGCCAATCTAAACCGAGATTGATCCAAATTGTGCCTATTTCTAGTATTAAAATTATATCTATCACTTCTCTTCTTAAAGAGATGAAGATTTTGCCGAACATACATAATGTTTTCATATATGTATTGACAAGGTACCGTCAGCTTTCCACATTGTTATGTTATGGATTTCATTTAGCAATAAAAATACCATAACTTTTACTTATATACCTACAGGTTTGTACGGAACCCTCGGTGCGCGAGTCTGACTCGCACTTGGCCGGTTTTTATTATTAGTAGTAATTATAATTTATTGTTAATAATTATATGTTATATGTATTTGTAAAAATAATTACCTATTATTTACCCACCGATTTGCAGTATGGCGACTGGGTACCTATTAATGTATACTGAGTATACTGACCCACATAACAGTGCAAACCAGCTCGCCAAATTATACAATTTGTATTTCTACACTTTCAGATAAAACAGGTCTATTTCTATTTATCGTAATTAAATAAATTATATCTCGGAACTAGAATTGCAAGTAGTAGAAAGTAAAAATGATTCGTTTAATAAAGCAGACACGAAATTCTGCAATTTTAGGGCAAAATACCAAAACTGTTTCGATAGTCTTGTGGTTAGCGTATGCGCCTTTTACTGCGAGGTCTCGGGTTCGATTCCCGGGTCGGGTACAGTGTTATTTATAAACTTTTCGTCAGGAAATTCATAATAGCAACACGGAGTTGGAATGGTGCCCGGTAGATAGCGATAGGCTCGCCTCCTATCCCATGGGATAGCTAAACATACCAGGTGACGTGTGGGTGTTGTACACCTCTGCCACACCCTTCTGGATAATATAGGAGTAGTGTTATGTTATGTTAGATACCAATACTTGGTATCGTTTTCAAATCTTGTCAAAAAAGCTACTGAATAACAAAGATCTCTTAACAATTCTCTTTGTAAAAGATTTCTTTTGATCTATTCATGCTAGGAACCTAGATGACCTAATATTTACACAGATAGTTTCCAAATGCACCGTTGAATACATATGCACTGAATGTATGCAAGCACGTCACTACCTAAGATGTGTCAAAGGTTGCCTTATTATTAAGATTTCTATGGGGCGCGCTAAGAATAAAAATATATAAAATATGTCACAGCAAATCAGAAGACACAGTCATCTAGAACTAACAGAAAAACTGTTGACTGAGCAATTGGCAGAATCATCATAATATATCTTATTTATCTAATATAATTATCAACTCCTCCTGTAAGGCTGTATAATTATGTATATATTATTATTATATTTTATTTATAAAAGTATGTATTTATTATGTTATAAATTAATATATATATATTTAATATTTTCAATATTATGTACCTCTATTACGTATTTTATATAATATGTACTTCTTCTATTTACATATCAATAATTATTCCTCTGTCTAATCTGCACCTACCTATGCTTATCTCTGCACCACCCTAGGTTGACTGTAAGAGAATGCCATAAGGTATTAAGTCCGCCTATGTACTATTTTTATGTGCAATATTTTAAATAAATAAATAAAAACTACTAATACACCTTTTTCCAATACCCTTCGAAATAGATGTCTACTGATCCATTCATTCTAGGTACTGCAAAAGATGGCCTAATCTTACACAGATAGTTTCCAAATGCACCATTGACCTAGTAACACTTAAGGCGTTATACAATACAAAAATGCATTGATTGTATGCAAGCACGTCACTACCTAAGATGGGTCAAAGGGCGCTCAGCTCAGACTGACAACACATAAAGTACTGATACAATCGCAGCAAACGATATCTGAAGACACATCTAGAACTGACAGACTACTAATACACCTTTTAACAATACGCTTCGAAATAGATTTCTATAGGACTATTCATTCTAGGTACTGCAAAAGATAGCCTAATCTTTACACAGATTCTAGATGTACCGATGACCCAGTTACCCTGAAAGAATTATACAATGCATAAATGCATTGAATGTATGCGAGCGCGTCACTAGTGCGGATGGGGCAAAGAGCGTCTTCAGTCAGGCAGGCCTGAATTATTCATAATACTGTATAGTTATTTAATGAGCTCTACACGTGGAGCACAAGGTTTTTTGTTGTTATGCGTGCATAGAAATGTATTATGCATTTTGTGATGTGCTTTTTGCTATCTAGATCGTGTTTGCACCACATTCTTAGCTATAATCTACTCACTGCTCGCTATGTACAACTGTAGGAGAGAGTAATAGTACTCATAGTACTCCCCCCTTTACCCCACCCAAATTGATAATACCTTATAATTCATTTGTGTTGTATGACCGTAAGCTACGAGTCACAGCAAGGCACAGGGCCGCGTCGCGTGGTTTCATGCGCTCTCATTGGCTCCTTAAATGTCATAACAGTAAAATGGGACAACCTGAATCTCTTCAAAGCAAGAGTTAATAGATATCTCATAGGTAAGCGTGCTCCACCGTAGACCGCATCATCACTTACTATCAGGTGAGATCGTGGTCAAACGCGTGCCTATGCACCATAAAAAAAAATAAAAGATACATACACAAGGTATATACCATTACCGATTTGCGAAAATTATAGGTATATATCAGAGAAAGGAGAAAAATGTGGAAATTCAATCATTTTATTCACACACAGTAACAGATACAGAAACAAATTTAATGTTCTCTAGTCAATGTTGATTTAAACCCAGTAACTTTGGCGGAGCTTTTGTTGTCCGCACGATAATCTTTACAGCCATATTTGCCGAACGCGGCCTAACAGTATTAAATGCGTAACAAGAACAACTACCATTGATCTTCTATTACCTAGTACGGATAGGAATAACAGACAGCCTTCTATGCAGAGGATGCATGAAGGCAGAAGAAACGCCACAGCATGTCATCATGGAATGTAGCAGCGTGGCCGACCAACGGGCACAAATTCTTCAGTCACCAACATCGCTGCCGGAAGCCTGCAGCAGTCTTCGGAGGCTGCTTTCCTTCTGGACCGATTTAGGCTGGAGTAAACGGGAAACCTTTCACGTACAACGGTCCCATAGGAGGACTAAGTGCGGATACCGCCCAGGAAAACCAAACCTAGTACGGAATACGATATACTCGTAATAGAACAACTAGCTGTTATTGCCGTACTTTCTCGCTTTTTGCCATCAACAATGATTGCCATCGATGTATAACATGTATGTATGTGATAAATGGTTAGTATCTGATAAGTGGTAAATTAACGCGTTCGCCGAGACACGCACAATGTCCAAGTGAAATTAATATTTATCCATCCATAAACGTGCTGTTTAGCAAAGCAGCGATAGCCGAGTGGGAGACAGTAGGACAGCGAAGTTTAAGGTCTCGGGTTCGAACCCACGGCACACACCTCTCGTCTTATCGAATGTGTGTATTTATCATATATATTATCGCTCGTTAACGGTGAAGGAAAACATCGTGAGGAGACTTGCATGCCTGAGAGTGCCTAATAAGTGCTCGAGGGTGTGTGAAGTCTACCAATCCGCACTTGGCCAGTGTGGTGGACTATGGCCTAACCCTTCTCATCATGAGAAGAGGCCCGAGCCCAGCAGTGGGACATGTATTAGATACAGGGCTGCTATTATTAAACGTGCTATTTAACGGCATATCATATTCGGCTAAATAATTTCAGAATAACACGGTTTTTGTAATAATATTTATGTTATTTAGAAAACGTGTCTGTCCTCAGATCATGTAATCTAGTAAGAGGCGATACGATACCCTTTGTTAGACTTTCTGGCTTCTGACATCCGAGAATGACTGAGATCTTCAAATTATATCATCATAAGTTCAGACATAAACAGGAGAAAACTAGCTTGTTTGTTTCAATGAGCTTATCATGGAAAATTTTGATGAGATTCAGGTCTTCTTCTTCTTACGAGTCAATAGTCAAAGATTTTATACCACCCCAGCCCAGTAGATGGCTGCAACCCACGGGATAGCAGATAGAAGTAGCATAGTTTGACACGAGTGAAAGTACCTACTAACAAGGATGACAACGAGGGGAGTATCAGTTCATGCCATAAACAATTAACTCACGGAGATTTACGCATCAGTTACTTGGGGTCCAATTTAAATCTATGTTTTAATTCAGTTCTTATCCGTATAACTGAGGATATGGTCAGCTTCACCCGGACGAAGCATAAATAAAAAGGTTAAAAAATGGTATAAGTAAAGCACCGATAATAAGATTGATATGTAGTTCATTATGGTTGCTACGCAGAAAGTCATGCAAAGGAATATTGCTTCGGTTAAATACAATGTAGAGGAACACGGTGTGATGTTCCTCCACCACAAAGGGAGGATCCTCCGTCCAGGCTCAGTGGTATTGCCTGGCGGACAGCTGTCCAACGGTAGCGTATTGGAAGTGGTATATATATACACTTGCTGTAAACATTTCGTTATCGCGATTCAGCGCTCTTTGACAGTTGTGACGTGTGTCACTTTTTGATGTTGTCAATGTAATCCGTAATTTACTATGTGCGGAGACCGCCACATACAACTAACCATTAAGTACCAGCGTTTAGTGTCATCCTAAATAGTGTTTGAAGATTGGATGATTGCAGTACAGCTTTAGGCAAAAAAAAATACTTAAAGAGGTTTGGGGGTCAACCCAAGATTAATAAGTTAGGTACGTAATCATGACTACCTCGATAGTCTAGTGGTTAGCGTATTCGCCTCTCACCGCGAGGTCTTGTGTTCGATGCGGGCAAAGTGTTAATTGTGACCATTCCATCAGGTAATTCACTATAGGAGTTGGAATTGTGCCTGGTGGATGGCGATAGGTTCACTCCCAATCCTGAAGTGTGGGTGTTGTACACCTCTGCCATACCCTTCTAAGTATAATTGGGCGTAATGTTACGTTATGTACAAAATAATTTACAAAACTTATTGATTTAGGTATGACTTTCGGATATCTGCCTGATTTGCATCAATATTGTACAGAATTAACTAATCGTTAATTAATTACGCATTATTTCATAACTTGTAATTACAGTTTTCCACTATAAATTAATTTCGGAAAAGGCGGGTTTTCCTCCAAGAGAGTACGTGAAACCGTTGGTTCCGATTAACATAAGATGGTTCATGAGAATCGTGACGAATAGTCTAACGAAGAATACCCTATTGCCGCGTACTGGCTCGTATAAGCGTGCTGGAATATAATAATAATAAATATTTATTTATCTTCGCAAAGGATTGTACATAGTTACTTAAAACTAAGACAAATTGAAATATAAGTATACAATGCAATAATGTCTACAATCAAAAAGAAGAAGAAAAATGTATTGGGTATGGCTACTATCATTTACAATAAAGTACCAGACGTTATAAAAAACGAAACGTTATATAAATTTAAGAAGAAACTGACAGCCATACTTATAGAAAAGTGCTACTATTCAATTAATGATTTTTTAAATGATAAGAATCTCAGTGTGTGAATCTAATGTCTTAATTATTTTTTATTTGTACTGTAATTTGTTTTAATTGTTATTCGCGGTCTTATAATAATTATATGTGTATGAAACTGACATTTTAATAATGATATTTAATAATAACAATTTTATAAAGTAATCCTATGTAATCAAATCAATTTAATCTTTCTGTGTATTTTGACATCTGTTATTTGCTACTATTATTTTTTTTGCATGCTTATTTAAGGCAGAATGTACTTGGCTTCCAAATTATGTTAACACCTAATTTTATGTACCTACATTCTATGCAAGATAAAGATATTCCATTCTATTCTATTCTATTCAAGTGGGTGGAGTGCACTGTCCTCCTAGGCTCCTAGCTAGATTATTAAATAATCTGTGTTAAGGAGTAACAGTCTCTTTTCCCGCTTAAAATGATAATATAGATGATCCGTATTCATAAATTCAAGCTTTTAGATTGTACAATAGGTTCTTTGTTTGTATTTCGCTGTCTGTCCACATTTATTTCTTATATTCGTGTGTGTGTGTGTGTGCGCGCGCTTGTGTGTGTGTGTGTGCGTGGATATCCATCAGATACCGTTAACAGGCCTATTAAGCCTCAATTACTTCAAACTTTTATTTCCTTCTTATTCTACGGGCATGATCGTCGTAAATACGCGTCTCGAAATCGACAGTAAGAGTCCGACCCCAATAAATAAATATAAATAAATATCTCACAACTTAAACACAACGCCATCTAGTCCCAAACTAAGCAGAGCTTGTACTATGGGTACTAGAATAACTGATATGAATACATATATTATTATACTGTTTTTTTTTGTAAATACATACCTATATACCAACATAGAAACACCCAGACAATGACAAGCCATGTTCATGCACACAAAGATTTGTCTTAAGCGAGAATCGAACCCGCGACCTCGGCGTCGCAGGCAGGTACAATTTAATTGGCAAAAGGCTGGGGAAACGATGAAGGTATAAATTACCAATATTAATTGATATTAATCATCTATCTACTAGACCGTATCTACCAACTAAATCCGCTTAATTTACCTAAAATCCTCCAATTTACTAGTTAATTACGGTTCATAAAAAACGATGTCGGCCAAAAAGCACCGATAGGTAATTAAACTAATTGTTATTATATCACTTGAATTAAAAAAAATAAGATGGCCGCCCATATCACAGCCCATAAGTGTCAGCATCCAATAGATGAACATGATAACACTCAATGTGTGATTGTGCCATATAAATATACTAAATAATAAAAGCCTGATCTAATACAAGTACTACTGCTGGGCTCGGGCCTCATCTCATGATGATAAGGGTTAGGCTTTAGTCCAACACGCTGGACAAGTGCGGATTGGTAGATTGCACACACCCTCGAGCACTTTTTAGGCACTTTCAGGCATGCAGGTTGCCACACGATGTTTTCCTTCACCGTTCGCAATCGACAATTTAAATGATAAATAGACACAAATCTTCGAAAAGACGAATCTTAACAATAGGCATGGTGACTGATCTATAGATAGTAAAATATAGGATACCTTATCAAACTATAGGTAAACATAAACCAATTGAAATAATTTTTTGTTACATACTATAAATCTAACTCATTTTATGATCATTCAAAGTTTCATGGACGAGTTCATTTTTAAAATACGAAATTATTCGATTTTTTTTTTATCATTAAATTACATACACAATTTATAGCAATATTTGTAATAAAACCATTTTTATAAACGCAATATTTCCTATAGCTATCAAACATAATTCATAACTTCACATACAAAATACTCAAACGTGACGTCACGCTTGAGTAGCCTTTTGTTTGGAGCGTTTGGGCGAGTCTATTATTAATGTGAATTTGAAATTGTATTATTGTTGTTGTCAAATGTTAGGTCAAAGTAATTCTTGTAATGATGTTTCTTATATCAAGAGGTGTTTCAATTACATACAAAAATAAATATAGTCATCATGCCTATTGGTTGAAGCGGTCGCCTCGCCGCTTTCAACAGCGCTGGTGTTGTGGGTTTCATCCCGACACGGGACAAATCTTGGTGTGATCCGCAAAAAATTGTTATGTGGGTGTGCTTTGTTTTGCAGAAATGCAAGACTCCACAGCATTAAAGCTGAGCAACCGCCACTGTTTTCTAAATTTTTTTATTTCTTACATTTTGTTTATTACTTACCTGTTTTTTGCTGTATATATGTTAGTTATGTAAGAAAATAAAAAATAATTTTCTTTCTTTTTTTTTTTCTTTCTTTGGGTGTGTGAAATGTATGTTTGTGAACACCCCCGCGACACAGGACTTATTCCTAGTCCGGACGATAAAAAAATTGCGCTTTTAAGTACTGGGGGTATAGGGGGTAAGCCATCGCCATCCACCGGGCACAATTCCAAATCCGTGCTGCTATTGAGAATTACCTGACGTTCCAATATTATAATATTCTTATAATGTATTTTTGTTTATGGTAAAGGAAAACGTTCTAAAAGTGTTGCTCAACGTTCATTAGTTGGTAAGTTAGTGTCCATTGAATTATTTTCTTTGTTTATATTATGTTTTTGGGGTAAAGCAGTTTCAATAACGTATTTTATCTTTTGATTTTGATTTCATTAAGATTAAGATTGATAGTGGACAGAACATTACGATGACACAAAAATAATTAATAATTTAATTAAAATAATTTATCAAGATATTACTAAGCTAGAGAGTGCATTTATTTGGTTGAACGCGCTAATCACAGGCAATTCTCAATAGCAATATCACAAATTACACTTTGCCCTACCCAGGAATCGAACCCGAGACCTCGCGGTGGAACGCGCATAGGCTAAACACTACCAAAGAGGCACTCAGTAGTTGAAGAACATAATAAAATGAATAGGCATACAACAGCGACACTAACCTTTATAACCATAAAACCGGCATTCCAATAACAAATTAACTTTTTAATACCAAAAACGAATAGCACAGATAAATAAGGTCAGTCCAATTTAACCATCTTTCGCCGTATAGTCGTAAAACTGAGACCTAGGTTTAAAAAACTCATATAATTATATTAATATCTGATACAATGTTGCTGGTCCAAGGACAAGTGCCAATTGTATGGTGTTATTTGATTATGGTTATAGACTTCTCGTCTATTATCTAGAGCCGTTTAGACACCCCAAATGCGCTGTATTTAGAGACAGTGTTTAATGTTAGACTATGCAAATAATTAATTGAAAAATAATAATTTTGCTATAATTTAAAATAAATATGGCAGCTAGATAATACTCTTGATAGTAAACTTAACTATGTCGTTTAATTGATCAGATAAAATAAAGATCTATAAAAATGTTTAAGAAGATTTTATACTAGGTTTAAGTTTAAGTTGCGGGCGCAGCAACATCGACCGCGCAAGTTTTTGAAAGTGAAATTTCAAAAAACTTCATCATATAGATAGCTTATAAACCTCATAAAAGGACCTTATGTGTCGTATTTAATACATTTTTCTTTAAAAATTACGAACTTTCCAGATAAACTTTTTACCCAAATTGCAGATTTTCGTGCTATTGCCTTCAAAATTGATAAACCATTCGTACAAACCTTAATTACGCTGCCTTATTTACTACCATCACCATAATCCTTCATAAATCTTTTTAAACATTGACAAAAAACGAACGATTATATCGAATAAATAAAAACATCAATTCCATTCATTACCACCGAACCATTCATTGTAAATCAGTAGCGACATGTTACAGACTTATTCGATTGCCCTGCATCGATACTATCGATACTACAATCTTTTACATCGATTGTAAATTCACGTCTTATCTAAACCTGGTCAGTAGCAACTTTATTGTAAGTAAAGACGGTAAATCGACTGTTTTGTAACTAACAAAAGTTTTTGGAGCTTTCTCGATCGAAAAAAAGCAATTATTGCCATACAATACAATAAGATTAAATCGGTTAAAACATCAAGTATATTTTACGTAAGCAAGTTTACATAATTTGATGCAACAGATACAATTTGTAAGTAAGTACATCGTTATATTGCTCAAATGCCTGGGACCGAAAAGAAATCTTCCAGATTCCTGACGGGCCAGCACACCAGCGCATATTGTTGTATGGGGATATATGACAAAATCGATCTCACAATCGAACTCATATGTCAGCCCTTCTGAACTACTTGCAATCGATAAAAGTAAACGATTTAATCAAACGAACAAGAACATCAATTCCATTCATGGCATCTACCTTTTACACCTACATACTTATTCAGTTTGCCACATCGGGAGGAGGCCTGTCACACCTACTTATTCGATTATCTGGAAGGAAAGTATTTATGGCATTTTAAAATTATCTATTTCAATGGTAGTTTTGTTATTTTATGGCTCACAATTTGCCTCCTTACGTTTTTAAACGCATCTTAACTTGAGATAACCTCTTAACAGTTGATTAGTATTTTGCAGTAGGTAAGTTTTTCAAAAAACATTTTAACATTTTAGGCTCTGTATGACATTAACACGTGTTTATAGTAAAATGGTTATAGACAAGTGCAACTAGATAGTATATTCAATGTAGTAGAAGAGACAGATACCCATGAACCTTACGCATACGAATTAATTGGTTACTTTTAGAACTAGTCAGATGGTCGCCGTACACTCGCGCACGCGCATAGATAAATTATGTAACGATATGCTACTACTTTTTTCTGATAGAAAAAAAAATGCGCTTTAGTTCGAGGCCTTTGCCTGCTTCTGCTTTTTTTTAAAGTGAGAAAGCCTGACGCATACCATCGGCTCGGGCATAGTCTAGTTATGTCCGAGTTGCACGGATCTAAACCCTGTGTGTTCCGTCAACGTAATATAACCGGAGGGCCAGGTAACGCTTCCGCAAGGATGCTAGCAATCTATAATAGACCGATAAGACCGTGTATTAAAATAATAACGCAGATATGATCACGCTTTAACACACCACCATTAAGACATTCAGTAGCTTATAGTGCCGCAAAAAGAAAAAACAATATTCCACTGCTCTGATGAGTTACGGCCATCTTAAAATCATTATACTACTTAATATCACCCGCCTCTGCAGATTCTATACAATCAAAGGATCCTGGCGTCATTCGCCTTAGGCCTCTTGAAGAACCAGACAGGATTATTGAAAATAAATCACGTGGAATTAGTGGTTACAATAATGGAGGTTTTGCTATATTGAACAGATATACGTACATTGTACAATAAATTGTCGATTACTTGTAATAGCTTTGCTATGCCTTAATTAATTATAGTCTAGCACCATACGGATATGCATGGCTAAATTGGCAAAAAACCTGGGGTGTTTACCCAGAGGGTGCAGGTTCGAATCCAGCTGGATTTTTAATTTTTCAACCAAATATTATAAAAAAAAATACTATTAATTTTAAATTATGTTAAGTAAAAAGTTTTCGCTATTTTGATGGCCGCTTTGTGCCCAGGAGAGCAAGTAAAGCCGAAGAGGCGGTCACGGCTCCCACGGTTTGATATTTATTTTTATAATCCCACCCAAATGTAATTGAGCAACGATTTGAGGAACGACGTTTTCAAATCGCAAAAGATAAAAATTAATTATCTTAAATCTAATTAGGCCTTTAAAATACAAAGCTTTCATTTAAGTTTCAATTATCCACTTTGTTCTGCCATAAAAAGCAATTACTGGCTCATATTTGTTGGTAGTTAAAACATTTGTCTCATACCAGGAATCGATCCCGCGAATCGAGCCTGCCAGCACGCAAGCTTTCCTCACAAGTTTTTATAGTACAGATTGTACATTCAGCACCGCCCGGCACCAATAATAATAATAATAAATAAAATGTATAAAATAAGTTTAAAAATAAATAGAGGAATAATAATAATAATAAAATTGTTTATTTATCCCAACACAATATAAAAATCACACATGAAAAACATAAATAGGGCTACTTAACACATTGCCACCAATGAGTAAGAATAGCATGAATACAATTTGGGTCTCTTCAAAGAAAGAATAAATAGTAAAACAAATTAAATAGTTCAAGTCCCCAATCATAATTTATCAACCATCAATACAAATAAATAAAATTTAAATGTTTTTTTTATAATGGCAGAACAACTATGTTTTTTAAGCTGGTATAGCTGTTTGTTAGATACATTTGACCGAAATGCAGATTTTTTTTTTGTCTGTTTGTTTGTTTCGGCTAATCGTCTAAACGGCTAGACCGATTTTAATAAAATTTTATATGCAGGTAACTGACTACAAAACGTGGAAGTTATATATCTAAATAGTGGGTATATTATACTTATTAAATATGAAATGCAAACTTGCATATCTATTGCAGTCAGTTTTTACTATGGCGTAGAAGTTTTTGCCCTGCATACCCAACTCATTGGCCGACTGTACCTACTACGCAGACAACAGTTAGTTTGTTTGTTTGATAGCGCTGAATCTCCAGAACGTGGTCGAATTTTCGTAATATCAGACCAAATTATTCATGACGTTGCAGGGCTGGCGTGTAGTACCTCCAAGTGTTTCTAAGTATTCACATACAGTACACACGGGTATGCATCAAGCTCTTTTCCAGTATGAGCTGGTCTTGCATAGCACGGGAGGCCTAACGATTAGTGTTGCCCAGCAAGAGTCTTGCAAGTCTTGCAAGCCACGAACACGAACACACGAACTTCGATTTTCCAATTTCAGAGTACACGTGTTCCATCAAAAGAATAAAATAAGTTTCAGAATGGAAACGAATACATTATACTGATTACGTAAGTGTTTATTAAGAAACAGATACTCCCGTGGGAAACGGCATATAGCTCAGTTGATAACCATGTGGCAGTTGATTTTTCGAATTTCTCATTAAATCTTAAGACATTTATTAATCTGGTTGGTCTTTACACACAATGTCCTATTTTAATACGTTTTTCTAAGATCTAAAGTAAACTTTAATAAATAGCAATAGCCTTATAGGTAATTGCAAGACTTGCAAGACTCTTGCTGGGCAACACTACTAACGATGCGAGACCAGCTTACACTGGCAGTGAATAGCTTGATACGTGGCCGTGTGGACAACATTGTTGGCGGCTCGAGTTAACGTTTTTGCTATTATTTTGACGGATTAAGTGGGTAAGTGGTGGAAGTGTTACAGCATGTAATTGTTTTCTCTTTACTTTTGCAAAGGGGTTGACTTCTAAACAAATCTTTTGGTAGAGTGGTATTATTATAAATGTGAAAGTAACTAGAATGTCTGTAACGATTCCATGGAATTTGATATGGATATCTGGCCTGGGAAATTGCAAAGTCTGAATTCAAACTATGTACTATGGTCTGGTTTTCTTCACCTCTTATATAAAAAACTTTTTTTTACTGTTTTGACAAGAATGTAGTGAAATATGGAGTAGCAGGACGGGAACAATTGGTCATCTTGAAGCAAATTAAGTTATTTAATTTCATACTACATGGATGCTGTCAAAAAACTTATCGGCCATCAGTATAATAATAATATTAAATCGATGCCTTAGGGATAGAAAGAAGGAAGAAAGAAAAAACAATCATGCTGACAAAAAGGAAAGCAAACAAAACTTGAAATTATAGGAAAATTTATTAAAACTTTTGCACATTTATAAGTACAGAGGCGGACTTAATGCCTAGTGGCATTCTCTAACAGTCAACCTTGGGTGGTGCAGAGAAAAGCAAGGGTAGGTGCAATATGAGCAAAGAACTGAAGTGTTTATAGTATTGATGTGAATATATATATATTTGGGCGAAACGAGTACAAATCAACACATAAAATACATACAAGAGGTACATAGATATACAAAATGTTATAAAATATATAATGAAATATACTTATTACATACGTGAATAAATACAATAGTATAATACATAAACAAGAAATATATATAGAAGATGATAAAAGCTGAATTTAACACATTACGATGATTCTGCCAATTGGTCGGTTAGTAGTTTGCGCACTTTAACTTTAAAAGTGAACCGTGTTATAATACTAACTAACTAATATACTGAACAATACGATTTGTCAGAAATGGTAGCCATCTCAGCCATAAGCTGCAGTGCAAAAAATAACTAGAACTAAATTAAATACATAACAATTAAAAATAAACAAAAAAAGATAAAATCTAAATTTGAAATAAATTGACAACACAAAACAGAGAAAAAAATTTATATAACGGAACGCAACCATAACGCTCGGACCATAGCCCGGATACATACATTAAACAACCAAAAGAAAAATCAATCTACAAAATGTATTAAAACACTACTACAGTACTAAAACGAGCTTGTCGTTTTAGTACTAAAAACACATGATTGATCAAATAATATTCAAAAAGAATCAATTTTAATCAATTTAATTTCACTTTCATTTAACAAATGAAAGTAAAAAAGAGTAATTTAATATTTAATGTTGCCATTAGCATGTTAAGTAGGCATTTGTTCTATTGTATGACGATTCAATAAATAAATAGTATATGTTTTTATTGATGCAATCGCATACTACAATTAGGTATATCGACGATGATGTATAACCAAGAGAAATGACAACACATTCGTAGCCCCATAAAATAATTTATAACAATAGCAGCCCTGTATCTAATACATGTTCCACTGCAGGACTTGGGCCTCTTCTTATGATTAGAAGGGTTAGCCCATAGTCTACCACTGGCCAAGTGCGGATTGGTAGACTTCACACACCCTTGAGCACTTTTTAGGCACTCTCAGGCATGCATGTTTCGTCACGATGTTTTCCTTCCCTGTTAGCAAGCGATAATTTATATGATAATTACATACATATCTTCGAAACGACGAATCTTAACGATTTATTGACAGAGGTGTGTGCCGTGGGTTCGAACCCGAGACCTTTGACTTCGCAGTCCTACAGTGTGCCGTAGTGCATTAACTACTCCTAATTTAGACGTTTCTTAAAATTGTATTAAAACGCATTGTATTTAAATATACAATATTTCATTTTCAGTCATATTTTACACATTTTTATGTAACCGATATAACAGCGGCAAAAATCCGTAGATCTAATTGAGATGGATAGCGCGACAGTATTGTTAAGTGCATCATTATTGATAACAGTACCTACTGATCTGTACAAATATAATGATATTTATATCGCAATCTAAATATCACTCACCTGGCTTTATTACAAAGTATACTGAAAACACATCATTATCTAAATATGACCTTGATTAACTAGAACATCATTTGACGATTGATCTAAGTATATTTTGCTAGTCGATAATTTGGCGATATGAGTTCAAAATTGTATAATAAAATAAATAAACAAATCTTAATTTATAGTCTAAGTAGACTCGAAGTAAAAATTAAATTAACTAATTGGCTACTTACTTTAAATTATGATGTAACAGAAAATCATATAATATCCATGTATAAATCCTTAAATAATTATTTATATAATATTATATTAATTTAAATTTCTAAAATAGTATTAATGTAGTTTTTAATTTTAATTCTTATTTTAACTTCATTTATTAAGTTTTAATTAAGTACAAACCATCCTGTATTTCCACACAATATGCTGTCAATACAAATGTAATTTACCACGAAGAAGTATCTACCTGACTCCTATAACACAAGCAATGCTTAGTTTAGGTGTCAGTTGCTTTTGTAATATATAATAATTATGTACAAATTGTATTAACTATCGTAAAATGTATACTTTGTGATCATTGTACTTATAAGTTTCAATAAATTATTATAATCATTATATCTACGTATGATCATTACTATTAATAATACATAATATAATTTCACATGCAAGCATGGAATACAAGACCTAGGTTACTTAATAATATAGTGCATTGAAGTACCTGCGTACGGAGCAAATACTGTATGATGCAAATATCTATGCAAATAAGTCTGCCAAACAAACCTCGCAGGGAATAAGAGGAGGATGGGGGGGAGACGTGTGAATTGTTTCGTGCATATATGATTTGACAACTAGTTTTATATTGACATCTGGCTGAGGAGGGACGCCCGGACGCTTGACAACGACCAGGCCTGTCGGTTTTATTATTTGTTAAGTTTAGGTTCTTATTGCAAATATTCCACTTCATATTTTTATTAAAACTGACGTGAGTTTGTAACATTATTCAAATTATGAAATACGAGTGTTACTCACGTAACGTTGGTCTATTTAGTCGATCGCGGTTTCGCCTATACGTCTAGGAATTATCAAGAGAGTGCGATACGTCGCGCCTGAGTCGCAGCCAGTCTTGCACTCAACATTACGTGAGTAACACCCGTATTTCATAATTTGAATAATGCTACAAACTCACGTCAGTTTTAATATATTAATTCCAATTCATGTTATTTAATAGGTTAGGTTTTTTGCCGTCAAAAAGTCATTCTAGTCGCATCTAGAATGTTTAACTCAATGTAATTCAATGCAATTTAGTGCCATTAAACATTAACACAATAGAAAATTGATTGCCTTACACGTGGACTTTTGTCTATATGTATACTTTTTATATATAGAGTAAGGGCTGCCAACACTCGAATCACAAGTATTGAATCTATTTTAATGGTGTATTGGCACGGAACACAGACGTAGATAGTAATTTGTGTATGGCACTCTATAAATTATAGCAAAAGTGATAGAGTCTTTACCGACTTTCAAATATAAAAGAAGGAGGTATGTGTTCGTCCGAATATATTAGGGCCAGACTAAAATATCTGCAAACGTCAAATCCCTGCAATTTTTGCTGATTGCATGTCGCGTAATTAAAATATGCACTCATTGACACATTATGATGCTATAAATAGCTACCCAACAGTGTAATTAAATATCTGTGTATGTCTCTTTAATATGTGTATATTTCTTTTTTTTTTTAAACGACGGTCGCACATAGAATAGCTGCTGTGTCGCAGGGGTGTTCACAAACATACATTTCACACACCCGAAGTCAGAACAAATCTTTGACGATCATACAAAGATTTGTCCCGTGTGGGGATCGAACCCACAACACCAGCGCAGTTGAAAGTAGCAAGGCGACCGCATTAACCACTACGCCAACCGTGCACTCATCTCGCCTTAACATAGCTCATGAAAAAACGTATAATGATAAATAGATTATTTCGTTGCTTCCCACAATTCTAAACAACATGGTCTGTCTTTACTAAATTGTAAATTATAACTATCTTGAGTAAAATATTTTAACTTATTTCACCTTTATTTAAATCTACCAGCCCTAGAAATTGTACAATCTGTAATCACGAAGCCCGTACGGAAGGTCATTACCGTCACACTATGTAGTTATTTATAAATATAACATTGCTCTATCGTGATGTATGAAACAGATCGATTAGAATTACTTGCTTTTTCATGTAGTGTCATTTGATTTTTTTCTTTGTGTAAAAAGACACCACAAATTTCGCACGTTGCCAACCCTATTTGTGAAATCGGTAAGCATTGAATGCAGAAAGGTCATTATCGCAATACAATGTAGTTATAATTACATATATTAATGTCGTAGATACAGATCGATAACTATTGTGATTTTATTTATTGACGTATGAAGCGAACAAGGCCTGTTCGACTAACTGACTGACTTACTATCAGGTTTTTTTGAGCTGCTGGCACTTAGTAGGAACAAGGTGTCCCTTGCCGTTAGATCCCTCACAGGACACTGCTAGCTAAATAGGCACTTATCCCGTATGGGCTATGCGGACGATGACTACTGCAGATTCTGTAAAGAGGAACCGGAAACACCGCTGCACCTCTTTTGCGACTGCGAGCCACTGATCCATAAACGAAGCATCATCCTGGGACGCCATATCTTGGATCCGGATGATGTCAAGTCACTCCCGATCGGCCGACTGCTCCAGTTTATGGAGGCTATTGGCCTAAAGGAGAGTCTATAATGAGGCTACAATCACAATAGACCCACGGAGGTCGACGTGAACACCCAAAGTCTCGTCCCAACAATAATAATACTATCAGGTGTATTATGTAGTTGAAATCGAACGACGGCAAAGTCGACTCTGCCTAAAAACGTGATAGCAACCAGAGATGAAATGTTGCAGCTTCATTTATTTACTAAAGTCTACCACAAGTAAAATACTACGGGGGTTACTATAATACATAACATTCATTACACTAGTTGCGTCTTGCGGTTTCATCCGCAGACAAAATGAAGCCTATGTCTGTCTCTAAGGCACCATACCAAGTTTAATCGAAATCAATCCAGCCGGTCACGCCAGATGTGGTGCGTAACCAAGGGAAATAGAGAATCTTTTTTTGTTATTTTATAGAAGATACGAGATACGTGTAATTTTTTTATTTTATTTATTTATTCAGGAAACTCAACAGCACATACATGTTACATGCTTTTAAGATGCAATCAGCCTCAGCTGGTTACATTTACCATAAGTGACTTAAGCCAATTAGAGAGTTCCACGGCATTAAAAACATGAAACAAGCTATATCGTAATCTGAGGTCAAGCGAACGAACGCGTGTAAAAATAATTGCGCTATAAAATCTATTCTTCTATACCTACAAATATATTTTGAAAGATTGTTTGTTCGAAACCGCTAATCTCAAAAAATACTGATCTGAATTAAATAAAAATCTAATGTTAAATAGCCCATTTATCAAGAAAGGCTATACGTTATATTATATCACTCTTCAACCCACAGGTGCGGAGTAGTCACGTTTTTAGCCGGGAGCAGCTAGATGCGTTAAAAAAATCTTGCATAGAGACGAAATGACTCATTATGACGCCAATTACAACATAATCAAACACGAACTAGACTAGACTAAATTGAATGCTTAGAATGTTGCTAATTGCAGCTAATTTTGCAATTAAATGTGTTATAAACTTATCATTTAATTATACTCCTAATTGTAAGTTAGGTTTTTTTATGATACATAAATAGTCACATTACACCACTTATGTAAAACTGATTCCTAACACAAGTAAAGATTAAGTTTCAACTGGGTAGGTAAGCAAGAATATTAAATTGAATTTCACTAAAAACATGTTCATATTAAATGTTGCCAAATGAGACGAGGCCATATGGCTTGCAGTGTCAAAAAGTTATCAGATCTCATTTAGAGCCAATTTTCATATTCTACATTTCCCTTATTTACAAGCCCTAAACTTCACAAACTCTACTAAAACAGTGCAAAATGTAATTACAATAATATTAAGTAAAGTATCCAAAACATCCAAAAGTACCGAGATATGGCAGTTTCTTCTTCTATAAAATAGATTTAGGAATGACAAAGCGTACACCTTAGTCAAAATATGTAACTTGGCTGATTTCTTACTACATAAACTATCGTATTGCAGAAAAGTATATAACAAAAAAAAACATACCCAGCGCCTGTAGCGGGACGGCAAAGTCCATATTATTTTGACTAAGGTGAAGAGTTTGTAATTCCTAAAGCTTATACAAGAAGAAACTGCCAAATCTCGGCACTTTAGATACTTTACTGAATATTTTTGAAATAACATTTTGCCGTGTTGTCAGGATTTATCAATAAACTACAGAGGAATTTGGCGCGTTCTGAATAAACACGGCTTATTGATGACCTTACGTTTTCAGAATTGAGTTACTATATTGTAAACACATAATAACCCGGTTACGGCAATTGTATTTTTATGTATCTATACGTATTTTTATTAACGAACACCGTGCTAAAAATATTTAATAGAAACTTTGTAGTATAAGAAAACCGTTGAACTTATACCTACTACATAACATAACATCACGCCTATATTACCCTGAAGGGTGCGACAGAGGTGTACAGCACCCACTCTTTACCTGCTACGTTTGGTTCTATTGGGAAAGGGGTGTCTCTCGCCATCCACCGGGCACAATTCCAACTCCAAGCTGCTATTAAGAATTTCCTAACGGAAAGTTCACAAATAACGCTTTGCCATACCCGGGCATCCATCCCGAGACCTCACGAAGAGAGTCGCTAACCACTAGACCAACGAAGCAACGTAATACCTACTAAGCTGTCTGAAATTAACTGTGGACAAAAAGGGAAAACCTCGATGAAAAAGGCTGTACTCAGTGTAATTTAATTATTTAAATAAATAGCTACTCAAACATGTCAAAATATATTTAAGAATAATATGGTTATTACGAAACAAAAACCTTTACGTCGATTCAGTATTTCTCGCTACAAGTAACAACAGACAGGCTGATTGTTAAAACTTAAGAATGCCGTTACGACAATCATGTCAAGGGTGAAAGTTAAACGATGAATCATGTAAAGTACGATGCCGCAACACCCTGTATTGAGAACAAGGAACAATATACTCACACAATAGGTTTCATTCACTTTAAAAAGCCATAAACTCCCAAAAAGCTCGTCCCTTAGGCAATTCCCCTTTGTTACAAAATATTACACAAGTAGATATTTCCGACACTAAATTAGGTATAATTCCTGCACTTATTGAAAGCGCTCAGTTTGAGTTTGACAGTTGCTGTCAAATTATGCGCACGCGCAGATCAAGCACCAATAAATTACAAATGAACGGATAGGGTTGGCGATTTTGCATTGAATGTCGTTAGTTCATGTTTAACAGCTTTTGTGATGCATTATGTATGTGTCATTGGTATTCTATGTCGGAATGTAGATAGAATTCAAGTGGTAATACAGACATGACATTTTCTTGTGTCTAGTTTTTCTTACTACTAAGCTATGATTATAATGCTTTGACAGTATCTTATATAACAATTATGATTAGTTGCGTTAGTTACGGATAAATTTAATTTCACCATTTAAAATATTAAAAGTGACACACAATTTATACTTGAAAATAGAACAGAGCTGTCACTTTCATTTGTGTGTGTCTAGGCTAGTTGACTTAACACACACACACACACACACACTTGAAACACACAATCACATGTTGTACTGAGGATAACGAGATCCAACCCTAACAAAGCGGTTATTCATTATCATTTGAAAGCTTCACTTCAAGTAAGGCTCACGTTTCAAACTGTATATTCTCTCGCACTTGTGAGGCATCAGTGGAAGGACATTGTTCCGAAGGTTCCCACAATTTTGGGCACTAACCGTTAAGAAAATGAGCATACTTTTTTTATTAAAGTATGACTAACTTACATGAATGTAAGACGTCACGAAAACGCATTGATAAAATGCATCTTTCAATTTTACAAGAAACGTTGAATGATCAATTTGAATGGTGAGTGGCAACCCTTGTTTTGTATTTGTAACTGCCAGTATACTTCTCCACACTTTTTCACTCAACAATTTGAACACAGATTGCTTTTGATGCGAATATCAAAATGTGATGGATAATTTGACATTTAACATGTAAAACGTCACGAGTGGTGTGAAAGAACGCATCTTCATGCCAATAGCGCTGCGTAATACTACATTGTACACCAAGGGCTGCACGTATTCGATTTCGTTTAGAGTCTTAAAACAGACGAAATAAATCGGACTTTCTCCCGAGTGATAGATAGTCCTATATAAACAACAAAATCTACCAAAATTTGCCATAAACTACCAAATATTGCAAAATTACCAAAAACAAGCATTTTTTTGGCAATTTGCCAAAAAAGACGTCATTCGAAGATGAGGAAGTTTTTCTTACTTTTTCCCACTGCGGTCTGCAGCGGAAAAGACTAACTATCTTTGATAGATATTCTCCGTATGACACTCTGCAATGAGGTTCTTTCTACGCAGGTGTAGATAAAACAATGTTTTTACACCTCAACTTCACTACATGATGCATTGAGTAATTAATATAACTACATGAAACACTAAATAATTATTTTAAAAGGTTGAGTGGTAACCCTAACGCAATGGCCATACACCTCATAAGAAAGCTCCCGGCTTGCATTCCAAACTGGTTGTATACTCCTCCACACTTAGACAGTGGTGAGACATTGTTTCACGGGTTCCCACAATTTTGGACACAGATTCCTTTTGATAGATAATTTCACATTCAACATGTAAATTGTCACGAATACAGTGATAAAGCATCTCACATAGAAGGTACTGTTGTCTCTATTGGCCTAAGATATTAAATGTGTGTGTAAATACGTGTTTATGTTCAGTCCTTACTGAACAGTGCAATTAATTACTCGGATATGTTGTTTGATAAGTTTGACGATTTTCAACAAAATTTCGTTGCAATGGTAAGAATGGCGAGATTTGTTTGTGGAACAGAGATGTGTACTGTTTAGCAGTCAGCTGCATTATGCACTAGTCGTAAAAAAAAAACAAAATACTTGAAATGTATATTTAGTAACCAAACCTAAAATTATATCCTACTACTATAAAGGCGAAAGTTTGTGTGTGTGTATGACGTAAAGATGTATGAATGTTTGTTACATCTTTACCCTTGAATGAATGGACCTATTGTGATGAAATTTGGTACAGCTTATAATCTGGATTAAAATATAGGCTTAGCTTTGTAAAAACAAATGTCCCGAAAAGAATGGATCACTTTAAACAAGAGAAAAGAGTGGAGTGGAAGAGAATGGACCAACGACAAACTATTGACCTTGGCTATTGACATAATACACTAAACTATATTTGCCCAGGTTAATATTTTTTTTTAAAATCTCTTTAAATTTCGTTTGATATCTTTGTTACTAAGCAGAAATAAAATTATTTATCGATCACTTAATTTATTCAGTATAATGCTTAGCTCGTTTGAAGCCTGTAAATTACGATAATGGCTCCACGGTACCATTATATCAATTTAATTCAATTTACATAAATATAAGTTGAACAGTTGTATTGCTGGCGCTACAAAAAATCAAGGCTCTGTGCAAGAGTGATTTTTATACTAATTATATCTTTGGATTGAATTATTATTTTTTTCTGTTGACCTTACTTTGAGTTAGCCCTAATTATATATCTAAACTAGCTGTTGCCCGCGAATTCGACCGAGTGGAATTCCATAATCGTTTACGTTACTGTTCCGCTCCCGTCACGTTTAGCGTAATGAAAGAGCTACAAGTACTACTCACAAATGGATAAAAAATCCGTTTTTGCAAAAAAATTATTGCTGATCCATTCCTATAAATCGTAGCGTGATGTTAGTGTTATAGTGTTAGTGTTGCATGTAGCCTTTCTGAATAAACGGTCTATACAACACAAAAATATTTTATCAATTCGGCCTAGTAGTTTCTGAGATTAGCACGTTCAACTAAACTAACAAACAAACTCTTCAGCTTTATAATATTAGTTTCGATAAGGACAAAGTTTAACTTGTACTACTGTATTCCAATTGATAAATGAGGTTAGACCGAAACTATTGAAGGATAATATCTCTTTGTACCTAATTGTATTGCATTATTGTGAAGTACATTATACCTATATATAAGTAACTTTTTACTAATATGCCGAATAACTGAAAAGTATTCGGTTCAAAACTAATTACTAAAATAAAATCAATTAAACAAAGTATTATAATTTTAGCATAAAATAATTTCATGAATGATTCGAGTAAAACCTAGTTACAGTTGTTAATTATATTATTATTAAGCGAGGTAACCAAATAAATAGGTCTCTACACCAAATACAATTACTGATTATGCCGGATACCGAATACTACATGAATATTCGGCGCATATAATAGCAGCCCTGTATCTAATACATGTCCCACTGCTGGTATCGGGCATCTTCTTATGATGAGAAGGGTTGGGCCACAGTCTACCATGCTGGCCAAGTGCGGATTGGTAGACTTCAGACGACCTCAAGATCTTTTTAGGTCCTCTCAGGCATGCAGGTTTCCTCACGATGTTTTCCTTCACCGTTAGCGAGCGATATGTTCGTCGCATCCTTTCTTTTAACTAACCTATGGAAGTACTACACGAGCGGCAAAAAACAATAACAGCATAGAACAGCTCGAGACAGTCAGGCAGACAGGGTAGTTAGGTGACTAACACAAGACTTCCGAGAATCGAAGATCCCTATATAAATAGCAGCCGCACTACAAACAAAACAAAGCAAACTCTATCAAGGTAATAAAGATAGACATTTCCTTTGAGTACTAAACTCCTCGATTTTTGTCTTAAAAAAAGTTATTTAAGCACTACAAGTTTGCGATCGCACATATAATATTACTTTAGCGAAGTAATAAAAAGTGCTACGGCACAAAAGTTTACGAGGCAAGTATAGCAACTTTGTTACGATAAAAAACGAGGAAGAGGGTTTTCTGACCGGGCAGAGAGTTTGTGGCATACAATTTGCCGTCTATTCTTTTAATCATAGAAAAGTGTTTCTTAGAAAAATATTATGCTCAGTGAGATAATAACTCAATAAATGCTAAAAATAATGTATCGCAGTAACTTTTATTATAAATGTTACTTCGTTATATTCATATTCATTTAATTTTATGAAGTCAATTTACATGTCATGTTTTCAATATCCAGATGTCAATTATATTATTGCATAGTTTATGTCAATTTTAATGATATACATCCACGAATTTAAAATAACAAGTCCGAGAATATTGTCAAGTAAAACAAATAAATACAATAAAGTTCTAGTAAAAAAAAAAAAAATTGTACACTATATTTGGATAGGGTAGCATACTAGGTTCTAATACGAATCTTTTATTGATTCTAATTAATATTGATATTACGACAGTGGTAAGTGACCTCTTCTTTAAATTATTTTTTTTCATTTTGTGACATTGCCACCAATATTTTTGGTATGTATATGTAATAAAACTACACCAACACAATATTCGAAATGACATCGCTGAATACTAAGCAAAAATATAGTCGCGAACTCTTTGCCTAGTGCTACATTGCCTTAAAATGACCGCCTCAGTTACCATCGATTCGTAAAACAGGCCAGACGTCAATTCATCGGTATAGCTCGCGAACTTTTCAGAGACTTTACGCACACTAAATGTAAAGAGCACAGAAATATACTGTATCGATAAAATAATTATGTAAACACGTTTAAATATGGCCAACTGTCTATAGATTTTTTCAGAGTATTGTTGCGTACTTTAAATGGCACTAAAAAGTCGGTCGGAGCCTCCTCTCAACGGTCTTTTACAAAAAACACCCTTTTTTAGCTGAACTGTCTAAAACTATATCAAAATTAAATTAATCTGATTCCTATTAAATGCTGCCAATATTTGATTCTAGGCTTAGTTCAAAATTGTGATGTCGGTATCCCGTGCTGCGATTCTGACAATGAAACGATCGATTTCAAAATTTAATTGCATGCTATTCCATTTATTTAATACCTACGTATACGGATCAACGATGAATTTCATAACAACACATTTTCATGAACTTGTAAGAAGATGTCCCACCATGTCCCACGATGAATCTACGTAATATATTCACTAGTCGACATATCCCGGCTAAAATAACGTGAGTAAATCGTATTTTCAATAATAAAGATGTCCCATCTTTTTACAAAATCCACTGGAAATGTGTATATTCCGCGCAAATCAAGCTATCTGGTACATAGCTCAACATGAAGTTACACAAGAATTTGTCATGTGAACGCGGCCCGGCTTTACACCTATAAAAAGAGAGAAATAATTGAATCGCATACTTTGCACGAATAGTTGAAATTACTGCGAGTTCGACAAATACTAACTAATCGGTACGGTCAGCTAATAAAGTCGTGTGCTACAATTTATACTCGAACATTTAGAGCAGTTAATGGCCGAGTCTGAACCTTTGGATGATAGATAAGAGAATTTTATTAATTAACGTATTATGTGTTTATGAGTAGTGTAAGCAATTAGTTTTTCATAATAAATACATCTTCGGAATTTATGTACCAATTAGACAGTTATTAAACTTCCACCACCTTCCAAGTAGAACGAAATTTTTGAGGAATACTTTCGACATAATCGACAGGAGATAGGTTTTTTTACAAGGCTTATTATTCTATTTTCACTGTTTTTGGAAGTCTTAGATTTGCATTGACGAGTTCTTGATTAAGCATTTATTTGAACCATAGAAAAAAACGTAAAAAAATATAACTTGTTGTTTGAAAATTTCATCTTATCGAGTTACTTTCGTTGCTGTCCATACCTGTCACATGCGAGTGCAACAAATATGTATAGTAGCTGATTACTATATTACTTAACGTTTCCACTCCCATATTTGCGACAATAATTTATAGTGTACCTCAACTGCAAAAGTTACTAAATTAGTGCAATATGAACTTTTTTTCAAGGAGAGACTAGCTCGATGCGAAAAAATTCTACAGCTAGAGGCCTTCTACCAAATAAACTATAATTAATATCAAAATTAGGAATATGTAATCAACTTTTTAGTTGGATTTTTTTTACATGTTATATTTTAAAGCAAATTATTTTATATAATATTAAAGTTGAAACATTAAGAATCCGACAGGATTTAAACTTGCACCCCCTGAGTAAACGCCCAGGTGCTTCAAGCTTCAGCCAATTCAGCTATGGATTCGTATGCTGCTAGACTCAAAATTTCTCATCTTTTTTTGTACCAGCGTCATAGGTATATATATACATATACCTTAGCTATAGGCTGACCGTTTAACTCGCGTATCGCCCGCGGGGTGAGAAGGGGGCGGGGCGAGATGTTACCGGGTGGGTGAGAGGGGTGCGCGGTGCAAAAAGCTCACGTCAAGCGCGGCAGTGCGCTGGCAGTGCTCGCAGCGCACGGTTGGTATTTTTGTTACGGACGCTTGGACAATAACGCACAAGGTAAACGGTTTACCAAGATTAATCCCAAGATGAATCGCTCTTCCTGTTTTGCAAAAAAAATCAACAACACGGACTTTTGGACACGGCAAGCATCGTGAGGAGGTTCCTCTCTCTGGAGCCCTAACCTCGGCAGCTTGGTCCTTGCACCTGAAGTCGGTGGGACACTTTTTTAAATTTGAAATGTTTTTTTGTATTTTTTATAAATCATATTTAAAAATATATAAAATAAGTTAATAAATATATAAATAAAATAATAATAATTAAAAGAAAAATTTTTAAAATGTTGTTTTTTCTTTAATAAGTTATTTTTTTCTTAAAATGTTCATTTTTTCTTTAAAAATACAGATACTACAATTATATTTTTTACTTTGCCTACAATGTCTATCTCGAGATAAATCTTTGGATCAATGACTCCGTGTATAGCCGTAGTAGTCCGTTACCTTCCCCCGCTCACTTCTTACGTCGCAGGCGATACGCGTGTTAAACGGTCGGTCTATAGACGAACCTTACTTGGTTTTAGCACCACACAATGAGTGATTAGTTACATACAGTACGTTTGAGTTTAGACCAACACAATACTGTCAAGAGACATTTTTGACATATTTTTTTTAAATTAACAAATAAATAAAACACGTCAAATCTATCTTACGCTCGTTATGCTATCCCGACTGAACGAAAAAATTCATAAATGTTTACTGAAGTCAAGTATACTGTGCCAGTCACACCAGAATTAAATAAAAAGTTTCAGCCAATGAAATATATATTAGTTCTTTGTGCATTTCAAGTTTAACGAACAAAGTAAGCTAAGCTGAGCCGCTACTTAGAGCCAAGAGCTGCTCGAAACACCGTTTTCTCGAACTAATCAAACGGGGTTATTAGCTAAAAAGTCACGTCACCCTCGTAAAAACTCCATTCGAATTTCTTACAGAAACAGGCATCGTTTTAAGCGCTTTAAAACGAAAACTTATTTTATGTTGGAGAGCGTCGGTTTTATGACGAATGGCGTGGTAATTATTAAGTTTTAATTGGTTCCCCAGTCGGTCTACTCTAGTTTGTTATAGTTCGATTTAGTGCCGGCTTTCTTTTAAGGTTTGCTTTAAGGCTGCGTTACTCAAACTTGTAGTTTTAACCCCTGTTTAATTTAACAGACGACGGCAAACCACTTTTTAGCTTAACCACCCCGGTATACAGTGCGCATTCATGCAAAGTCGTTTCTTTTATCAAAAGTTTACGTATTTATAATACAATTAAAAAAAGGAGTTTTTACTTGTATTGTTTATTTTCAATTCAAATTTCAATTAGTACAATTTTTATATGAGTTTTAAATAAAAATGGCACCTTCTACTAATCGCCCCGTCGCCGCGTCGACGTGAAAGTTATCATAAATCTGAACAGGATTACATCTTATTATATAAGAAACAGTTAAAAAAAATATGGGAAAGGCAGTTTGAACTTACGACCTTCTGCACACCAGGCAGCCGCTTTAACCAACCAGCTACGGTCGTCTCTCGCCAGGACACAAAATTTCTCAACTGTATGTTGCGTCATTTCGTGACCTCACGTTTATCCATTTGTTGCTATCTTAAGTATGTATCAATGATTGGCACCATTTGTTCCTATCTTAATTAGGAATCAAAAGGGCAAACGAATTTTTTTTTTGTAACTATTTCAGAATATGATTTATTTATAGCTAAATGCTATAAAAAAAACCAATAAGAAGGATTACATCGTCTAGGGGTTCTCAAACAACAATCTTTGAGTAACTCTGCCCTACGGCTTCTGAGTGGGTATCGATCGGTCTCGGTTTATCCCCTTCACTCAGCTAAAAAGCTGTTTTGTGACGGCTACCGTTTTATGAGCGATAGGTCATATGACCTAGGAAAATGGGATCAGCTTGGATTGACGTAGTTCACTTAACTATATGAGACGTAGAGAATAAACATGTACTCTCTTATTAAAGCCGACGTGAGGTTAAGAAATTATTATTGACAATCGGGTACTCACGTTATTTTAGCCGGGATATGCCGACTAGTTTCGAATCTAGTACGTAGATTCATCAACTGGGCGATTAATCACGTGTCGTCGGCATATCCCGGTTAAAATAACGTGAGTAACCCGTATTCTCAATAATAATGTACTCACTTGTTTAAATATTTAACTCTATTGACTCGACTAGAATTTTGTGATATATCATGCCGCGACAACCAATGTCACAATGCCTCATGCCACAGAAATTTCAGGATCTTTAATGAAATAAACACATAACCACGTACACTAGAAAAAAAGTAACAACAAATCCAATTCAATAATAAAATATCTATTCTATTATCTCCATCCTAAGGATGCCTGGAAGAGATCGCGTCAAGTGATAAGGCCGCCCTTTGTACATTATAGTCTTAAGTACCTATTTCTTTGTATGTTTGTTACAAATTTGATGTGCATATAAAGTTTTCTCTATCTATCTATCTATCTACTATTATTACTTTATTCTCGCGGATAAGTTCACAAAACTGAGCTTGATCAAGAAAGGTTTTCAGTATCTTTTCGTCTGTTCTAAATCCATAGTATCCAGTCATCTATTTCAAATCCTACCCCAGGAAAAGAGCAAACAACTTTGAAAACAAAGAAACATCTATTTCATTCAAGTGAATTTACATGCTGGAGGTGTCTGACTGAAACATGAAAATGGCGTCAAAGGTGCCTTAATAAGCCTTATTTTACGGGCTCTTGCTGCCTGTGTTGCCTGTAGCTTGTGCCTGTATTGCTCGAGTATAAGTTATGTGTCGTTAAAGTGAGGGTTGCATAAAACAGGAACAATCATACGGACTTTACGCTTTATGGCTCCGTGGTGGCTGTGTTGGGAGTTTTGAAGTCTGTTCTAATATCCTGTAGGTTGGCAGTAACGAGTTTAATTGACAAACACAAAATGGTTCTATAGAATCAATATTACATCTGAAGTTATCAGAAGTAAGTAGTTAAGTACACTCTCAGTACATGAATAATCAGGTGTTCTCAGTTAAGACTGAAACTAAGCTAAGCAGCTAAAATTAATTTTTTGAAGCCCGATCCTTTTTAAGCCAAATCTCTTACCATCTCTGTCTTTTTTAAATCGCGATTACCAAAGCTAGCATTTAATTACCTTGCAACACTTGCATCGTGTACATTGAGTTATTTTTGGGTTATTGCCATTGATCTACTACTCTAATACACGTACACGTAAGCGCCATATATATAAATTCGACTATTTAATCAAAAACCATAAACTGGAGAGGAAAACTGTTGCAAGAGATTTGGGAGTAGTGCATGATAGCAAGTTGCTATTTGATCACCATGTTAACCATGTGGTCAACAAAGCTTTTAGGGCTTTAGGTTTCTTGATTCGCTGTTCCAGGGACTTCAGAAATATGAAAACCATCAAAATACTGTATTGTTCCTATGTACGAAGTCACCTGGAATATGCTTCTCAGATCTGGAACCCACGATATGCTTGCTACTCGAATGATATCGAGATGATTCAAAGAAAATTCATTCGTTACTTAGGTTTTAAATTTAAATTATTCCATCTAACTGATCTCACCTATGAGCAGCGTTGTGTTAAATTGCATATTCTTCCTTTGCATGAAAGACGAAACATTTCGGACATAACTTTTCTTCTCAATATTGCCCAGGGTATGATTGACTGTCCTGAGCTTCTCTCAAAGATTAAGTTGCGAATACCACAAAGAAATTTACGCAAAAATCTCTTGTTATACAGACCTCCGAGCCGCTCAAACTTTAGAATAAATAGCTTTATGCCTAGAGTGTCTTGTGAATTTAACAAATTGAATGTTGACAGTCATTTTGATCTCTTTACTACTAGTAAACATTCTGCTAGAACCCATCTAACGAATTACTTTGTTAAAAATGTGTAGATTTGTTATTACTAAATTTAATTTTAGATACTGTTGTGTGTAGTTTTTGTAGGCATGTGAAGCCTTTTTTCTTACATTTTTTTTTTTTAATATTAAGTTTTAAGGTGTCAGTTGGGTACTCTTTTCTTTTAACAACTATATAGTGATTTAATTTAAAATTTTGTAATGTTACCATTATGTTGCTGACTGTATGTGGAAGCTTGTAATTGGCGTTTGCTGACCTATTTTGTTCAATTATTTGTGTGTGGCTGTTAGCTCCCCTAATAAAATAAAATAAAATAAAATAAAATCTATAACATTTAATAGATCAATGGTTATTGGGCTAGATTTTTGGACATACCTCCTTTAAAAACAGGTGCCGAAGCAAAAGGTGCCGAATCATGTCTAGAAAATTATTTTCAATTTCTTTAAACACCAAGAATTACAGTCTAGTGAGTATAGAAAGCTAACGGAAATACCTACGTTTTGTGACAATCTTCAATGTCAGTTTACTTGTTTGTCCACCTGTAGAACACTGTAGATATTTCAGTACATTTACTAGTGGGCTACTATATTACGCCGTCTCTGCACTAATAACAGGGTTACTGACTAAAGGCAGATACAAAGTACAGTGATGACCACGAAATGACATACAATTTATATAAATACTTAATAAAATACTGACTCCATAATCAAAGGTCTTTCATGATACAAATTAAGAAGTATCATCATACGAATAAAAGAGGAATTAGTCATTTATATTACTTTTGATGTCTCAGTGGGATTTGCAATTTGGATTGCCGCAGGGCCCTGTCGGCATACTGGGATAAAAGAAAGATGAATAATTGAACAAGAATGTCTAATTATATCATCTGTAATTGATGTCTTATGAAACTGCTAGCAGTAGGTACTTTTTTCATCAGCAGCATGTCAAATGCGGATTAAATAACCTCCATTATAAACTTACACCCCCTAATTTACAACTTTAGGGATAAAATACAAAGATGATACGTATGCCAGTTTTTAAGTTAGAACTCCAGCTTTACAACTGTGAAAACGGTATCCAATTACATGTAGTCGTTTTTGCGTGATATGCGTACGAACATAGAGACAGATAGAAAAAAATCTAAGAATTATTTTTTTAGTTCTTCTGGTGTTATAGAGACCTACGATACGAATATACATTTTTTTATTATCACCAGTTTACAGACAATAAAATACATATAATAATATACATTTATTAATAATAAATAATATTAATAAATGTGTACAAGAGTATTCTTTTCTATAAAAATAAATCTATTTCATTTTATATTTGTAGATTTTAATAAAAGATGTTGAATAAAACCTTCTTATAATCGACATTCCATTAATTAATTTAATTGGCATTTTTATATTTAATCTTATTAAATAAATATTTACAAGCTACATAGCTCGTCGCATATTTGCGACATTTACACTGTAGGTAATTAAAATTGCACTTTGTTTGTTCACAATTATTTGTTGTTCTGCAACTTTATTATTTTTCCTTTTAAATGTTCTTCATGAAATATTAATATACTTTTTTATATAATTCTGTTCGTTATACTTTATAACACATTGTGGATAGCTATAATTGGTAATTGTTTAGTAATGTTTATCTATGTAATACGTTTGTAAACGACTGTTGTTATCCCGAATAAATAAAATAATATTGATTAAAGAATAATATTTATATATATACCTACAAAAATATATATAAAACGATATTTACAAAACTTTATACACAATAAAAAAACTCCACCGCGCCAATGTCAAAGGACGACATCGTGCCCAGAAGGCTGGCAGTATTTAGTCTAGTCGACAAGTTGAAAATGGTACAAAATAGAGATACTGCTCTTAAAATTATGTGCGATAGCTCATTGGATCCGGAATGACGCCTAGAAAAATATGCCAAAAGCGTGTATTAGCACATAAAAAATTGCAACAGTTAAAAATTACATGCTTTTGGCACATTTTTATATATATATATATATATATTTTATATTTGTTACCTCGTAACTTTCTACTGGGCAAAGCGATTTCAATAATTATTTTTTATTGAAAAGCTGGTGTTTTCCGTGTTGTTGCAATTCAATTTGGTCCAGTTCTGACAATGGCAGCCATGAGAAAACCATATAAGTCTAAAATTATTGTAATTAAAGTCTTTTTTTTTATATTATTTACAGACCCTTTATTATTTTATTCATTGGAAGGATATTGTGTTTCAAAACTTGAACACTAAGTCTCAATAGTGAGTAAAAACTACTTTTACTCACTGATGTCGGACATACAAACAAGCAGCTTTCGTACTGGAAAGGTGAAAATTTGTTCAAATTGATATCTTCTAAAACAAAACACCCAGATAACAAAAGAACACATCTCAACACCATATTATGTGTTATAGAATTCACGAACGAATTCGGAACGTTTAATTGTTCCATTCTGACGTATACTGCAATAACTTCAGTTGCAGGTTGATTGTTCCCAGGGCTCTACGTTTAATGTGCCAAGTCGCCACTAAACGCGGGTTTATTAGACACTATCTGAGACACTCGTAAAATCGTATTTATGACTTATTCGCTGCAATGTGTGCTTTGCTATTTGCTACACTAATTGGTAACGACACAATGCCAAGTGTGAGTGCGACCAGGTTTAAAAAAATCCGGCCAAGTGCGTGTCGGGCCACGCGCAGTAGGGTTCCGTAGAAAAATATTTTTAATTTTACTTTTGAACTAAATGGCGTCCTTCAGAAAGGAAATGTTTGTAGTACACGAAACCAGCTAGCACGTATGACGAGATGTATGAATGTTGAGGAAGCGAAAGAAGTATGTAAGGAGCGAAGCACATGGCATTCCATCGTCTCTGCCTACCCGCGTGGGATAAAGGCATGATTTTATATATGTATTATGTATGTTTATTTATGTTTCAAGAATTTTGAACGAAATATTCTGAGTAACTGCATCTGACATTTCGGACCCCTATTCCTCTTGAACTAATGAAGTGAACTTATCCGCTATAGTTTTCCTTTAAAGTTCATTACATGTACTACCGACACAATTTTTTTCAGATTTTGGGATCCAGTAGTTTAGCTTTTAGAGGGGGGGGGACGCCCTACTCGAACAAAAATTTGCTCTTTAAAGTTAATTATCTCGCAAACGGATCTCTAAATCACAAAACTGTCTGAGTAACCCCTAAACGTTTTTAAAAGTCCTATCTAAAAATACCCCACACTATGGGGTAGGCGACAAAAAAAAAACATCCCTACTTTACATGTAGGGGAGCTACCTGAAAAAAAAATATTTTTCCAAATTTTATTCTACGACTTTCTTTGTTTAGTTAACATACATGTTCATGCAAAATTTCAGTTTTCTAGCACCAACGGTTTCGTCGCTATGCCGTGGACAGACGGACAGACGGACATGGCAAAACTATAAGGGTTCCTTGTAGGTACTACGGAACCCTAAAAAGGCCAGTCGTAAAAAAAAAAATATTAAATTTTCTTTGATCAACATATTTTATTTTTTTAGAGATATATAATTTGATGACGTAATTTAGTTGAGCAATTTCAGTTTTATAACGATACAGTGAAATAATATTTTTCGGTTAAAGTGATTCAATTGCTACCGCATCGCGTGAGCAATTTGACGGCTACTGTGTAGCGTTAGGACGAGGTTAAAGTCACCAAAATTAAATGTTGACTAACCACTTTCTATGAAATAAAATGCCGAAGCACGAAATTTAGTTTGTTTGAACGACAACTTGGCCTATGATTATTTGCTTTGTACCCGCCTATATAACTATTTATAAAACAAGCGACAGCGACCAGTCATTTGAATGGTCGTAGCTAAAAACATTAATTAGCAAAGAAACAACTCAAAACATAATAACTTACACGTCTCGAGCTAAAGCAAACAACCAAATAAAATCATAAAACCATTCGGAAATTATATTCGAAGCCCAGTAATAACTCCGGGCGTTCTCAAGTGTGAGAGAAGACATAAAATTGACGAAGCGATTGTTAAGCAACTACTGCAGAAACAAACGCTGGGCATTTCAATACGCGCATCTGTCAGTACAAGATAAATAGCACATTCGGTACATAGGAGTTAACGCAGCCGCACACATAACTACACATTTACCATAAACTAGTGGCTCGTAAAATTGCACATATGTTTACCGGAGCGAGGTGCAGTACCTTAAAAGCATTGGTAATATAACAAAACGTCTGAACCGAAATTGCCCATAAAAGTCCGACGGCGTTTTCTAACTAAAGCCATGAAACAGAAACGCTGGTGGAATTTACAATGGGTGCCTTCGTCTACATTTAACGTTCGTGACGTACACCTTACACCTTAGTTTAATTAAAGTGCCTCAACTCGAACGCGGACGTTTGAGAGCTCGATATTTTGACTAAAAGCTAGATAAACATTTCGTTTTATGAGGAAACTCGTTGCCTAATGACATTGCAGCGGAAATCGAATTGGAGCTTCTTTATTTTCAACTACTATAAAAACTACATTTTTTAATAAATGGTTTATTTAGAAAATTAATTAAGTTACGAAATACAGGTGTTACTCAAGTAATGTTGGTCTATTTAGTCTACCGCGGTTTCGCCTATACTATATTTTTAGGCATTTTCAAGAGAGTGCGACACGTCGCGCCTGAGCCGCAGCCAGTCTTGCACTGATAATAATTTGAATAATGTTACAAACTCACGTCAGTTTCAATAAAAATAGAAAAATAATCTTTGAAAACATATAAAAAAATAAATACAAGAGAAATAGGTCTCCATTACATAAGACTAAGTTCTGAAACATTAAATGGACATTAATCAGATCATTTCATTTCTTTTATTGTTATTTAATTTCTACAGTATTATTTTCTCATCTAATATACTTAAGTGAAAATGCATACTCCACGAATGAAATAGGTTCGCATAGTTACGGCATCGGTGTAAAATCCCTATAACCGAATACGGGTTTTATAGCCGGAATATATTTACGAGGATTCGCTTCCAGGAATTGCACGTAAATTTTCTGCTGCAACATTTTTCATTTCCTCACATAGACGCCTTGATAATATCGATATTCGTTTTGGTTATTATTTTATAAGTACCTTTATCTTCCTTCAGTCATCTGATAAATGATTGATGTTAATGTTCACAAAACCATATCTTAACATTACGCCTATATTACACAGAAGGGTAAGGTAAAGGTGTACAACGTCCACATTTCAACTGTAATGTTTAGGTCCCATGGGATAGGGAGTGAGCTTGTCGCCATCCGCCGGGCACAATTCCAACTCCGTGCTGCTATTGTAAATTGCCTAACAGAAAAATCACAAATACCAGTTTGCCCGACCCGGGAATCAAACCCAAGACCTCGTTGTGAGCTAGTTAAAAGTTACAAAACATAATTAGTAGTAAAATATCACATTTAGAGTTGTAGATGGTTTGTTTTCATGGATGGGTTTTAATTTGGACACATTTGTCAGTACGTATACACGAAAAAAGCTGAGTAACCAATATGCTGCAGTGCGTCTCAAAATACTATAAAATCGCAACGCCGAACTTAAATAAACTACTTCAGCTCTCATCAAACATTCCCCCGTAAACGATATCCAAACTAAGGCAGATAGATCTAACTTGTGCCAAACTAATCTATATAGCTCAAGTCCTAGATCTCCAGTCTTCCTGGCGAAGCTTTTCAATCCTAGACGCAATAAAAATATGCGATGCTCAAGAAACATAAAACTACGACAATGAATTCCTGAAAAAGATAATACTAGCGCCGTCTCTTTATAATAGCGTAAGAAGGAAGGAGACGGGAGATCTCGACAATAAAACTTTTGATAGGATCCCGGAATCCGGCGTATCGGACTTACGTGGGTTTACTGCCGGGCTCCGGCCGTGTATCGTCTTAGCTTTATGTGCGTTTTAAAATTTTTAGATTTTTATAACCTTACTCCTTTTATTGCGTAGGTCAGGAATATTGCTACTAAATGCAAATAATGCTTGTTAATTTTTTATGGGTGGGTTTAATGGATTTATGTAAAGTTAGGTTATGATATGAGGAATATTTTTGTGGTAAAATGGAAAATGTGTGGTTATTTTTGTGAATAATATTCACGGTTTATCACACGACACACAACGTATGAGAGACGTTTTGTGTAACTATTTTCGTATAGATCATCTCATTTTGTGCTGTTTCTTAGACTGGGCATTTGGTGACTGATGTCTCAGTTATAGTTGCCTTAGTTTGGGGCTTATTTTTATGACCCCGAGTCAATGGTAGCAAAGTTTAAAACCTGTGCATGTGCATTTACGCATGCGAAGTTGCGTCGTTAAGAGAAAGAGACATAACCTTGCCCATGCCTGTCAAATTGGATGTAACCTTTTCAAAAGGTCATCTTTAGTCACTTAATTCATTAATTAAGAATTTTCACACTAACCCGGGACTTGTCGTCACTCGTAACACGTTATAATATAATTACATTATTTTATTATTATAATGTAGCAATTTAGGTTAACATAATATTACTTATTAGTCTTGATAGGCTAGATAGTAATGTAAATACGATATCATAATTTAAATAATTGATTTCTTATAATAAAAACTCGTAACACGTTTGGTCTTTCGCCACTTTACAAACGATAATCTAATTCACCACGGGAGCATTAAGAACAACCACTAACATGATTAATAACTCTGACAACACTGAATCAACTGCTTCATTGTTTTAAGGATTTACATATAGCAACACTGCAGCACTGCTCGAGGCAATTCTGACGCGATATTTATGAACTATCGGCATAAGTGATAAATGTCTGATTTAAGACGCACGCCTCCAGCGAGAAAAGAATTCGGATTTATTCGAGCATAAATCGAACTTGACTGGCCGAGCTTTCGCATGTCTAGATCTTGAAGTGTAAGAAACTGACTTCCAACGCGATTGTTATTTACTGTATTGTTAATAAGTTTGCATGTCCACATTTTATCTACAATTTTAGTTTATTACTAATCCAACATCATTATAAATGAAAAGACAAGAAAATGTTTCTAGTTTAGTTAGAATTTAAATACACTTCGAAAAGGAACTTATAAGCATACTAAATGCACACAAACTTATGCTTAAATGTTATTCGACAAAAGAACTAATCAAAGCCATTGATATTTTAGAATTTTTGGCTGATAAATTAAAATAATAATTATTACTTTACAATTATTATTGCCTATTGCTATTTGTTATTACTTTTATGGAATAATAAAACCACAATGTAATTTGCCGATTGCCCTATATAATTATATAATAGACATTTTATAATATATTTTTTTTAATTTTGAATCTTTATTAATTTAGTTATTCAATTCTTTAACATTTTTATTTTTCTTTTGCCTGTTTGACATTCTGCATGTTCAATAAGACTCCGAATAATGTTGTACACCACTATGGTCAGACATATCGCACTCCAAAATATTATTCATAAGACCTTTAATTTACCTATGATCCACAAATAACTGAATTTGAATAAACTGCCTGCTTCTCGTTGGTTTCGTTACATTAGCACAAACAAAACAAACGAAAACAAATTAATTTGTGCATTGATTGTTTCCAAACGTGGTCAATCTGTGGTGCGACATTTTCAAAACTCCCAACCGCAGACAAGGCAAACCACACAAAATTAACAACAAAACCACGCTAAACTCAACCTTAGTCCTTGGTGAGACAATCCAAAATTGAGTGCTTGTGTAGGTGTCGAATTTTGTCGAGTTTAGCCGACTGTGTCCGAAACCGCAATAGAAGTTGTTTAATGATTGGGAACAACTGTTGCTAGGAGTTGTTAGCAATTGAATCGTTTGTGTAAAGTTTGTTTAGTGGGTTGTACACCTTGTGGTTAGGGGGGACATTGAATTGACACCAAAATGTCTGATGGAAAGTTTAGAATGGGCACAATAAAGCTGCCTAACGCAGGGACGAGAACTTTCTGTCTAATTAAGATTCTTGTGTATTCCGATAAGAAATTTTAAGTAGTATTTTAGCTCGTTATAGTTATCAACTTGGCAATCGTCGCTTTATAAGATAGAGGTAATTTATTTTTAACACGCTTATATTAGCTTCACCTGTATGTATGTATGTATGTATGTAACCGACTCCTTTGGACTCGATTTTGACCCACTTTAAACGGACAGATTTCATTCAAATTTTGCACACCTGTCAAAGATCGATGACAATGCAATAATTCGATAAAAAATAAAAAAAAACGCTCTTATAAATAAACCAAACTAAAAAGTAGAAAATAAATAATAGTTTAAAAAAACTAAAAACAGTACTTTTAACTAAAAAGTGAAAAATTATTCCTAATATAAGCTGAAAATGGTAATGAACAAAAAATACTAGTATTATTGTGAAAAAGCGTGGGGGGGTGTTTCTTCAAATCAGCAAAAAACTATGTTCAAGTCTTATAAAAAAATGCAGGCAGTCAAATTTCTACGACAAAGGCAGAAAATAGCATCCTACTATTATATAGAAGAAAGGCAAATCATTTTTGTAGACATAAATAGTCAAATACTAATTCGAATTCATAAAACCTCACAAATTGTCATTGCCCACAACGTTCAAATCACGCACATTCTTACAATATCAAAAATATTTGAATATCGGTGCATGAATAACCAATTTAATGTACATACATGTTTATAATAATAGTATTATATTTTCTCATTTTATGAAGAAACAAAGACCGATTTAAAACACTTTATGTGTTATTTCAGTCTTTAAACGTTTGGCATCCATTTTCTGTCATTACACGCAACAGAATATGAAAGTGAAAAAAGTACAACATTTTGTTCAACCCGCAATCCTGTGCGACGTCCCCCCGCTGCGCCTCACGGGTAGTTTAGTCATCAATGATTTCTTATCCGACGTGCACGTTAATTTTGTGAATAAAATTGAAAAAAAGTGTTTCTTCGAAGCCTTCGACAAGACAATCATCATTACCGAAACCTAAGATTAATCGGTGAGTTATTTATGTATTACATTTTCATTAATTTCAGTGTTCCATACATAATAATACCTTGAAACTGCCAATAAATATGTTGTTCTTCATGACAATTTTTAACAGGTTCAAACATGTTTCAATTGAAATCGTCATTGCCAGTAACATCATTGCCGGGATATTTCGTGTTGTGGGTAAGTTAAGGTAATGACATGTTTTATGTAATTTCACAACTTTCACAAGATTTTCCACAAACAAAACCTAATGTACCGAAAACTATAACATCTAAACCATCTTGAAGCAAAATCTAGAATACAACTGGTAAAAATAAAGATGCAGATGTAGAAAACCAGCTATCATGCTCTAAAAGCGTTATTACTCCGAATAAAGAAAAAACAATACCACCTGGAAAAAGAATATATATTTTACAAGATATAACAATCTAGGATGTTAATCAGCTAAATAAGAAGAAGAAGATTAGAGAATAAGAACTACAATGATTGTAAACAACAACGAAAGATGAAAATCAGCTAATAAAGAAGAAGAAGACCTTAAGATTAGAAGAATAAAAGCAAGAATGACTCAATTAAACAACAATCAAGGGCGAAAATCCGCTAAATAAGAAGATTATATTTTAAGTTAAGAGAACAAGAGCTAGTGATTAAATAAAATATGTAAATCAACCAAATATGAAAAAGACATTGAGTTAGTTAAACATTTTTAAGAAATATTAATATTAAAGACAAGAGTGGAGACCGAAATAATTAATTAATAGTAAGTGTTGGTATAAATAAAGAAAATTTTTACATTGATCATAATCATGAAATTTTTTGTTTTAATTAATGTGAAAGAAAAAAATGTTTTTTTTTTAACTGTTTTACTTTGGGTACTTGGTTACTGAAAACTGATTACAATCCTACAATAAAAACAAAGATTTGTTAAATGCTTTTCTTATTTAATCATCATTCCCAGGAACATAAAATCATTACCAGCAACACAGATTTCATTACCAGAAACATAATGTCATTACCATCAACAAAAAAAATATTTGATGCTATTTTTCTCAATTTGTACTGCTTTAAATTTAATGCCTTATTCACATATCTAAACTACTTGTAACATAGAATCATATCCTTACTGCAATAACTTTCAATTTAGACCAAAATGTAAAAACACAGAAAAAGTGCAAAATAAATTGAAACTCAAATTATTTTTGGGTGTTTACCCGGGGCGCTCTGTGCCATATTTATATAACCCACGCTTTTTCACGATAATACTAGTATTTTTTGTTCATTTCATTATTTAACTCTTCATTACAAATTTGCAGTTACAAATTACTAGTATGCTTGCTAACCCCACCAGCTAAGCTTAATTTGCTTGATTTAGGAGGAAGTTCACGTCACGCTCGTGGTGTGTTAGCAAGGTTTCGAACGCACGAACTCGCGATCGTAAGACCGATGTCTTGACCATTGCACCATGAATATGAAAATGAATAAAGGATATTCGCCATTTGGAATTTCTGTTTTCACTCCACAGATATGTACAAATTACTCATGTGCCAATCACTTTGCAAGCCTGATAAACGTTTTGTAACGATGTAGATTAAAATCCGATAATTTCGTTTGGTACTGACAACCGAACCCTTTTGTACCGATGCGTGGGTACTGGATATATTGAGCATGGAAGTGGCTAGAATTTGTTGCTATAGAAATAAGGGGATTATTTTCGAGCACTTTTTTGTAAACAAATTATACTAAGAAACAGTTGAAAAAAATATAGGACCGGATTTGAACCTACCACGAAATGACGAGAAAATTAGGAACCTGGCAAGAGGCGTAGCTGGTTGGTTAAAGCGGCTACTACCCGGTGTGCATAAGGTCGCAGGTTCAAATCCTGCCGATCCCAAAATTTTTTCAACTGTTTCTTAGAACAATGTCTATGTCGTAGCTGTATTACGGTACGTGAAAACTACGTTGTACCGTGATTATGGATATATGTATCAAGAACCACCATATCGAATTGTAACAGTTTGTCATAGTCAGTAAGGTAAAATTTGATATTGTGAAGAAATATTCGGCAGTTATAACAAGATATATTACACAGGGGCGTAGCTACTGCCGTATCTGCCGTATCAATTATACGGGGCCTCCGGCATACGAGAGCCCCCAAAGTGCGTAAGTAAGAAAGTAAAAAAATACCTAAGAACTTCGATAGGACATGAACGCCTGTCAGACCTCTCAGTATTATCCATAGAGGCAGAAACTTTAGAAAAACTAAAGACATCATCAGCTTAAGTTATTTAATAAATCAGTTTGCCGAAAAAACGAGCTAGCTAGAAGAGCGTATTCAAAATTATGGTATAAGTGACAGATAGATAATGATGATAAATAAATATAATTTATATGCAAACTTCTTTTCTTTTATGAGAAATCTTTACCCTTCATAAGGGCTCCAAACTGTTTTTAAAACAGGACCCCGCCAAGACATGCTACGCCACAGGCATGTCCTCTTGTAAACTGCATTCTCAATATAAATTCACACTTTTACAAATGTGACTCTTTGATGACGTTTGTAGAGACCAGTTTGAAACTCAAACCTATAGTTGCGAATTACGTCAAAGCCACCTTACAAGACTGTGAGAAACTAAATACTTGACACCTTATAATATTGTTGTGGTTACAAACAAAATAAATGGAGTTACCCTTTAACGAATGCAAATATAACTATGGGGCCGCCACTACATGCCCTATATTACCACTGTAACCATCTCAGTATCAATTCATGCTATTAAAGATGTCACATGTAGGTTGATGACGTACTCAAAAACAGTTGGCAACCCGAACCTAAAGTTTCGTATTACGTCAAAGCCACCTAACAAGACTGTAAGAAACCAAATACTTGACACTTTATCATATTGTTGTGGTTTCGTACGACAATTTAGAAAGACCGATCACTGTATACAATGTATTTTGTGAGACGATTGAATTCAAGTGAGAAGTTTGCTTTTACTATCTAGATTCTAGGGTGTTATTTCACCAATCGATGACGTCAGAATCAAAGTCATTCGATTGTTTTATTGAAGAAAAACTAGCAAAAAATTTTATATTTCTTTTTATTTTTGTACTTCCAGATCAGCCGATAAGTTATGTATCTAGAATTAATCTAAGGGTCTTTAATCTTGTTCTACACATTTTAATGTCATAATTCTCAATGCAGAAGGAAATAGCTAGTTTCAGAAGTGCTCATTATATTTGACATTCAAAACGTTTGCATAATTCAGTAAATAGTATGACATTTGCCATTATACTAACAGTTCATTATTTGTATTAAGTTGTTAAGTTACATCAGAAGACAACAACCTTTACCGTTGTTTACCATATTATCATAATCATGGTTTACATGCACCTTTCGCCATATACTCGTACACTTATCTGCTTAAATATGAGAACCCCTAAAACATTGTTAGTATAGATCTGGCTAGATAATGAGATCATAATATATATATATATATTATTATATATAGAAAGGATATCAAATAAAACATATAAGTCGATGGTTGAGAGGATATGGGGATAAGCGACAAAAACCATTTTTTCCAGGAGGCCTAAAATTTCGTTGGTTACATCGAAACCATACTTCGAAAAAGCAGTTTTTTTGCTTAGTTATATGACAAAGAAATCATCGTAGAGCTATGGAGAGTAGCTTATTTTACAGAGCGGGCAATTAATTAATTATTATTAATAAGTACGAGGGCGTTCATAACTCATTTTCGTTTAAAATGTCGCTTATGTCGACCTACTTCCTTTTAACCGTCGATGTATATAGTTACTATTAGAGCCCCCAATTTACCCTTAGGTATATATTTTTTTAAAGATATAAGTACTGAATCAAATCAAAAGCTATTTGTGCATAGGTAGAGGAGGTACAAATTGATAGTGGTTGAATTTTCTGGTTCGAGCATTGAAGCCGGCTCCAGACGCTTGGCGTACAATGGCAAACACTGAACACCAAACAACGAACGCCAATATGTGGACGGGTGTTTGTTGGTGTTTGTGTGTTTTTGTTTGTGTTCGGGGTCGGTGTCGGTGTCGATTTTATTTATAAATCAAAGAATGTTCGCCAACAGTTTGCATTGCCGCCACGCTTGTGTTTGGCGTTTGATATTAGCTGTTTTAAAACAAACAGCCAGCTGGCATGAATCGACTCAACCGCCCCAACCAAAAAAAACTTGTAAATATGTAATACTAATACTATACAGTTTATATTCATTTTATTTTCTGAACTTAAAGTCACGTAAAGAACTAATTGCAGTGTTATACCGTCTTGTAAACATCTAGGAATATATAATTATAAGAAAAAAAATTAACATAATCAGTTTTTAACTGAACTAGTTAGTTTAAATATACTATTTATGCGGTTAATTATGACATTTCCTTTTTAAGATATCGCTGAGCAAGATATGATTGCTTTAAATGTATTATATTTTAAATTATTATTAAATTGTAATTTTAATTAGTATAATATTCAAAGATACGTGTTAATTTTTTCGTATCAATTTATATTCTCAATATTAAAAGATAAGAAAAAAAACGCGTAGACAAACATTTCTGCACGCAATGACATGTTTACTTATGTAATCTCGAACTATATTTACCTAGATTTAGTAATTGGACTTCTTAAAAAGGTTACTCGCGCATTTATTCCTGAATTTATCAAATCTAAAGCTCAAACTTAGTAAAAGATTAAAAAAATACATTAAGGGTGAGCTTCGTCTAGTCGTTCGAAAAAAATACATTTACAATATCTAAAATAAATGCAATATCATGTTTGAATCAGCTAACACCCAACGTGTAGAAGTCACTTCCAGTATAATTTCGATTGTGGTAAATTACATCTGACAAATCCAGTCAGGGGTTGAAATGAACAAATGAGATGGTAGCCCATCAAACGCCTTTAATTGCTACTGGACATTGTTAATACTGTTTACCATCGTCATAGACAAATAGAGTAGAAAGTGTCACTTTTTAAATGAAAGCATAAAGGTTTGAAAAATTAATGTTTAGTTACTTTTACTTCACACTTAAAACAAAGATAAAAATGATGGTGTAATAAAATGGATTATAAACTAACAGAAAAATATACATTGTTAGAAGAAGTCAGCGTTCATTGTCACAGATGAAATATTTTTATTTTTCAAAAAAAAAAAAAAACTGGTCCACCGTAGTCCTCATCACCACTATCACATAAAAAACATATTTCATATAAAAACTAGGAAAAACGTTTAGAATCTGTCGTTTTAATAAGAGTCGCTATGTCGAATCCACCTTGTATGACGACTTTAATCTTTGTACAAGATTTGCAGCGGTGGATTCGTAGATAAAGTTAATAAGTAAGAACATCAACACTTTTAAGTTTAACTCACAATCAACAAATTATTTAATGACATTGCCACTCAATAAATAACTGATACGTTAAGAGGCTATTTCCCCGTAATCGCCCCCATACAAGCAGGTTGTATTTTAATTTTATTCAGTTATAATACTTATAATCTATTTAGTAATAACCCATCTAAAAGAATAAAAACTATGTCTGCACCGTCCTAGTTTGTCATAATACTCATAATTATTGTATTTAATGAGATTTATTAAAAAATATTAATTTTACTAAATATTAGTAAATATATATTTATTAAATAACTGATACGTTAAAAGGCTAATCCCCGTAATCGCCTCCATACAAACAGGTTGTATTTTAATATTATTCAGTTAAAATCTATCTAGTAATATTCCATCTATATATAATATATATCCTGAAATCCCTAACCCAATAAAAAACTATGTATGTAGACATATGTTTTTATTTGTTTACCTTTATAATAATTACGTGATTTAGACCCGTTGTCTAATTTTTGAAAAATGTGTAGACATAGTTTTTATCCCAGTTTGTCATAATTATTATAATGTTTAATGAGATTTATTAAAAAAATATTGATGAAACTAGATTAACAAAATAATATTTCGGTACAAACAAATATTTTAGGTTTTACGACCATGCAATTTAAAAAAAAAGCGTCTCCGAAAAATATCAAATACTTACCGAACTAGGTTTGTATAGAGCGTCTCGAGCGGGAAATAAAAAAGTACTCGAGATCGTGTGAAGTCCACCAATCCGCACTAGGCCAGCGTAGTGGACTATGGCCTAACCCTTCTCATCATGAGAAGAGGCTCGAGCCTAGCAGTGGGACATGTATTAGATACAGGGTTGCTATTATTATTATTATATAAATGAATCCGCGCTGAGAGCTAGTATTCGAAATAGCTGTACTATTTATTAAAACAATCATGCCCGAAATATATCAAATACTCACCGAACTAGGTTTGTATGGCGCGCATTTACAGGAAATACCCCCTTATTATTAAAATTGAATGGAAAAGAACCGGCTACCGTTCATTGACAGTTGTATGAGCAGAATTGTGGTCACGTAAAAGTAATTGTGGAATAAGTAGTCATGCGCCGGCTAATTGTTATCTACATGATCGTTTTTGATTGCACGAGATAACAACGCCTTCAGACAGGTCTACAATGTTTTATACCTTTATCGAATACTAGCTCTTAGCGCGGATTCGTTTGCATTATGTCGTTAAATATATATGTCCAGCTCTGAGGAATAATTATAATCATTTTCTTTGCTATTTTCCTAATAGCTTAGCTAAAAGAATAATAAATATACTGAGAGAGACAGTCACTTAGGTTCCGTAGAGACATCTATAACACAGCAGCGAAACACAATCCCATAGTCATTTGATCATACTCCTTTTCCCATTTATAATACCTATTAGTAGGATAGTACTTGAAACCATTTTGTCTCTAGCTGTGATAGACTAAACCATAGAAATCTTAATAATAAGGCAATAGAAATGTCAAAGACGCGTGACCTTGTCGCCGCGCATCTGTCTAGTCAAACACAAGTGCGAGTTGAGGAATTGTCGTCTTAATGTCATCGCAAAAAGAATAATTTTGTTTGCAGGAATACAAGCGCATGAGTCTAATCGAACACAAGTGCGAGTTGAGGAATTGTCGTCTTAATGTCATCGCCAAAAAGAATAATTTTGTTTGCAGGAATACAAAAAGTGGTATTTGAAAAACGGCGACATGCGTCCAGTGTTAAAAGATAGTCGATAGCATTTCTATTGACTAGTTTTTAAGATTTCTATGGACTAAACATACAACTTATTTTACGAGCACTGTAATCTCGTTAACATCCTTTTCAATAAGTTTATGAGGTACAACAAAACACATATTTCTATGGTTAATCTTAACACGTGTAGAACTGTAGACGATCTAGAAACTAGAGGAAGTTATAGTATAAGATTAAAAAGACTTGCGTCAGGCGTCGTAAAGCTGAATTTGATGGCTCGGACATAAAAATGTTTGTTTGTAAGTATGAAACTAGATAGATGGATAGAGAACTTGGTATCTTGGAGTAATAACTAAATGTTTTAAGGAATTGTGGTTCTGGGAGATATGACAAAAGTTTTTGTTGGTGAAATTGTGGCAAGACTAGATTGATTTAAGCTGTCTGTCTTCAAGGATATTTCAGTTTAGGACAATGTTGTGTGTCTGGAGCTTTATCAAGCAGAAAATTCACAACGTTACCAGTTATAGTATAGCCATTTCAAAACGTAAGGAGCAATTATTTTAATGGATAAAAGTTTCAGCCCTAATTTCGCAGGCAGTGCAATTTGGCAGGATAAGCATATATAACACACATAAATGAAAGTGACAGCTGTGTTCTCCTTTCAAGTGTAACTTGTGTCACTTTTAAATTTGGTCGGGTTATATTTAATGGGTCGGTTTCGATTTATCCGGCACCTCAGAAATGAGCCCTTAATCTTTTAAAAAACACTTAAGGACGAGATAATGTTTCCATTACAAGACAACAAACAAACACATACTCGTATCATGTTAAATCTTAGAATCATCACAAGTTTCTCAGGAAAGACCTCTTGGCTTTTCTTCCCAGAGCAGTTTAAGAAAACTTATTACAATAATATGGGGCTAACATAATGTCGTAAAACACTATGAGTAATATAGAAATTCCGAGAATAGCTATGTTGTTGGCTGTTAGCGTAAAATTAGTCACAGCAAAATGAGCAATGAAAATTGTTTAAGCCCTCGGCAATACACGATCTAGTCGTAAAATTGTAGCCCTGTCACTCTCTCACTTTAAGTTTAATTGTTAAGTGTGAGCGGGAGGTGGATATGCGTGCAACTTTGTAAGAGAATGTCGATGCCGAAATAAGAGATGGCAATGTGCATTTTAATACGAATTATATACTACAGGGATGTCTCTGGAATTGTATTTAAGGGCAATTTCAAAGCGCTGGAAGCCGACAATTTATGTTCATTACATTCATATAAATGGAAATAATTGTACTATTGGAATTGATTGCAGTCTCGCGAGAAATATCAAGGGGTGAAGAATGTGAAGATGCTACCAAATAATAAGTTGCAGTACTAACCAGATTGTATTTGTATCAGAAACGATATTAAAGGTAGACGATGTATAGCGTCGAAAAAAAAACAAAAAAAAGGTATGAAGTCAGGCAGTTACAATCTAAAGAATCCAAAAACAAGCAGCGAACGTCGAATGGCAGACCGTAGGACTACTAAGTCAAAGGTTTCAGGTTCGAACCCGCGCCACACACCTCTGTCAATAAATCGTTAAAATTAGTCTTTTCGAAGATATGTGTGTATTTATCAAATAAATTATCGCTCACTAACGGTGAAGAAAACATCGTGAGAAAACCTAAGAGTTAAAAAGCGCTCGAGGATGTGTGAAGTCTACCAATCCGCACTTGGCCAGCGTGGTGGACTATGGCCTAGCCCTTCTCATCATGAGAAGAGGCCCGAGCCCAGTAGTGGGACATGTATTAGATAATTAATCCAAAGAAATTGGGCACCATCTATTTTTTAAACTTATTATTGAGAAAGCTCCATCAAATTTGTTGTTATTTATAAATATTGTCTTAGTCTGGGTGTTTCTATGTATAATAAGTATGTATTTACAAAAGAAAAGTATATATATGTATTGGTATCAGTTATTCTAGTACCAATAGTACAAGCCCTGTTCAGTTCGGGACCAGATGGCGTTGTGTGTAAGTTGTGAGATATTTATATGATATTTATTCTTTACAAAAATAAGCATAAAATACAATGAACAAACAAGCTGATTAGTAAGTTGTCAAGAGATTCTATCAGAAGACTGAAGATTGGCACTCGGTCAAAATGAATAATGTTTCCTTAATTATTATCTGATCGTTCAAGGTGTTATTTTGATTCACAACCGTGATAGCACCCGTCATCCAAGTGGTGATTGCTATCAGTGTATCACGCATATCCACAATTAGCAACTTGTTTACTTTCAGATCATAATATGATTTTTCGATTAGCCACATATTAAGGGTTTTTGCCATTCGGCAACGGAACCCTAAAAACTGAACAAAATAAACAATTAGGGGAACGGGCTCCCATACAACGAACGTGTTTTTTTTTCTCATTTTAGCTCGATATTGATAACGGTAACAAATAGACGCTTAAAATATTCACAGAATGATTACTTATATATTATTATTTACTTCAGAAATATATTTTTGTATTATATAAATATTGAATTAAATAATTGTAAAAATATAGCTTTAAATACTTTAGGTCAATAATTTCAATATAACAGACATAATTATTTTGCCGTTTTTATAGATAATGCGGAACGTAGTACGGAACCCTTCGTGCGCGTGTCCGACTCGCACTTGGCCGGTTTTTTGTTTTATATGATGGCGGGTGAAAAGTCATTTGGTTTGGCGACATGACATGACATGACATGATTAGTACCCCGTTGGTCTAGTGCTTGCGTATGCGGCGTTTTACTGCGAGGTTTCAAGTTTGATTCTCGGGTCGGGCAAGTGTTATTTGGCTTTTTTCGTCAGGACCTTCAATAACAGTACGTTGTTGTCATTTTGCCAGTTATAGGTAGGCAGCTATACGATATGCTCATAGGATAGGTTGTGTGGTTATATAGGGTGTTATACACCTCTGCCTCACCCTTCTGGGTAATATGGGCGTGATGTTATACGAAGGATTTTAATAAAATGTGACTTATAACATCACTTTAAATATTACTTAAACAAAACGCCGATTACGTTATGAATATTGTGTTTTTCGGCGAAACGAAAATAATTATAATATGATCTCATCAACACCCTAGGTTGATTGTAAGAGAATGCTACTAGGCATTAAGTCCGCCTGTGTACCATGTTGGGTGCAAAAAGTTAAATAAATAAATAAATATCATTAAAAATTATTAATTAAGAGAATAATTAAAATTTCTCTGTCATCATACAAATTAGAGAATCTGTTATCATCAATCTAACCATATACGTACAATTAACACAAGTAACTAAGTACGAGAGTGTATCTCAGGTCGTACATAAAACGTCAGATTATGCACTTAAATTAGATAAATATTAATAATACAGTGCATAGATAGATAATATTATCATACACGTGGGACCGGGTTGCGACTGATATGTCAAATGGCACAAATCAAACGAGCTGTTTCTAAACAAACATCTATGTTAATCATTAATTAATTACCGCGATAGTCCAGTGGTTAGCGTATCACCGCGTCTTGGGTTCGATTCCCGGGTCGGGCAAAGTGTAATTTGTGAACTTTCCGTCAGGAATTAACAATAGCAGCACGGAGTTGGAATTGTGCCCGGTGGATGGCGATAGGCTCACCCCCTATACCATGGGAAATAAACATAACATGTGAAGTGTGGGTGTTGTACACCTCTGCCACACCCTTCTGGGTAATATAGGCGTGATGTTATGTTATGTATGTTAATCGATTGGCTACCCGCGATATTTTTGAGATTTTTGCGGTTTTTTGCGCAGCGTATTGCTTCTACTAGTCAAAGCTTATAAAATTTACCAAATTATTGCGTGTATGAGGGTATATATAGTTTAAGGGACATATAGTTTAAATATGTGTTGTAAGTTTGTTAGAATCTTCCTCCTCAAAGCTTAAAGATATAGACAGCTGATTGGTTTCCGTAATTATACTGTTTAAATTCAAAATTCAGCGGGACTGGTAGTAACCAACCATGATATTTTCGTTCCTAAAGCTCTGTGACTTAAACGGCTGAGTATAGGCATAATGTATTGAGTTTAATTCTAAGACATTATTTTTATAAATTTACACACCAACTCGATATTTATTTTTTTTGTAAACATTGATTTTTTCTTGCTTTTTAAACCGAATATAGACTGTTGGTCATAGGGAACAATGACGTCACAGTGTTCAATTGCCATACAGAATGTATGCATAAGATCGTATTTGCCAGAATAAAAGAGTATGTCAATTGACTAGTGGTGTCAAGTACCCAATTCAATACACCTTTTCAAAATCTCACGAGCATACTGTCTTAATTAAGTTAGCAAGCACGGACATGGACATGATAACAGGAGTTATGAGTTTGTAAAGGAACAGGGTGTGATGTTCCTCCACCACAAAGGGAGGATCCTTCGACCAGGCTCGGTGGTATTGTCTACATTTTATAATCTCCATTGTCATTATCATGACGTTTCATTTTACTTTATTTTTATACTTTGTTTTCTTTAATTAACGCACCAACAACTGCCCATAACTTTGCTCATTACTTACTTATTCATCCTAAGGTTGCCTTTAAGAAATTGCTTATAGCGATAAGGCCGCCCATTGTGCAACATAATTATTAAGTGCATTTGTTTACAAAATAACCTTTGTTAATATTGGTGTACAATAAAGATTACTCTATCTATCTGGCGGATAGATGTCCAACGGTTGAGTATTGGAAGTGGTATATATGTACACTCTCTGTGAACACTTCGTTATCGCGATTCAGCGCTCTTTGACATATGTGACGTGTGTGTCACTACTTGACGTTGCTAATGTCATACGTCATTTATTATGTGCAGATACCGCCACAGGTTCAAGGTTTAAGCGTGCCTGAATTCTAAATGTTTGATAAGATAAGATAAAAGATAAATTAGGATTTTTAACATTAGAGAGAACGGCAGAAGCAATTACACTATCCAATGGTCCCAATGACAAGGCCAAATACACACATTCACTCACACAAGCATACACAGTCTCAGAACAAATCTTTGCAAATCACACAAAGATTTGTTTTATGTGGGGATCGGACCCACAACACCAGTGCAGTGGAGACCGCTTAAACCACTACACCACATGTGCAGACAAAATTTGATATCAAAATCATACCAAAACTTGGCGAGCAGTATAAAAAGGTTGTAGTTTCACCCTCTCTCATCCGGTACAATGTAAAACCTATACCGACTCAATTTATATATTGCAAGCGACCTACCGCAGTGCACAAAAAAGTGTCAGTACCGACCGACCAACCTATACGTATCCATTATAGCTGGTCTCGTATTGCGCAGAAAGCGTATACAACTCGAGATCAGCCTATACTGGAAATGTTCAGGTTGATGGGTAGCCCTACATTCCAGCTATTTCATTTCTAACATACGGGATAGGGGTAATCTGTTTTGTGGTTGTAAAGACCAACCAACTGGAATTATAAGTGACTGCAATGTTGCTAGGAGCTATGCTATTGGTAGATAAGCCATTATGAACTATTTTATGACGCCTAACATAATTGAATTCGCTCGAATGACTTTACTGCCATAGGTGCTCACCCACTGTGTGTTTTGTAATGTTTACTTTAAAGTGTGAATTTTATGGCAAATAAGAATTTTTATTATTTTGAAGCTCTTTTTACTGCCTCTTAGCGGCTATTAGTATTTAATAATGAAAATAAACAAAAAGTTAAAATACTGCTTTAAATGTTGTCACTAAATGAATAAATTTATATTACAAATAATTTTCGAGAAAAAATTATAATTATAATATTATATTTACTTAAACTAAATTACGAATTCGTCATAAAAACGAATATTTTATTAATAGCAATGATTTATAACTGGTTTTTTTTGTTACGATTTATCTCGAAAACCACTGAATCGATTTCTAAATTTACTTGACCATTAGAATCATAAATCATAATAATTTATTGCGAAATAGGTCACAAAGATGTTATCACACACAAAATTAGCACAGCTATACTCCGCCCTTCAGCATGCAATATTAAAAAATCCTAAGAAATCTACATTAAAATTAATAAACATATTATAAAATTCGACATTAACAAAACACAACAAACACAGAAAGCTAGAACATACTTATATAACAAAAAATGTGGACGTAGCTAAGTCTATATGTCTGTCTTTCTGTTTGTCTGTCTGTTACACTTTACCGGTTAAACTACGCAACCGATCTTGATAAAAATATATGGAGATAGTTTATGACCGGAGGAAGGACATCTATAGGCTACTTTTTACCGATATAGCACGGTACGGCCGCTACTTAGAAAGATATAGTAAAATATATTCGCACTGATCATATCATCGTGAATAAAACAATCAAACCAGAAATAGGCCCCAGACGTTTTATAGACAGTAACTAACTTTAACGAATGTGTACTATAACATAATTGCTATTTTTATTGACCTTTCTTGGTATTCAGACGTTCATACACAAGTTTTAGCTCGGGTAGGATTACCACACTTTTGGAGTTGCCGAAATGTCATAATGTATAGGTATCAGTAAAGTGATAGAAAGAATCTTTAGTATCCGATAGGACTTTCAATAGCATTTATCATTTCAGATAATAATGTTTGATAACCTCGAGCCCTTTCCGCCATATTAGCGTGAGCGATAAAGCATTTTTTGCGAACCAGATTTTTCTTTAAGTAGGCTTTTAACAGAAATCAGCAAAAAAAATGAAATAAACATAAAAAATGTTTAAAAGTCAATATTCTAAGAAAAGCCGTCAAATTTTTCAGATCATATTACATTTAAAGTATAAATTTATATTATATATATTAGTACTAAAAAACAAAAAATCTTCTTAAAAAAATATTTGAAGTTCACGGAATATGGCGGGGAAGGCACCATACGATGTCGCTTACGTTAAAGCGGCGGGATCGATATAATGTGTAGTTTGTTCATTATTCCCACCAATGGCAGAACCAAACAAAAGTGTACCAATACGTTACGATTTATCGATATTTGTCATGCACAATAAAAAATGTTTAAATCAAGTGTAATTTTTGCCGAATTTTTCGCAAATGTCCAGCTCTTGCGAAGGCTTGTGGTAACCTTACAGGCCACTCATTAGTACTGGCCCCTTTTACAACGCGCGCCATTAAAGATTTACATTTAGCATTTTTACAGTCTGTAATTGCAGATTATAAAATTGTAAATATTATGGCTCGTAACCTGTGCGTCTGAGCCAAAGTGTGAATCTACCTTTGTGTTTTATATTATATGTTTTGATTTGTATATAGAGATAATAAACGAAGCCGCTGTGACTCAGTACATGATTTGGGACCCTGGGTGCGTACATTTTTCACCGTAAAATTCATGACTTTTCCAAGAAAAGAAATAGTTTTTTTGCTATTTATTCAAATAATTAAGAAAGTGTAACGTTATCCTAGACTTTCCTAATACATTTGCAATTTTCTGGTAAACTTTGGGCTTTTCCGATGAAAATATTGTCCATATTTTGGAATTTTTCAGACAAAAAATTTCACTCCTACAAACTCCCACTGCTTCAAAATCATGTTCTTAATTACCGAAAAGTGTTATCATAAGGTTATTCTCAAACGTTTGCGATTTGAATATGACTTGTAACATTTTTTTCAAGGCCGACGTGTGGAAATTTTCGATGAAAAATTTATTGCAGCTCTCAAAATTATGAAATCAATCAATCTGGTAAGCGGCGTCGTAACGATGTTATTTACAACCTGTATAGGTATTATGGTATTGTTACTTGTTACATTGATAGGTAATTTTTATTCATTCGATAGACAAACTTGTTTGACAAATTTTTATTTTATATTTATACTACAGAAATAATAAAATTATGTAACGTCGTCAACAATAAAAAATAGTGTTGCAACTGCCCAAATTTTTATTATTATCGATGTAACATCTACACAATTCAAAAATCATCCGACGAACGTAAGAATAAAATCAATGTTCAGTTAAATGTTGTTAGTACAAATTTTATGACATTAAATATCCAATTATAATTGCCTCATAGTAAATATTATGTTATGGTCGTAAATAAATTGGCCTCATATACCGAGGTAACATCCATTTTATAGTACAGCAGTAAAATTCTGTAGTTACAATTTAAGCCTACAACCTATAACGATTATAAAATATACACAATTGAGGAAGGCGGGTTATCGCAAAGGTTTCTCCGCCCCCCTAGAAGCAATAAAATAGTACCATCGCAAAACAAATTGTCTTATTCCATAAGTGGTATTTTATTTTATGTTCAAGTCGACATAAAATACTACTTATGTACTAAACAACTTGGCGTATTTAAAACACACGAACGCTTTTAATTTTTTATCTTTAGGTTATGTAATATGTTTTCGTGTGAAAACGTGACGCATTTAATTTTATTTAATTTAATTTTAAAAGCGTTCGTTAACCATTTATTATTATTATTTAAGAACGACTCCATATACCAACAATTTGTTGAAATTATTAAAGAATTACGTCGATAGTGTAAGTCTATGGATTCGTTAAGAAAAATATAGTAAGAAAAACACTCACCGATGAACCGAAGGTAGCAACAATATAGTCCGTTGACGATCGCAACACAGCATCGCACAGCATGCGTCCACACAAAACACGGCACTTGTAAAACTAAGTATCATTCGCAAAATAACTTCATCGTCGACGATAGTACACCACTTATATTAGTATTATTAATTTCCAGCATTTTCCTACAAAAAGAAAAATAAAATAAAAATATCGACACTTTCACAACACTACGAGAGAATTGAAATTCGAATGTCACTTGTTTAAATTTCGAATTTGGGCAACTTCGTCCGGTCACTGTAAAGTTGAAATCACGACTGGTTAATGGTGATACTTGATCCAAACTTGTGAATTCGCTGACTTATCGTTGCAACTATTTAGTTGTGGAAATTATGTGTGTGTATGTGTGTGTGCGTGTGAACGAAACTGAATTTGTAATATAACACAATGTATATATTACTCGTGATAACGTGTCTTGTATACTGATGAGTTTCGGTAGACAGGTCTAGACGGCGGTTAATGAGTTCGAAGAAATCGTTTAAATTTTTCCGGCTAGTACACGCTAGGCAGGCAGGAATAGGCAACCTTTGGCGGGTAATATTAGTCGGATTCGATAAATATTGAAGCATTAAAGTATACTTATTTGATTAATAAATTATCTGTCGTACAATGTCGTAATTCTACAATGTACAGCAGAGTTTATCGATCATCTTAAAGGGGAATCAAATACTTCTGCCACAATCCTTACTACATTCAGTTTATGAGTCAGTCATTATGAACCCAAAAATCGTATTGAATATAATACTGCCAGTATATTGGATAGGAGGCCTTCTAACAGTGACTTATTAAATTTAGATTAAATTATTAGACTAGTTAAGATGCAACGTGTATACTTTTCAGTAAATAAAGATATTCATTAAACAACATAATATTGTCAGATTTTAGTTCAACATATTCAAATTATTTTATAACTATATATCATAATATATGAAAAAGTAAAGTATTTAATAACAAATCAGCAAAAAATAAAATAACAAATAACTATTTACAATTTTACAGGTAAGTAAGTCATAGAATTCCTCCGCATCGACCTCGACTGCAGGGAACGTGTTCAGAAGGCTGACGGCATTGCCACGTTGAATGGCAATGCTGATTCTTTGAGCCAAGTAACAGTCAGCTTTCTGATCACGTAAAGCGTAACATATAATAAATAAATACCTATATATAATTATATTCTAAAAAGGTTTATCACCTCTGCAGTAAGGGTTAGCATTAGATTTGCCGCTAACAGATGGACTATTGTATTGATGTTTGAAACAGGAAATGTCTAACAACCAATAAAATACGTCGTTTGAGTTATAATGTCTATTCGTACAAATATACTTGTGGCACTTGTGCTAATTTCAGTGAGACAATTTAGATTTAAATGTCAGTCGCAGTTTAAATAGATAACCAGTCGTAAAACTGCTATTAACAAAGCTTGCCAGAGATTTAATGCAATTTCCTTTCATATGTGTGCATTTTTAACATACTCAACATTTCAATATTAAAATAAAATTAACGCAACAATTTACCTAATGTGTTAGGTTTTAAACCTCTGCCACACCATTCTGAGTAATTTAGGCATGATGATAAGTTATGTGGTCAATATAAAAAAATCCACGCGGCCGAAACCGCGGGCAACAACTAGTATCAGCATTATATAACTTCCAATCACAACGAGATAACTATTTTCATATTTAGCAATCAATATAATCTAACGCAACAATACAGTTTGCTAGCTTCTCAATTACGTATTTCCAGACAACGACATAGAAAACACACCGACAACGCTCTTAATGAACCATTATTGCCTATATTCCTGTCTATAGCCAGTACCGGCTATGCGGCATAGCCTATAGAGGCTATTGACGTTATAGCCGATACGGGCTATAAGCGGCATAGTCGATAACAGCTATTATCGATAAATGCTCATCTCTAACGTGACTAATGTCTCACTAAGCTCAGAGGCGTGTAAAGGGCGGCCACGAAAACTGCGGGGAAAGTTTGCTATTAATTTATTATCTAGGACTATTTTTAATCATGCCATAAAATGGACAGCGAAAGCTTGAAACGAAATACCATTCCAATAGTTTATAGATAGGTTGAAAACATTAGAATTCCATTTACTATTTTCATTATTACGATACACATTCAACAAATAATTTAGTTTATTGACGTCATTTGAATAAAAAAACATATATTTTTTATCTAGAGTAAAATTGGTTTAATTTTTTTATTATATTTAATATTTAATTATACATAGAAACATTAAAAGAATACGGGCACTTGAACTTTTACTAGTAAATACCAGTGAATTAAATTTCGTCCGCTCGATTGCAATGAAACAATACAACTAATTGAGTAATTACTCATCTCAACCGAGCTGTGCTCGCCTGTCTTAAGTCTAATTTGTTCTTGATGAGGCATCTCTAATGTCTGTCATCAGTTGAAGTGATTAATGCATTGTTGTTCGTGTTATTTCAATGCCAACAGAGCATAGAACAGATGAAGTTAGAATTAGTGCCTCTTTGGTGAATTCAAATCGTTCAAAAACTAAACAATTCATAATTCAAATATTTTAGTTCTTTTTTTAAATTCTTACTCTAATATCTCAATAAGGTTTTTTTAAGAATCAGCACAAATAATTTAAATCTTAGTTATTGGTTAGTATTTTTAAATCGCGGCATTTGAATTAGTGACGTTATAGTATTACCGACGGTTTGATTCTGCTCATTACGGTACTCAATGTAACTTATTCCTTTTAGTATGGCACGCACGCACATTTTATGGCCACAAACTTATTTATTATTTTAAATTAATATAGCCGTGTAGTGAAGCCCTGATAGTTAATTGGTATATTATCATTATTTCTGTAACAATATGTAAGAAATAAAAGCTTTTTACTTTGCAATAACGGCTTTTTAAACCTTTTAATATAAGTGTTGCCTTAAGACTATTCAACCACTAATAACAAGTTTTTTTAATTAATCACGTGTATGCCATCTGGTGGTTGATAAAAAAAACTAGTTGGCGCTTACGCGTTTTATTATTTGTTTATTGCCATCATCGTAATTGTAGGTTAAGCGTGTTCAACGAGCTCTTAATATGGTAATTTTAGTAACCTTTTATCAGAAATTATTGAAACACGTAAAAAAAAAGTTTACGCAAACGTAAAAAAAGTACTATATTGTTGCGTTGTATAAAAAAATTGAGCGATAGATTGACAGAATAGAAAAAAAAATAAAAGGAATTGCTTCAATTTAGCGAGAGGTAGAAACATATTATTTTGTAATTAATACAATCTATTAAATACAATTTTTGTTTGTTTTTAAAGTTAAAATAACTTTTTTTTTGGAGCTGGTATAGTTATAATCATTTTACAGATTTCAACTCGCCTGTTTAAGGCTACACTTTCTCAGAATGCTGGTATTTATTTTGGCCAGAAGTTGAGCATTGCCACAGATATAGATCTACAAGCAGTGCCATACAACGTGGCAATGCTGCCAGCATTTTGGGAACGTTGACCACTGGTAGCGGTCTTTTAGACTAGGTTTTGTACATAGATTTAGATTTAGTCATTTATTTTTAGGTTAGTAGGAATTTTACCTTTAATTTATAAAGTAGAAATACATTTATATACATGTGCAAAATAAAATTTTTGTCTGTCTGTCTGTTTGTATCGGCTAATTTTCTAAACGGCTGAACCGATTTTGATAAAATGTTAGATGCATGTAACTGACTACAAGGCGCGTACCATAGGGTACTTTTTATGAATACGCCTACAACGCAGACAAAACTGCGGGTGAAAGATGGTCTGATTGTTGATAACGCTAATCTCGGCAACTACTGATTGGATTTTAATAACTATTGTGCCTGATAGTCCAACTCTCAAAAAAGGTTTTTAAAATACTTTGCATTACGCTAAACTTCACGGGAATGGCGCAGTATGGTTAAACGCGGGCCAAAGACTAATACAACGAATCCACGCGGGAGAATTCGAGAATTCTAGGTAAAAGCTATTAGGCATAAGAGGTATGAGTAAACAACTTCAAGTCAGTTTATTATTTAAATAAACCTACAGGATTGTAATTCTTCGACACCCAAGCCAAGATAAGTATAGCTTCAAACACTTAATTCAGAAAGTTGAGGTTGAGTAAGGGGTTTTTACAAAAGAAACTTTTTAAATTCAATAAATTACTAGACTTCGCCTAAGGCTAACTGTCAATCGAAAGTTTCACAATGCCCCACGCAACAACAGTATTGCTAAAACAAACAGTTTTATTTATACACTTCTTGAAGCATAAAAGACGTAAGCGCCAATATATGCCATCATGATTGCACTTTATAGCCTTTGAAATAAACCATAATTTCGCTTCGACCTTAAATATAATTGGAGTATACATTTTATAAGAATTGTTTTCTTTAATTCAATCGATCCTGTCCAATTACAGCACTTAAGTTTGTAGATTGTACATTCTCGTATTTAATGTCAAATTCAGTTTCGTTTCAGTATCATAGTAACATGTGGAGTGACAGTTAGAGACTGATGTAGTGCTGAGTGTGTCAAAAAGAAAAGTGTAATTTTATCTATGTTTGTTGAGTATGTTTATATCTTAGGTATTATTTAGAGGCGGGCTATTGCCGTACTATTCAAAGTTAAAAAAAAAATTACATGCAATGTGTTATACGTCCATATGTAATTTCAGAAATATATTATAAAATACGCGCTTGATTAACTAGTATAAACGCAGAAGGAATGAAGTCGATTAAAAGTTATGAGCATACTAATCGTTTTACAATAATTTAATAAATCGGTTCCATCAGATACGTGCTAATTTACTGTAAACTCTTGTATGTTAATAGTTAATCATGTATCTTACAAGAATAACTGCAGAAATGAGGCACTTTATGCGACTACCATTTAGCTTTAATACTTAAAATTCAAACAGCAAATTGATAAATTCAGCGAACTAAGTAAAACATTTAGAAAATTTTTAGCACTAATCAACAGCGGCATCTAGCGAACACTTGAGAAATAGAATGGTTTTAACAGTGTTAACTTCATCGGCTCAGCATATAATTGTCTTAGAAACAGCATAGCAGATGGACAGACTAATAGCTGCTTGCGTTTTGTTTCACTATGCTAAGCTCCGCCAATTACAATGTCGGAATTTACCAGTTTAGTTTTTTTCGTTAATACAGTTGAATCACTTTTAACTTGCGATTAATGGATAATTTTTTTTATTTCTTGAATGATATTAAGTAATTTTTCACTTAGGGTATTGGGTTTTTTTAATTACTTAGTATTTATAGTACATTTACAACTTAATATTCAAAATTAGGTAGTTATATTTTGAAATCATTTCGATTATTGGTGAAGGCAGTCATTTAATAACAGTTATAGTAGTAATACTAATAAATTTTGGTGGGATTTCATTGTGGACGAGTAAAAAATAAATAAATATACCTAAGTCCTTTATACGAATATGTCATGAATGTACACGAGTGTTTCGAAAATTAGTCACTTGGTGTTAACATGTTGTTTTGTGTAACAATGTATTCTTTGTCATGTGTGCATAGTTAATTCCCTTGATTCTGAAAGTGACAAACTAATTCTTTTAAAAAAATAGTAAAAAAATCTGACAGATAATTTTAAATAAAAAAAAAGTTTTTTTTTTTTTCATAAAAAATAAAAATCAAGGTTATCACTCGCAGCTCCAGTGTTAGCATGTGTGTGTGTTGGGTAAAAACTATGTATTACTATTAAAGTCCGTACTGGCGTGTAGAGTTCCTTAGCTCGTGTCCGTCGAAAATGTTTAGGTTGTGCTTCCTCGCGTACGCGTTCACGATCGCCTTCCCTGTGGACAAGAGCCGCGTTGTGTGGACAGTCGCTTTGCGGGTAAAATCAATACAAGAAAAGAAACTGCATTCAATTATTTGATGCTAATAATGATAATGGAGAGGTCAATAAGGCCTGGGACAGTCAGAGTAGGAGTTAATTAGATCAAGCCCATTAAGGGGAAGAATTTGTTGGAAGTTTTCTATACGAAAGTAATTGTGGGTTTAACTTAAATATTATTAAGTTTTTATCTGTTTTTATAGACGAAACATATCTAAAACACTAAAATGCATGTTTGTTTGCGCCCATTATTCAAAATTTTCAGTTTGTACTCGTTCGTAACTCTATTAATTATTAAAACATTTTTGCCACGAACAAACATGCATTGTAGTGTTTTAGACATGATTTGTGTATAAATATAGATAAAACTTAATAGTTTTAAAGTTAAACCCATATTTTAAAATAATTTTAACCCTTAAAGGCTTCTTATGTTAAGCTACACTTTAGAATGTTGGTATAATTCAAAAACTTTTATAAACGATGTAACATTTATAATATTAATAACTAACACATTTTTTTTGTGGATTTGTAAACATGCTCGATATGTTTAAATATTTTAAATTTTTATATGAAATAACATTCGAATTGTATAAAAAATTATGCTAGTCTTTTTCTAATCTGTAGCATAATCATAGTATCAATTCTTATCTAATAGGATTGAGATATTTCGATATCAGAGATATTTGAAGAAATATGCCTACCTCAAAATGTTTTAATAATAAAGTGATTCATGTATCGGGCACTTAAGACTCTTCGATTAAATTTAAATAATAGCAGATACTTCACTTACTAGAAATAATGAATGCAGTTTTTATGATTAAAGTCAATGATGCAAATCTTTTGATTTTATAAAAATTTCACTGAAAATTTTACATTAAAACAGTTTAAACAAGTTAAAATATATTTTTTCCACATGAAAATGAAAAGATTCGCTCTTCTTCGCAAAGCTGCAACTAAGAACTACATTTTTTTTGAGATTTCTGAGATTTTTTTATAGTTCTTAGTTTACATAACTATCTCATGATTTTTAATTGTATCAAAACATAATATAGAATATTTAATTTGTAATCACTTTGAGTTACCTTTAGATCAATTAAAATTATGTGTTAGTTTTTGCGCCAGCACATTAATGAACAATTGTTATGATATTAAAGTACTTATAACCTTATTTTTTTATTTAAAAACTTATAAAATTAAGGGCAGTCTTAAATTTGACGAAATATTTGTTTACGTGGAAATTAAGGGAGCAAAATCCAAGTTAAAACTAGAAGTTGTTTCTAAAAAAAAACATTGTTATAAGTAATACAGTCTAATTTTAAATTTCAAAACATATTAAAATGACAGGAATGATAAAATATCATCCCTGTCTTTTTAATTTTTATTTTTATTTAGCAACTAATATTGTCTTCTGTTAATTTTATCTTTAGAAGCTACATCAGACAATAATATCATCCACATAGAGATATTTTTTTTAACGCATACTAGTTTGCAGGATTAAGTTTTGTTTAAGGTCGTTTATGCTATATTCAGTCTTACAAAAAAAATACGATGTTTCTGAACATTTCACATAATTTATTTTTCAATTATGGGAACGTCTTGTCAAATTTTATAGCAAATCGAACGTAACCTTCGTTTTAAGTTCATATAAGTTATCTAGCCTTAATAATATATTACTTGAATTTGAAACTTTACCATGAGTTATTAACATATTATTATGGCGCAAACCACACGGAAATATTGACAAAAACAAAAAAAAATGAGATTTATTATTTGAAAAGATGGTGCACATGAGTTTCTCACCAGCTCTTCTCAATGATGCAATACCCATCGGAGCTGGTACTTAGATTTATTTTAGTGTCAACCTTAACAGTTCGATTAATATTAATCTAAGCTTCGGTAATTCAAATCATATTATTTTGATTAGTAAAATTTTAATTTATTTTATTCTTATTTGCTCTGTAACTATAATGCTTGCTGACGTGTTCAAGCGCCCCTTGGCGTTTATGGACATAAATGATTTGACTTTGACACAAATAATAGCGTTTGGAGTTGACGCTTGACTTTTTTTAATTAACTTCAACTTCAACACACGCCACGTCAACCCAAACACCATATTAATTTCTATGTGATTCACACCAAACATAACAAAATATTCGCAATAAAACTTTCAAAAACAATTGCCAAAAGCAGTTCATCATGAACACTAACCTTCGTCAATTTTCCGCGTAGCCTCGTCCACGTCGCTGCCTGCGTAGTTCAGGATGACCAGCACCAAGGGCATCATCTCCCAGGAGTAGTGGAACTTCTCCAACAGTTTGTTGCAGTTCTCCACTAAGGTTTCTAGAGGCATCGCTGTTGACAATAGAAAAAAAGTTATTTTCAGACAAAAATATTGAAAAGACCAAAAAGAATGTTTTTTTTTTCAACGCTATGAAATATAACAATTACATTCAAATTTAAATTCTTTTTGAAATTTAAATTTGAAATTCTATTTTTTTAGAATAAAGTTAATGTACAAAAGCGAGCTTAATTCAACATGAATTTTTTAACAGCAAACCTTTGAGACGTAGAGGATATACTGATGAAAAAGGTCAAGTCAAGTGTACAACGCAATTACTGTTGTGTTTAACCTTAAAAACCGAACCGTTCAGAATTTAAAAAAAATATACAATAATATTATTATTGTTCAAATATAAAAATAAAATTCATTTCATTCATGCTAAGTGACACTTGTAAAAAGCCTCACTCACTTTAAATTATTTGACGATGCTAAGTATCAATCCTATTCGCAATGTTTTTGTATGACAAAAAAAAATCGTATCGAATAACATTAACAAACATTAAAACTGAGAAAATGTTTGTGAAGACAGAGACGTCTAGAATCAAATCATTATGTCATAAGCGACTCTTATGAAAAGCGTCAAGAACTTTCCACACTCGAACGGAAGCACGCTAGACTATAGACTACTCAATAATTACAAGTTAAAATTAGAACTAGTGATGCAACGAATACGTATAGGAACGAGTATGAATATTCGACGAATATCAGTGATTTTACAAATATTTAAGCTAAGTAATAGAATGATGACAAGTTTGCCACACTCAAAGATAGGTAAACTTGTTGTATAGTCATATAGTTGTATAGTTTTAAACTATAATTGATGGACCAATATAATTTTAATGTTGCATTGAAATCTTATTTGGTCAAACCATTTTTGTATGTCTCTATATTTATGATAAACCTGCGCTTTGCTTGTTGTCTAATTTGTTTTTTACTAGTTAAGGTTGAGCTTGATTTGTCAGGTTTTTGTTGTATTTTGGTAACAGGCACCTTCAATTTTCGACTCTTACGTATCTATTAATTTTGGCGCTTACGCCCTTCGAGCCCCGAGGTATCGACTTGTTCACATCGAAAGATTTTATCCATGTCGAAAACATTCGTATTTGCGCAATAGTAAATCTGTCGTATTCGCTAAAGCGGTATTCGTTACATCACTAGATAAAACGTTTACAATGCATAAATAGCCCTAGCATTTATTTAGAAACGAGTCCTTATTTCATCATTGTCACAAGTAATGAGTGGATGGTCATTGTGGTAATAGTAGAGTCGATGTCTTTATGCCAAATCAGCGCTTATTAAGCTGTCAGTGGTGTCGCACGCATAGACGTCGAGTGAACACCACGCCTTGACAGCCAGTCTATGTAATTTGCTGATGACTATTAGAAGCGATTTCACCAACGTATTAAACTCTAGTTTAACTTTTGTTTTCGACCTGTTTGTCCAGCACAAAAATTAAATGAGAGAGATGCAAATACGGGTATAACAATACCGTGGATTGTGAAGTTTGGTGAAATTGGCGCTTAGTATTGTTTTTTGTCGCTTAAAACAAAATTTTACAGTCGTTATTCCACTGTATTCGGACCACACAAGGCTACGCTTGATGATCATTATGTGCAAGTCTCATTTAATTTTACACATTTTTGTTCTATACAACTCAGATGGATTTTAAGTTTAAACAGAAATATTTTTTTTCTTTACAGGCGTTTTGATCCATTTTTTTTTTCATTTAAGAATCAAATACCATGGCTGCGCTGGTCCAGCCAGGGGCTTCGTGGGACACAATTCAAAGTCCTTAATAAATAAATTAAATGAAATGACCTTTAAGCACCGTGAGAGTTTCAGACGAAGCTCCCAATTCCAAGTACTTAAATTGACTTAGAATCCAAACAAAAGCGGCACTTCAGTGTTAAGTGACACTGCTCTTAGTTATAACAAACACAAGTTTGTTATTGTTACAGAACATAAATAAACAAATGCAGTTGATAACAAGAGTTGTTATAAATAATAGTTCGAAGAAGTGGGCAAAGCTGGAATTATTCATGTGTGGTATTACTGTACAGTCAAGTTCATTCATTATATGAACAGTTTTGGACCTTATTTTCTCAGTAACTTAGACAATTTAACCATAAGGACTGGTCATTGTCAAGCGTCCCCGCTGCCAAATGTGGCAAAGCGCCACTCTAGCAAGTAATATAAAATTAGTCAAATCATAGATTCGCCGAATAATGTACCCACCCGCTTTCCCGCGAGTTTTGGCAGACTTATTTGCATAGATATTTTCTGTCTACTCCGTAATAAATAAGTTTCAAAATTACCCTACATGAATGAACTCGACTGTACCATACTTATATTAGTAAATAATTTCTAAAATAACTTCGGTTCATTCAGAGAAAGCGAGAACGAACGTGCTTTATTAAGAAATCTTTGCGCCTAGCCCGCAGTTCAACATTTACTTATTAAGCCCGTTCGCGTAGTATGCCGAAAAAAGTAGCCTATGTTCTTACTGGGCTTTTATCTATTGCAAATAGAATAAAGTTAGGTTAACCTAACTTCATCATCAACCAACTAATTTACGGCAGATTCCAAGCAAAGATTTTGCCCAATTTCATGATCAATACATATAATATATTAATACTATGAAACAGTTAAAAAAATATGGGACCGGCAGGATTTGAACCTGTGACCTCTGCACGCCAGGCAGCAGCATTTGCTATGCATAGCTAAATGCTATAAAATAATCAATAAGAAATTTACCATGTCTGTACATTAAAGATATTTAAGTTAAAATTATGCTAGGTAGGTTTATAACAGCAGTAGAAGTCAAAACATATTATTGCATTAATTTTGTCTGTCTGTTTGTCTGTCTGCATGTTAGCCCACGCTTCACTCAAAATTTACTGCATGGAATTGGATGTAGTTTTCACAGTTGTGTAGCTAAAGATCTAACTTAAAAACTGGTATATGTTTTATCTTTGTATTTTATCCCTAAGGCGGTAAATTAGGGCGTGTTTATATGGAAGGTTCGAAAATTTTCAAGACAAATACTCGAAATTCTGCATGACGTAAATGAACTGTAATACCTATAGCTTTTTAAAAATTCCACTCCCCGAGTAAATGAATACAACTAGGATGGCGGTTGTTAACAGAGTGATTTATTTCTCACCAAATACAAAGACAAGGCATAGACAATATCAGTGCATCGCCAATAATACCATAGTACAAAATACAAGGAGTTTTTAAATTTAGGGTTGACAGTGTAAAGAGGAAAGTTCCTTAATTCTGTAGAAAATAGCATGACAATATCGAATTCCCCGCGGACAAAGTCGCAGGCAACAGCTAGTGACAAATATTCAATTAAATTACTAAAAATGTGAATTTTCATTAAGATAATTTGACTACTGGCAAATGGTAACGTTTGGAAGAATTGGGTCGATGTAAACATAAAATCAATAATAAAATGCATCACCAAATCCTGAAGCGAATGGTTTATGTGCCAAAACGCGAGATCTCGACACATATTTTATTCGATTTTGCAAATGCTTGTCGACTACACACTATATAGAAAAGCGTGATATTTATTAAAGTATTTAAGGTCAAAGTAAATTAAAATTAATATAAAAAACCCCTTAAACTAAACGAAAATTATAAAAATTGGAAATGTTAAATGTATTATTATTGAGAATACGGGTTACTCACGTTACTTTAGCCGGGATATGCCGACAAGTTTCATGAGTGCTAGACGTCGCGCGAAGGCGACGACACGCGAATAATAGCCCAGTTGATGAATCTACGTACTAGATTCTTAACTAGTTGGCATATCCCGGCTAAAGTAACGTGAGTAACCCGTATTCTCAATAATAATGTCTTCCCCTCACGCCGGTTTTAATAATATTAATGTTAAATGTAGTTTAAGTAATCGTTTATCTATATTTTCAAGTAATAAATTTATACGCATCCTAATTTATATATTCTATTTCCTGATGTTAACAACGACCTTTTTACAATCTTAATTAAGACATAATAATGCTTATCATCTATATTGATTAAATAGCTCTCTCTCAATTTAAATTACATTTTTTTAAGAAACCTTTTTTATCAATTAATACTTTTGGTACTAAGTAATTGCTGAAAGGCTAACATTAAGACAAATTTTGTAGTAACACATTTGGTGATCTGAACTACAGGTCTATCCTTAATCAGACACTAATCTCTGTTTGTACAAAGTTCTGATGTATTTTTACCAATTGGTTAAAAAGAAAATAAATATTTTTACAATTTAATATTTTATATTATTATTATTAATAATAGTTATCAACTGAAGCGTCCATCAGTTTAATTTTTCTTTTACGATTTTACTTCAAAAATCACATAAACATCAATCCACGTGCACCGCTTATTTTGTAACTAATTTGACTATCTAGGACAAGCAACAAAGCAGATTTTCCTCACATGACATCACGCTATTCATCCTTCAACACTTAGCAGCATACATAGAAGTATTACAACACTATCTCTTAGGCATGACGGACCATGACCAAAGAGTTCACCTTTAAATGGAGTTTTTATCGCCGAGGGCTGGCAACACAAAGGGCCTCGTAAAAGACGTAAAACTCGTAAAAGCCAAGTGTCCGCGTGATGCGCGGCCTTCTGGCTTTATGGCTAGTGTTGCGCCACCTCGATTATGATTCTTAATCCTTGTTTATGGTCCTCGATTGTGTTGTATTACGGTTAAGTCTCCTTTTGTTTTCGAGTATCCACTTGGAAGTTTTTAGTATCTATCAGATTCTTAAGAAAGGAACTTTTTGTTATAATCTGAGTTGAGTTCTTACTACTTTTTACTACCTAAAATAATAAATGATGAACTAATTGACGAGGCGATTTTGACCGTAAGGCGATACTATCGAAGTGTCACTACTCGAATCATCAGTCATACGCAACGGTCATATTACCAGAATATAATGAAGAAAAGAATGTTGTGTACCACATTGCGTATACGCAAAATTATCATATTATTTTCAACTTTTTGGTGCAGAGTTCTAGTTTTCGGTTCAGAAAACTACAAATTAAAAAGAAAAATGTCGTTTTATTACAAAAGTTATCTCATAAAATAGCCAATTTCTTCCTTAAAACGGTGGTTGGACTCGGGAAACTATATATTTTCTAAAATATTTCACAGAACAACCCGTAAGAAATAGTTACTAACGTTATAACATAACGGTAACGGTATCGTTGCTATAAATACAATATTGCCGAGTTAAGAGCTGATGGATTTTTTTTAATCTTTATTTTTAAGGACTTTTATACATTTAAGTAGGTACATGTCAGTCCGATTAAATCTAACTATACTAATAGTAACATTACATAACTTCAACAAAAATACTGAAAACATAACCGCTTCTTCACTGCTAGGGTTGGAATAATGGCCTGTCAAATAAAAGGCAGTACAGGCTATCCGGGATAGGTCATCACTGGTTTATAGGCGATCGAAGTTGCTGTAATGGGTATTGAAGTAGTTTATATTCCCAGATTAAGTAATCGCAGTAACACACGTCATTATATTTAGGTAAATACATACAATAAGGGTGAGGCAGAGGTGTACAACACCTCAGCTGTTATATTTGTTATTTTTACGTGTGGTGTAGTGGTTTACTACGCTCTCCACTACACTGGTGTTATGGGTTCGATCCACACATGGGACAAATCTTTGTGTGATTCGCAAAGATTTGTTCTGGGACTGGGTGTGCTTGTTTGAGTGAAATTATGTGTATTTGACCTTGTCATTGGGACCATTGGATAGTGTAATAGCTTCTGGCGTTCTATCTAATGTAAAAAGTCCAAATTTATTTATTTATATAGGCTCCGAGATAGAGCGTGAATAATTGATATAATAGGTAGGTTAATATTTGGCGTAGTCGTTAACGCGTTCGCTCTCAACTGCGCTGGTGTTGTGGGCTCGATCCCCACACGGGACATTTTTTTGCAACGTGCATTGGATTGATATCAATATAATATCTGCATAATCTCTAACGAAAAGTATAGTGGTACTGTGATGACTTCACAGCAGATCGGGAGCCGCAGTGCGGACGTTTTATGTTTTGTTTTATGTCTCGCAGTCGGAGTCGTAAAGTCTGACTGTTCAATGCCGGCTGCTCAAGTGTATGCTTAGTCTGCTTACATCCAACTTAATAATAATAATAGCAGCCCTGTATCTAATACATATCAAACTGCTCTCATAATGAGATGGATAAGGCCATAGTCAACCACGCTGGCCAAGTGCGGATTGGTAGACTGCCCACACCTGAGCACTTTATAGGCACTCTCGGGCATGCAGGTTTCCTCACGATGTGTTCCTTCCATTAGTGAGCGATAATTTATATGATAAATACACACATATCTTCGAAAAGACGAATCTTAACGATTTATTGACAGAGATTTGTGCCGTAGGTTCGAATCTTCAACTTAGCAGTTCTACGGTATCTCACTCCGCTATTGCTGCTTCTTTTTTTTTTTTTAGGTTCCTGCACGTTCCTTTTTCTTTTGACTTTTATGACCTGACGACTCAGATGATAACGCGCGTACTATATTTATTTAAAACACACGTTCTCAAAATGCTGGTATTTATTATGGCCAGAAGTTGAGCATTGCCATACAACGTGGCAATGCTGCGAGCATTTTGGGAACGTTGCCCACTGGTAGCGGTCTTTTAGACTAGGTTTGTACATAGTTTTAGATGTAGTCATTTATTTTTAGGTAAGGTTTTTTTTTTTTTTTTTTTTTAATTATTTATATTTAAGATATATGGAAGACTAACAGCTAAATTAACAGAATTGTATATAGTAGTAAAGGAATCTGGCAGCCAATAACAAGTTTCCGCTTATGTAGTTATATATAGCTTGAATAGTATCTTTTTATTTATGCATATACATTAAAATAAACATTGATTTACACAGCAATGAATTTTCTCCACTAAGTGACATTAACGATAAGATAACGTTAATAGCACTAGACATAACGTTAGTATCGTTATTTATAATGCGATTTAAAACGTTTCAGATATTTGCTTAATCAAGCTATAAAACATTATTTTATGTAGGTACCTACTTAGAAACGTTAAAAAAAATATAGGCGCAAATGGATGAACGTGACGTCACGAAATGACGTTACAGTTGAGAAATTTAGGGTTCTGGTAAGAGGCGACCGTAGCTGGATGGCTAAAGCGGCTGCCCGGTGTGCAGTAAGGTCGCAGGTTCAAATCCTGCCGGTCCCATATCTTTTTCAACTGTTTCTTAGTATATATTTTATAGCATTTAGCTATATCAGCTAAGTGCTATAATTTAGCTTAGCAAATTGTGCCTAGGTAATAACTAATAAGAAATAGTTGAAAAAAATACGGGACCGGCAGCATTTGAACCTACGACCAACTCATGTTATGTTAGGTACTAAGGTACATAACATAACATCACCCCTATATTATTATTACATCTGTTATGTTTAGGTTCCTTGGGATAGGGGGTGAGCCTATCGCTATCCAAAGAGCACAATTCCAACAACAACTTTGTCTTTATCTTAATCAGGAATCGAACTCGAGAACTCGCGGTGAGAGGCGCACTAACCACTGGATCATCGAGTCACTTAGCTATAAGGTACTATATATATCCTGAAAATGCCTGAAATGAACGCCAGAGGAGGCAATATATCATTTTTATAGTTTTAATGGGTTATGAAAGGAGCCTCCCCGAGTAACGTACACAACGATTCCCTACGTCCGGCGCACCCTGGGCAATTCGCGAGTTCTCCAAAGCGAATTGGCTAATCCTTTCACCACGATGGCAAGTCAAAATAAAATTTGACTCAGCCATCGACACGACGAAGAAGAAGAATGGGTTATAATAATAGCTGCTTGATTTCTCAACCAACTACAAACATAATAGCTATAGCAAAACTATTTTTTAACATAGGTACATTATTTTAGTAGTCTTCGTGGAATTGTCCCTGCAGTTGGTTGTTTAAGATAACGAGGTGACGATCTCATAACTAAATGCTGTCTTGATTTTATTTGACCGTAGATTTTTTATAAGTGGGTAATCGATTTGTTTTTTCATGTTTGTAACTTGACGTCAACAACTTGATATACCTACATAAAATGTAGCAAAATTGGAATAATACTAAAAATAACTTAATAACATTCATTCAATTTTAAATGAATTGAGTATTGTAAGATACTTAAATAAAAGCTTTTATTAGGTATTTTTTTTATTTAGTTTATAAACTCTTTAATTAATTAAAAAATAAAAACAGTGCGCAAGGATTCCAACAAAACTGTAAAGACATACAAACCAAGCGTTCCAAATTCAAATAAATTCTGATTCTGTACGCCGACCATTAGCACCTGCACATATACGTTAGGAAACCATCAACTAACATTTCAAAACGCGTTCCATTCCATCGTGCTATAGTAGCAGCGCCGCGCCTTCGACCAATCGCAGCCCGCCGCCCCGCCTCCAACGCCCGCGATTGGCCCCACCACCAACTTTGAATATAGAACCGCTTTTTTTTCTCTAACGCCTACGTAAGCTCGCGAGTTGTAGATTTCGTTCACGTTAGTATCGAATACAATAGTCGATTACGATTCCGATTTATTTTAATTTTGGCGATGGACGAACGGTAGGCATGGGGTATTGATTTAATTTAATGGGTCGTTTAAAGATAACTTAAGGTCTGACTTGGCTTCAGGGCACATTATTATTTAAATTAAGGAGTTAGTCACATAAATGTCTACCTGCCGGATTGGTTTCTTCAAGTGAATTGGGTCTCCGCCTTTGTTTTTTTAACAAAACTGAAATGTAATAATTAAGAAAGAACAACCTCGGACTTCCAGTAGTCATTTTTTCTTGGTCAAATTGAGATCTCGGAATCGATTTCCAGTTTTCATCAGAGTTTTTTATGTGGACTTACACAAATTTGTTAGTAGTAGGTACATACACAATTTAGTTAGTATAATTCAAACTCTACTCTAAAATCAGGTAGATTTTAATATATAATCTAGAAAAGTTTGCCCTATAACTTTAGCGTGAATGAGAAACAAACACCCTCTTTATTACGAGGCACGTTTTTAGCGATGTCATGTCTGTCAGTCAGAAAAATACTTGCAAATAGCTAATTAATGTTGCAATTTTTTTTATTGATATCTTATGATCATTGCAAATTCCAACGCTCATTTATAAAGAAATAAAAATGGCGAAACCAGCAGCAATAAAGAACTTATCAAATAAAATCTCCCACCGCTTTTAATATCCCGAGATCTTTAACTACAGTCGCTGTAGAATACGATAGCGAGACGGATGCAGAGAATAAAGCAATTAAGTGGCGGTGGTAATTCAATTATTTTATGACAACCCCCCTCCCCCCACTCTTCCACTGGAAAGTGAAGGAATATTCCCAGGGTCGGCTGTTAGGTGTTATAAGAAAATTAAGTCAATCAGATATTTAGATTTGATTGCCTCGATGGTGTTGTGGTTAGCGTATGCGCCTGTCACCGCGAGGTCTCAGATTCGAGTCCCGGGTCGGGCAAAGTGTTATTTGTGTGTGAAATTCACGATAGCAGCACGGAGTTGGAATTGTGCCCGTTGGATAACGATAGGCTCACTCACTATCCCATGGGACCTAAACATAACAGGTGAAGTGTCGGTGTTGTACACCTCTGCCACACCCTTCTGGATAATATAGGCGTGATGTTATGAAATTGTTATATTAACATTTACTTTTATCGCGATTTGAGCACGCTTGCAGTGCAGATTTTTTGAGAACTCAAAAAAATCGCAATTATTGCTACCACCCCAAGGTGTCCAAAAGTGACGGCTATAACATGCAGCATTCTGATATTAAAGTTACTTAACATCCCATATACCTATACCTATGTATTTGCAACGGAATTAATGAATGATAAAAATATATATTATATCAAAAGTCCGCCTTATTGGGCACTAATTCCCAGGCAGCTAGAAATCGTTTGTATATCTTCTTTAGTTCTTAATACGTTTACCTAATTCGAATTAGCACCATCACTCATCACTGGAGATGCCCATTTATGTCATACGGTTCATATACTTGATTCAATAATTGAGTATAATTAAGATTTCCTCTATTATTTAAATATGTTAAGTAAATAAACAACTAAATTGCTTTATCTAAGAAATATATCGATCATTAAACACAACCTTGAGTCCGCCATTTAAATTTTATTGTATTTTCATGGCAACCATAATTCAAATTCGTAATTACTCCTACAATGTAATGTTATGGCTGACTGTACACGACTCTGGCTACCTTTCAACAACCAATCGGAACGCAGAGCGGTCGGTGATCACTGATTTCTAATCGGTCAATAAAAATTTATTGTGACGGACAAGTAAATTCCTTTCTAGGAGTGGTGCCTCCATGTTGGCTATAAAAGTAATAAATTATTGTGACATTGTGTTCTGTGTACTTATAGCAGTAAACGTTTGAATACTTAGCATGGAGCTGGCTATATCCTCATAGACTACAATCTCTTCATCATATGTGTAATCACTACTATTTGACGACAGGTTAGAGTTGAGCTGATAGTCTGTTTTGTTGAAAATTCAACTATCTACTCGCACCCTTTTTTTAACTAACATAACATAACATAACCCTGCTAGATTGTAAGAATGAATGCAACATACTTCACTCACTAGCAGGTCTAGCCAGGCCCACAGTGAATATGGGTCGCCAACTCTAACGATGGCCCCACCTGTTATCTCTTCCCTCCACTTGCATCCATGAAGACCAGATCCATGGAGGCCACAAAACAAGGGGCTGAAATCGCCATATACGGGTGTAATACCATATCAAAAATAAAAGTTGTAGACACGAAAAGAAGAACCAAACATCCAGACAGGACAGCAAAAAGCAACACGCATGTCGAGTCATATTTCAATCCCTTAATCATAATATTTACAGGAATCTCAAAATGGACGTAAAGTTTGAAATACTGGACCAGTTTTATAGCTCGTCTTTAAATTTTATGAAGCAATGAGAATAAATCATTATTTCATTAAGGAACAAAGCAAGATGGCGAGAATCAGCTGCTTCGAATCGTAAACATAAATTGTAAGAGACAGTTACTGGACTCATCTCGACTGACGGATTTCTAAATTGCAATAAGGTGGCTTTACTAGCTAAGGTATTCGGTAACGTAACTCCTTCCTTCTGTGAACTCGTAAATTGTAAGAGAGAGATAATTGCTGGGCTGATGGAATCCTACGATGAGGGTTTTCTGAAATTACGCCCAATAAGCAGTCGTCGTTTTTGGTCTGTATTGGTAGTGAGACCTCTAGCAAATGTCGCGACAGCTGATGTCGTACATTTTTTCACAGAACCTCATCTCGATGCTTGAATAACATAGTTGTTCTTGTCAAGTCCGTAATACTGATAACTAGGGAGAGATTTACGAACAGAATTGTCTTTAAATGTTAACGTAAGCATACAAGTCACGCTTTTGCTACGTTTCGTACAAATATTACCTTCTCATATATCTTATTTGATACCAGAAGTAATGCTACCTAATAATAATATAATGGAGCTTTTTCTTTCACCTGTTAGGTGAGTTTTTAGGATTTTTTTTATCCAGTCTAGAGCTGCATGGAGTAAGTACCAAAGCAACCATAACTTTAAACCTTTTGACAGCCAAAACACCACGGAAATCTTTGAAATATATCAACAAATAGCCAATAACAGTCCGGCAAATATAAACCTAACAATACCACTAATAGATGACGTTGCGTCCGGTGTTATCCACAACGAGCCATTGTGGTGGTGAGCTGAACGCTTTACATTGTGCGTTATGGACCGACTACGTGACTGATGGCAGGCCGCGGCAGGAAGTGGACTGTGCGATAGCGATAGTGTAGAGAAACAAAGGGCCACAGCTGGCCAATGATTTGTGTGGTGTGGAAAGAAATTGTTACGGGAGTTTGTGTAGGATAAAGTCTTTAAAATTAAAGTCAAAGACTAGTATTTCAACAAATATCGTTTTGCTGTGTATTTTTATTAAGTGCTGTTTTTATTTGAATCTTTAAGTTCCAACCCCTCTCTTGGTGGTTGGATTGCTCTATTCACGGCTAATTAAAGATTCAGAAAACTTTAGAATTCTTGTATCAGTTGCTCAAGGATTAAGTTAATCCCTGAGCTTTGGTTCGAAAAGCTTTAGACTATAGCTATAGTATACGAATGTAGTCTCTAAACTATAGTATAGAGACTATAGTCTGAGAAGCAGCGATAGCCGAGTGGGAGACCGTAGGACTGCTAAATCAAAGGTCTCGGGTTGGAACCTACGACACACACCTCTGTCAATAAATCGCTAAGATTCGTCTTTTTGAAGATATGTGTGTATTTATCATATAAATTGTCGCTCGCTAACGGTGAAGGAAAACATCGTGAGGAAACCTGCATGCCTGAAAGTGCCCAAGGTGGTGTAAAGTCTACCAATCCGCACTTGGCCAGCGTGATGTAGTATGACAAGTTTAAACTCATCAAAAGATTTCCTCACCTATTAAAAATTATAATATATTTATTATTTTTAATTTTATGTAGGTATCTCTATAACGTATTTTATATAATATGTACTTCTTCTATTTACATATCAATAATTATTCCTCTGTCTAATCTGCACCTACCTATGCTTATCTCTGCACCACCCTAGGTTGACTGTTAGAGAATGCCATAAGGCATTAAGTCCGCCTATGTACTATTTTTATGTGCGATAAGTTAAATAAATAAATAAATGAATAAATCAGGTTATTTCTTAAGAAATGCAGTTATCCAATAGGAGCACAGAGTGTGAAATTAGTACTTATTCTCATCACTTGTCTGCTGCAGTTACATAATGTACACATTACTACCACATCAAGTGTAGTAATGGTGGGTACATTTCCATTTGCCAATATAAGCTGGTCTCGCATTGTTTACACTTCCGATGTACTGCGATACCAGCTTATACTAGCCGTGTGTATTTATCACAGAACTATAGGTCCTCATGACCATTAATCACCGTCGAAGTAAACTGATGTACTCATCAATCACTCTGGCTATCAAACAGAACATTGCAAGAGGTGTGAAATGAATGTCCCCGCCTACTGGTTACAATGTAACTATCATAATGCAAATTTGTAATTTAGGTAGGCCGGTTATGCTTCGAGTGCTTGTTTCACACAAATAATCATTATTTGTGAATACAAGTCTAGAATTCTAGATGACAGTGTCGTTACGGGTATTCAGAAGCCAGAAGTCTGACAACTAGTCTGATCTTCTTCTTCTTCGTCGTGTCGATGGCTGAGTCAAATTTTATTTTGACTTGCCATCGTGGTGAAAGGATTAGCTTATTCGCTTTGCAGAACTCGCGAATTGCACAGGGTGCGCCGGACGTAGGGAATCGTTGTGCACGTCACTCGGGAAGGCTCTGATAGCCCCTTGCGTTGTCTGAAGGCAGTCTCTACGTATAATACTTCTATCTAGCCAAAATCGTTTAAATTAGAAGTTGAGTCCAATGTTATTTATTGGGAAAAGGCTATTCCTGGTAAATATGCTTATAAACTTATATAGCTACAAAGGTTACCTAATGTGAAAGGAACACACATAACGAGTGATATCGTCATAACTCAATCTGTCTGACGCCGTGAGTGTAAATTACTGACAATTTGATGTATACATCAATCACTCCATCACTTAGCCGGAACATTTGCAAGGAGTGTGGCGAAAGGCCCCGCCCTTCTGGTTACAATGTAACTATCATAATGGACCTGGACATAAAGTTGTCTATTTGGAGTGTCCACACTATTAAATAAATAAGACAGGCCGATTATGTATCTGGTGCTTGTTTCACACAAAATTATCACTATTTGTGGATGTAAGTCTAAATGACAGTCGTTATGGGAAGTCAGAAGCCAGAAGTCTGTTTAGCCCCTTGCGTTGTGAAGGCAGACTACCTTAAAAAATCTTTTATTGAGTCAAATTTGTTTAAATTAGTTCCCTTTGTTAATGGAAAAAGCCTATTCCTGGGAAGTAAGCTACTAATGTAATAGCTAAAAAGTCTACCTAATGTGTATCTAGTGATATCGCCAAAACTCATTTCGTGAGTTTTACAGGCAAATTTATGTAAACATCAATCACTCTAGCTATCACTTAGCCAATTTGAGGAGGATAGCGACAGGTCCTGCCCTACAGGTCCGGTCCTGGTTACAATGTAACTATCTTAATGAACATGGACATAATGTTGTCTTTTAGTACGATTAAATAGATTGGGCAGGCCGTTAATGTATCTAACGCCTGTTCCACACCAACGTATCTATCATTATTTTTGTGAATAGCTTGATGGATAGCCGTGTACAGCACATCGCCATAACTCATTTCAACGCGAACACTGTAAATTTACGGATATTGATGTAAATATCAATCATTCTAGTTTTCACTGAGCTGGGACGTTTTCAAGAAATGTGGTGAGAAGCCCCGGCCTACTTGATACAGCTACCTACTGCTTACTCCATCAAGTTCTCTCAAAACAGCTTTATATGAAATTTTCCATATTAAAGCTATATTATAAAAGCCCAGCGAATAAAACATCTATCACACTAGCTATCAATCAACTGGAACATGGACGTGTAACGAATGGCCCCGCCATCTGGTTACAATCTAACTATCTTTATTGTATTAACGTATTAGTACTGACTTTATCCCCCACAAAATATTGGTGTCGCTACCTTCTCACAGTGCACAACTATTTGGCGGCAAGTAGGTGTAAATTTAATTCTAACAATGGTGTTTTCTCCGTCAATCTCGTTAATAAAAGCTCTACCAATAGTCCCGCAAGCTATCAATCAACCGGAACGTGTTACGAATGGCCCCGCCTTATGGTTACAATGTAACTATCTTTTAATGGATGTGCTAGTAACTACCTACTGTTTATTGGTTACGACGTGGGAACTTTAGATACGGACGTTTCTTTAGCTTACGTACAATAGGAGCTTGTACATAACATAATACAATAAGACCATAACTATATTAGGAAGACATAAGGGTTTGGCAGAAGTGTATAAACATCTACATGTCACTGATTATGTTTAGGAGCTTTTAGTTTGTCTGAATGTCTGTGGTAACTTTATTTATGATCATGTTCAAAAAAAAGTTTCCATGTCCTTGCGTCGAAATTGTATGGTACCAATTAGCTATAAACCAGAGTTTCTAGCATAACGAGAGCGAGATAGATTTTGTCGCGTTTTTGTCATATTTTTGTATGAGAAAACATAACAATAAAGCGACGAAATCTTTCGCTCGTTATGCTAGCCTGGCAGGTCTCATTTGGACTACTAAATACTATAACTAGGTGAAACGACAAAGCTGTTAAACCAGATTTCATCGAAAATGATTCATATTATATTATTTATGAAAATCTGTCTACTCAGCATTGTCGTCTTTTACTCATATCTATTTATGGCTACGTCCCTAATACTCCTCAAATATACCACCTTCAATAAACTTTGCAATTTTACTTATTTTTGGAGAACCCAACCACCCCTTGTGAAGGAGCATTTTTAGACGCAATTAATTTAATATTTTTTAAGAAGTACACTCCTAACACATAATCTTCACTATTTTAATTATTTTAAAAATGAAAATGTACAGTTGGTTAAATAATGAACGGTAACCTTTTAAAAATAATGTTTCACAGAAAAGTCTACTAATAAGAATGTGTAAAAAAAGTATAATTTAGTATGCCCTTAAACAGATATTTTTCTGGACGTACTCAATAAATTTAAATCATCATTACATTTTAGAATCTTCATAGTTGTAAAACTAATTTAATTTAGTTACCTAATATGCTACATTTAATGATATAATTTAGTTGTTAAATTCCTTTAGTTCTTTGTTTAACATACTACCTTTCTTGTTGAAGCTATTTTATTGAAGTGCTGTGTACAGATATTATTGGGCTATCCGATTAACATATATTTTTGCATTTAAAACATAATTATAGTATCTGCTTCTGTACCTTCTAAATAAAATAACGGTAAAACAGTGATTTTTCTACTTATAACTAGTTTTCCAAGGCCAAGACACTTTATTTTATCGCAGTCGGCTAAAAAAAAACAAAAGAAAAGCCTTGCTTAAACCATTAAGTGGCTTTTAGCCAATCACAGTCGACTATTTTTTTCTTTTTAAGGTCATTGAACATTTTCCTCACATTTAACGTTTTATTCTTGGAAGCTGAATACCAGAGATTAACAGGTTATTTGTTCAGGAAACAAAATTTATGGCGTCGTAAACAAGTAAATTATAGACTTACAGAATGTTGTATTTTAATATGACAACACAAACAAAATGGCGTTTGTAGTTATCATAAACTGGTATGAATCATATTGACCAAGGCTTTTAGTACCTATTACTATCTGTGCTTACGACAAAGAGCTTACAAACATGATTTGATAACTAAAAGGGCAATACGGTCTAAAAACCGCTTAGGATAATAATTAATAACTATTTTTAACAAATTTAGTTTTCTTTTATAAGTAGGTTTTTATTGATATTTTTACAATTCATAAATAACCTTTATTAAACAAAATAAGAGAAATACCTATAGACTTTAAAATTAAATTCTTTAAATTTAAACAAAGAAAAAAAAATTGGTCGAATGTTGATCTTGGAAATGCTACTTTATTTTTTGTTTTGTTTTTCGTTAACTTCTTATCGTAATAAATTTGTTACAATTATTTCATACCTAGCCTTAAGACTGGTTACTATAGTTCCTAAACTTAGAATTTATAATGATTCGAATTACTTTTTAGTATTTTATATCTATTACCGTGGTTGACTATAATTGGTACAACACTGAAACCACAACTATAATATTCAATGTTGTTTATTGTTATTTATTATAATATTGTGTATGTAACGTTGACAATCGATAAATAAAATTTAACTAATAGATCCAAGAAGATAAACGTAGTGTAAGATTCTCTGCGAAAGGACATCGCCATCTAACCCTAGCCGATATTTTTTTCCATCTTGTCCTTTTTTTACTAGGTAAGTACATACATAAAACCATTCAATATCGCACAAATACTAAAAAAATGTACATAAAAAGAGGCGTGACGGCCAAGATGGCGTCGCAATTAAAATATGAAACGAATATTAATTTCCGTCACGTTGCCGTTTATGCGGCTATAAAGTGCATAATGAAATTCCAAGTAGAAAATATGGCTTTTCGTGTTTTCTTATCTAGACATTCGTGTCTACAAAAAAGTAAAAGAATAGAAACTTTATTTCAATTAGCTACTGATTTATCGCATGTTTTATACCACTGAAGTAAAGTGAAATATGGTATACTTAAGAAATTAGTTTTATATAATATGTAGATAACTATCGTACAAATTTTCTGAAATATCTTCATTGTAGGTACAGACATGGCGAAATTACATTTTTTTGCAATTATAATTATAAAATTAAAGTTAAAAACAGATTACGATGACTTTTTATTTATTATTGATTTTCCTTTATTATGTTGTGTAGTATAATTATTCTCTAGTTTACTCAAGCTAATAAGCTACAAGATTTCAAGAAACTACTTTTTTACGTATAGTTCGCATATTATTATAATTATAAATAAAATCCACGGTTAATTGCTAAGAAAATGAGTTAACTTATAAGGTATGTAATGTAAATATCCTTCATCCTATCAGACCAATATAACCGGCAAGTTAGTATGTTTGTTACTTTACGATAAAACGGATGGCTCGATTTTTATGAAATTTGTCCAACGGGTAGCTTTTAACTTGAATAAACACAAGGTTAATTATAAACATACCACGTGGAGCCGCGAGTGGAAACAAGCTAAATATAAACTGTTAAATAATAATGTGCCTTTTATCTCTTTGGCCTAGTATATATAAGCAAATATACGGCGATAATGAGACTTCGTTCTGGTCACATCCCATTAAATGAATTTGCTCATCCCATGTGTAAATCAAATTCTCATAATTGCGCCGAATGTGATGATAGCATGGGGGACGCCTATCATATTTTGATGGAGTGTGTACTTAGCGAAGTAGAAAGAATGGACTTTGTAGCAAAATCAGGAACTGATCTGTATACAGTTAGAATATGTAATAATATGTTGGCTCTTCCTTTTTTGAAGGAGGCCGAAATGTTAGTTAATTTAGTTAATATTGGTATACAACGTAGGCGATAAGTCCCTGAATGTAAGTGCCTTGTCGAGGGTGGCTAATGATTAAACCATCTACAATTAATGAATATTAAAAAAAAGAATATATAAACAGCGATAGCTTTCTCATTCTCACACCATTTACAAAACACAACACACATTGTGTACCACCGGCCTGCCTACCTCCAATAAACAAGAAGACAGTACACACTAACATTTACTAGAAATCATTAATACCTGTCAAGCTACAAAACTCCACCCGTTCGCGCTTACACACAGAACAACCTAAAAACCTGGACTGAAACACTTAAAATTGAGCTTTAGTACAAAGCAATAGAGGTTATAAGGTAAGTAAGAAGAGTAGTTGTTTTTCGATTCCCTGTATAATCGCCAGTGATCGCATGTCCCGCCTACGGACAATAAAAGCTATGTACGGGTATTTTTTTATGTATTTTGTTGTCTTAGACTTACTCGTTCGTCTAGTATTTGTAGGGTAGTAGGCTTACGTATTAAGACAAGCTTTTCCCGCTAAAATGTAGGCAATTTAAGATGTATATTGAGTTAAAGCATTGGGGCTGGGAGGGGGTGCAAAGTGGTGCGCTTGCACCCCCTATGAAATCAAAGAAGCATCTTTATTTGTCGTCACACACTTGATGGAATAATTGTTGCGTAATATCGGTAGAAGTACACCCCTCTGAAAAGATATGTTTAAATTTGCACCCCCCAGCTCTTTTTATGTGTATGCCTCTGTAACAACAAAACCTTTTGCACTTCCAAAATCGCGGCTGGAGACTATGGTGGTCAACCCGCGTCCACTAATGCTTCAAAAGATTCAAACGTAACTTCGGAAAAAAATAAAATTAAATAGTTATGAACCACGTAGCATCGCATCAAAGTTAGCTTACTATTATATATAAATGCTATTATCAAACAGCATTTAAAATAAAAGCTCTTCAATAAAATGTGATATTGTGTAATTACTGACACGCTATTGAGGAAATTATAACACTTGAAGAAAAAGTTAAACGAACTAAAGCTATCATTAAAAATAAATATTATTAAAACTTTACGGCATTTCCAACACTTATAGTATGAAACTATCAACACAGAAATAATCGCATAACTTTTTAAACGACTTACTTTAATTGCGTTTGATTACTTCATAATTAGAGGATCAACTCTTTATATAAGTATTTACAGAAATAAATAATTTTAATCATAGCCGTGTAGTGTTATTTTCAGTGTATTTATAGTTTCCATTATTTTTACGATTTATGTGAGCTTGTTCCATCGAAGGTAAGTGGCTACAAATAATTGCAGGTCGCTTTTCGAAGTGCTAGTAAATTCAAGACCAAACTACTCCATGGGACTTGATACTGTAATTCACAAATAGTTGAAGCATATCAAAAGTCTAATTGGAAAAATACACTGAAAATAACACTACACGGCTATGATTAAAATTATTTATTTCTGTAAATACTTATATAAAGAGTTGATCCTCTAATTATGAAGTAATCAAACGCAATTAAAGTAAGTCCTTTAAAAAGTTATGCGATTATTTCTGTGTTGATAGTTTCATACTATAAGTGTTGGAAATGCCGTAAAGTTTTAATAATATTTATTTATATTTTAAATTTGTGAACAAAAATATAAATATATTTATAATGATGTTCATTTATATTTTTTTCCTATTTATATATCACTAGCTGTTACCCGCGACTTCGTCCGCGTGGATGTCGTTTTATGAACAAAAAATGCTAAAGGTAACAATGTCAATATAACAATAGTAGGTACAACTCATGCACTTAAGGTGGGGTTATGCAGACTCCGCCGATTGTGAATGCGGTGTCAGTCCCCAAACGATGGGTCACCTTCTTACATGCCCCATAAGTCCCACCACCTGTACCATAGATGACCTGTGGAGCGCCACCGATAATGCCGTTCTTGTAGCAAAGTTTTGGTCAAACAAAATTTAAATATTGAGCTTTTCCATGTGTTTTCCATTGACAGGCAAAGAAGAAGAAGAACCTATCTATTACCAAACCGACCAAAACAAATATACGACAAAAACTCAAGGAAAATAATATTCAAACAAATCAAAACAGACAAATAGGAACAACTCATGTAGGTACCTACTTCGAAACTACTTCAAATTTCGACATAATAGAAATTGCGACACGTGCGTTCGAGCCAGCCCGTAGAGTTTAGCGTAATGTTAAATATCAAAATTCACCCAGTTGTTTTTAAACTTAGCGCTTTCAAACAAACAAACTTTCTCCCGCAATTTCATCTGTGTGGTAGGTACATCAATAAAAAAACTCAATAACAGAAAATAAAATTCCTACCTACCTAAATAAACCTATTTCTGATAATAACTAATCTAAACTCAATAAATAAGCAAAATCCCTATAAACTAATATCTATACGAATGTCTTATCCTACCTAACAGTATTATAAAATAACCTACGGTCACTACGTACAATATCAAATATACTACCTATACCAATACTTTAAAATTAAAATCTATACAGTACGACTTATATAAAAATAAACCTTTCGGTTTATCTTTATAAGTCGAACCGCAAATATAAGTTTGTCATAGGTCATTTATAACCTACGACAAACTTAATTTTGCGGTTCGGGAGCAAACCGCAAAGTTAAGTTTGTATTTTATTGTATATTATTACCTACTACGACCTATTAGATTAAAAATACCCTATTAGGGAAAAAAGGAAATAAAAGCAAATCGGATTTTTTTAAAGTAAAGGAAACTATCTAACCTACTTATAACTATAAACTAAAAGATATATCAAGTATGAACAAAATGAACAAAATTAATTTACAGGACCTAATTAATAAAAAACACTTAAAAAGTTATACGAAACAATAAACGAAATACTGGATCGAAAAATGTAATTCTCTATAGCGCAAATTTGTCTAATCGCATGCGTCCGACAACGATGCCTGCCGCAAATGCCACAACACTTCGGCGAATGTACGCGACTACGACCGACGGCAGCGGTGGTGATGCAGAGCATTCGTTAAAAGGAATTTAAACTTCAAAAGCGACTGATTTCTTATCAAGTATACTTAAATATAAAGTTTCATGGTTTTATCTTTTAAAATTAAGAAATCCCATACAAACTTTCAACCTCTATTTCAACCCCTTCATCCCTTTTTTTTTTTTTAAAAAGTAGCCTATGTTCTGTCTCAGGGTCTAAAGATTGTCTGTACCAAATTTCATCAAAATCGGTCGCGAGGTTTAAGCAGGAAAGCGTAACAGACAGACAGACAGACAGACAGACAGACAGACAGACAGAGTTACTTTCGCATTTATAATATTAGTTAGGATTAGGATTAGGATAGTACGCATTGTAGTTTTGTAAAAGTTTAATTTAAAAAAACAATTAAATTTTCAATACCTTATGCACCTACCCAAACATACCTTTGCACCACCTTAAGATAGACTGGTAAAAAATGACCTTGGCATTAAGTTTGCCTTCGACACATGTATATGTGCGAGAAGTTAAATAAATAAAAATAATAAAATAAAATATATGTTGTATAGCACAACCAGTGGAGTATTTTCGGAAAACGTCAATTAAATTTAGTTATTTGTCGTAAAAATTAATAGAAAACTTTCTGTTACTGATTCTAAACAAACTATTTTCAAGGTTCTGATAAAATTAAAATTATGTTGTATTTCATTATGATAGGTTACATTTTAGATTAGTTAATCCAAAGCTTTAACTATGTATGTATATCATTATGTGTGTACTAACTGTGATCAAAGATTTCTAGTTACATAGTTAAGTTGTCCTGAAATTACTGACACCAGAAAAGGCATAGCGACGAATCTGAAATAATTTGGTGTTATCTATGAACTGTAGTTGTCACTTCTTCCTTAGAGCCCCCGCAGACCACAGACTTTTTATCGGCCGATAGTTTGGTCGGGCTCTTGATCAGTACTCAGATGTAAGCAAGTGCGCACACTATGACGATTTGGTATCGGCCAATAAAGAAGTTTGATGGGCTTCCCGATTCAATTCAAACTAAACTGTCGGCAAACTATCGGCCGACCGTATAATCAGTATTGGCTCCCTACCACACGCGCACACACGACGATTTTTTAGTCGGCCGATCTATCACTAAAGATAGGATGCACCCAATACTCTCGGGCTCTCTTTTTAATTTTCTTCCTCCGGTGTATCAGAGCAATAATAACAATTCTATGCAATGTTTTATTAATTTTCATTGTGCGGTGCGACCACTCTTTTCAACAGTTGGTTAAGACTGTTGGATAGTTTGCGCACTCATCACCGACTGAACTGTTTAGTTGGTTCGGTGTGCGTAGTAGCAGGCCAACCCGACTAAAATATCGGCCGATAAAAAGTCTGTGGTCTGCGGGGGCTCTACGAGGATCCCTTTTTTCGTAATATTTTTTTAATAACCACAACCATAACACGTTACGAATTTTTTTTTCGCGTACTTATTAGTCATTTAGCTTACTACTTCGCTTTGCGTAAGTATAATTTCGTATAATTATAGTAATAATTAGGGATAATTATTTTACGTATAGAGATCAAAATAAATTTGTTATGAGTCAAAATAGGTAGTGTAAAAATAGTTGTAAAAATAGTGCAGTGGACCACCTCTAAGCCGGAACGTATTTATTTTACATACAAAAAGTATTTTGTTGAATTAGGATAGTATAAAATAGTATGGTAAAAGAAAATCAAGGCAAATGACTATTATGCCTTATAAACATTATGACTAACAATACTTATGCGTGAAGTATTTATGCTAAAAAAAATGCGAATAAAGTTAAACCAATTGAATATTATGCGTAACTATCATTAGCCGAATGAAGGTACACAAAGTTAAATTATACCAAAAAAAACTGTTCAGGTTTTATATTTGCTTTGTGTTCATTACTGTTCATACAATTTTGCCCGATTCAGCAATTTTTTTTTTCTTTATACTACGCCCACAGCGAACGAACGTGTAGTCCACCTGATGGTAAGTGTAGTACAGCCCATAGACATCAACAATCCACATAAGCAGATTATAGATGCGTCGCTGCAGCTGAGGACTACGGTGTTATGCCTCATGTGCCAGTAATTTCAGGGCCTGATCTCACACCCAAACCGGAACACAGTAATGGAAGCACTACTATTTGGCGGCAGGTTAAAGGTGAGACGGTGTTGCTGCCGCCCTCGAGCTCATTCACAAGAGCTCTACCACCAGTCACCAGCATGTTGCATGTTTAATGCTTGCCGGGCCATAAAACTGAGATAAACTTAACTTAAACCTCCGGCAGTGTCAGCTCCAATGAAAACTTTTAACGACCGCTATGAAACTCGCAACCTCCCCTACTACTTATCGCAATTATTTATTATATAATAATTTAAGGAATAAAATCTAGGTAGGATAAGTGAAGTAAATCCCTGCATCGTCAGTATTTATTTGTTTACTAACATTTAAGGAATGTATCTAAGAAAGAAAGAAACTGTTTTAAAAAAATAATAGTTGTATGGCACAACCAGTGGCGTTTTTTCGGCAAACGTGAAATAATTTTAGTAATTTAAACTTATAGAAAGGATTCTATTACTGATTGATTATGAACATCAGTGTTATGGTAAAAGGTTACATTTTAGATTCGTTTATGCAAAGTTTTAACTATGAATATTATAGCATTCTGTGTTTGTACTAACTGTTATCCAAGTATTCTAGTTGCATAGTAAAGAAAAAAGTTAAAATTTCTGGCATTGGAAAAGGCATATCGACGAACCTGCAATAATTTGGGGATATTCATGATCTATAATTGCCACTTCTTTTCTTGGGGATCCTTTTAGTCGCATGATTAAAATACATAATTTCTGAAGTAAATCTCTGCATCGTCAGTACTTATTTATTTACTAACATTTAAGAAATCTATCTAAGACAGAAAGAAAACTGTTTTTATTTCACACTAAGATACATATATATTAAATACAAAAAAAAACTTAATAATTCACGTTAGTTAAGTGTGGAAATAATGTTGACCACTCGCTACAATGCTGCGGTACTAACATTGCTGATTGCCACCAGCAGCCGATGTTCAGGCGTGGCGTCTAACATATCTATCTAGATTCTAATACTAGATCTATTCTTTCTTTTCTTTTACGTCATCGTGTTAAAGTAAAAATCGCAAAACGACTACATTGAATCTAGCTTCGTAGTTCTGAAATTCAGAGCACTTATCTTTCTATCAGGAAACGCATTATAAGTCAACACAAAACTAAAACAAATAGGAAAGATTATAATAAATAAATAAATATTAATAAATAAATATTTCACAACTGACACACAACGCCATCTAGTCCCAAACTAAGCAGAGCTTGTACTATGGGTACTAGAATAACTGATACTAATACATATATACTTTTCTTTTGTAAATACATACTTATTATACATAGAAACACCCAGACTACGACAAACCCTTCATGCACACAAAGATTTGTCTTAAGTGGGAATCGAACCCACGACCTCGGCGTCGCAGGCAGGTACACACTACCCACTCCGCCATCCTGTCGTCAATAATAAATTTAAACATACGATAATTTACGATACGATCTAGACACGGCAGTGTGTCAGCCAAGATCGCAAAGGACTCCGCAATCGGTTACAATCACAAATATCTCCAGACATTTTCGACCCTCAATACTGGAATCTATGAAGACAATGCACTTAGAATGTGCTATTGTTTACCTTATATAGACCATCAAGAAAGGTGTTGAATTTGCCTATCGTGTTCTATCATTTAACTGCCTCGTTGATGTAGTGGTTAGCGTATGGGACTTCTTACCGCGTGGTCTCGTGTTCGATAAGAATTATTTAGGATTTTTTCGCCAGGAAATACTTGGAAGCATCGAAAAAGGCAAAAGGCTCAATCCCTTATAACTTGGACCCTCTAGGACAGTGATGGCGAACTTTTGGCACCCGTGCCGGAGATGGCACGCAGCTTAAACATTTTGATACGCGAATTCCTTGAATTGGGCACGTCGTGGCCTCATAATTCTTTGTTTTTATAAAATAATGGCACGTGAATCAATAAAGGTTCGCCATCACTGCTCTAGGACCTAACATAACAGGTGAAATTTGGATGACCACTGCCAGTCCCTTCTAGGACTACCTACCCATACCCGATTAATAGGCGATTATTTATAAATTTATTTTGTCTATCTTTTAACTTTGCCCTGGGCAATTCGCTAGTTCTGCAAAGCGAATTGGCTAATCCTTTGACCACGAGGGCAAGTCAAAATAATTTTTGTCTCAGACATCGACACGACGAAGAAGAAGAACTTGCCTTTGGATCGAGAACCGATAGTAGTAACGTACACGTACAATATTGCGGTTAACCGTATGCAGAGGCCACGATTGCCTCGCTCCAACTACAGTAGCCTCTGTAAACTACTCTGTGCCAATATTGTGTGTACTACTGTGCTGGTTGATCGGTGTGAGCTTGGTTTAGATAGCTGCCGTGTTAAGAGAAGTGAGAAGGGTTAGGCCATAGTCCACCACGCTGGGCAAATGCGGATTGGTAGACTTCACACACCCTCGAGTACTTTTTAGGCACTCTCAGGCATGCAGGTTTCCTCACGATGTTTTCCTTCACCGTTAGCGAGCGATAATTTATATAATAAATACACACATATTTTTGTAAACGAGTGTATTTAAGATGTTGAAGATACTGAGTGATGTCGTCGTTCTAAGTTATCAAAAAAAAGATCTAGATATATGTTAATAGTCATGGGCAGAAATATTTATTTAAAATTTTCAGTTTATATTTAACTTAATTGATGTTTAAAACAATTTTGACAAAAAAGCTACGAACAAACATGCATTATAGTATTTTAGGTATTAATTGTCGATGAAAATAGATACAAACTTAATAATATTAAAGTTACGTTGGTATGAAAAAACGGCGTTCAGGAGTCAAACGACAAGAGAGTAAAACTGGTGCAAGAAAGGAGCCTCCCCGAGTGACGTACAAAACGATTACCTACGTCCGGCGCACCCTGGGCAATTCGCGAGTTCTCCAAAGCGAATTGGCTAATCCTTTCACCTCGATGGCAAGTCAAAATAAAATTTGACTCAGCCATCGACACGACGAAGAAGTAAAACTATCAAGTATTACCGAATGTAAGTGTAAAGCATTAAGTAGAAAGTGATAATGCTATAGCTATCGTTTCTTACAATAAGTAAACAATCCACCATACCGAGATATTTTACAATCGTATACTACAATTACAATAGAGTATTACTATACAAGTGTTTATCAATATAAACAGCGATGTGTCACACACTATTGTCTGATATAAATAACATAATAATGATGCAACTATTACCTAACCCCTTTCAAAGAATATCATCATTAGAATTTCTATTAAAATTGAATGAATGGTCAACATTTATACACATATTTTTAAAGAAAGGTTAAAACTTATAACAATAAGATAGATTACTGGAAGCTCAGATACCAGATGTCGCTATATATTACGGGTGGTTTTGAAAGGGCGCGAAGAGTGAAGTTTTTCGTACAAAATGGCTGGTAGAATCCAAGCAGAGAAGGTAGGCTGGAGGAATTTCCGAGGCACTAATATTTCAGCTGTCTTACAATTATGACAAAATTGTACGTCAGTATTCTAAGGCAGATAGATATACCTAACCATAGAGCGACTAAAGCTCAAGACGTAGTCAACCAAGACTGCGTCCACTCTTGTGGGTTGATATGACACATATATGGATCTGTGACATTATCTATAGAAGTTTTCTTCATTGACTTAAATTAACTAAAATTAATGATGTTACACTCTCACGCACGTTCTTATTAGTATTTATGAAAGAAACTAATAAATTTAAAATGGCTTATTGACAATGACTGTCAATAAGCCATTTTAAATTTATTAGTTTCTTTCACTACTAATTTTAAACGCAAAGACCGCCTTGTAATTCCAAATGCAAATAAACCACAAAATAAATAAACACATTTTTTTTACATTGAGTAGAGTAAAGTATCTGCTATTGCTATTGTAATAAGTTCGATTATGGTGTGAAATAGGTGTAATTAAACGGAGGAATGTATTTGGATTGGTCGATAGTCCGATAATAAATTTTGATGGCCTAGTTTTATAGCGGTACAATAAATCGATAACATTAACAAAATCCGTATAGAATGGAGAAGCAAATAATAACAATTTGACAAACGGATTGTTTTCGCTGTCGGTGCTATTTAAGCTTACAGACGAATGTTGCTATGATTTTTCTTGCGTAAGTTTATGCAAAGGACTGACAATCAACGACGATATAACTATAAAATTCGTATTAAAATTGGCAATTAGTTATGTTAACGTCGAGACAATTTTTTAGACGTATGCTCGAATAGTTTAATGAGTTAATACTGATAATATTGTCAATATTATTGCGTGTGTGCGGATAGCCAGTTAGCCATACATTTATATTGGCTGGGCACCCTCACCAAAAAACAGTTTTACTCTAATAAAGCTCACCTAAAATAGCTTGATTGTCGCTATTTGTCATATTTCAGACAAAAATGTTTGCCAAGTTATATGCTAGTAATGTAATAAAATAATAAATAATAGCAGCCCTGTAGGCTGTATCTAATACATGTCTCTCTACTAAGCTCGGGCCTTTCTCATGATAAGAAGGGTTAGGCCATAGTCCATACCAACCAGCTACGGTGGCCTCTTGCCGGAACCCTTAATTTTTCAACTGTATGTAACGTCTTTTCGTGACGTCACGTTCATCCATTTGTTTCTACCATAAGTAGGATTCAAATCAACATGGCGAAGTTAAATTCAGCACAAATGTTGTAAAGAATGAACGCGTACGTTAGGTATATCAACCTCTTATTGATTATTTTCATAGCTTTTAGCTATGCTTAGCAAATTATACTAAGAAACAGTTGAAAAAGATATGAAGACCGGCAGGATTTGAACCTGCGACCTTCTGCACACCGGGCACTCGCTTTACCAACCAGTTACGGTCGCCTCTTGCCGGGACCCCAACTGTTCCTTAGTATAATAAATAAATATTTCACAACTCACACACAACGCCATCTAGTCCCAAACTAAGCAGAGCTTGTACTATGGGTACTAGAATAACTGATACTAATACATACATTTACTTTTCTTTTGTAAATACATACTTATTATACATAGAAACACCCAGACTAAGACAAACCCCCATGTTCATGCACACAAAGATTTGTCTTAAGTGGGAATCGGACCCACAACCTCGGCGTCGCAGGCAGGTACACTACCCACTCCGCCATCCGATCGTCATATATAGTATAATTTGCTAAGCATAGCTAAATGCTATAATATTCATTCGCACCAGCCCTACAGTCTCCTCCAGACCTTTTACGATCGCCACTGATTATTCCACAAACGTTTAATAGAGACAAAGGCGAGAATAAATTCCATGACAGGTGTGACTCGCGAAAAATTTCTCTGAATCGCTTAGCATGGTAATGAAATCATATGCACGCATGCATATGCCATCGTACATCGTTTAATATCGCCATAGGAATTTCAATATGGACGCCGATGCGGTAGGTTGCTTTGATTCGACTTGGGCTTGTACTTTGCCGATAAAGTATAAACCATTTAAACCATTTATTCACCACACATTATTTTACATTTACAAAAAATAAAAACACAAAAATATAAATAGTACACAGAAAATGTGCGGCAATGGATCTAGCTCAGTATTTGCTGCGCGCAATGCACAGCACTGATTTTCAGCTAGTCCCTGCCAGAAAAAACTACACAGTAGATAAACGATCTTTTTGTTTGACTAGATCTAAATTTTAAGTACTCATAAAAGACCGTTTAATTTATGAGACAAAACGGTGAAATACTATTAAATAAGATTTCACTTTTCTTAGCTTTATTACAATTGAAATTGACAAAAATCTACTAAAAGAAAGAAAAAGTTAATGACATAAATAAATAAATATTCCACAACTCACACACAACGCCATCTAGTCCCAAACTAAGCAGAGCTTGTACTATGGGTACTAGAATAACTGATACTAATACATAATAATACATATATACTTTTCTTTTGTAAATACATACTTATTATACATAGAAACACCCAGACTAAGACAAACCCCCATGTTCATGCACACAAAGATTTGTCTTACGTGGGAATCGAACCCACGACCTCGGCGTCGCAGGCACACACTACCCACTCCGCCATCCGGTCGTCCATATATAAGATAACATCACGCTTATATTACCCAGAACGGTATGCCAGAGGTGTACAACACTCACTTTTCACCTGTTATGTTTAGGTCCCATGGGATGGGAGGGTAAGAATCGCCATCCACTGATGGAATAACAAATAACACTGCCCGACTCGGGAATCGAACCCGAGACCTCGTTAATGAGGTAATATGTGGAAATATGGTGGTCCATATGGAAATCCTTAAATAGACTGAGATCCCAGGTTGGCCGCTGCAGACAAAATATGGCAAAATGGGGTATTATTGGACCAGAACAAACGCAGTGCGATTGCGGTGCACCTCAGCAAACAATGAATCACTTACTTGAGTGCCCCAATTGCCCTGATAGCTGCTCGTTGGATGACCTAAACAAGGCTGCAGAGAACGCTATTACCGTGGCCACGTACTGGGCTGGGGTTATATAAAACTTTGTCCATTGAAACGAAAAGAAGAAGAAGAATGAGGTAATAATTTTCACGATAACTCTCATAATGAAAGTATTTCTCTTCACAATAATCTACCTACCATAAAGTCCATAATATTAATCGTCGTTAAAAATTCAGCACACACAATCAGAATTAGAACAGGAAGTTGATGTCCGAAAATCGTTTAACGCCTCGATACTCAAAGTCGATTAAAATTCAAGAGATATCACGACACAAAATTCATTGAAATCATTTAGGTCTAATTTATTCCAAGCAAGCGTAGATGATTTCTGACAGCCAGTACTGAGAAGTAATTGCGCGAATTTGACACCGGACGAACAGACGGACTGTTTATAAGTCATTTAAGTATATTTACATTAGGATTTAATAAAACAATGCGTCAATAAGTAGGTAACAAATGGTTCTCACATCCTTGATTCAGATAATTTCCGCTATAGTTAGTACATTGCTACGTGTATTGAATTGCTTATCGGTTCATCACCTTTGTTCCCGTTGTGTCACACCATTTTGTGTAACACTGTTACCCATTGGTAAAAAAATTACCGATTAGTAACACTGTTACTCAAAGCCACATTTTTTTTCCCTTTGAGTGACAGTGTTACTCAACAGAACGCTGTGTTCCCGTTTAGTAACACCTTTTTGTGTAAAATCATTGTTCATATACATCGTGACTTAATAATATGCGGTGGGACCACAACAATCTAGACTCAATAATTACAATAAGGAGTTGTTGTGTCCTATTCCGTTGTTCCTAATTTGTTCGCACTTAGAATATTTACTCGTTAGATTATTAATGTCTCGATGGTCTAGTGGTTAGCGTATGCGCCTCTCACCGCGACGTCTCGAATTCGATTCCAGGACGGGCAAAGTGTTATTTGTGAACTTTCCATCACGAAATTTACAATAGCAGCACGGAGTTGGAATTGTGCCCGGTGGATGGCGATAGGCTTACCCCATGTTTCATGGGACTTAAACATAACAAGTGAAGTGTGGGTGTTGTACACCTCTGCCCTTCTGGGTAATATAGGCGTGATGTTGTGTTAGAATATTTAAGAGGATAATATTGAATTCTAATTAGCGAGTCTGAGTATGAAACTTAATCCAAAAGGTCTGTTTGCCATATTAACACTTAATGTAAAGGCTATCCACAAACATGCAATATAATAATTTGAATATTATCAATATTTTTTTTTTATGCTTCGCCCACAGCGAACGAACGTGTAGTCCACCTGAAGGTAAGTGGAGTACAGCCCATGGACATCAACAATCCACAAAAACAGATTATAGATGCGTCGCTGCAGCTGAGGACTAAGGTGTTATGCCTCATGTGCCACTAATTTCAGGGCCTGATCTCACCACCAAACCGGAACACAGTAATGGAAGCACTACTATTTGGCGGCAGGTTAAAGGTGAGACGGTGGTGCTGCCGCCCTCGAGCTCGTTCACAAGAGCTCTACCACCAGTAAAATAGAAAATAGTACATTGTCTAGTCAAAGCTTTATAAAAACCACTCAATACGCGAAATATTGTCATTAATATTACGGGCTAGCTTGGCTCGCAGGTTTGCGCGATGTACTACACCTGTAAAGGTGACGGCTAAAGTTTAGTATATGGACCGTCGAGTTGGGCAACCAAATTTTTTTTGCAGAAAGGCCTAGGCCTATGGAGTCTTTCTGCAAAGTTTCAGGCTGCGGAGATTCGTAGTTTTTTTTTAAAAATAATTAAATATCCAAAAATTTTCACTACTAAAATGTCATTTGCGGTGACATTTGATTTTCCTACGTTTAGTTTCATAACTTTCATACTAAGAACAATAAATTTATTTAATAATGTTTATTTTTATTGTATATTCCTGTTTAATAAATACACAAAGTGGTGTTAATATGAAATAATGCGAGTTTATAATAATAAAAAGTATATTAATGTGTTTTAAATAAATAAAAAAGTGAAATTTGTGAAGTAACGAAACGCGCAAATCGCGACGCCATTTTGTTTTGTCACTACATGAGTATTGTCAAATGTCAACTTCAGTCATTGTTTGTGAATCAACTTTTATTCATTTAAGCATCATTTAATTTTATCAAAAATTCATTATTCAAATTAGTAGGTTAGGTTAGGTTAGAACTGCGACCATAACACAGAATCTGGGTGTACCCACATTTATCGACGCGGGATCGGCTTAGGCCGAGCGCGTATCACCACACTACTCGACAGCGCCGAACGGATGCGATCAGCTAATCGACAAACGGCTCGTTTCGCCGTCGGCCGGTGTCGCGTCGCGTCGGCCGGGTCGAGCCGATGCGAAAGGTATTAGTAACACTCTTATTCCGTCGGCATAAAGACTTTTTTGACCGGCGTTAGCCGATTCCGCGTCGATAAATGTGGGTAGATCCTCTATCTGTGTGATACTCTGACCCCTTTCTGAATCGACTTTAATTCATTTAAGTAAGCATCATTTAATTTTATCAAAAATTTACATACTATAGGTTTAGCATGAAACATGATATTATGGTTAAAGTTTAGTGTATGGATCGCTTTATATTTTAAGTTAGCCTAACCTCCTAACATATTTTTTCATTTTTCTCAAAAATGGGGGGGCTCCGCACCCCCCCCTTTTGGGGGAGATTACCTACCCCTCCCCTCCCCCCCTCCACCCCTCCGCACCCTCCAATTCAACGGTCCATATACTAAACTTTAACCAAGGTGACGTTATTTAAGGCGTATTGCCAGTCGTTTTACACGTGTAGCCTGTGGACCAGCTTTACACAGCGGACGTACAGCGCACTGCGCGTCCAATACAACAATGCCTTCAGGATACTGTTGAGGCTGCCTCGGTTCTGTAGTGCCTCGACTATGTTCGCTGAGGCGCGGACGGATGACTTTTTCGCCATCATAAGGAAGCGAAGCGCTTCACTATTAAGTCGCCTACGAAGTAGCTCTAACAGACTCTTGAGGGTATGGGCTGAGCGGTGGGATCTACCCCTTGTGCGAAGGTGGATGCAGCTTCACTGTGGCACCTATACTCGTATTTTTTTAATGTTGCGTGTCTTAATTTTATTTTTATTTATTGAGAATGTTAATATTAATATGGTCAATTAAAATTTTATTTTACTCATTTAATTTAATCTAATCTTACTATTTAATTTTCAATTTTTAACTGTATTATTATTATTATTATTATTATTATTTTATGACTATTTTAATGTGTATGTTTTTGTTTTAATCTGATAGTAATCTTATATGGACTATGTCTGAAATAAATAAATGAATTGAATTAACATTCCTTTATAGATAAGTCGTAAGTGTAAAAATGCCCTAGCATTCGTCAATCTACACCAATATTAAATCTAATGCCGTCTTCGCTGTGTGCCGTTTTCCGTCAAGCGTCTGGAGCCGGCTTTAAACAAATAAATTTTGGAGAACAAAACGTAATTCAAACTAATTCCCTGTTAATTAACAATTAACTAAATTACAACCTTGTAACATAGTCACATAATGTAAATACAGTCAGCACCATAAATAAGTGACAAGACGAACGATTTCATTAAGTTTAGTTAGTTGAGCTCACGGGACATTCCTGAACATGTTTAGTTGAACATGTAGGGGCATTCCTGGCTGGTTTAGTAGGTTTCTTGCACTGCTTTATGGGGCGGATAGGCTCAAAGGCAGGACATACAGACAGGATGATCGCGGTAATTTTGTTTCATGTGAAACGTATACGACACATCAATTTATACAAAAAAAAATCAATATCATCATATTATTGATCACAAATAAAAATATGCGTAAATTTTAGTCTTCGTCATAATCGGTATTGTTGTATTCGAAACTATATTTGACTAAAGTAAGACTTTTATTTGATTAAATAACTAACTATAAGTAGACAAGAACTATTATTTGGCAAATCCGCTGAAATACACAAAAGAACTAACGAATTTATGTCTTATTTTGTGTAAACCATGCAAATTGTCCTAACAGCTTAATTAACAGAGTTATTTATGGGAAAACTAGGTTAATTATATTAATATCATTCACTCTGACCTCGGAAATATGTTTCAAATCATTAACCTTTGATTTAATAAGCGGGAACCCAACCTTTTATTGTTCTCCAAGTACCTGACATTATCCAGAGCTATAGCCTTCCGTCCACCACATTCTCCGTGTGTCGTCTCAGATAAAGGCATTCAAACTAATTACTAAGTTTACGAGATGATTCTCGGACGTACATTGAGTTGTCTTACAATGTGAGTGATATCCTGCCGAGCTGTCTCCGCGACGGGTTTATCACATGACGCCGCACTCAATTGTACGCCTAATGCCGAGTTGTTATAATCGGGCGTTCAATGTGGAGTGTCTTGAAGAAAGTTGAAAAGTTTACAGATTTTTTTAGAGCTGACTATACTTTTAATTTTTTTATGACATATTCGTTAGAAAGAACCTTTGGCAATAGTCTTTAAATGACTTTTATGGCATATATGGATCATGGAAAATCGGTAAAAAATACGCTAAGACCGATAGCCTGAAAATTAATTCGTTGGATTTAATAAAATGCGCGAGAAATTGCAGCTATCTAAAGGTTAATTACTAAGTGTACAAGATAATCTTCGGACGTACATTGAGTTGACTTACAATGTGAGTGATAGCCTACCGAGCTGTCTCCGTGACGGGTTTATCACATGATGCCGCACTCAATTGTACGCCTAATGCAGAGTTGTTATAATCGGGCGTTGAATATGGAGTGTCGCGAAGAAAGTTGGATAGTTTACAGATTTTTTTGGAGCTGACTATACTTTTCATTTTTTTATGACATATTCGTTTGAAATTACCTTTGGCAATGGTCTTTTAATGACTTTATGGATCATTGAAAATAGGATATTTTGTATCTGTTGGTCGTTTTTACTACGCTGCGACTTATTGCTTGGCAATTTATTTGTAAATTTTAATGCTAAAGAAATTGCAGCTATCTAAAGGCTAATTACAAGTTTACAAGATAATCTTGGGACGTAGGTACATTGAGCTGTCTTACAATGTGAGTGATACTCCTTCGGCGAGCTGTCTCTGTGACGGCCATGATGGGTTTAACACATGACGTCGTACTAAATTAAACGCCTAATGCCAGGTTGCTATAACAAGGAATGTCACGGTGAATGTTAGATAGTTTGCAGATATTTTTCCTCCCGATTGTACTTTTGTGACCAACGTCGAAGGTTATTGATTTTTCTATGATCAAATAAAGAGTTCTAATTGATTATTTTTATAGCATTTAGCTATAAAGAGTGTTTTGAAATATTGTATATTTTTTTTATAATAATCGCAGACAGTTAAACATACTACTTTTGAAAATATTTAAACAATTACTGTAAACCATACCGACAAAAAAATACATTTACTAAAAATATTAGACTTAAAAACAACCCGAAAATATTTTATAGTTACGATTTGTGGTTTCTACATAAACATACGTTTCATTAATTTTACTTGTGTCGAGTGATCAAATTGTCGTAAAAATCATTCATCTATACCATTATAAACTCATCCCCCTGCAAATAAAGCCCAAATGATCAAATCTGTATTTGAACCGCAATAATCGTTTAAGAGTCATCCCCTTCTAAAAGCAATAAAATAATTGAAGCCGAGGACGGTATAAATATAAGCTGTAATTCCAGCCATTATAAAAAGAATAGAAATGTCATGTCTTTAATTTTGGTATAACCGGATTTCATAAAAAGAGAGAAACCTTTTTTCGACAGTCTCAATTAAAATGAAAATTTAACTAAAAAAAATATATATCTCACAACTTACACACAACGCCATCTTACCCCAAACTAAGCTTGTACTATGGGTACTAGAAAATTGATACTAATACATGTATACTTTTCTTTTGTAAATTCATTCTTTATACATAGAAACACCCAGACTAAGACAAACCTTTAAGTGCTTTTACACTAACGATTCGTTAAACGAGCTAGAAATCGCCTAATAATAGGTAATACTACCTAAATATTGTTTAAAATACAAAAGATATAGCAAAGCTATAATTTAATACTAAAACCTAAAAGCAGAAACTATAATAATATTATTCTTTCCTTGATAACGACAACACACAGGACATAATAATGTCCTTTATACTCTAATTTCGAGGCATAACAGCACTGTTATTTCGCCTAAGATAATTGCTTATGCCAAAAGATGAAAAGACAACCGAGGTATAATAATAATAGCAGCCTGTACCCAATACATGTCCCACTGCTAAGCTCGGGCCCCTTCTCATGACGAGAAGCGGTCCACCTAGAGGTTACATGGATATAATTCCAAAAACAGTTCATTAGATGACTTTTCACTTTTGTACCTAACCCTATATTTACCACCATTAACCTATCCTAATTTAGTACCCTATTAAATCTAGGCCATGCCATTAATTATGTTAAATGTGCCACAAGTTTTTGCAATTTTTATTCGACGCGAATTTAACGAGCAACAACAATATTTTACGACTTATGACTGTATCGTATAGTTGCATCGGTTTTATAATACTTTAATTTCACCGCCAGAAAACCATAAAAATATGCAAATGCGTTATAAAAGTCGTTCGAGAGTCGGCAGTAAAGTGCATTAAGCCGAATGCGAAGGGAGATAGGTCCTGTGGCATGGACACCGCGAAAGTATAAAAAATGTAATGTGAGTATACTAGGTAGTTATTTATAGATAGATAGATAGATAACTCTTTATAGATAGATAGATTACACCTTTGTAAACCATGTTTCTCGCAAATAAATATTCTTATTCTTTATTCTTATTCTTATTCTTATTCTTTATTCTTATTCTTATTCTTATTGTACACAAATTAGAAAGACAGTTTCATAAAGCACATCATTTAGATAGTACAATGGGCGGCCTTATCGCTATAAAAGCAATTTCTTACAGGCAACCTTTGGATGGACAAGAGAGCTTAAGAAATTATAATTAAGTGGTTTTTTTTATAAATGGGATTTTAATAGTAATTAGGATTTATGAATTTAAATACTACCTACTTTAGTGTTAAACGTGAGTGCCTATATTAGTTGTGTAATGTGAAACATTTAAAATTTAACAAAAAGCCGAAAAAAGATGAGAATAAAAATGTTAATTTTAATTATTTAATTCGTAAAATTACTTAATTTAATAAAAAAAATATAAAAACATAATAAAACAAATTACTCCATTTAAATTCACATAAACATAATAAAACAAATTACTCCATTTAAATTCACATAAACTACGGCAACTGTATTAAATTAATGACTTTTTAGTTTTGACGCAGAATTAAAGCATTTTAAGGAAAATTTATGACTCATAAAATTGTAATTAAAGCTCTGTCTGGGCCGATACGGTTTTGTTTTTTTTTATGAGAAATAAAGACCACCGCGTATACACCATTCAACTTTTCACGGCAGATTAAGTGACAAACAATTAAAAAATTATCATTAAAACCGGTCAAGTCCGAGTCGGAATCAAAGTTCCGTTCCAAACGTACGTCGTTACCTTTGTCCACAAAATTAAGCTTGATTAAATAGCTAAATGTTATCGAAAAATACCTAGTCCTTTTTAACATTTACAACTTTACATATTGAAAAAACAAATACCTATTTACAAATTTACAATTTTTCATAGAATTCCTCCGCATCGACCTCGACTGCAGGGAACGTGTTCAGAAGGCTGACGGCATTGCCACTTTGAATGGCAATGCTGATTCTTTGAGCCAAGTAAAAGCCAGCCCTCTGATCACGTGAAGCGGCAAGGCGACCGCTTTTCCCACTATAAATCTATACTAAGAAACAGTTAAAAAAAATTGGGACCGGCAGTATCCTACTTCAGATAGAAAAAAATGGATGAACGTGACGTCACAATGACGTAACAGACAGTTAAGAAATGTAGGGTCGCAAGAGGCGATCGTAGCTGGTTGGTTAAAGCGGCTGCCTGGTGTTCAGAAGGACGCTGATCCAAATCCAGCCAGTCCCATAAGTTTTCAACTGTTTCTTAGTATAATTTGCTAAGCTAATGCTATAAAAGTAATCAATAAGAAGGTAAAAATCTAGTTAGCACGTTTTACAACATACTGAGACTTTATAAAATATTAAAGTTGAAAAATTAAGAATCCAGCAGGACTCGAACCTGCACCCCCCCGGGTATACGCCCTGCGTGTCCTGCTGGATTCTTAATTTTTCAACTTTAATATTTTATAAATTACAAAAAGGCATAGCAAAGCTAAAATTTGCTTTAAAATATTACAAATACTGAGACTTATTACATAACAAAGGAAAAGCAATTTTGTTTTCTACCTTGTGTTTTAGAAGAGAAACTGCAATAAGCCTTTCCCCCGCATACGATCACGCCGTGAAATAAGCTCACCGAGGGTTTTCCCGAGAGATATCAACTACGATGTTATACGGAATCACTATCCCAGTGAATAAGGGAGGTCAAAAGCTGATTGAGGACTGGAGTTTAGTCCCTTACGTTTAACTTGAACCTTATTTTCTTTAAAACGCCGTCCGCTTTCGTTCGGGGTGTACACAGACATATATTTCATATACACAAATCACACTCAGAGTCAGAACAAATGTTTGTGAATCACACAAAGATTTGTCCCGTGTCAAACCCACAACACCAGCGCAGTTGGAAGCGGCAAGGCAACCGCTTTTACCACTACACTCTGCACTCAAATATTATTATATTCAAATGATTAGTTGCATAAGATTATTTTAGGCTCGGGCCAAGAAAAATAAAAAAAATGTTTAAAAAAAACTAAAAAACACGTTATATTGAGAATTATTTTTCACTTTTTACTTAAAGTACCTACTTTAAAAGTGTGTGTTTTTTAGTTTTTCTAAACTATATATTTTTTATTTTTTTTTAATATATATATATTTTTTTTTTCAATTTTTTATCGAATTAATGCATTGTCATCGATCTTTGACAGGTGTGCAAAATTTTAATTAAATCTGTCCGTTTAAAGTGGGTCAAAATCGAGTCCAAATGAGTCGGTTACATACATACATACAGGTGAAGCTAATATAAGCGTGTTAAAAAAGTTAGCAGCCGAGGTTTCCCCGAGAGATAATGAACAAAGTCACACGAAATCTCTATCGGATTTAGGCCGACTGTACTGCCACCTTACGTACCTTATTTCACATATTTATTGCATAGGATCATTCACCCGCATAGGATCAAGCCGTGAAATAAGCTGACCGCGGAAGTTTTCCCGAGAGATAACTACGGTACGATGGCACACGGAATCAGCCGAGAAGTGTTTGTAGAGAATAAAATAATGGTAAAAATTTGTGAACTTGACTAAAGAAAGAACTTAATGATCAGTAACAAGGCCTTTCGGGCTAACACAATGAGCGTGAGATAGATTATGTCGCGTTTTTGTCATATTTTTGTATGCAGAAATATAATAAAATCTATCTTGCGCTCGTCACTACCAGCCCTTCTGGAGAAAGCCAAGCAGACATAATATGTTTATTTTTTTTTATTTTTTTTCAAATAAAATAAATGACTGCGATTACCTAATTATAATTAAGATACGTAACTTAAACTTTAGGACAGCGTCCGGTGTACACTACTCACTCCAATAAATCCACAAAACCCCATCAACAAATCAGTAATGAACCCATTAAACAATTAAAATGGCGACCCTGCCATTACACGCGACTGCTACAACTGCCGCCAAACAATTACGCCACTTAAATTCAGCAGCTTTAACTTGAAAAATGAAAAAAACAAAAAAGATATTACTAGCTAATATTATAAGAAAGAAACTCTGTTTGTCTGCCTTGTGTTACGTTATTACGACTAAAACACTTAATTAACTGATCTAAACGAAAATTAGTAATAATGGAGATAGCTGATGTCTTGGAGAATGACATAGGTTAGTTACTGTTTAATAACGACTTAGGCTGGCGGAGCTGTGAGCGTAAGGTAGATTGTATAATATACCTACGGTTGTCCAACTTAATTCGCTTAGATATAAACCCCCGTTTCGCGGTGCATTATTTCAGAATGTAATTATTCTTTTTGTAAAATAAAAGCCAGCTGTCTTTAAAATGCAAAGCTGTGAAAAATATAAAGTCAATTCACGAACAAATTTTCGAGTTCTGCTAATTTCTAATATTCAAGTCAAATTTCTACGACGACTATGATGAGTCGTCATAGTCGTCGTAGAAATTTGACTTGAATATCATTCAACTATCACGCCAACTCGTAGATAGAAAAGATAGCGCGTCCTTGACCGTCAAAACTCTAACTAATCCTGAACTTTAATCTTAAAGCATTAAGGTTGAATATTATCCAGCACATTTCTGTGTGCAATGGGATTGCATGAGTAGTCCCACCACAATTATACACGCGCTGACCCAATGCCGCCATAACCTATTTGGTAGCAAATTGAGTTTGTCGAATTCCATCAAAATTCGATGGCACTCTTGCATTGTAAAACAGCTGAGGTGATGCGTTTCGATATTACTCGTGTTTGTTTTGTCTTGTTATTCTGAAGGATAGTTGTGAAGTAGGTTTGTAGCGCGAAGAATTATTCGATGAAAATCAATGGAAATACCGGTTTTGACACTCTTGACCAAAGAGATTGGAGATTCATCTTTTATTTCTCTGGTTTTGGCAAACAAGTCCCAAGATTTCTCATCTGCTCCTTCTACTTCATTCTCTTTTCTAAGCACGAGGTTTTGTTTTGTTTAACAATTTTTTATCATTTTGAAATTCGAATTATCTGTATTTGTGAGTCCTTTGTATGACCGAGTAATATCAAAACGAACATGGACAACCAAACTTTGTAAACATTGGAACAAAGTAGGTTAGAAATAAAACCATTCTATGTTTGTATGAAGCGCAGTTACGCGAATTTATACATCACCAATATTTCAGTGACAATAAAAGTTAGATCTAACAACTGACAATACCTATCACCTCGTAAAGAAAAGAGTGCCTATAAAGATAAAGGTAAGATAAATATTTTGAACCCTTATTCTCTAATCTGCACATCCTTGTACTAATTTAGCACTTCTCTCCAATACACCATATGCTAAAATATTTTTACAAAAGAACAAAAACGTAACACAAATTGAAGGTAATCGGCAAGCTTGTATTGTGTCAGTAACGACAGCTGGAGTATTGTGTTGTGGAGTGGTTACTTGTACTTTAAGTAACCAACTTTACTGTAGTTTGAACAATAAAGACCGAGCAAGTTAGCCTTACTTATTTTAGTTCTCGGTGTGTTGTTTGAAATGACGCGTGCGTAGTATAAAATCTTAGTCCACCTGTTGGTAACTTTTGACCATGAATTTCTATAGGTAGATGAAAGAAAACAAAAGAAAAGAGAACACAGAAAAAGTTGTTACAAGTGAACATTTCAAGTCTGGGTATTGGGAGTTATACCTACCATCATCAGAACAGCAAAATGAAATTATGGATGCAAGACGCAAATATATATAGATAGATTAAAAAAATATATATAAAACACTCTAATTTCCTATAACATTCGAGGGATGACCTCAATTTCCCTAGGATTCCATCGTCAGACCCTGGCATCCTTGGCATGGTTACCTTTAAGATATTCTCTTTCGAATAATTATGAAAACTTTTTACTGTATAAAAGTTATGCGTGGTCTAACACGAAAAAAATAAAAAATAAATATTTTCTACACGTTGACTTGAGAACCTCCTCCGTTTTTTTTCGTCAGTTAAAGTAGAAATATTGATATCCCATATGGAGCAAGGGCCGTTTAACGTTACTTATTGGGGTCTTAGCATAATGAATATATCACATTCAGCCTGAAAGTACGACCTATGACAGATAAAGATTAAAGAGTGAAAGATTATTATGGTATTGGCATGTAATGAGAAGGGATAAAAGAAATGTTATAAATAGAATTCAGAAAATGAATGATCATGGCTATAAGGATAGAAAAAGACCTAAGAAAAGATGAATCGTGTGAACGGTGGCATGGCTAGAAAGGGTGTAAGTTCTGAGATGACGTCTCATAGAAAAGTTTCGAAGGATAAAACATACTGCGACCTTACGTGATTGGGATAAGGCAGGCGGATAGTGATGGATCACATCTTCTTTCAATAAGAGTATCATATTTATTTATTTACATTTTGTTGTATTTTTACATTTAAATCGCGCTTTAATTATAAGCTTATGAGCAAACGATGTTAGCCTTAGTTTTGTTCGCATTAAATTGTTATTCCGCCACTAGAAGCGAAAACTTGTAATTGGCTTTATGGCTCCTAAACTATTGTTATTGAAGTTATACGTCTGTAAGTTTTCCATATGATACATAAATAAATATCAATCTGTGCAAAATATTGTGTGTATATAATAATTTATAACCGTAAGGTAGGACGCCCCCCTGCCAGGTGGACTGACGGACGACCTGAAGAAGGTCGCTGGAGGGGACTGGATGCGGAAGGCGCAAGACCGGTGCTGTGGCGCACATTGAGAGAGGCCTATGTCCAGTAGTGGACTACGAGAGGCTAAATAATGATAGAATAAGAATATTTCTAAAATGTAGTTTTGTAACATTGTTATGTCTGTTAAAACCTGGAATGTTTATAAATACATAACATCTAATTGCTCGTTAATAAGCTAATCAATTCCATTATTTATTATATCACATATTAGTTGATAGCTGACCTAATAATCCAAATGGGCTGTCGTCAAGTAATCTATCGAGATATTCTAAGATCGGTTAGTAACGGTTATTTGTATACATCAACTTTGTTAACTAGGTTATCTTTAATTGGTTATGTCATTTTTTAAATGGGCGGACTTCAGAGAAATAATCTTGATATTTATTATCAGCCATAATAGGTAAGCCTGAAGCAGCGATAGCCGAGTGGGAGACCGTAGGACTGCGAAGTTAAAGGTCTCGGGTTCGAACCCACGGCACACACCTCTCGTCATTTTAAAGATATGTTTGTATTTATCATATAAATTATCGCTCGCTAACGGTGAAGGAAAACATCGTGAGGAAACCTGTATGCCTGAAAGTGCCTAATAAGTGCTCGAGGGTGTGTGAAGTCTACCAATCCGCACTTGGCCAGCGTGGTGGACTATGGCCTAGCCCTTCTCATCATGAGAAGAGGCCCGAGCCCAGCAGTGGGACATGTATTAAATACAGGGCTGCTATTATACTAGGTATGAAAGTTTAAAACTGTCATCTGTCAATAAAATTGAATCCATAGTCATATTATAGTAATGAATCAATTGACGCCTTTATTCATTATAATCGGGTGAATAGTTTAGGCGCTTCAGAGGAATATACGTACACACAAACATACATAGACTGTAACAATTTTGGCTCCGCCGTTGTCCGTCAAAAATTGCTTAAAAGGAAGAACTTTTATATTTCTTATTGATTATTTTTATAGCACTTAGCTATACTTAGCAAATTATACCTACTAGCTAGTGTATCCTACTTAAGATAGGAGCAAATGGATGAACGTGACGTCACGAAATGACGTTACATACAGTTGAAAAGTTTTGCCATACGCGACCGTAGCTGGTTGATTAAAGCGGCTGCCCGGTGTGCAGATGGTCGCATCTTTAAATCCTGCCGGTCCCATAATTTTTTCAACTTTTCTTGGTATAACTTTTATATTATAGAATGGTGTAAATACAGTAATGTTAATGTATTCAATGTTTTAATAATGATAAGTCTATGATAATGAACACGTCCACGATTATCGCCGATAATGACAGACAGTACTATAGTGGCTTAAAAAGACCTATCTGTTATATATTTGGTTAAGGTCAATATCATGCTCTTATCATACAGACTATATCTATTTATAGGTTGGAACTGGACCGTAAAGAAAATACTAAAATGCAAATGTCATTATTTATTTGGAAAATGGTACATTTTTGTGACATGGAATGGCATCCTGGTGGGTTCCTAAGAGCTTAAATTGGGCTTAAACTAAACAAAATATGACATCTTTATTTATCAAAAAAAAAAAAAGACTACAATTACAATAATTTTAAACTTAATTGGTTTTCTCATGGATGCCATTATCAGAACTGGGGCAAATTGAAATGGAAAGCACCAGCTTTCAAATAAAAAAATAATTTTAAAAATCGCTTCGCCCAGTCGAAATTTACGAGGTAACAAACATAAAAAAAAAATACAAACAAATTGAGAACCCGCTCCTTTGAAGTCGGTTAAAATCTATTTATTTTGTAAAAAGTCGTCAGCAATACAGGCAAAACTTCATATTTTTTTATCAAGATAGCTACTTTTCTTTTTGCAAACAAACGACAAACCAATCTAAAGACGTTTGATCTATTATGCACTATGTAATAAATGATAAGATACCTTTATCTCCCTTACTCACTGAGGAACTTATCGGTAGGTCAAGAATTGGGGTTAACACAAATTGTATTCAGTATATTATATAATATGGTATTAAGTATTTAATATATAATTATTATGTATATATATCATGATTTTGGCGCTCTGACCTACACTACAAATCTACAAGTGCACCAAAATAAATACAGAGTTAGTGAATTTACATAACATAACATCACGCCTATATTACCAAAAAGGATGTGACAGAGGAGTACAACACCCACATTTCACCGGGTATGTTAAGGTCCCATGTGATAGGGGGTGAGCCTATCGCCATCCACAGGGCACAATTCCAACTCCGTGCTGCTATTGTAAATTTCCTAACGGAAAGATCATAAATAACTCTTTGATGACCCGGGAACCGAACCCGAGACCTCGCGGTGAGAGTCGCATTCGCTAACCACTAGACCATCGAGGCAATATTAGATTATAATTATGTGAGATGATTATCATTTCGTTCCGAACGTTCCGACAAGTAAATACGACTCTAATCTATACTCATTACTAATACATATTACAAAGCCAAGTTTGCTTGTCTGTTTGTATGGTTTAATGCGCTTATCTCAGAAACTACGGGTCGGAATTGTTTTTTTTTTCTTGTATAGCCTATTTATTCAGAAAGGCTATATAAAACAACGCTACGACTAAAAGAAGCTAAGCAGTAATTAAGTCTAAAGAGGATATAACGTTTTATATAATATTAAAGTTGAAAATTAAGAATCCAGCAGGACTCGAACCTGCACCCCCTGGGTATACGCCCCAAGTGCTTTGCCAATTCTGCTATGGATTCGTATGCTGCTGGACTCGAAATTTCTCAACTCTTTTGTGCCAGCGTCGTAGGTATATATATAATTATCTACCTTAGCTAGACGAACCTTACTTGGTTTTATATTTATATAAAATACAAAAGGCATAGCAAAGCTACAATTTGCTTTAAAATATTACAGGATATAACGTATTCCACGGGGACCAAGTCGAGGGCACAGTTACACTCTATGTACTGCTACTTGTACTTAATATTCTGTGGTACTGCTACCCGCATAATTATAATGCTAATTGCTGCGATAGCGCACTAGATACCAAATGTGTGATTTATTATCTAGCTAAAACAGCTAATTTTAAAACGTGATGCATTGACAGTTATTAAGGACGACCGATTTTCATTCAATAACTGCTTCAATAGCAACGATAGTCGAAGAGACCGTAAGACTGCAAACTCGGGTCCGAACCCACGACACACACCTCTGTCAAGAAATCGTTAAGATTCGTCTTTTCGAAGATATGTGTGTATTTATCATATAAATTGTCGCTCGCTAACGGTGAAGGAAAACATCGTGAGGAAACCTGCATGCCTGAGAGTGCCTAAAAAGTTGTCGAGGGTGTGAAGTCTACCAATCGGCACTTGGCCAGCGTGGTGGACTGTGGCCTAACTCTTCTCATCATGAGAAGAGGTCCGAGCCCAGCAGTGGTACATGTATTAGATACAGGGCTGCTCTTATAACTGCTTCTCACGGTCTTATCTGTTTTGAACGTTTTTGCTCCGCGTCAGTGAGTTATAGCGTTGTATTAAGTACCCTATATATTTTCCCAGTAATTATACTATTACATAAAAGAATAATTATTCAAATCCGATCAATAGTTCCAGAGATAAGCGCGTTCAAAGTAACAACCAACAAACTCTTCCGCTTTATAATAACGTAATGGCTGCCTCTCGCGGTTTGACGTTACTGCTCCGCTCCCATAGCTGAAAATGGTAATGAACAAAAAATACTAGTATTATTGTGAAAAAGCGTGGGTTGCTCGATAGACGAAAAATATGGCACAGAGCGCTCCACGCTTTTTCACAATAATACTAGTATTTTTTGTTCATTACCATTTTCAGCTTATATTAGGAATTATTTTTACTTTTTAGTTCGTAGTACTTTAAAAGCGTGTTTTTTAGTTTTTTTTAACTATTATTTATTTTCTACATTTTAAGTTTGGTTTACTTAAGAGCGTTTCTTTCTCAATTTTTTTTTTTTTTTTATATTATTATTATTATTTTTTTTTACCGAATTATTGCATTTTCATCGATCTTTGACAGGTGTGTAAAATTTGAATGAAATCTGACCGTTTAAAGTGGGTCAAAATCGAGTCCTAAAGAGTCGGTTACATACATACATACAGGTGAAGCTAATATAAGCGTGTTAATAAATATATATACTGGAAATGTATAGCTTAAAGTGGAACCGTCTGTAAACGTATTGAAAGTATTCTGAACTACTCAATAATTAAAACGTTTAATTCATTAGTTTCCGTTAGCATTACATTGTAAAAGCCGAATCATTAATAAGCATCATCCTATCCTAATCATTTCCGCATGAATTATTGATTGTCGGTTTCAATGATTCGGACCAAATGTTATCGCAGTCTTTGATAATGTTAATAGTAGCGGTAGCCCACTGTCGAGACTGCAAAGTCGAAGGCACATACCATCAATATATTATTTGCTTTTTTTAAAATTGTTTTTCTTAGTTTTAGTAACCAAAATATATTACTATAAATTAATAAATTTGGATTTTTTACATTAGATAGAACGCCAGAAGCAATTACACTATCCAATGGTCTCAATGACAAGGCCAAATACACACATTCACTCACACAAGCACACCCAGTCTCAGAACTAATTTTTGCGAATCACACAAAGATTTGTCCCATGTGGGGATCGAACCCAAAACACCAATGCAGTGGAGAGCGGCAAGGCGACCGCTTCAACCACTACACCACACGTGCAGACAAAGATCAGCCTATTTGTTTTTTCTTACTTTTAGTAATCAAAATATATAAGTTTTATGAATTAAAACGTTGGATAATTTGTTTCATAAACGTCAAGTAAGAGTTAACCAGAACCACAAGATAAATTACTTATAACTTGAACGAATATTAAAGTGACACAATCCAAACAGTAAATCCAACACAGCTGTTACTTGAGCATCAGAACCGATACTTCCAATGCCGAAAGAAACGGGAATGCCCTGTTCTTTTTAAATGAAAGCACCGGTTCTTTCGATTCTTCCGGTTCTTCAAAGAACATTTAATGCAACATCAAAATACAATGTCGTCCATCCAATGTTTTGAACTATTTAGAAGTATTTAGACTATTGGAAGTGGTTTCAACTGATTACTATTATGTAAAATTAACATTTAAGGGAGCTGTTTAGAATGTGCTTTTAAACTGAAAATCTGAAATATTTATGGAAATACCGCCTCATATCGACGAGTCGTTTAATATCGACAATATTAAAAGTCACAGACATGCCACTATAAATTAGAGTTTCATTAAAGATCCTAAATAACCAGGTACTCGGTTCTGGCTGAAACTTGGAACCAAAAAACCTGTTCTAAAATAGGACCGGCTCTCGATGCTCTAGCTGTCACTTAAATTTTTACATTATATCCTTTCAGTAAAGTTTACTTGACAATTGTGAAACAGGCCTTAAATCACATTTAATCAAATCAGCAGTTAGTGACTTCACGCATAATTTGTATCGATAGCAAACGAGAGTGCGATCCGCACCGTGGCGTGGACTAATTGCGAACATGCTCGTAAAACAATGATTAGTATTGCTTATCGCGAATTTACTAATGTTGCAATGTGACGGGACTTTGATTAATTAAATCTTACATTGATTAATAGTAGCCAAATAAAAAGTTAGGAAAATTAATTATTACTTTGGTCAAACTGCAAAATTATCGACAGAGCTTAACAAAAAAGGGAAGGTAAAAATGGGACCGTCACTGTGCTCTTTGTATGGCCAACCAATTACAAATCAACCAAGCAAAATAAAATTAGCAAAGCAAAATAATTTAAAAATCTAATAAATGGCACAAACTGATGATCCCGAAACACTTGGCTTTCATAAAACGTCATTGTTTTGACAACTTTGACACATAGTGTTGCCAGCCGGTAGGTGGCAGAGTGGTAGGTTAAGAGAGCACAAGTTTCCAGAAACCGACAAATTGAGCCATCATTCGTAATCTATTAGTAACTCATAAAAAATAACGAAGAAGATAAAGATGAAATGAATCTCGACTACTTTTTTAAGCTCAATTAAATTTTATTACATTACAATTAGATTCGAGTAGAATTTGCGAAACTGATAGATGAACATTGAAATAAAACTTTTTCTATTTAGTTACCAATTTTTTTTTTAAATGTAACTTCTGTTGAATCATATTATATATAAGAAAGAAAAGTATTTATATATAAGTTAATAAAAAATAACAAATAACTATTTACAAGTTTACAGGTAAGGTGTCATAGAATAAATAAATAAATCTAAAAAATGAATATCAATGTTGTGATGAGATGATATGTAAATCACAAAAGTTATAAAATGAACCGTCACGAGTTCCAAACATAAACCTGCACCTAAGGCTAAAAAATGAAACGACTCAATTAAATAAATAAAATTGACAGTTAATAAACATATTTCATGATAAAATACGAGCAATATTAGCGCAAACTTGTCATACAATACTCATTTAAAAAGCAAACAAAAATATATTGAAAGCGCGAAACATAATATCGGAGGTTCTCAGGAGGCTTTTGTGAGGACTTAGAACGATTGTGCGAGCGAGACAGCAAGTACTGTGGCGCAGATTCTGCGAACAACCAAGTTATGGCCCAACAAAACGTCAGACGAATCATCAATGTTTAAATCGTAATATATTGAAGAATTCCGCAATTATCATATTTCATACTTATTTACGACGTCTAGGCTCCCTACCGACGTCTATCTGATGCGATCCTGGGAGGTCATAAAGCGAATAAACCACAGAGTAATAAACGAGGCTTTTATTTCTTCTATAATTATATGTGAAGCTATTTGTTTTTGGATTTTTTGGCGGGAGTTTATGATCTCGTCTCGATTTATCGTGCTAAGTTTTCTTGTGAAACCCATAGAATTTGCTGGCGGGGGTAACTTAAACTTGGACGTTCATTTGAGTGCAGACTTGCGAGACTTGAAGTGACTTTTAGTGTTCTAGAGAGTGGTGGCGATGAATTTAATGGATGGAAACTAACACGTACGAAAGGGGAATACTGGCGTTGAAATGGTCTTATTTGATCGTAAGATAAGTCACATTTACGGCGCAGTCGCAGGGAGTCGTAACTCATAAACGTATGCGGACAATTATTGCGGGCGGCGATACGCCATTGTTGCGCTGGCTGGCAGAAACGTGCACAACAAATGGAACGCCGCAAGCTTTTTGAATTTTACTTTTTTATTAGATCATAGACTATAATTTGCTGTGACTTTTATAATAAATAGTTTTTAATGCTCTAAAGGTGTAAGTACTCCTGGTATATTTTATTCATCGCCGACTAGTTGTGTGCGTGAACCGTGAAACTACTTGTCACAATTTATTTAATTTGTACATTTATTGCAGTTGGCTACCTGTCTTTAAAATAAATGAAGCAAATTAAAAAATCAACAACAAGAAACGACAATTCTTACATACTGACAAAAGAATACAATACTTTAGTTAAATACAACCAAGTCCTGATTGGCCAGGACCAGACAATAACAATTACAATAAAATAATATATATATATTATAATATTAATTTTTGGTATGTACGATATAAACAATAACTCTGTATAGATAATATCAATCTTTTTAACAACTATTTTCTGACTGAATATTAGTTCTTAATTATCCGATTTACTTGGCACCGACTTCAGAATTATAAAATAATTATTTAATAATTTCTATTGAACTAAATGAAAAAACGTATTATTTTGTGCGAAGTAAATTTATTTTTTGCTTTTTAGTTTACCTACTTTTTGAAGTCGGTTTTTTTTTTGTTAAAAATTATTTTTAGAACATGATATTTATGATGGTGATTCCAAAATCGTAATGTATTTGTAATCATCGCCTCAGTCATGCTCATCGTCCAAAACTTTCTCTTTAACATTATATCTTACGAAGGACGTAATTTCTTTCCCCATCTGCATTTGTTTTCGCAAAAGCAGTATAAGCTCGTCTCACATTTCACTCAAAGCGTATACAATGAGAGACCATCTTATACTGAAAATGTGTAACCGTGTGTACAAACTATTTAACGTTTTCTCGCTATCCGAAACTAGCAATTTTCTTTCAATACATTTGATTAGTTCTTGGAAGTATCCGTTGGAGGCGCTGGTGTTAAATGCGAGGCGAAAATTGGCTGTTTCATCATGAACAAATAAGTAGTAAAGAGGCCCGAGGTCACAATTTGCACTTCTTCGAAACTAGTAACCTTTATCGCAAATTACGTTTCAAAAGAAATCAAATCATTTATTTCTATGGGTCTCAAGAAGCGCTTGAACACGTCAAAACAAACATAGAACTATAAAATTTAAATAAAACAGTGCATTAGGATATTAGCAAATGCAGAAGTTTACTGTAAAATGTACCATAGACAAACATGCTCATTTCCGTACATTTTGACTCATCATATGAGCGACATCTGGTGGTCAAGTTTGATTTTCGAACAATCAGAGCCGCCCGTTTTGACATATCCTCTGAGCGCCATCTGTTGGCTGAGCTTTCAGTAATCACATACGTCTCAGAAAAAGCTCAGTAAAGTCACTAATTTAAACTGTCATCAAACGATTCCTAGCATGGGCTCTAGTCTACTCCAAACACAAAGAAACTAATTCCAAATTCTCCTTTAAGCACTAACCCTATATTTGCGAGCAGACATTTTTAATTACCACATGTATACGAGTATCTATAACTTTCGAAGCCAAAACCCTTTTAGCCGGATGGGCATTATCCTGGCGATCGTAAAGGATTTTATAGTCTATAAAACCAAGTGGAATACATACATATACTGGCTGTCTACGTCGAATACTTGTTGCAATTTTATAACCAATATATTCTGTTTGATTTGCAACTTCTGGACGATAAATGACCACATTTTTTTGCTTGACCTGTATTCCCTCGGTCGTTAAATAGGATTATTGTATTTATTTTGCTGTAAGCTTTAAGGTTTGGTTCGAGGATAATTTTACATAGATTTTTTTGTTTTTGTTATAAAATAACCATAAATGTCGTGAGTCGATAGGTACTAAATATTTTTTCATAAAATGGCCCTAAAGACTTTTACTTGAATTCAAATAAATAAAAAATAAATATCATTTTCAGAAGACTCGATGTAATATTATCTATGAAAATTAAAATTTAGCTCACAATGGCTGGGAAAAGTAACATAAACTTGGTTTTTATTTTAAGATACCATGACCCTATGACGACAACCTAATTTAACTAGGAGTCATAGTAGCGCGGCTTACCAGTCTTTTAACTCTTGACATTTCGATACAACTATGTCGAAGAACAATTAACAACATCATAACGTCAAAAGTCTAAAGAAATTGTCGTTTATATGCTTCAAAACTACGTCATAGTCAAATCGAAATGTCTAGAGAAGCAGGCCGTGCTAGTAAGTAAGAATCTTACCGATTCGACGATTAACATCAAGCAGCAAACATATATTATAAAGATTACAGCAGAGTGCACAACATAAATACCACCCAAAGACGCACTTTTATTACATATCAAACCATAGAGTACATAAAAAAAGCAGGAGAGAATGTCACCTATAAAATGATGGAAGCACCAAAATGGCGGCGGTCTGTTTATGTGTGCGTGTGTTAGGGGTTACAACCCATGAGAAATATTACCCACATTTTTACAATAATTTAAATAAATATTTTAGAGGTTTAGTTCTTATATTTTTTTATTTGCTGCTTTTTACCATCAAACATGATATAGGTAGTTTTATACTACCGTGGCCAAAAACCAAACAATATAAAACAACTTTATGTTTGAATTTCGAAACAAAGTTGATTTTATATTTCTAGCAGTCGATGCGGGCCTGCAAGTGGAAGTTGTTTGTTTTTATTAAGGGAATAATATTCCCATAATAAAAACAAACAAACAAAAATGGTTTTATTTGATCGAATATATTATAATTTAATGATAAAACAACTGATTTAAATCCATATTATGAATATATTTGCAGGGGAAGGTATTTTATGAGCGGAATGATAAAATGACACTTTGTAATTTTTTTTTGTATATTATTGGGTAGAAATCAATGATTATTTTTGCCAAGGTAGAGAAGTACTTACTTTTTTGAGAAAAAATATATTTAATAAATAATCAGCACATTGCACTACCATTCTCAGGTTTGCCGTGTTTATTTTATGCTTGTGCAATTCACCCACATGTGTTTTACACAATAATCAACGAAATATTCATTTTTATTAACACTTTTTTTGACTATTTCAAAAATAAAAATCTTTATTGACATAAACTAGCATCCTTAACTTGTGAATCCCCTAACGCCTGCACAAGTAATAACTGGGTTGCAGGAGATAGCGTCTTCCCCGTACAGCAGACACTATTACATTTAATCTTATGAATAGGACAATTTAAATCAAATTTGACAAAAAAAAATTCTTCGTAAAATTGTTTTTTTATAAATTAACTTCTTTTGTAATTATTACTAACATTTATTTTTAATTTTATTGTGCAAATGTTCAAGCAATAATTGCTTTAGCACAGTAAAATTAATTGTGTCGTTCCATTTTTTTTACAGTAAATAATAATGATCAGTGGCGTGCTTTTCAATTACTTACAATCCCTTATGCTGATTTAATTTTACCAACTGTTATAATTTCTGCAGTTTCTAATTATTTCTACCCAAAAAAATTTCCATGCGTCGTTTGCAGCAGGAAATCTATAAAACATAGAATAATAATTTATACTAAATGTATTATACTATTAAAAAATATTTACCCAAATTCAGGGTAAATGAAAATATTTATTGACTGTCAACACTGATAGTTTTGGTATATTTTTTTACGAAAACAATATAATTTCGGCAATAAGCTGAATATATGACTTGCTTACCTATGAAAAGTGATCCCCTGGTTTTTTTTTGTCGAGGCGCTATGGTTTCGGCAGCTTTACACAACACAAGACGGCATTTTTAATTATTTTTCTTGAAGATCCGAGCATCAGCACAGTCCAAAGCGTAATGGCGGGCGATTGACTTACTATTGTGTCAATGTGTGTGTTCTGTGTGTACGTGTGACTTACTATGGGTGCTTCAGTAAGTGTTTCAAGAGACTATGTCCTGCTTTTTTTTATGTAGTCTATGTATCAAACACTTAAATAAAATTCTACAAGATAATTTAAAAAGTTAGTCTAGATCTCTATGACCTGTGTTAAATCACAGTAAATAACCTACATTTGATAAGAACTACGCAATGTAGACAACATTGCGTAGTTCTTATATCGTGGTCAGTAATAACAGTAGATTTTTTATGGATATTGAATGTCTTACATACATTTCCGGATAGTTTAAATACAAACTAGACATAGTGCTGATTTAATTCACTCATCATTTCACGGTAAAAATACATACAAAAATGTTTGCACGACATCAAACACACCCAAAGATGCTATAAAGACGCAATTTGATAATATATCAGGCACTTAAAAAAATACTACATGATAATACTAAATTTAGTCTAGATCTCTATGACCTGTGTAAAAGTGCTGTAAATAACCTACATTTGATAAGCCACCCAATGTTGTCTCGGTCAGTACCAAAAGCATTTTTTTTGATAAGCACGACGCGAAGATTAGAAATTGTGCCAAGTTCGTTCGTTGCCTTGCGTGCGAGTTACATTGTAAATAAATATTGTGTTACAAAAATATTTTTATCTGTGCCGTAATTATTATCAGGACATTAATTAGGCATTATAGTATATTATTTTTATTCATACGGAGTCAATTAATGCATTACTGATATAGGCTGAGATCTATACTTAGCTCTGTTGTTGACACTCATTTGTCTTTTTGTCACAACGGCAATGTCTATAGCAAAGCCAACGAGACGAGATAAAGAATGTAAACAAACGGACCGTTACTGAGTTACATTGCGATAGCGAGGGATTTTTATCTCTGTCCTTATCATTCGTACGCGCAGTTGACGTCAATTGATCGACAACAGCTGTCGTTGTGTGTTTCGTGGTACAGGAAAGCAGTCAGTACCGCAGTTGTCAACATTTGGTCCGCCATTTTGTGATCAAGTTCATTCCTGTTTGGATTGCGTTGGAAGTGATACATATTTTTTCGTCTCCGTATTTGCTTGGTTTTTTGTTGTTATTATTCCGTTTCTGTTAGTTTTATTTTTGATTTTTGCTGTTATTACTTAGTTTTAATTTATTTATGTTATATTTTTTATGTTTTTGACAATATAAGTTCCTTGTCAGTCTTTTAGTTATCTAGTGTTTCTTTAGTTTATTTCCTATTTTCTTAATATAATTTATTTCCTTTTCGCCTGCTTTCTTTACCTCAACCCAATCCACAACAATAATATTTATTCAAATAAAAATGTTTTGAACCCCTGAACATTTGTTTACATTTTTTATCTCGTCTGGTTGGCCTTACTATAGATGGTGCGATCACGTGCGATAGCTCTAAGCAGCACCACCGTCTCACCTTTAACCTGCCACCAAATAGTAATGCTTACACTACCGTTTCGGTTCCGGTTTAGTGAGATTAACTGGCACATGAGGCATAACACCATAGTGCTGAGAAAAAGCGACGCATCTTCAATCTGCTTTTGTGTTGATGTCTATGGTCTATAGTTAATCATCAGGTCAGCTTTACGTCCGTTTGCTACATAATAATGTAGTAAAAAAGAAAATAAAGTCTGAGCTTTTTCTAAATACGCTCTATGGATCTCAGCCTTGGGGTGTCTAATGATTTTTGGACATACTAAACCTTCAAGTTAACTTGTTGGCAATAGATCGGTTCTCGCCAATCAAAACCTAGAATATTAACGTCAAATTAATACTTTTTTTTTTTTTCAAAAATATAAAAGCGAACTAAAAAATATAAAAGCGAACTAGTAATTTGCAAATACAAATTACTAGATTTCTTGTTAACCCCCTCCAGCACTTGTGTAAGGAGGAAGTTTACGTCCGTGATGTAATAGCCAGGATTCGAACCCACGACATCTCGATCATAAGACCGATGCCTATCCATTGCGCCTACTACCCACTACCTACATAAATATTTTCTCACGAGTATTTACAAACTAACTAAACTGGCATTTTCAATTTTAGTAAAAGCTTGAAATGGTTTAATGACTATCAATTTTAATTTAATGACCAGCCTACGAACTTTTTAATCCAGTGCTATTACTTATTAGTATAGTATGTAATCGTGCAATAATGTTGCAAAGTATATTTTACGACTTTATGTATTAATGCCATTATCATAAAGATCTGGCATTTCATTAAATTTAAAGAAACACTTTATACACCTTGTTAATTAAAATGGAATTTTATAGAGTCTAATTCATTAAAATTTACGATTATATACTTTAATAACTAGTAACGAGTAGTTACTTTGGTAGAATTTAACGACTGTCTGTCCATGGTAATAACTTTGCAAATTCCTTTCTTTATATATTATGGTATAATCAAAGTTTCTAGGTATGGAATGGATATAATGGCCACACAATTTGATACGAGAATAAAAAAATATATTTTTTTTTTAAAACGACGCCCGCACTAGTAATAACTCCTGTGTCGCGGGGGTGTTCACAAACATACATTTCACACACACAAAGCACACCCAGAGTCAGAACAAATCTTTGCGAATCACACAAAGATTTGTCCCATGTGGGGAACGAACCCACAACACCAGCGTGGTTGAAAGCGGCGAGGCGACCGCTTCAACCACCACGCCAACCGTGCACTCAAGTTATCAGTATATTAACTCTTTTTTACTGCCTCGATGGCCTAGTGGTTAGCGTATGCGCTTCACACCTCGAGGTCTCGAGTTCGGTTCGCGGGTCGGGCAAAGTGTTAATTCACTATAGCAGCACGGAGTTGGAACTGTGCCAGGTGGATGGCGGTAGGCTATTCTTCTATCCCTAAACATACCAGGTGAAATGTGTGTCAAAACTCTGTCACACACTTCTGGTCATTATATGTTATACTTATAAGCGTGATTTCATGTTATGTTATTTTTAAAGTATATATGTATTAGTATCAGTTATTCTAGTACCCATAGTACAAGCTCTGCTTAGTTTGGGACTAGATAGCGTTGTGTGTGAGTTGTAAAATATTTATTTATTTATTTATTTTTTTCAAGGACTTCAGCCTGGCCTCATGCTTTTAAGAAATTGCTGTTATAAAATTATAATTTACATATTCTGTAACTGATGCGGATATTTAAAATTACTCTACTATCCACATTACAATAATAGTAACATTTTTTTCAGTATTGCCGGTTGTTCTACAAAATGCCTAACGTTTTTTTGTAGCAGCTTCTGGAACCAAGCCAAGTTCTAGCATGTTTTTGTGGAGGTACTAACAAAAAGGTTTTATATCTTTAGTAAGTGAATTCCACCCAACCTCTTTTATTGACGTGCTGAGGAGGCAAATTGAAGCGTACGTCTGGAAGTACATCTTTGATAGTTTTGTATAAAGTTGGTTAATTTAATCATGGTTTATTCAATTAACACAATGTCCGCCAAGACATCTTTGACAAATAGGATTATGGATGTTACTAAACTTAAATGTAGTTTTTTTATGAATACATTACCTTTCGCGGTTTGAGAACATTTTTCAAAAATGAGACAACTGGTCTAAATCGCTTAATTATTATAAAGGTAAATGTAAAGGTAGATGATGCAAGTCATTTCGAAACGTCGAGCATAGGTATTTATTTACCTTTATAATAATTACGCGATTTAGACCCGTTGTGTATTTTTTGAAGAATACATTATCTACGTAATAATTGATTACACAATTATTTTATTGTCATTGAGACAATCAAGACATGTGTTTCTTTTATTTAACAAATACAACCTTATTCTATTGTAAAATGTTTCGATTACATTTGACATCAGCAAATAAAAGAATTTACACATTTTTATAAATTTAACAAAGCACAATAGAACACAATCACATTATTGTATCATTTTTTTCAAACTGATGTCAATAACTTTATTATGAAAATATTTATAAATAAAATTTTGTCGGTAATGTGATGAATCTATTTTTTTTAGAAGACTGTAAATAAAACTGTTCGTCGGTTATCCTAAGTAATACTTATACTCTGTCCATTCCTTTATTTTCTTTTTGACAGATTACATTTAGGGATGCCTTCACACGTTACTGATTCGATTTGAAATCATAATCGATGTTGTCTAAGAAGAACTTTCAATCGATTAATTACATCGAAATGGTTTTAGTTCATTATTAATTATTCGTTTATTAGTAGTTTTTATTAGATGAAATAAATATACAAAATAATAATATAATAATAATGTCACATACTTAGTCTATGACGGTTTCCTAGTTACCTTTGTTTACATTTTCATTTTTAATTCCAAGATTTCGACTTAATTTCTTGCAAATAATTATTTATGGAATCATGATACTATTATTATATTCTTTTTTTTTATAAAAAATACAGACAATACACAAAAAAAAGTCAAATTATTCTTTTTCGTAATGATCGATTTATTTCATTTCACGATTTGATTTATAGTCTGTGGTTGTTTGTTACAAACAGTGAAAATCCCTAAAAAGTGTCGCTTGTCAATAAAGTACATTTTTATTGTAGTACATTAATCTGACAAAAAAAACGGTAATTCATAGGCGTGATCTGTCAAAAAGAAAATAAAGGAATGGTCAAAGTATAATAATGCATATTATTATGAAAATGCAAGTCGGAGTACAAAGTGGGGAGGGTTGAGGGTTTGTGGCTTGTCCAATCGAATGTGCTACTGCGTTCCGGTTCTGTAGATTCGTCAAGAGGGTGCAATGGCAATAATTACATAAAATTGGATCAAATATAAGTAGTCCCCACAGTTGTAAACCTTAAGACAATTCCTATAGCTTTAACCGACTTCAAACAAGGAGGAGCTTCTCAATTCGTCTGTATTTTTCTTTCTTTTTTAGGGTTCCGTAGTACCTACAAGGAACCCTTATAGTTTCGCCATGTCCGTCTGTCCGTCCGTCTGTCCGAGGCATAGCGACGAAACCGGTGGTGCTAGAAAACTGAAATTTTGCATAAACATGTATGTTAACTATACAAAGAAAGTCGTAGAATAAAATTTGGAAAAATATTTTTTTTTCGGGTAGCTCCCCTACATGTAAAGTAGGGATGTTTTTTTTTTGTCGCCTACCCCATAGTGTGGGGTATTGTTAGATAGGAATTTTAAAAACGTTCAGGAGTTGCTAAGACAGTTTTTTGATTTAGAGATCCGTTTGCGAGATAATTAACTTTAAAGTGCAAATTTTTGTTTGAGTAGAGCGTCCCCCCCCCCCTCTAAAAGCTAAACTACTGGATTCCAAAATCTGAAAAAAATTGTGTCGGTAGTACATGTAATGAACTTTAAAGGAAAACTATAGCGGATAAGTTCACTTCATTAGTTCAAGAGGAATAGGGGTCCAAAGTGTAAAATGCAGTTACTTAGAATAATTCGTGCAAATTACAAAAACCTTTGAAAGTAATGACTTGTATGAAAATGTTACTTGTTTAATACAGATAGTAAATCCCTTTTAAGTCGAAATATGTTGTTACGACTAGCTACGGAACCCTACTGCGCGTGGCCCGACACACACTTGGCCGGTTTTTTATGTTTGTAGTTTGTTACCTCATAACGTTTGACTGACCGAAGTAATTTTAATGATTCTTTTTTATATTAAAACATGCATGGGTGCATGAAAGGAGCCTCTCGAAGTGACGTACACCACGATTACCTACGTCCGGCGAACCCTGGGCGATTCGCGAGTTCTTAAAAGCGAATTGGCTAATCCTTTCACCACGATGGCAAGTCAAAATAAAATTTGACTCAGCCATCGACACGACGAAGAAGAAGAATTTGAAAACTGGTGCTCCTTGTGTGGTCCCATTTAAAGAAAACCATACAAGTGTAAAATAATTCAAATTGAAGTCGGTTTTTTTATGTAGGTATGCTGCTTCCTCTGTCGCCACTGACTATATTATGAGCTCGTTGGCATTAAAAAAAACTCATGTTGCCATTGAAACCCTAAACAATAAAAACAAGCTAGTTTGTATGTTTGACAGGCTGTCGGGCAGGTGTGGCCAGGGTCGCGGGTTCGGTTCCCGTTTATTACAATACCACAAATGCTTTGTCGCAATTGGAATTGTAGTTATAAAGTGTCACTGGTAGTTTGTACAAATTGCATGATTACTTCAAGTAAGTGGTGTTTATTTAATAATTATGTGATATACCAATAATAAGTTGTGAATTAAATTAAATAATGGTAGACTTATTTTAAGTGCACGGTTGGCGGTTATAAGCGGTCGCCTCGCCGCTTTTAACTGCGCTGGTGTTGTGGGATCAATCCCCACATGGGGCAAATCTTTGTGTGATTCGCAGATATTTGTTCTAACTATGTTTGTGTGTGTGTGAAATGTATGTTTGTGAACACCCCCGCGACACAGGAGTTATTCCAAGTGCAAGAGTCGTATAAAAAAAAACAAAAAAAATTGGATATTTTTTTAAATCACATTCAGAAGTAATTTGCAAAAAGTAAGTAGAATCTGTTAATTGTGACTATTTTTAGCCGACGAGCAATTTTTTTTAAAATTTCCCATGAATTTCACCGTCATTTGTGAACTGTTTAAAAAAAACTATTTTATTAGTCATTTAGGCGTAGCGTGATGCTGACCAAATAAGATCGAAGTATTTTTTATTTTAAACTAAATCCAATCCTCTAACTAAGTCATTAATAGAATAAACATCGCAATTGTCTCAATACTGCAATTCTAAATATATCACAGGTGAATACGGTACAATTTCATTTAGCTTATAGTTAATATTATATTGCTAGTGAATATACAGTTATATATATGGAAATGAATACGGAACCCTAATAATGCACGAATAAATTCTAGACATTATGGTTATAAAAGTTCGTCCAAATGAAAATTTTACTGTCGAAGGGCGAAGCGAATGTTAAGCAACTTTGTTCCGGATATGAATTTTGAAGACTTTCATTTGACTCGAAATTAGACAAACCTTATTAGTGGATTAAATATGATATATTTTTTACAGATATAAATAAATAAATAAATATTTTTACAACTCACACACAACGCCATCTAGTCCCAAACTAAGCAGAGCTTGTACTATGGTTACTAAAATAACTGATACTAATACATAATATACTTTTCTTTTGTAAATACATACATATTATACATAGAAACACCCAGACTAAGACAAACCCCCATGTTCATGCACACAAAGATTTGTCTTAAGTGGGAATCGAACCCACGACCTCGGCGTCGCAGGCAGGTACACTACCCACTCCGCCATGCGGTCGCCATATATTAAGCAGCGATAACCGAGTAGGCGACCGTGGGACTGCGAAGTCAAAGGTCTCAGGTTTGAACCCACGGCAGACACCTCTGTCAATAAAACGTTAAGATTCGTCTTGTCGAAGATATGTGTGTATTTATCATATAAATTATCGGTCGCTAACGGTGAAGGAAAACATCGTGAGGAAACCTGCATGCCTGAGACTGCCTAAAAAGTGCTCGAGGGTGTGTGAAGTCTACCAATCCGCAATAGCCCAGCGTGGTAGACTATGGCCTAACCATTCTCATCATGAGAAGAGGCCCGAGCCCAGCAGTGGGACATGTATGAAATACTGGGCTGCTATTATTATTTTTATATTATACAGTAATAGTTATCATGATTAACAACAATGTTCAGGTATAATAGGGTATTATAAATGAGATTTAAAAATGGTTTGGGCGGTACTTTATATGTTTTGGTAAACTAAAGCTTTAGTACGGATTTATTAGGGTATATATTTTTCATTTATAACAGCAGTTTTATACGAAAATGTGTGGAGTAAAAGGTTCCTTATGTCTATGCAGTAAACCTCGTTATTATTTAAATTAACGAATAACGTTTCTAAAAGGCAATGTCCAAAAACTGTATCGCCAAAACCCTTGTGTCACGAATATTAGATAGTAAATAATTTCTAGTTTTGTGTATGACGATTATCTATTTATATGAGACATAACTTAAGCGGGATTTAATAAACAAATGAGATTTTCTATTTAAACATGAAGGATGAACTAGAATCTGTTTCTGTTTTGATAGAATTATCACGTTTTTTGCACTTGTTTACTAACTTTTTTCATGACATCCCAGCTTACTATGGAAATATCCGGCTTAAAATTAAACTTTCATATTATTCTAAATACAATACAGCAGTTTTTATCTTGACAAAGCCACGGAATAGATAGCACAGCAGCGATAAACAATCCCATAGTCGATTGGTCATACCCCTTTGCTAACACTACATTGCTCTAAGACCTTAAAGTGCAATTCTTTATCTCACCTAGAAACAGTACTTTAAGTTTATCTAGACAAGGCAATCTACCTAAATTGTTTTGTGATAACACACATGTGTACATGACATAAGAGTGATAAGGGCAGATAACATACTCGAGCCGTCTAGGCGATTTTATAGACATGTTTATCTAGTTTTGCCTTGTTTGTCTAGTTGTTAGCGTACGCGGCCCATCATTGCGAGGTAGCGGGTTCGATTCCCGGGCCGGGCACGTGTTATTAGGGAGTTGGAATTGTGGCGGGTGGATGGCGATAGGCTTACCCTGTCACATGGGACCTGAATCTAACAAGTGAAGTGTGAGTGTTATACATCTTTGTCACACCCTTGTGGGTAATATAAGGCGAGATGTTATGCTGTGTTTGTCTAGCTCTATGGTAAATTTGGCTCCTGTTGGTTTAATACGCTTCACTAACATAAGTTCAATGGTTTGACCTTAAAAGCTAAACAGACAGACAAACTTACCTTCGAATTCATAATACTAGCTTTCGCCCACGTAGTACCTTAATAAGAAGTATACATTATATAGAGCCTATACAAATCATTGTAATTAGTGTAATTTAGTTTTACTTATAATTGGGGTGCATGAAAGGAGCCTCCCCGAGTGACGTACACAACGATTCCCTACGACCGGCGCACCCTGGGCAATTCACGAATTCTCCAAAGCGAATTGGCTAATCCTTTCACCACGATGGCAAGTCAAAATAAAATTTGACTCAGCCATCGACACGACGAAGAAGTAGAAGACTAATTTTTTTTTATATCATTTGTTTGTAATATTTTGACGTGTTCAAGCGCCTCCTGGGGCCTATGAAAATAAACGATTTGAATTTGACATTAATCCATATTATTTATAGTCCATAGTCAGTCAAAAGTCAAATGGGGATATTTGATTGACACTAAAATAAATTGTGAGTGTAGAGCTCATGGACATAATAGCTATTATTATTAAGTCCATGGTAGAGCTATACAATCTATAGCCCACCTTACTGACTGACCAACTGCATAAGAGAGGCGCTCATGAACGCCAATGTGAGCGCCATTATCAGTGGCCGATTATTGGGGTCCCGTAATAAAGTTTGACTCAGCCATCGACACGACGAAGAAGTTAAATGTAAGTAAAATTTGACGACCGGATGGCGGAGTGGGTAGTGTACCTGCCTGCGACGCCGAGGTCGCGGGTTCGATTCCCACTTAAGACAAATCTTTGTGTGCATGAACATGAGGGTTTGTCTTAGTCTGGGTGTTTCTATGTTTAATAAGTATGTATTTACAAACGAAAAGAATATATGTATCTATTAGTATCAGTTATTCTAGTACACATATTTCAAGCTCTGCTTAATTTGGAACTAGATGACGTTGTGTGTGAGTTGTGATTTATTTTATTTATTTCATCATAATCAACCGGGTAGTTTTTGCGTAAAAGAATAACAAATATCCACATGCATTTTAATTGATATAAAAAAACTTCATATACAGAATTTGTTTTCAAGGCGGACTTAATGCCATAGGCATTCTCTGCCAGTCTACCTTTGGGTGATGCAGAGATTAACAAGGCAGGTGAAGTTATAAAATATAGCGTTTCGATTAGAAATAAAAGCTAATACAAATCAATACAATTAATTTGTCTGACGTATGGTGTAGTGGTTTAAGCGGTCACCTCGCCGTTCTCCACTGCACTGGTGTTGTGGGTTCGATCCCCACATGGGACAAATCTTTGTGTGATTTGCAAAGATTTGTACTGAGACTGGGTGTGCTTGTGTGAGTGAATGTGTGTATTTGGCCTGATTATTGGGACCATTGGATAGTGTTATTGCTTCTGGCGTTCTATCTAATGTAATCAATTCAAATTTAATACTAATACAAATATATGCGTAACAAAAAAAAAAGAAAAGTATATAATTATGTATTAGTATCAGTTATTCTAGTACCTATAGTACAAGCTCTGCTTAGTTTAGGACTAGATGGCGTTGTGTGTATATTGTGAGATATTTATTTATTTATATGCCTAGTACCTAATGACAAAATATTTAAATACAAGTAAATTTAAATAAATGAAATATAATGATAAAATATAAAATATAATATAAATATATGAACGAATGAGAAATATTAAGGTGGCGATTCATTATTGTTGGGGTGCATGAAAGGAGCCTCCCCGAGTGACGTACACAACGATTCCCCTCGTCCGGCGCACCCGGGGCAATTCGCGAGTTCTCCAAAGCGAATTGGCTAATCCTTTCACCACGATGGCAAGTCAAAATAAAATTTGACTTAGCCATCGACACGACGAAGAAGAAGGAGAATTCTTGTTGAGGAGAAGATTCTGTACCTTGATTTTAGGATAGGAATATGAATGCCGTAACCTACCCTTGTATCACAGAACTTGCATAACAAACAAACATCAACTCTGAACAAAGAAGCTATTAGGTGAAGCTCAGAACAGTAGCTAGTACTACACATCATGCAATACATGTCCAGTATAAGACGGCACCTCTTTGTATAAACTTCTCGTTCAATCCGAGACCAGCTTTTACTGGTCCTGTATAGCTAGTGTACGCTTCGTTATTCTGTGAAGAATATACGTAAGCTACCCGGCTCCGACCTTGCCCGAAAGCGCTACTGCCCGAAATACGGGCGCACGTAAAATTTTAACCCTTAGTTAGGGTTGGCAGTATAAAAAAAAGATTTTTAAAAACGAGAAGATGACGAGTTACTACTTATGTATTCATGGAGCTTGCAAAAAAATAATAGAGAGAGTAAACCATTGACGTTAAAATATTCGGTATTTTCAAATGCCCCATATAAATATTAAATGTACACAAACGAGCTTACAATACTTTATAGTTAACTGATTTATGTCAATGACATTTTTTTTTTTAATTGGCGGCACAAATCAAGCACACATGATTTGTCCTGTGTTAAGATCGAATACACAACGCCACCAGAACAGTTGAAAGCGGCGGAATATTACAAACCAACTGCCTACTACAAAACAGATCTAACAAATAAAAATCAAAGTGATCACAAAACGTTACACATCTGTGGAGGAAGCAGACATCTCCATATTATTATGTCAATTTTACTTAACCATCACACCACCCTTATTTCCGCCGTGACAACCCTACTCTATTCATCTGAAATAGGGACGTTTAATGACTAGCGGTGCGATCGTAAAACATCAAACGTCCAGGGTTGTCAAATTCTCTTTTTGCTAACTTTATTGCAAGCTAAAATACATTAAGTAGCGGTAGTTACTACGAAATGTTTGTCAAATATAACTAAGTTATTGTCGCCTGGAGCGTAGAATAAAAAATGAGATGTTCCAACACAATATTATAAGAAACCTTCGTGTTTTAATTGACGGTTTACGTTAATGTTGCATTATTGTACGTTCACAAAAATCAAACGAAATTTAAGAAAAATAGTGATCTCCATAAATTAAATCTAAGGAACAAAAACAAACTCGCTGTGCCCACTACTAGGCTCCATAAAATCTCTAACTCGTTTCCAGGTCAATGTATACGCTTTTACAATAAACTTCCTGTAAACGCAATAGAATTATCGATAGGTAAATTTAAAAAATATGTTAAAATTAAATTATATCAAAAAGCTTACTATAGTATTTCAGACTACATAAATGATAATAGTATTTAGAAATGAATTGCTCTTCTTATGTGATTTTTTTATGTACTTTTATATTGTTATATTTTTCATTTTAAAAGATGGTGCACATGAGTTTCTCACCAGCTCTTCTCATAATGCAATACCCATCGGAACTGGTACTTGGATTGATTTTAATTCGATTCTAAACAGTTTGATTAAAATTAATCTGAGCCCCGGTTATTCAAATCATTGTAATTAGTATAATTTAGTATTATTTATGATTTATTTTTATATCATTTTTTGTAATGTTTTGACGTGTTCAAGCGCCTCCTGGGGCCTATGAAAATAAATGATTTGAATTTGAATTTAAAATTTGAATATTTAGAACACTGCAATATATCCTAATATGTATGTCTATCTTAAGTTCCTCTCCTCTAAGTTTTTGTCCGTCAACAACTTATCCGACAAATTCCTATTTAAAAAAACACACCAATTTGTCACCTGTCATCCCTACTTTGTGACCTCCACCGCCCCGGAACAAAACAAACTACGTAGCTATCACCCAGACACTAGTATTGACGAAACGCAACCTTGTTTTCCGCAGGTTTTCCCTCCAATCCTACTTCCCTCCTTTGTAACTTATACAATCCAATATAGCTGAATTCTAGAAACGGGGCAAATCAAAGTTTGACTGTTTTTGATTTGTGTAGATTTTTGACTTGCTATTTCTATTTAAAGGTATTGAAATATAGAAATAAGATATTGAAATATAGAATTCGTAGTATGAAAACAAATGAAATCTCGACGAACCAAGTCTGAGGAAACGCCGGCAAAAGTGTGCGCTTTATAATTTTTTTTTATGATTATTTATTATTTAGTATTTACCATCGTTGAACTTTTTCTTCATCCTATCCTTAACGGCGAAAAACATATTTTTCCTCCGTTCACGATTGGCGTATTGGTCTTGCGCTTGTGTTGTGGATTCGATCCCAACACGGGACCATTCTTTGTGTGATCCGCAAAGATTTGTTTTGACTCTGGGTGTGCTGTGCTTTGTGTACCTATGTGTAAAGTATGTTTGTGAACAACCCTGCGACACAGGAGTTATTGCTAGGGCGGACGCGGACGCCGATTCTTAAATACAAATCTCACTATCACTCACTCCCTGCTCTTTTCTTTATATATTCTTTTACACAATCTTTCCATCTTTTCTTGGGACTGCCTTCTTTGACATTTAAACTAATCACTTTTTTAACACGCTTATATTAGCTTCATCTGTATTTATGTATGTATGTAACCGACTCCTTTGGACTCGATTTTGACCCACTTTAAACTTACAGATTTCATTACAATTTTGCACACCTGTCAAATATCGATGACAATGCAATAATTCAATAAAAAAAAAAGAAAAAAAAAAGAAAAAAAAATTAAAGTAGAAAATAAATAATAGTTTAAAAAAACAAAAAAACACGCTAATTATCAAATGACTTTCGTCCTTTCTCTATAATGCTATACCAAGATAAACGATTCCCTTTTAGCTTTTCTGTCAGTGGTACAACCTTCAGGCTTCATCCATCCAATAAACCACCATCGATGAACGTGAATCACAAAATCCGTATAAAACCGAATATTTTACAAAGCTAAAAATGCAAAGTGCACTTGTACTCATATGTAGAAACTCAGATTCTGCATCACCGAATCAGTCAATTAAATTATTAATTAAACTTTGACCCATTTATTTATATTTTTTTTATCAGGTAGGTATATTTCAATTCCATTATAGGGTAATAGGGTTCCGTAGTTGGTCGTTAAAACATAATTTAGATAAAAAAGGGGTTAACCAACCATGTGTATTTATTAATAATAATTGATGCACCAGACTTGCATGATGAGCTGTGTCAATTCTTCGCCCCAGACAATTATCGCCGCAATCGCAAGCATGTGTTGTTTGCTGTGCCAGCGTGTCGCACCGTGGCACGGGCTCAGTCACCAATTCCACGCACCCTCCCTGCATTCAACGCTCTCCTGGATTCCAACCCTGACTGTGATTTGTTCGCGGATGGATGGCAAAATGTGTTAACAGTGTGTTTCGAGTTTTTGCGAAAGAGATAGATGAATTCTCATTATGTTTGTTATATTATTGTGTTTAATTTTTCTTTTTTTTAATATTGTTTCCAAATGATGATTTCTTTGTATTTCTGTATAGTAAATTTAAATATGTTAATTAAGTATACAACTATCTTGAATTATAGTAATTGGTGTAATTACCGTTATGATTTAAGTAAAAATAAATAAATAAATAAATTACTTATTTAGTTTACAAGTTTTTGAGGCCGCGCTACTCGAACTAAAATTTGCTTTTCAAAGTTGAACTTCTCGCGGACGGGTCTCTATATAAAAAATAGTGTTTGTAACCCCTCAATGTTTTTAAAAGTTTTATCTAATCTTATCTCCATACTATGGAGTCAATGACAGAAAAAATTCACACCACTCACCCACTTTACATGTAGGGGAGCCCAGGGGAGGTACTCAAAAATATTATTTTTTTTATTTTACCACTTTGATGGAATACACCTATCCATGCAAAAATTCAGCTTTAGAGCTCTTACAGTCTTGACGCTAGGTTTCGGACATACAGACACACGGACATAGAAAAACTATAAGGGTTCCTTGACGGTACTACGAAACCCTAAAATACCGTTCGTTATCATTAAAAATATTTACTTTAAAAAAATACAAACATAGGCAAGTACTTACGGACAGGCAACTTATTTTGGAACAAATCGAAAAATAACTGAGATAACCTTTATGGAAATTAAGAATTTAATTAAAATATAATATCGAAGATAATAGAGCTTAATATAATGCTTGTAGCACTGTGGTTCCCATCCAAATAATCTACAACTTTCTAACAACCTAACATCACCCCTATATTACCCAGAGGGGTACGGCAGAGGTGTTTAACACCCATACTTCACCTATCACGTTTTGGTCCTACGTGACAACTTTCTATAGATAATTAAAAACAAAGATTAATCAACTCCATCAACAATCGTCATATGTTTGAACTATCTCTCAACCAAGGAGATTGTATAGGCCTTTTTTTCTAAGCCCTCTTAAGCCTTCCGATACGCACGATGTTCACCCCCCCCGTGTTCCAAAACCACTTACACTTTACATAAGTTACTAAGCACATAACATAGGCCAGCCCCGCCCATAGGCTTAAGTTTTTACTGCCACCCTACCCCACTAAGCGACCCTGCTTCTCGACCTATCGGAATTCTTCACCCTCAACCCCTGAGAGGAAAAGAGATGGCAGCATAATGCGCGTTACGGGAACGGGCAACCTTTTTTTATGAATGCCAGAAAAAAAATGGTTGGCTATGACTTCAAAAATAAAACGACTGGCTGCTTTTCATGTGTGCAATATGCGCTAAGATAAGATTTCCACTTACATGCTCAAATTAGATTCAAACAAACATGCATACAGTCTTAAAATCTGTACCTGCTATCAACGAGTACATCTCTGCATCACCCAAAGGTTGACTGGTAGAGAATACTTTTAGTATTAAGTCCGCCTTTGTAAATTTTAGTGCATAAAGTTAAGATATATAAATAAATAAATACAGACCTACTTAGTTAAATAATAGATTAAAAAGGTATAGTTTTGCATTAAACGCCGAGCAAATTAACGAGGTATAAAATAGTAGGATTAACTAAAAGAGAACACGTCACAATTACGCTAGAAAGTAATTTAAACGGGGCGCTAGACATTTTAATTTTCCTACACGTATAATTGTCTATAGAGATAAAGCGCGTAATTTAGCGAAGTGTAACAACTCAGTGTAGATTACTCTACATGCACTACATGCAGCATTACGATCTATTAGTGAATACAGCCTCCTTATTACCAAGGCAACATAAGACAGCACTATTTAAAACAAAAAATAAACATGGCCTTCTTTTTTTATCTTTTTTTTTATCAAAAAAAAAACAAAAATCATTTTTTGTCTCAAAAATCAATACAGTTGTGTTTGTTCCCCGGGCTCCACACCAAGATAACCTATATACTTTATCTAATGCCTGATGCATACCACTGATCTGGGCAGAGTCAGAGTTATGTCCGAGTTGCACGGACTAAAACCCAGTGTGTTCCGTCAACAAAACTGGTAAATTATTATGGCTCCTGGGATCTATAATAAGATACCAGTATGTATACGGGGCAAAGAAAATGTAATTGATTTTAAAAAAGAATTATTAACATTATTATGCATAAAAACGTAAATATTATATTGTACATTTAAGTTTTAATATTAATATACTACCTACTACTATTATATTCTTACCATAATGTAATATTTGTACGCCAATGATGGCAAGATGATCAATATGTTATAATTATTTTAAATAAAAAAATTATAACATATTGCTTTATTTTTATTATTGCTTTGCTCAAAGGTTGAGCATAGCAATTCAACGCGGCAATGCCGCCAGCCTTCTGGGCACGTCACCCGCATTTGACATTGATGCGGAAGTATTTTTTGACGCATAACTTTTAAAAATTTTTAGTTCTATTTTTCTTACAGCTGTACATAGTTAGGTATTCAATTTAGTTTTTTTTTTGATTAAGTTATTAGAATATTTAAATGTACATAATATTTAAGTAAAAATGTCTATTAAAACTATAAAAATTTTAAATAACATCTGTATTATACCTATGACCTACAAATAAATGATTTTGAATTATCTCAGCTTGCAACTCTTGATATTAAGCCCCAATTTTACAGGTGTTAGATAAACCTTACTGGCAGGATAAGCAAATAACACACATAAATGAAAATGACAGCTGTGTTCTTTTTTCAAGTGTTATTTAAATTCGGTCAGGTTATATTTTATGGGTCGGACAAGATCTTACGGGACGTCAGAAAATGGCTCTTAGAATCAATAATGACGGAGTTTTCAAGATAGAAACTTCATGAAACAAAAGAAACGTTTCTATGTTGATAACTACGTCATAGTCGATTTAAAACGTACGTTTGTTAATTTACGTATTAGTGTATACTCTAGTCACGGTACGTTAATGGGTCGCGCCATAATTCGTAAAACTAAATATACCTAGTCTATGTGATAAAATAAAGAAAGTCGATCCATGCATTTATGTTGTATGCCGTATTTTAAGAAGGGTAATAATTAACTGTAACACCTATAAATAGGGTTGCCAACCGTACTCTAAAATAGAGTATTGTACTCTATATCATGTAAGCGTACTCTATAATCTAAAACACTAATAGAGTACGCTAAAATACTCTTTTTTACACATTCTTACTTGTCATATAATCATATGCAAAAACCCATAATCAAAACCAAAAAATCAATTATTTACTGTTAATTTATGTTGGTACCCCCAAAAAATTTTCCTCCGACCACATTCGGAATGATGAAAAATTGGTATGCGCTGCAAAAAGTACAAGAAAATACCTTTTAAAAATTTAACATAAATGATACTCTCTTTTTTAAGTCCATACTCTTTTTTACCTCCTTTGAAATCAGATATATACTCTTTTTCTTCTGAAAAAAGTTGGCAACCCTACCTATAAAGCACATTTCCAATTTTACAATAATAAGATTATCATCCTCTCTCCTATTTTGCTATGCCCGACAGAATCCACAAAGACTCATATTAATGTTAAACCTTACCACCTAAAAATACTTTGTGGAACGCAATAAAGAATTGAATTGAACATTTATACAAATAATAAAAAAGTTTAATAGGGCTAAGTCTTTTTACGACAACACTTGATGACATAACCGTATTAAACATTGAACAACGAAACATTTTGAAGCGCTGTCTGTCAGTCAACGTTATACTTGCCGAACCGGGTGTTGTGGGTTCGATCCCCACACGGGACAAATATTTGTGTGATCCGCAAAGATTTGTTCTGACTCTGGGTGTACTTTGTGTGTGCGAAATGTATGTTTGCGAACACCCCCGCGACACAGGAGTTATTACCAGTGCGGGCGTCGTTTAAAAAAAAGCAATGTGATAAATATTCCAATATTTGAACTAGGTACACTGCAACCGTAATAATAATTCATTTTGAAATATTCACAAACGAGTGTTATCAGGATCACCTCTACTGACATATCTCTCTCTTATCAAGTGCAATTTTGATTACCACAGTACAGTGCACACGGAACGACCTATCTAGATAATACAATGTTAATTGTTTGCATCATAATCTATACATATATAATTATTTGCCTGACTCACTGATTTATCAACGCAGAGCGTGAACGACTCGGACTAGAAACTTGAAATTAAGGGCAGAAGCATGAAGGTTCTTTACATGAAGTAGGGGTACTAAGAAGGGATTTTTGGGTAAATTCCATTCCAGAAAAGATAAAATGTGGTTTAAACGGTTATATGGAAGAATTGAAGCTTCATATTTGAAGCTAGAAACACGAAATTATGTGCCTTTGGATAAATATATAAATGAATACCGATATCGGATATTTTCAAAATTATCCTTTTACTTAAGAGTTGAGTTTACCTCAAAAAACGATATTTTGCGCTTTTTTTATTAGCTCTATAACTACGGGATCAACGAATCCCACGCGAACGAAGTCGCAGACAACAGTTAGTAACGAATACTAATCTGTTACGATTAGCGAGCATTTTTATTTTTACCCAAAATTAGACCTTATTTGTTACTTCTGTGTTGTCATTTACCAATGAAAAAATGTTCACATAATAAAATACAATGTAAAGAGCTCACTGATTGTGCGTCAAACTTTTTTGGGCGTAGCGTTTAAATTCAAGGAAAGTGTGGGCAGTTGTCAAGCGCATTCGTAATTTTAAAATGAGCGTTTTAAAATATAATTACAGGCAGTTTATTACTTAAAGATATCCATGACGCCACTTTTACTTATAGTACGAGAGCCCGCGACCAAAATTTTTGTCTCATAGCAATACGGCCAAAACCGCTTCAAATCGATAGATACGATTATCCTGAACTCGAAAATACCAATATCAGACATTTTCCGCGTAGCGTTTGATCTGACCGAATTTTCAAAATTGTCAAAGAATTTTACCGAACTGAATCATAGCAATATGTCTGATTTGCAGACTGTAGTTGAATGATAGTTCTGAGATACCGGAAACATATTTTTCAGACGTTAGTGGTGTAGCGCAAACCCGTAAAATCACTTAAAAAAATTAAAAATGAGACAAAAAAAATGTCTCATAGCAATACGTCTGAAAATCTTTTTTATTAGTAAATTTTGGTTATTTGATGCGAACAAAACAATTTTCAGACGGAAATGTGAACGCATTAAATTTTGAGACCGTTTTGAAAATGTTAACAAATTTTATTGATCGGTATCATAGCAATATGTCTGAAAATTGTTGGACATGATAAAATAAGTTGTCCACATGTGCAAAAAATTTATATCAGACAAATTAAGTGTAGCACCTTCTCTATCAGACAACTTTTCGATACTCAGATATCATTTAAAATCATCATCGTTTTTTTTATTTACAAAACACACAACTCAGGTCCGACATTTTACACAACCACAACAGCACAACGTATGACAACTAAGTGAGCGTCGTTCCAACGTTTGGAGCAGCTGGCGAGTGAGCTGTATAATAGTAAGAAAGGGGCAGGAGCGTAACAAGCGCTGAGGCTGTTGAAATTAAATACTGATTGATTTGATAGTTTTGGTTTTATTTAAAGCACACTTGAGTAACTTTTACAAAAGAAATAAGTAATGACATCTGTCATCTGTCAAAGTACATATAATAGACAAGGGAGATTCTTGAATATCTATAAAGGCTGTAAATTTAAAAAAACATTTAACAGAGGCGTCGGCCAGGCGACTCCGAAACGTTATTTTCGTTTTTGGGAGTATATGCTACACTTAAAGTGTCTGAAAACAGGTTTTTGGTAATCATGGCAGCAATACGAAAAGTTGAAAAAAAAAATTATCCGTATTGCTATGATACAGGTCGGCTAAATTTGTTGACATTTTCAAAAATGCGCTCAGGCTATATGCTACGCGCAAAATGTCTGAAAACAAACTTTTTCGTAATACAATTATAAAATCTATGTACATTTTCACTATCAGACGTATTGCTATAATACCGACTGTCTTTTTTTTTTGACACAGCAGAAATGGCCTCCCACGCAGTTGCTACACTTTCGACCGTTACTACACACCTAGTCGGGTACAGAATCATACAATCTAACGATTTTATAGGGTTTTTGCCGTATTGCTATGAGACATGGTTTTGGTCGTGGGCTCTCGTACTATTAACTATATGCCCTGTGGATAGAATAATAAGTATATGAAAACTTACGACTAAGTACTTTAGCCATAATGTTGTTTTGGTTGGTATAATTTACACGTAGAATGATTGTCAAAAAAACAAACAAATATTGTATGAATTATTTGAAAAGATGGTGCACATGAGTTTCTCATCAGTTCTTCTCATGATGCAATACCCATCGGAGCTGGTACTTGGATTAATTTTAATTCAAATCTCTAAGTTAAATTAAAGTCAATCTAAGCTCCGGTGTCAAATCATATATTATAATTTAATTAGTTAAGTTTTATTTTAATTTTATAATTTTTGTATTTTGATGTTTGTTTTGACGTGTTCAAGCGCCGCTTGGGGCCATGGAAAATAAATGATTTGATTTGATTTACAACTAGCACAGATACATGTTGAAAAACTCACGATGTAAATCTTTGTAAAGTATAGAAAATCCTCAAATTGTATTTGAGAACACTTTCTTTAGTAAGATTTTCAACTTTCATACAGTTATTCTGATAGATATGTTAATGAGATGTTTAGATATCATAAGACATTAATATTGTCATTCAAAAACATGCATGTGCATGCATGTGCATGCATAAACGAAAATCTCTAAGTACAAAGGAAACATTTAGACAAAACCGACGATTCTGGCCAGGTCAATCTTAGAATTATGCCTGCGTTAGTATTAAAAATAATGTGGCATACTGACACGCTGTTAGATTTTAAATTAATTTAAATAACATTCGGATTGACGACCGGATGGCGGAGTGGGTAGTGTACCTGCCTGCGACGCCGAGGTCGCGGGTTCGATTCCCGCTTAAGACAAATCTTTGTGTGCATGAACATGGGAATTTGTCTTAGTCTGGGTGTTTCTATGTATAATAAGTATGTATTCACAAAAGAAAATTATATATGTACATATTTATATCAGTTATTCTAATACCCATAGTACAAGCTCTGCTTAGTTTGGGACTAGATTGCGTTGTGTGTAAGTTGTGAGATATTATTATTATTATTTATTTTTTTCAATATTATGAACTATATTAATATCTAGGCAATTCCACGGGACAACCTGGTCAATTTTGACGATAGTTAAATAATACATAACATCACTTCTATATTACCCAGAAGGCTGTAGCTGTGGTGTACAAAACCCACATTTCGCCTGTTGTGGTTAGGTTCCGTAGGATGGTAAGCCTATCGCCACTCACCGGCCACAATACCGACTCCGTGCTGCTATTGTGAATTGCCCGACGGAAAGTTCACAAATAACACTTTGCTCGACTCGAAAATCGAGCCCAAGACCTCGCGTTAAAAACCGCGTATGCTAACCAATAGACCATCGAGACGTAGAGAACTGCACTCTACGTTTAATTATGTCAAATGTGTCACAAAATAATATAATCCAGCCAGGCGAAACACATTGCGATTGTGGTGCTACTCAGCAAACAAGGACACATCTCCTTGAATGCCCCAATTGCCCTGACAATTGCTCCCTGAGCGATCTGAATAGGCCACGGAGAATGCAATTAATGTAGCCACCTACTGGGCCGGGGTGGTATAAAAACTTTGAATATTGACTCATAAGAAGAAGAAGTCACAAAATAGATAGACTAATTTTCTTATACTTTATTATATAGTTGCAAGTGCACCAATATGCAATATGTATGATAAGATAAGGATAAAACAAGGATTACCGGCGTCTTATCGAAATCTGAGAGACGCGTGATCACCAATCCAACAACTGCGGACTAGGCAAATAAGTAATAACATTTAGACTCTCTTTAAGGTCTCCACGGTGCAGCGGTGTGGGCTAAGAAGTGGAAAAATATCATCATCGTTCATTGAATTTTTAGGTTATTTTTTTTATTTATTTATTTAACTTTTTGCACATTAAATGGTACACAGGTGGACTTAATGCCTAGTGGCATTCTCTAACAGTCAACCTAGGGTGGTGCAGAGAAACAAATGTAGTTGCTAGGTGGTAAGTTATTCTGAGCGAAGGCTGATTCTTATTTAAACTTATAGTTTTAAATTTAATTATGAGTGAATGCTGGCCGGTCTGGGAGCACAGTTAAATTGATGTAACTCCAAAAATTAAGAAACAATATGTCATTAGTGTTCGAAATAAAATAAAAAAAGAAATGACACTTGAAGGCCGACTTCCCATTTAAATTAATATATTAGTACCTATTTTGGCCACATGCATTTAAATCCTTGCCGACCTCAATAATATAATTCATATTTCGAAGACACTCAGTGCTTTAATTGGCAACACAGCTCGATACAAGCCAGATGCGCGGTACAAAATCGTGGCCATATTTTTGTATTGGAGAACCAAGGTCACCGATTATCTGATGATGTTTTAAGAAATAAATTAAAGCCAGATCAGGTAAAATATGGAAACAGCGTCAATTCTTCCACTTCTTCAACATTAATGTTATCACTATTATATTATATTTTTTTATAAAAGACCTATGTGCGTATGTATTATTGTAGTTGAACCATGTTTACCTACAATTTGAACCGAGTACAGGCGAACCCTGTTTTTTATAAGGGGTTTAAGATGATACCAATAATAATTCTAGTTATCTAAATGCACAAAAGTGAATATTATCGAATCTATAAAAAAGCTTATATTAGGAATTATTTTTCACTTTTTAGTTAAAAGTACTTTAGAAGCGTGTTTTTTAGTTTTTTTAAACTATTATTTATTTTCTACTTTTTAGTTTGGTTTATTAAATAAAAGAGCGCTTTTTTTTAATATTTTTTATCGAATTATTGCATTGTCATTATTTGTCATCGATCTTTGACAGGTGTGCAAAATTTTAATGAAATCTGTCCGTTTAAAGTGGGCAAAATCGAGTCCAAAGGAGTTGGTTACATACATACATACATACAGGTGAGGCTAATATAAGCGTGTTAAAAACAAAAATAAATTTGTAATCTGTGAATGGAAAAAAGTAATTTGAAAAGGGGCTTAAAATGCTAAAGCCCCGAGGTAGTAATAATTACAATAAAATTAGTATTATTATACAGCATTGATGTCGATTGAGTACATTCCGAATTCGATTAGAAATGTATCCTTTAGGCTCGCCGCACAAGCGCAATAATATTGACAATATTATACGCATTGTCTAATAAAAGCTGCATAAAAACCAGTCAGTACGCGAAATATAATTTGCGTGTGTGCGGCTTGCCATAATGTCATCTGTAATAGAACGCATACTTATTGGATTAACAAAAGCCGCGTGTATAATTAAATGCCTGATTAAGTTGTATCATTAATTTACTTGTGTTCGATATCATGTTTACCATAGAAATTAATCGAACTGGATTATTTTATCTTAGTATTTCTTTATAAGAATTCGATTCGATTTCGTACACCGGAACACACAAAGTCGATTTAGCTCGATGTCTCGATGATGAGTCGATGTTAAAAAATGAGGAGAAAGGATACCATCAATTACTTTGTTTTTTAAAACAATAATTAACTTAAACAACTTAAAAAATCTATGTTTGACAGAATTGGGAAGAAATGCCTAGGAATTGTATAAAATGCCGAAATCATATTTTATCCTGTAACTCAGTATACACACTAAATAATACACTTCACAAATAATATTATAAATATTGATATGTTATAAATATTTGTATTAATGAGAATAAAGTGTATGGTTATTTATGTTATGTATATATATATAAATAAATTACTTTAATATTATTTATCATGTATTTTAATATGTATTTCTATTAAACATTGTATTGCGTCTAATGCTTAAAATATTTACTCTAATATTCTAACGTAGCGCTTTTCTATCCGTCGGCAATCGGCAGTCACACCACGTCGTTGCGATCAATCAAAATGTCTAACATTTTAGCTTTGGATAGAACACTGTTACATTTTAATAAATAGGTAAGTAGGTAAATCACCTTGTCTCGCTGCGTAACTCCTTCGACCTTTATTTTGTTATGTTAAAGTAGCTAACCCAATCCAATATGTCAACTGATAAGAGGGCTAAATAGACGCCTAGGCATAACAAAAATAAAATTAAAAAGACAAATTAAAATGATTCAAGTATTTCACAATGTTTTCTTAATACATGCTGGAGCAACTGCCGAAATAAAATTCGTCGCAAAATCCATCGGAGCTGGTACTTGGATTGATTTTAATTCAAATTTTAAGTTTAATTAATAAAAAAAGTCAATCTAAGCTCCGGTGTCAAATCATTTTTATTGCAATAAGTATTATATTATTAATTGGTTAAGTTTTATTTTAATTTTATATTTTTTGTATTTTGATGTTTGTTTTGAAATAAATGATTTGATTTCTGAATTAATATAAGGCACACCAAACATAGAACCTATGTTGGGCGCCTATTTAAAAGAAACTTTTACACGGATCTTGAAATCTTAATCGATATTTAAAAAACATTCGATCAAGAAGGTAGCTAGGTATTTTTTTTTCTATTTGGTTATTTAAAATCTTAGTTACTAGTTTATTAAAATATGAAAATGTTCTAAGCTGAAGCTGATTACTTTGTATCGATCAGCTTATTGATACTCATAATACTAATCTAAAATAAAGTGAGCGACTTTCATAATGTCCACATTTATGATAGAGGTTTACAGTGAAGTGGTAAACCACAATGATAACTTCAATGGGACATACCTACTAATGCAAATGAGAACAGAATTTTCGTTTCTTTTTAAGGTGTTCCATTCGCCGATATTTGAATTTTAATTTTTTGTCCCTTCATATTTTTTGTCTCTGTTCTATGTCCTTATTTGATTCGCATCATAAATGCCTTAATCTTTTCATATAACATTTATAAGATGTTGTATGGTAACATTTGGAAGAGTTAAAAAAACGTTTGATTAATTAATCAGACGAAAGCAATGCGACGTCCAAATTTGATCAGACTGTTTTGACCATTTGGAATCCAAATTGAGTTACGCCCTTCGTTCCCACTTTCAAGGCTAGTAGTACCAATCAACCTTGTCAGGAAACATGCAATAAAAAGCCATAACTGCATTGGGATTTTAAATGGATTTACGAAGTCTGATAATTATGTCGGCAATGGTAGATTACTGTAAAAAAGTTCCATAGACAATCATGCTCACTCATCTACACATATTAGAGACTTAAGATTTGAGTTTGACATTTCTAATCTAGAGCATCGTTATTTTTCGCGCTCAACCAAAGCCGCCGTAGACAGAGCGACATCTGGTGGCTAAGATTTTATTTTTATTAGAAATAAATACTTAAAAAAGTGTTTACATAGATTAAATTTTAATGAAATAATCATGAAAATAATAAATAAATATAATTAATAAGAAATAATTGGCTTTGGAAAATAGGCCTAAAATATTTTTTAATTATTTCATTTAATTTTTAATCAGGCTTCGGGGTACATATCAAATACAAATATAATTTACTTAAAACGTAACGTGACGTTTTAATATATAGGTAGGTACGCCTTATTATGTTTTAAGTGCATTTAAGTGTACCTAATATTCAGGTGCATAGTGTTGTGTAAAATTTAAACTGCACCATTTCTATTTGAGTAGGTAAGTAGCTAGATACGTATTTAATATTTACATTTACCCTATCTTATCTACCTAATTGTCTCTATGACTACAACTCATTACCATTATGAATGTTTCCACGTGTAAGATGCCAAGATAACTCCATTGATGTTTATTATTGCATATTTATTCACAATTTTGCATTTGATTTTGTTAGATATAGATAGTGATTTTGGTTTAAAGACTAGGCCATAAAATATAATAAAAAAAAAACAGAAAAAAAAAAACAATCTGTCAGGCAAATTTTCCAAATTTTCATGAAGAATACAGTGGGTATCTATTTGCTAATAGTGTTATGTTATAAGTGAATATAACATCAAGCGTAGGGAGACTAGGTAGAGCACGCCAGGCTCGTTTAGGTCAATGCGCTCTAAAAAGTCGTTTGTTTTTTTGTTAGACGTTTTTAAATTCGGAGAGTAATTAAAATGAATGAGATCAATGTCGCACAGGAGGTATTTAAAAGTGATTTAATTATGTCAATCATAATCGTTTCTAATCATCATTGAAATATCCAGGCAAAAACATAATTACACCGACAATTCAGTTAGTCGGAAACTTGAAAGATGAAAGATTGGAATCTCAGACAACGAGACGCCTCGTCGTGGTTAAGATTTTTAGTTTATTTCAATAAGAAACATAATGGACTGACGACCTGAAAAAGGTCGCTGGAGGGGACTGGATGCGGAAGGCGCAGGACCGGGTATTGTGGCGCAAATTGAGAGAGGCCTATGTCCAGCAGTGGACTACGAAAGGCAAAATGATGAATAAGAAACGGATATAATGTATGAAATTTTGTTCTAATTGATCATACCCGTCGGCAACTCGGCAGCTGGGCGATCGCATCGATATGCAATGCAATGCACACTGAGCGCACACGCACGATCCATTGAACTTGACACAATCCGCATTAAGATAAGATCACATAACAAAACAAGCACTAACCAGGTTGTTGCGGAGGCAGCAGCGGCGGCATCGGCAGCGGCGGCGGTGCTGACGACGGCGGCGCGGAGTACGGCGACATTCCTGGTGAACCCGGAACAGAATCACAACTAGCGGAGCCCATAGAGCGGGGAGGCGCTGGCGGAATCACCGGGCTACGAGGTGCCTTCACTTGCGGCGGCTCAGGGAGCTCCAACTCTACACCAGGTATCTGTAATCCGGGAACTTGAGATCTCGCTCGCGCTTCGTCTTGCGCCTGAGCACGACGCAGCGCCGTCTGCAAAGCCATCACACGTTGTCTCTCAGCAGTGAGCCGGCACTTCTCGCAGTGACAGTTACGATATTTGCAGTACCGCTTGTGACCCTTCAGCTCTATCTTCAGCCTGTGGTTACGGCAGCGTGCACAGTTCGGCGCTGCGCGCGGGACCCCCGAACTCGAGGCCCCGGGCTCCGAGTGCTCGTCGCAGTCATCGGGAGTACGGCGCCTCCACGCACCCACAGACACCATGGTTTGACCGGCTAAGACCTCGTTGTCGGCCGTGTTCGCGGCGAACTCGAATCACGAAACAAACGCACACGCGATGCGACGCGCGGTTACGATGCGACTGCTAGCCCCCGCCGCTTGCACGTTCTGCCCCGCCCCGCGCCCCACCTCGCCGCGCTACTGCATTTATTGCTGTGCTCCTATGCAACTGCAATTTCTTTGCACAAGTTTATATTACCAAGTCTACCCCTTTACACCCGAGAGATGAAGTTCTTACATATCGTGTTTAAATGTTATTCTGTAACTTACATACTGTTAAAAAATTATTAGAAAAATATTGAAAAAAATTCTGGTGCACCTGGTCTGCAGCAATCAGACCCTCACGATCGTGAGTTTCAGGAAATAATTGTAAGTCGCACGATCATGAGTCTGTGTTGTTATATATGAAAATAATAAGGAATATAATAAAATAACGTTTGATAATTATAAACATTATATTTATTTTAATAAATTAACGTAAAATCAACGCATTTTCATAACTTTAATCAGTCTTTTAGACGTAAGATAAACAAAAGAATCATTTTTTTAAGACACTAGTGGTATTTTTGGTATGTAATTATAGTAACTGTACTTATTTAAATAATCAGCCTTATTAAGTTTAATAGAAAAATAAATTACATTACATTACATTTTTTACGACCTACCGTAGCTTACAGCGACCTGTGAAGGGGATCATCTGCTCATCAATCGAGTAGAATCCTGGAACTCTTAATAATTTGTTACAGGCTTCTTTTACTTTGTCAATCATGGGTTGAACCTTCCATAGCGGGTTATCCACTTCGTTTGGAGCTGGAGAATCAGACTCAACAACATGGAGTGCATTACGGAGAGTTAGGTTCTCTTGTCATAAGGTCACTGATCAAGCCTAACTTCATACCCACTCTCCAATACATTGGTACTCGAGGGTAAGGAACACAGCCCATAATAAGATGAATAGCAAATAATTTAGCTATTTCAGCACTTGAAGATTTAAGTTCATGACCTGTAGTGCGTAGATAATATAAGTTGGAACAATGAGAGATCTGTTCTAAAAACTGTGTATCAAAATAATCATCAAAATATTCAATTGGTCGTCTTACCGGGTTAATTGGTAAGGCAGAATAGTTGTGAGCCTTTTCTGTATAAGCAGTTTGCTTCCATATTCGCTTCCTTGTGACTCTAGGTACTGAGGGTGCCCCTCGCCCACGTGAAGGCCTTCTTCCACGGTTACTTACTGGTGATCTCGATCTGTCACTTGTAGAAGGCGAACATCTTGATTCTCGCACAGTGGATCGAGATTGTCGCGCAGTCGTTCTTAAATTTGGCGGGACTGGCAATTCACATGGTGGTGACGGTGGATTCCGTACTGTTGCCTCGGAGTAAGATGGTACGTCTTCGTCAGACTGATCTGCCTCTGACACGTCGTCTGCAGTGTACCGGAACAAGATGTCTGGATCGAATTCTGTGTCATCTTCCTCCAAATCCTCAAAATCAGAAATATTGCCGTTCGCCAAAAGCTCAGAAATTGTTGTTTCCGTGAGTAAACGCTCTAAAAGTAAAAGAAAACATACATTTAAATAATTAAATTACATAAATAAAGGAAAAAGATAAAGCAATATTTGTGATTAAGTTTACGTGGTGCAACCGAGGTACCACGATCGTGCGAGTTAAAATTTAGAGCAATAGTATCAACCTATAAATAAAATAATATGCAAAAAATGTATGTAGTATTGTTTAACAACTAATTAAGTAGCAACTTACATAAAAAAATGTAAGTAAACTATTAGCATTACGAAAATATTAAATACGTACTTGTTCGAGCGGCGTGGTCAAAAAACGCAGCCATCTCTCTGGTGTCTTTCGGACGACTGACAAGTGCCAACCTGTACCTATAGTAATAAAGTTTGTTTTCGCGGGTTCTTAGATAGTCTCACGATCGATCGATGTCGGTTGCGTCCGCAAAAGTTGTTTCGTGTGCACTGTAGAATTTTTCAAAGTCAAAACTCACGTTTGTTTAAACTCGGGTGGAAAGGGCTACACAAGTCTTCACCATTACGAAAAGTATCGTTGTATCTAATCAGAGTTACACTTCTATTCAAAGGGGTGCATTTGTGTCCATCGCATATAAGAATTATTTCGATGTAGATGTAGAGTAACAAAACAAAGAGTCTGGTTTTTTTTATGATTTCCTCTTGAGGTTATAACCACCTCAAGAGGGAGTTTATTTCTCTGCTATTTGATACAGAGTGGAATTCAGCATTACAATTAAAATTATCATTTAGTATATATTAGTTTTTCTAATATTAATTATCATTTAAATAAAATAAAATATAAATTAAATTAAATATTAAAATTGGACAATAAATTAAAAAAAAGAAAAATCTAAAATTAAATAATTGTATGTTTATGTGTTATTGAAGCGTTTATGTGTGTTGACTATGTGAGTGAGATGTGACATGAAGGTGTCGATGGAGTGGATGTCTGTCGTTAGTTGTGTTAAGTCGTATGGATTGAGTTGGTTAAGTGTGCAGTATTGTTCATGTCTGTGTCGCGTTTGGGTATAGTTAGGGCATTGTGTTAAAAGGTGTATGAATGATTGAACTGTAGTGTTGTCGCAGGGACATGTGTCGTTGTCTGTTATCTGAAATCTATGTAGGTATTGTTTATGGTATGCGTGGTCCGTGAGTAGTTGTGTAAGAGCGAATGTGTGTCCCAAAGATACATCTCGCAGGTTTTCTGCCTGCGAGATGTATCTTTAAATTCGGTATATTTATCTTAAGATACCAAACGTATATTATATACCTAAGCCAAAAGGAAAATAACCCTAAAAGAAAACATCATATGATTAACATTATCTTGCAGATTAATTCCTACATCGCACCTTTGCGGAAAGACAGTGATATTTTGAATCATTAGTCCTTTATATTTTGATATAAAGGCTAGGACATCACTAATTCACTACATAGTATAAAACAAAATAGCTTCCCGCTGTCTGTCTGTCTGTCTGTCAATATGTAGGTATGCTAGATATAGTTAAATGTATAGATCTTTAAACTATACAAAGGATTTGGATGCGGTTTTTTTTCATAGATAGAGTGATATAAGATTTTAATGTCAAATAAATGCACAATTTAGAACTATAATGATGGTACCCGAAGTGAAGACGCTAAAATTCAGCATGTATGTTTGTTGGGTTGTGTAGGGAAGCACTAAGAGAGGATCTTTGCAAATTCCATCTAGGGGAAGAAAAAGGAAAAAAATATATACAGCCGAAACTATTGAAAATAAGATTTCAGTCTGTAAAAGAAAGCTATATAACAGAATTACACGTAGGCGAAGCTGCTGGCGGAAAGCAAGTACAAAATAAAATGTTTTTAACTTTATGCAGATTTGCACTTACCTAAGTACAGATTTTTGAACCTTTCAAACTGTAAAATTGTATAGTGAAATTATGTTAGAACACGGTTAAATAAAAATCAGATTAAAAAGCAAAAAAAGTTTTTTTTTTTTTTATTATTTGGGTGTCAAGGTGAATCACATATAGGTATAGAGTTCCACGAATTTGTATCGTATGACAACAAAAACACTGATCAAGTGGTCTCCGTTGATGACCATGATTCTTTATTGAGTGCGCATATAAAAAAATAGGCGTAATTTAATTGTTAAAATAATGAAACAAAAGGAAAACTAAACATGTGTTATGTACAAAAATGGACTTCGCGCTGGCAAGGTCTTTGTTTAATACTTTAGAACCTCATTCAGAATTTTGTTCCACCTCGTGGAATGTGATTGAATGAATGAATGCTACAGCCCATGAAGATTCTCGTTCATGACATTTCATAAAAGATTGAAGATGTGTGTTAAACCTGAGAACTTTGCCAGTATTCCCACGACCTAATTTTACCAGCAAATCAGTACGCAGACTGTGTGGCAATTAGCCAAATAATAGGTAATGCATGTACCGCATGCATTACAGAATGGTCAGAAACAGTGCAGACAGAACAGTAGTGCATAAAAGTAAATCTTTTTTGAGCCACAATTCCAGTAGTGTTATGTTTTTTTTTTTTTAACAGGGTTTCATAACTTTATTTACAAATTGGGTAGTAATGTGTTTGAATACTTCTGAAGTTTTATCTTATCCTTCTAACCCTAATCATGCCCTAATTAAAACATAAAACACTCAAAATAATAAATTAATAGGATTATGCAGAAGTGCACACGAACAAATGCCCCAGTCTGCGTGTGGCTGCACTTCCACACGATCGCGTGCAACTTACTAACACATACAAGCGACTGTGTAATCACACGGCGGTAATATGCATGTGTTCGTCACGACATTCGCGCGATTGCATCTGTGTGCGTTCACTTGCGATTTTTACACGTGAAATTATTCGAGTGTGGGTTTCGCATTACTACACCGAAGATTCGAAATACGCTAAAAAGTAGTTTTGAATTAAAAATGCAAAAAGATAGATTTGATTGCATGTTTGGCGCAGTATTTGAACACACTGTGATAGAGCCGAGACGCGTACTGTAATGTGACTTCGATTCCTGGATGTAGCAATTTTGTCAAGCAAAGCTAAGTACCAACAAAAATACATAGCTATGTATTACGTAGACTTTACATAGGAGATCTTTCTTGATTGTAAATTCTATGGTCTAGTTAAGTGGTTAGCGTATGTGTCTCATTGAGAGGTCTCGGGTTCGATTCCCGGGTCGGGCAAAGTGTTATTTCTGAACTTTCCGTCAGGAAATTCACGATAGCAGCACGGAGTTGGAATTGTGCCCGGTGGACGGCGATAGGCTCATCCCATATTCCATGGGACCAAAAGACGGTGAAATTTCGGTGTTTTACACCTCTGCCACACCCTTCTGGGTAAACTAGGCGTGATGTTATGTGTGATGTATGAGAGATATTTTTTGTTGTACAAAATATAACATCTTATGGAAAGTAAAGTAGCAACTACAGCTTTTGCGTCCTGTGGCCTTACCTCTCCATAGAACTACAACAACAAACATAAACTACTACTTGGTTCAAGCACCAGTATTAAGTAGACCGGTCGGTTCTTCTTCTTTGGCGTGTCGATGGCTAAGTCAAATTTTATTTTGACTTGCCATCGTGGTGAAAGGATTAGCCAATTCGCTTTGGAGAACTCTCGAACTGCCCAGGGTGCGCCGGACGTAGGAAATCGTTGTGTACGTCACTCGGGGAGGCTCCTTTCATGCACCCCAAACCCCACTTTTGTGTTTTTTTATCAAATATTTCAAAAACGTTGCGTGGTAAATAAAAAAAAGTATCATATGTAATGAAAGCTTATAAAATTCTCTACAACTTTTATATCAAACAGCTTTTTCAAATTCTTATCCATTTACAAACTAAAAGTTCCGCAAAAGTATTTTTTTTAATCTCGTGTATTTTTAACTTCTGTTGCCGGCTACTTTGTTTGTGTTATTCAAGATAAAAAGTGTTTTTTATGTCAATCTAGGTTCTAATCTATTTTACGTACTAAATGTTCTAGGGTTTTTAGTATGTTAATATCTGAGTACTCTGAACAACCTACTGAAAAAAAAAACTTAAAAGCCAGCTCACGCACTGTACATATTACCTTTCAGTGAACTAATTGTTTTTTTCAGTTGATATAGTTATTTGCACGATAGGTACATATGTTTAAAATACAGTTTAAAAAAAAATTGTCTGTCTGTCTTTTTGTATCGTATATATATCTTAACGACTTTTGATAATATTGTATATGCAGATTATTGACTACATCTAAATATTTCATATAAATTATCGCTTGCTAACGGTGAAGGAAACATCGTGAGGAAACCTGCATGCCTCAGAGTGCCTAAAAAGTGCTCGAGGTCGTGTGAAGTCTACCAATCCACACTTGGCCAGCGTGGTAGAAGGCCTAACCCTTCTCATCATGAGAAGAGGCCCGAGCTCAGCAGTGGGACATGTATTAGATACAGGGCTGCATTGATGCGTAGGTAACCTTATTATTTTCGCGTTTAATTTTCTCAGCATAATTCGTCAAACATGGTGCGGTTAAATTAGTCTCACAAACAAAACATTTTATTTATTACAACCGTTAATTGTTTGGAGTTTGGACCGGGTTTGGTCCGTGATCGCAGGCTGACTGGGCTGGTTAGCGCTCCTGCAGGGTCACGAACACATTAGTGAGGAAATATCCTACATTTAACAGCATACAATGTACCTAAGTACCACCCAAACTATTGTCTTGAATTGTTTTACTTAGAACTAGCTGCCCGCGACTTTTTCCACGTGGAATATTATGATTAGATATTATATTATGTACTAATACATATATACTTTTCTTTTTGTAAATACATACTTATTATACATAGAAACACCTAGACTAAGACAAACCCCCATGTTCATGCACACAAAGATTTGTCTTAAGTGGGAATCAAACCCGGCGTCGCAGGCAGGTACACTACCCACTCCGCCATCCGGTCGTCAAATGAACCCGAGACTGGTAACACCCTCTCACCAAGGCATTATCCTGCCGCCAAATATAAATACTACTCGGTCCACTACTTCTGTAACTGGAATTGGCATTGCAACCTTATATTATATACTACGGATTTATTTATAAGTATTAATTTAATTTCATTTCTATATTTAAGTTTATTTTCTCTTCATAACCATCTTTAGCCATAATGTTGTTTTGGTTGCTATAACTTACACATAGAATTATTGTCAAAAAAAACCAAACAAATATTGTATGAATTATTTGAAAAGATGGTGCACATGAGTTTCTCACAGCTCTTCTCATGATGCAATACCCATCGGAGCTGGTACTTAGATTGATTTTAATTCAAATCTTTAAGTTGAATTAAAATCAATCTAGCTCCGGTGTCAAATCATTTTATTACAATAAGTATTATAATTTAGTTAGCTAAGTTTTATTTTAATTTTATATTATTTGTATTTTGATGTTTGTTTTGACGTGTTCAAGCGCCCCTTGGGGCACATGGAAATAAATGATTTGATTTGATTTGATTTGGCATAACTTCTTCGAGTCCTCAGATACGGTAAGGTCAAGTTCATTGATGCTTGACACAATTATATTCTTCATTGGTTCAATGAGTCACTTCCACTGGCAATCGAATACACAAACATTGGTACACATAATATATAAGAAGACAGTCGGTGCTATGATCTAATAGGAGTCGTGGTCTGCTCACTATGACAGTTGAGTATTTTGTGCCAGAAATGAGAGTGATGTCATATTATATTCATAGAGCCCGGCACAAATATGGCGGCATTTCTCAGTCCTGAGCATACCTCAGTCTTTTGTATCATGTCAGAGTCAGAAAAACAACAGCAACCTATATTGGCGGATGCAACATAGCTTTAATAAATAATTACGAATTGGGAACTTACTTTTATTGAAGTCGGTAAATGGGAGATTGGTGATGACAATACTGCCTAGTTGGTCTAGTAGTATAATTCGTGTATTACTCACTGCGAGATTTCGGGTTCGATTCCCTGGTCGTACATAAGTGTTATTTACGATCTTTAGTCGGGAAATACTCAATTACAGCACAGAGTTGTAAATTGCAGAGGGCACAATTTAAGGATGACCTCTATTATCCCATGGGAACTAATCAAGTGTGGGTGTTGTACACCTCTGCCACACACTTCTAGATAATAACGGCGTGATGTTATGTTATGGTACAACACACACATTTCAAATTTTTTATGTGATTGTTGTTAGCCTAGACTTACCGCTTTATCCATCTGTGATCTACTCTCTATACAAAATATTGTAAATACAGCGAGCTAAAAAAACCAAATTGAGCAATAATTATAAGCTTTTTAGCCAGCAAGCAATCTTTACTTGGCTCATCCATTCAAATTCAAATCAAACCTTTTATTTTTCTAGATGTCAATCCTCTGGGTGCTAGCGTCCACTGGGTGCTAGCGTCCATGCGCGAGCGATACCTGGCACCCTGGTCATATCACGTTGACGGAACACACTGGGTTTTAGTCCGTGCAACTCGGACATAACCAGCGACTCTGTCCGGGTCGATGGAATGCGTCAGGCATTTCCTAGTTTAAAAACAAACTAAAAAGTGAAAAATAATTCTTATTATAACCTGAAAATAATAATAAACGAAAAATACTAGTACTTTTGTGAAAAAAAAAGCGTGGGGCGCTCTGTGCCATATTTTTCGTCTATCGAGCGACCCACGCTTTTTTTCACAAAAGTACTAGTATTTTTCGTTTATTATTATTTTCAGGTTATAATAAGAATTATTTTTCACTTTTTAGTTTGATGTGCTTTAAAAGCGTGTTTTTTTAGTTTTTTTAAACTATATTTATTTTTCACTTTTTAGTTTTTTTTTAATCCTGCCGATCCTAATCAGGATAATGAGATAAATTTATGAAATTATTATATTGTCGCTGATTCTTTACAAGTGTAGAAAGTTTGAATTAAATCTGTCCGTTTAAAGTGGGTCAAAATCGAGTCCAAAGGAGTCGGTTACATACAAACAAACAAACAAACAAACAAACAAACAAACAAACATACAGGTGAAGCTAATATAAGCGTGTTAAAAAAAAGAAGATGTCAATCCTATCATCCGATGTGTTAACCAAGTACCCCATTGCCTTCCACGTAAAAGACGTAAAAATGCCTTCTTATTCACAATTGAATAGTAAAAAATAACTACAATGCAAGGCGGTGGCCACTGGCCATTTATATTTTACGATGCACGCATATTTTAATATTGTAGCCTCTGTATGCGCATCGCACCTAACATTTTAAGTTGTTTAAAAATAAAGTTATTGAACAACTGCCCGGTTGCAGAGGTCTTAGGTTCGAAATCTGCCAATCTCATAAAATTGCAATTGTTTCTTAGCAAAATTTGCTAAGCATAGCTTCATACTATAAAAATAAACAATAAAAGGTTATTATGACTTAGGAACAATTATTGGCCTTGAGAATTGAATTTTAAATACGATGATACGTAAAATAAACAAACTTAACTAGCAAAAGCACAAAAATGTAAGAAATACTTAAGTAATATTCAAAGAATCGCCTCATCTGTGAATAACTTAAAAGAAAACGGTAAACGACCTTAAGGTGCATAATTATATTCAAAGAATAATCTCCGTGCTCCGTTGAGGAGTTGTATCTTAGCATCAGCTCAGCAACATGAAATGCTGACTGCTAGATGCAAATATCTGAGTAACTTTAGGTAATACACGAAAATCAATATAAGAAGCTTTAAAAATTTGGGGGTTGCCCTGACTTTCTCTAGGATTCCATCATCAGATCATGACTTGATACAAATGGGACAACATGACATGTACTTCCGACCGACTTCAAAAAAATGTTCTTCATATTTCTTGTACATAAATAAATAAAGTAGATAGTTATAGGAATTAGCCGTCTTCTAGACAGACTGTTTCATTCAAGGACGGAGTTTAGCATAATTTTAGCTCAGAACCTGTTGATGTCGCTTTATTAGGTTCAACAACAGACAAAGTATCAAATTATCGAGCAAAAAAGTTTTCGGATGATAAACTGTGTATTCAAATGTACATTGCGAATAAGAGGTTATTGAATGGTTGGTCAAATAAAAGCTTTCTGATCCTTAAGTGCTTGGCCAGTAACAGTATTAATTCTTAGACCGTGTTGTTTTAGATTTTATGGTATGTATATTGAATTTTGGAAATTGAATAAATAAATATCTCACAACCACAACGCCATCTAGTCCCAAACTAAGCAGAGCTTGTAATATGGGTACTAGAATAACTGATACTAATACATATATACTTTTCTTTTGTAAATACCTACTTATTATACATAGAAACACCCAGACTAAGACAAACCCCCATGTTCATGCACACAAAAAATTGTCATAAGCGGGAATCGAATCCGCGACCTCATTGTCGCAGGCAGGTACTACTACCCACTTCGCTATCTGGTCGTCAATAAATTGTACAAATGAACGAGTGGTCGCCGTAAGCCCCCTTTGCTAAGGGAGATGCTCAGAGGTGGGCTTGATTTGATGTCCCATCAGTAAAGTTTCACTGTATATTTTTTTTTTATACTACGCCCACTGCGAACGGACGTGTACTCCACCTGATGGTAAGTGGAGTACAGCCCATGGACATCAACAATCCACAAAAGCAGATTATAGATGCGTCGCTGCAGCTGAGGACTACGGTGTTATGCCTCATGTGCCAGTAATTTTAGGGCCTGATCTCACCACCAAACCGGAACACAGTAATGGAAGCACTACTATTTGGCGGCAGGTTAAAGGTGAGACGGTGCTCATTCACAAGAGCTCTATCACCAAATAGGTACATTAGTGGATACAGAAATGTGTAAAGCAGTTCAAACGATCAAAATGGTCACTCATACCATCATTATTTTAGGCTTATCAGACCAATAAACAATAAAAACATTTACTTGAAATTTAACTTCGTACTGGTATTTTGATTTTTTGTCCGATTTGCGAGTCGATAAATCGAATCGTACGCGATCGTCACATGATTAACATCGAAAACAATCGATGTATCGATAAAAACTGATGGACAATTTTGCACCGGGCGAGTCTGCGTCAAAGACTGCCGATATTTCTTGTGGCATACAATTTATAAACAATTTCTGTAAATACTAAAATGGTGACAAGAGTGCGCGTCGAAAGCTTTAACAAAAACTGTTGTAAGCAACATTCAGTTTATAGGATGACTACAATTCTGTTATAAAATGGATACATATCTAATCTTCTTGGTTATATTTGTCTTGTTATTTACATATGAAATTAAATATTCCAAATGGGTCCTTAAAATGTATATAAATAAATAAATAAATAAATATCACACAGCATACACACAACGCCATCTAGTCCAAAACTAAGCAGAGCTTGTACTATGGTCACTAGAATAATTGATACTAATACATAAATACTTTTCTTTTGTAAATAAATACTAATTGTACAAAGAAACACCCAGACCAAGACAACCCTCCATGTTCATGTACATAAAGATTTGTCTTGAGCGGGAATCGAACCCGCGACCTGGGCGTCGCCGGCAGGTGCACTACCCACACCGCCATCCGGTCGTCACATTAAAATAAAATGCAAATGTTAAAAGTAAAATTGTGTCAGTAATAAAAATAATTTAAGTGTTAAAAATCAAGTGCTATTTTTTTTTAAAAAAAACCACTTCAATTACAAAAAAATGCAAAATGAGAAGATGCAGAACCTCCTCCTTTTTTGGAGACAGTTAAAAAGTAAATATATTTGTTTCATTATATAGTTATTCCTTTACATACTACAATATCCTGATGTATCCCTTGTGAAGAAGCCGTTAAAGTTACTAAATGACATTATAAATTGATTTTTGTTACAAAAATCATGGTCAACCTCTTGTGCATTAATTTATTGAATCAAATGAAATATGGGTAAATGTTGGTAAAACAAAAAACAGTATTCCACATATTGACAAATTTATTGGACGAACAGGAATAAAAATATTATTTTTGACACCGCGGAATTTTGACAAAATGGTTTTTGTTGAAATATTTTTGTCAGCTATTGAGTTATTTATGAATTTTATGACATTTGGCTACTTGAAAAGAAGATACTAAATTCAATATAATGTAAGACAATTATTTTAACTCTGGTGCTTGGTATATTTTCTACCTAAGTTCTAACTTTTACTACCTGAGTGCCAACATTAATAAATGGAATGACAGAGAGTAATGATAATGCAAGATTAGTGTTAAATGCAAGTTAAAAATATTTTGATGGTTTAAATAAATAAATAAATAAAATAAAAAGTCTTTATGAACACAAATAATACATATAGGTTCACAAAATAAGTTAGATTAAAGACACATGTAAATGTATTTGTACTTAAGGTACTGCTACTGTCTCCCAAACTAAGCGAAAGCTTGTATTTTGGGTGGTTTGGGCTCTGTGGTTTTGGACTATGTCTAGAAAGCTGTTGCCTCATGAGATCTTTTTATTTATAATATTAACGCCTCCTCGTAAACCTACATGACATGTAATTATAAGGTAAGCGATCTGAAAAATTAATATTAATGTTCTTGTGGTAAAGCTTTAGGAACAAACCCGAGGACGAAAAAAAATGTCTTTTAAAAATCTCCTTTTAGTACTTTTTTAAAGATTTTATTTGTGGCATTGACAATTAAATATAAAAAGAGGTTGTATAAGTATTGGCTAATAAAAAAAAATACAGATAAATAATCTATGAGCTTTTAATAATTTTATGCCCGATCGGTAGATAATGAAGTATTTAACTTTATTTCTAGTCGACTAAATGGTTAAATATTTATAATAATGTTGCTTCGTTGACACGCTACTGTAGTGATGTAGCGTATATATAATTAATCGATGTACAATAGCTATAATTCAATCCTAATCCTTATTAATCGTAACCTAACAAATATTATAAACGCAACAGTAACTGTTGTCTCTCTGTTTTTTACGCTTTCACGCATAAACAGCTAAACCGATTATTATTATAGATGGGACCATAAAGCAGGACATGGCCTTTTTATCGAAGTAAACACAAAGTGAAATACCTACTTACCTATAACTTCATACTTTGAATGTACTACAATTTTTTTATCTCTTTATTCGCATCAAACTGCCTCGATGGTCTAGTGGTTGACGTATGCCCTCTCACTGCGAAGTCTCAGGTTTAATTCCCGGGTAGGGCAAAGTGTTATAAGTGAGCTTCCTTCAGGAAATTTACAATAGCAGCACGTAGTTTGAATTGCGCCCGTTGGATGGCGATAGGCTAACCCCCTATCCCATGGGAGCTGAACATACCAGGTGAAATGTGGGTGTTGTACACCTCTGCCACACTCTTCTGGGTGATATAGGCGTAATGTTATGTTGTATCGATACTACCAATACACCAATTAAAGTCCCTCACTAAAACCAATCTAACATTGAACTTTACCATTTACACCACCACTTATTACCACCACGTCCAACCCTCAATACCACAGCAGCTTTCCCCCATAGCGCTTTGAAACCATGTCTAAACCATGGTGGTATAGTTACAGAAATGATAGGTATAAAAAGAAGAACTATCTCACCATAGAGATGGTTGTAAGAAAGAGTGTGGTGGAAACCGTGAAGGAATACCTGGACAGGTGCTCTCTAGGCGGTGTTAGTCAGATACGGGACCCTAATAACTCAAAGTTACAGAGGTATGTACTTTTTTTTAAAATTATTTACTGGCAAGTCCTACGTAGACTACTGTAAGTGCAAAAACATAATTTTTCAATGACAATTCAGGTCAACACTGATCCCGGGTTTTGATCTCTCTGTCTCGTTCAAACATTTAATGAGGGATAGAGATTAATCTCAAAATTGCGTTTTCGCACTCGCACTAGTCTACGTAGGACCCGTAGGTTATTTTTACCTAGCTATTGTCTGCGTGGAATTCGTTGTATTAAGTAGTATCTGCTCCCACGCTTTGACCCACGTTCAACCTTACAGCGCCGCTCCCTTGAAGTTTAGCGTTATGTTAAATATCTTAAGACCTTTATTGATAGTTAGACTATGAACACAAAAAGAATTGTCCTATGAATTAAGGTCTTAAAAGAACAAAAGAAAGATTGCCATAGCTTTAATATAACGTAAATGAGTCATAAAACTTACTTAAGTTCTGTAAAGATTATCTTAATACCTACAATAAAATATTAAATAACTTTAAATTTGACAGACAAACCGATCATTCGGTTTTGTGGAGCCTGTTTAAAAATGTATGTTTTTATTTATGAATAAAGCATTTTTCTATCTATCTATCTAATTATCAAAATTCAACTAGTAGCCTCGGGATTAGCGCTACCAAACAAACAATAAGTACCAAGCTGGCAGACGCTTATCTGATGTTATAAATGCGAAAGTTACTTATCTATTACGCTTAACTACTATACCGATATTGATGAAAATTGGAATTAAGATAGTTCAAGATCTGAGGAAGAACTCTAAGAAATAATCTTCTTATATATATCAAATATTCCTGCCACTCGTCGGAGCCACGCGCAAGTGTTAGTTTTCTATATTTTCAAAAGCTCTGAAATTACTGTCGCTGGAGACATAATATCGTAATCTTTTGATGTAGCGACGCACCATACATCTTCTGTAAATCGTGGGCAGTGATTTTGTGATTAAACTCCTTTTACCTGTGACCCAAACATTTTGTAAAACGAACGATATTCGATCGATATCATTCAAATCAAAAGAAAGTGAGACGAAATCCAGCGTAGGTAAGGTCGCAGTAGACACTGCTTAGCTAAATTAAATGATCGAGGAAACATACTCAGGTTGGTACCACAAACAACAGTAACTATTCGACAACAACGTTGATTCTGTTGCGCCACAATTTTGTGGAAACTAGTGGAAAGTGATTTTTTTATCGATTGTAGTTGTGAGTTCACCGAACACCATCATCAGGTGGATTACACATCCGTTCGTTACATATTGTGGAAAAACAAATTCTCAGGCCACCCATAGACCAGTATGGCTATCGATACTGCAGATGTGATACCTTATTTACAACTTTTGTAAGAACAAGTATTCGCACGCACCGAAAAACACATAGCTCCATAATTCAATTAATGTTTCATTTAAATAACTAGTCGTGCCAGATATAACCATACCTACCTTTCTTGATTGTCTTCTAAGATGTATATCTTATATATTATACATTATTCAAAAAAGAATATCTCTCACATCTGTCAAGATTGTTATCGTTAATTTGTGAATAGTCATAGAATAATTGATGTATATATTAATAAATAAGCAATTTATGTGTTTTAAAACTTAATATATACAATGCAAGGTTGCTTTATAGCCGTTTCGTCATTTCAAACATTTAATTATAAGTACTAATGAAAACCACCTGGTGTTCATTGAACTTTATTTCGAAAATTTGCAATGGTCAAGAATATGACCAGTGACGTTCTATGGTGGAAAATGAACCTGGAGAGTACCTGTATGGTAGATGGGTATTACCAAAGTCTGGGCTTTTGTCTTTTATGTGTCAGCTGACAGGCACAGGGACAAAATAAATCCAAGGAGATTTTGCAGTAGATAGATGCACACTGATTCTACTCAAGCATAGACTACATAAAAAAAAGCATGTACTCAAGTTAATAGACAACGATCGTGGTATAATATTTCGTATCGTATGGAGCCTTCAAGAAACTGACATAAGAAAGCAAAAGAAAGTGAAATACAGTCCTGTAAGTACCTACTGTGGCTGACATATGTGACGTGTGTGTCACTTCTTGACGTTGTTAATGTAATCCGTCATTTATCATGTGCGGATACCGCCACACCTACCACTAGAACCACAGATATAGATCTACATAGATAACGCAAATGCATGTACTTCGCGAGTCCGAACCCCGACCAAGCGTGAAGGTTGGTCGGCGCTAACTTCAGTCCACGTGCGTCTTTTGTTAGAGAAAATCATAGCGGACGGCCGTTTGAATCGTACTGGGCGGATGGGCATCGGCGGCATCGGTGTCTTTGAATCGGTTTGGATTTCCCGTCACTAAATTTCGGCTGTGACGTCACAATAGGTATTAAAAAGTCGGCACGCTTGGTTTCAATACAAATCGTGATACTTGCGTTATCTATGTAGATCTATATCTGTGACTAGAACCTATCTCACTACACTACCACTATTATTCGGCAGGCTTATGCTAAATACCTTTTCACCTTATCTTTCGGGCACCGGTTTTTTTTTGCCATCTTCAAAAATTATCAATCTATTTTATTTAATATTGGCGAAACGGCCCGACCGATTGTTACGAAATTTTGCTAGCATATATTCGGTTGTTTATAACACTAGGTGAAGTTCGACATACCACGCTAGCCAGTAATATAAGTACCTACTCACTATGTGCTCAACATTTTTTTCTGTTTTCAGACTTATCTGGCTTGGCATCTTTTTCATGTACCTGTCAAGCGTGATCCTGTTCCTCCAGTCGACCTGGGCCAGCACTCTGACCCGGCCCTTGATCGTCACCAAGGAGTCCACGACCTACCCCATCAATAATATTGAGTTTCCTGCTGTAGCCTTGAGTAACTTCCAGAGAATCAGCTGGAATGCGTTGAAGGAAATGTTTAATAAGTCGTAAGTACCGATATACTTATTAACCGACTTCAAAAAAACGGCGGAGGTTCCCAATTCGATTGTACTTTTTTTTTTAATTTTCTTCTCCGATTACTCGAAGACGACTGGACCGATTTGAGATATTCCCTTTTTTGATTGAAAGAGTATACTTGTCACGTGTCAATTTTTATCAGGTTACGATCTGATGATGAGATACTAGATTAGTTATTTAGTTATTTTAATGGTTTTAGTTTCCAACCAACTCTCAGCTCTTGCACCTACCACTTGTCTCTGCATCACCTAAAGGTTGACTGGAAGATAATGCCTACGGCATTAAGTTCGCCCATGTGCCATTTTTTGTGCATAAAGTTTTTAAATAAATAAATAGAGGAATCAAGGGGAAACCCTCAAATTTTAAGGCTTTTGTATTGTTTTTCATAATTATATTACCTAAAGCTACCCGGATATTTGCATAGCTGTCGCTGGAAGGTACAGCTCCTTAACTTAAGGTCGTTTACTGTATTCTTTCAAGTTATACACAGATGAGGCGAGACGTTTAATATTACTTAAGTATTTCTTACTTTTTAGTGCATTTTTTTTAATTGAAGTCGGTTTTTCTAACCGACTTAAAAAAAAAAAGAGGTTCTGTATTCGATCCGTATGTATGTATGTATGTATGTATGTATGTATGTCACCTTTTTATGTTCGCGATTTTCTCGGAAACTTCTGATCCGATTTGAATGCAGTTTTCAGTATTTTAATCCTTGTGTTTCAAGGAAGGTTTTAGTATATAATTTATCAGAATCTGATGAAGATCTTTGGAGACAGGCAACGGAACTCTTCAAAAACGAATAGCTAATGAACCACGTTTTGTGCAATCGTGTATCTATGTATTGTTTTCACCACTACATAACATAACATCATGCCTGTGTATGCTTTGAAGGGTAAGCAGAGACAGCCTACTTATCTACCCTTAAAGTACCGAAAGCTCTGCTTAGGTTTGGACGGGGCTTACGTTTCAGCACATTTGTTATTATCGTAGTGATAACTTATGATCATGAAGATCTCAGAAAGAATTTTTTGATTATTTTGATTGTTTCTATTGTGTTTCATGCGTAATGATGCCTTAGTATTTCTTCCTAACCCCATCGTTAAATCTAAAAAACTAAGACACTAAAAAGCTTGAAATAAAAAAATAAAATAAAAAAAACAAATAAAAAAAAATAAAATAAAAAAAACTAATTAAAAAAAAGAATATTCTTAACTCGAGCGTATTCTAAATATTATAATTATGTACAAATTTTTTTCAAAGAAAAAGGAACCGCCTTCAAAAACTCAAAAGTAAAAAATAAAATATTCGCTAAACTTTGCTTACCTTTATATTAATTTGTTTACAACAATAAACCCAAATAATTATGTAATACCAATTAATTATATTTTTTTGAAGTCGGCGCCAAATTACAAAATCAAATACCAATTCAATTGGTATTTGATTTTGTGATTTTTTCAACAATTATTTCGGTAAATACGGTTTTAATTGTTATTTGATTTTATGATTTTTCAACAATTATTTCGGTAAATACGGTTTTAATTGGTATTTGATTTTGTGATTTTTTCAACAATTAATTCGGTAAATACGGTTTTAATTGGTATTTGATTTTGTAATTTGGCGCCGACTTCAAAAAAATATAATTAATTGGTATTACATAATTATTTGGGTTTATTGTTGTAAACAAATTAATATAAAGGTAAGCAAAGTTTAGCGAATATTTTATTTTTTACTTTTGAGTTTTTGAAGGCGGTTCCTTTTTCTTTGAAAAAAATTAGTACATAATTATAATATTTAGAATACGCTCGAGTTAAGAATATTCTTTTTTTTAATTAGTTTTTTTTATTTTATTTTTTTTTATTTGTTTTTTTTATTTTATTTTTTAGGAATATTATTGAAGTTGGTTAGAAAGCCGGCAATTATAATGGTATACTATTCTTTGCAGTAACAAAAATGTTGACCAACAAAACCGAACAGCGGTTGTGAGTTTGGCCAAATACTTTTTGAATCTAGGAAGGCTCATTGACTATCGATACATAGAAAGTTTTTACGGAATGGTGGAAAAACTGCCTTCCAAGGAATCGAATGCTGATATAAGGCGCATCATGAAAAAGGTTTGCTGGATTTTATTTAAATGTTACTTAAGACTTTTAGAGTGTCTTTTTACGAATAAAATAAAAGATAAATATGAATTTGAATTGACTATCTTTTAGTTTTTGTACTTATATTTAAATATTGTTAGAAAGAAGAATATGTTTTTGTTTCCTTTTACAATGATACTTGAGAGTGAATTAATCTTAATAATTAACGTTAAAATAGAAAATCTACCTTTCACCTTTATCGTCTAATATTATAACAATGGTTTTATCTCACGACAGTTTCAATAATAATTATTACCTATATTTATCTTCTCCTTATATATCACTCTAATATCTTATTACTCTTTTGACATAGTATAAAAATGAAGTCCTACCTCCTGTTTGTGTGTTTAGATCGATAGTAGATTACGCAGCAGTTTTTGATGTGGTTTTCACAAATAGATAAAATAATACCTGAGGATGATTTTATCATACAATGTATTTGTCAAATATATACTTATGCTATCGCCTACAAATTCCGTTTACATCTGATCAATACCTAAATACATGTAAAAAATTTCACCTACTGCCCCTTTCTGACAGAAGAAATATAGCTGATGTTTGTTATTTAAAAATTGCTTCAAACAACATAAATTGTCCTGAACTATTAAATAAACTTCATCTCAATGCACCCCTTAAGTTCATAAGGTCAGCAAAACCCTAACATGTACCTTTATCTTCTTCTAATTATCGGCAAAACCCTTTCCTTAATCGAGCGAGCAATAACTTTGTTTTCCGTCGCTTCCGCGGAACTATACCCCAGGAACGCACAAAAACTTAGTGCAAAGGAAGTGAATTTATAATTATGTATTTTAGGTTAAGGTATATATCTATGGGCCCATGCAGCCTGAAATAAATGATTTATTATTATTATTATTATTATTATTTAACTCAACGGCTAACGATCTAGACCTGGATTTATTCTGCACTAGTATTCCGGTGGCGAGGCGACGAATGAGTGAACAGTTCTTTGCCTAGAATGCTGCAATACCTGTACCTGTACTTTGGTTGTATATTGTTTGAGTACTTTGATGTTTATGAGTAATTTAATTGATGTATTTAGTTAGTTGTTTCTGGAAAATGTATTTAATGTATTACTAAACGCGAGGACCTGTAATTGGCTATCTATCTCCTAGTACCATTTTTATTCAAATTAGAATAAGCTGTTGGATCTCCATAAAGATAATAAATAAATAAATAATACATTCTTTTAATATTGTACATTGACGGGTCGCTGTCTTGTATACCATACAACTGTACAAGTACAACCATTGCAGATTGCGCCTAGCTGTGAAAAAATGCTGATCAAGTGCCAATGGGCTGGTGAGCTCGTAAACTGCTCCGAGATTTTCCAAACACGAAGAACTGGACTGGGACACTGCTGCGTCTTTAACTATGTACTCGAGATGAACGCCGCTGACAAGTAAGACAGGATATAAATAGGATTGCGGCGAGGCCGCCTACCTGTAGTACTAATAATAACTAATAATATACTTACTTATTTGGGTACTTTTAAGTTTTTGCGGATTGCATTACTCCACCTTGCCGTATTCAGATGCGTGATTTAATCTGCACGTTATTAAAACGCTCTGAGTCCGCAGTACATGATTCTGAGCTCAGAGGAAATATACTTTAACATTCTGAGATTGGGTTCGTAAGTTTTTCACCGGAAAATGCATGAAATTTAGGTTCTTCTTCTTCTTCTTCGTCGTGTCGATGGCTGAGTCAAATTTTATTGGTCCAATAAGTGGCCACTGTTATGGCGCTCTCTTCGGCGTTCATGAGCGCCTCTCTTGTGCAGGTGGTAGGGCATTTTGGACAGTCAGTAAGGTGGTCAAGGTTTTGACTTGCCATCGTGGTGAAAGGATTAGCCAATTCGCTTTTAAGAACTCGCGAATTGCCCAGGGTGCGCCGGACGTAGGGAATTGTTGTGTACGTCACTCGGGGAGGCTCCTTTAGGTTAATTCGCTTAAATTCTAAAATTGAAAGAACTTTGTATATGAATGCGTATTCTCATATAAGTACTTTTCGTTAACCAATTTTGACTATTTTTCTGATATTGTGTCCACCAGTGCCGAATCCGACAGGGTATTAAAAGAGCCTAGGCGTCAAACATTGCCAGGATCTGGCAATGGTCTGATGGTGATTGCTGACCCCAGAACCGAAGACGGCTATTATAATTTGGGATTTAATTACGGCTTTCAAGTAAGTTGCATTTTATGAATAAGTTGTATTTATTTTAGTAGCTTACGTTCGCGGCCACGCTCGTGTGGTTCACACAAATCCATAAAGTACTGTAAATGGGCTGTTCGTGACTCCATTCTTATTTGTTTAATATAATTTTCCAAAAAAAAAACCGTCTTCAATTACAATAATTTTAGACTTATGTGTTAGACTCATGGGTGCCATTGTCAGAACTGGACCAAACTGGAGCACACGGCTTTCCGTGTGGTCCCAAGCACCAGCTTTCAAATAAAAAAAGAATCGTTGAAATCGAAAGTTATGAGGTATCAAACATAAAAAATAAGAAAAAAATCTGACGAATTGAGAACCTCCTCCTTTTTTGAAGTAGGTTAAAAATAATAGTGCACTAATGAAGGTGTCATCCTTAGCTCCCTACCCTAGAGTCTTGGTTCACTTGGTTTCTGAGCAAAAAGGTTGATTTCTTCGTAATGGCACACCCTGCACATGTACCACCTTCTCAGGCCTATTTCTGCTCAATCAACGAACCATAAGTTGATTATGATGGCTAAATTGAATCTGATATTAGAAAATCTTTTCCAGGTGATGATATTTGATCCTCGTCAGTTCCCAGACCTGAGTGCGGGTAGAATATTGTTTCGCATGGCTCAGCCAGACCAAGCTGTTTTCTTAAGGCTGTCTTCCATCAAGCAGTATGCGACGTCGGAAGTCCGCAAATATGCTTTCAATACGGTAATATTTGGCATTTTCTTACATTACAAGAACGATTATGATACGAACACAATAAGAATGTATAAATAAATATATGTATCTCGTCGGTTCCCAACATAGCTACGGTGCTAAGGAGGCGAGCAATTCGTAAGTTGAATACAATATAATTAATACTCTGATCTATTTTCCAGAGAAAATGCCTTTTCCGCAACGAAATGAAGAAGAATTTCGGTGACATGTACTCGTACAGCGCCTGCCTTGTCAACTGTCGGATCGCCACAGTCAAATCGTTGTGCAAATGTGTGCCTTATTTCTATCCCATTAGCTTGTCCAAGGGCACGAAAGTCTGCACCCTGAGGCATTTAAAATGTCTCAATAAATATAAAGGTTTGTAGCACATTACATCTCACTTTAAATTATCCTACATACCTACAAATTTGTTCATCACCCAGAACGACCAGAACCCAGCATGCCGTAAAACTCCCAGACCACCATTCACCCAACGTCCTAACCTGATGTTACGTGGTGACTGCAGCCCGTGAATACCTACAAAAGATTGCATGTCTTGCGACATTGCTGCATTGCTGAACTAAGATGCCTATTTTTTCTTGTCTAGTAATTTTAGGATCTAATAAAACACACCATCAAACTTAACACAGCTCTAGTATTATTTGTAGGGAAATTATAAGTAGGTAAGACGGATATGCCTCCTGCATTTTCCTTTCCCTCCCCTCGAACTCGATTTTGTTTGCAAGAGCTCTATTCTACCGCATTAAAACGACCTAAATATTTCAGAAAAGCTGCTATATTTCTACCCGATGGATACCCAAAACACATCTGGACTGGAAGCGGAGTTGGCAGACTCCTTATATTGCCCGTCTTGCTACCCAGATTGTGAATTAACGCAATATTTTACAAAGAACTTTAAAGTGTCATTGTCTAAGATATCCTCTTCGGTATTCGGAAATAGATTTCTGTAAGTTATATCCAACCAAAACCATTATCATGTAAAATGTTGCCCAGACTTGAATGTTGTTGTTTACAAGTCTTTACTTTACAAACTTTAAATTTTAGACAAACTATGTGGCTTGGCGCCCCAAATTTGATAATAAAGACGATACCACTTCGGTTTTTAACGAATTAATTTTTAAAAAGTCTTCGCCGTCGACACTCCGTGGCTTTAGGCGCCAAGGACGCCATATATTGGTTTTCAAAGAAATTACTTAAACAAGTCGGCGCCTACGGTGCTTCCAGCTTCCAGACTCTTCACGGCAATGACGCGTCGGTGCCACTTCTAAGTTTTGAAAGGCAATATTCAAAAAGATGGCAGTTTCGGTGCTCTCTGACTCGTGGAGGCGAGTCCGCTTTGTTCGCGCAATTTTGCAATCCAGAAATTTATTAAAGTTTTATAGACATTAATATCAGATAATGACGATTTTAATGGCAGCACATGAAGCAACACACAGTATATGACGTGATTTAGGGATAACAAGTGTGAAAGCTAGACCTTAGAAGGAAGGAGTTTTAATTTTAAACAGCTTTGGTTGATTTTTGGCGAGACACCAAAATCAGCCTCGGGTGCCACCATGCTAGCTACGTTACTACTAAAATGCGAAGCTGCGAGTGGAACCTAATGTGTGTGAAATAATTGAGTAGCGAGCTAGCTTGAAGTGCTCCGGATGGTAAACTAACATATGGCAGCTTAGTGACTCTATCTACTCTGTTAGTATTAGGTACCTACAGTTGAAGTACCGTCTGTGTCCAGACTTCAGAAACTTGCGTGCATATTCGTATCAGAACGTACCTACTAAACGTCTAACTAATCTAACCTCTTGTTTGTCGAATTCTGAGACAACTTCATTCGTATTTAACTTTCAGTAATGATATGAACCTAACTAACAAATGTGCCGTAGCCATATACCATTCGTCAGCTGTCGGTACCTTGCATCGACTGGATGTGGTCTCCTACTGGTTCGAAATACTAAGTAAGAAAAAAGTTTTTATAAGTATTCATAAAATGTCAAAAATTTATAATATTTTTTTAAAAGCTTTATAATAAGTAGGTGAATATAGCATCATAAATACACAAATTCACGCCTATATTTTTATTACCTACAATTCGCAAGTTCATCTGTTATGTTTAGGTTCCATGCGAGGGGTGAACTTTTCACAATTTATCGCACACGAGTCCGACACCTAAATTACACTTTAAATCATATACCGCTAATCGCTTGCGTATTTCTTAAACTATTAATGTGGCCAAACGTAAAATTCTAATTGCATTATTGGATTTCAGGTAACATCGGTGGTTTTGCGGGCATGATCATGGGAATTGGATGTTATACATTCGTTGAAATACTTTATTTTTCAACCATACGTTTCTGCCGAACACTATTGAATAATTATAAGAAACATCATTAATTAAAAATAATTTACCAATCTTTTATGTTTTTTTAAACTGGTCAACCTAAGCCTTACGTCATTTCACAGTTATTTTACGAAGTAAGTTATACCAGAAATAATTTAACTCGTTAATTTATCAAAGAAAATAAAATACTTATTTTATTAGCAGTTTATGCATTACAAATATTCAATTAATTTATAGCATATTATATAAAATAAAGAAATGTTTTGATGAGAAATGCGCATCGGGCAAAGTGCACTTTAAAAATAGCATCAAGCGTAAAAAAAATTAAACCTCTTCGCAGTTTAACTATAACCGTATTCGAAAATGCGCGTTAACCGTCTGTCAAAGTTACCGTGGCAAGAGTGGACAAAGGTTTCGAGTCGCAATTTCCTATATTTACGTAAAATGTCTGCTAATTCACCGCCAGGAAAAAGTGATGGTGAGCTATAATAGCTATAGTGATTAACTAAAATGATCTAAATATTGAAAAAGTAAGAATTTTTATTTTTTATTATTTTGTTTGTAGGTGATGACCCTGTGGATAGGTCTGTGCCGAGTATCCCGCCAAATCCAGTAGAGAGCTTGGGTGCACGGATAAGAGACTTGGATGTTGATTCGATACGTCGTTATTTAGCTCAGAAACTGGGTTTTTACGATCATGTTCCCGAGACGTCAGTATCTGCTGAAAAAGTCCTCGATGAGGTTAACTTGGGCGGCATAGTGAAATGGATGAAAAGCGACCACTGTAAGAATATAATTACGCTGGCCGGCGCTGGTATTTCAACATGTAAGTGTTTCTTATCATTATAATGGATATAAACTGCATTAGAACATTAAAAATGGTTGTTTTATCACAATTGTTATCTGAAGTTGGGTTATCCAATGTTTATTTACACATCAATAAACCACAAACAATAATTAGATATAGAAAATTCTGTAATTTTAGATTGTTTGTTATTTTTCTTGTTAAAAAATGCATTTTATTGACTGGGCACTACAAGCCGTAGACAGAGACAAGTGGAAAAAGGGTGGGGAGGCCTTTGCCCTGCAGTGGGACACTATAGGCTCATAAAAAAAAAAAAAAAAATATTTGGTTTCATTTCAGTTCATAACAAGTGAAATAACATTGATGATAAAACTTAAACTTTAATAATCAAATAACTTATCTTTTCAACAACTTTCTTTGATGTTGATGGTTTCTTATTAAAGCTGTGTTTCCTCTAAACATGTTGCAAAATTAACAATATTTGTACAATGTGTGTTTTTAAAAAAGGTGTAATAGATATAACAAAGGCTTCCTTTGTTGCTCCCATACTCTTTGGGAAGAAGTTTCAGAGCCATTTCTTTATTATTACCAACATTACTATAAAAAAAAGTAGAACTCTCCCTTCCCAAAGTGACCCTGAGGTCTCATTAAAAAAAAAAAATGGATCACATTAATCTTACCACGAACAAATACCCAGTGCCTAGTAATAGAGTCAGATGTAGATTTTGCCAACTTCTTTATATTTCCATTCATATTTTATAGGTTTAAAGGATATTTTATGATATCGAGATTGTCATTTTTGTATATTATCTGAATGCAGGCTAAAAACAAATAGGTATTGGCAGAATGCACTTTCTACTTTTATCCATGAATCACCCTAGTTTGGTGTTTACATTAAGCTCAAGTTAAACACAGAATACATTATTATCTGACATAATGTTTACAGTGGAAAATTAATTTGGAAATGTGTGAACAGCCAAGGTCATTTAACAATTTAATGGTAATGGAATATTATGGTTGATTTGTCATAGCCTTTGTTCTAACCTGTTAGATAAGTTTCCATTAGTATGCTTGATAATGGTAGACGGATGGAATTTTTTATAATATTGTTGTTGAGATTTGAGACTGTTCAAGCATTACATGACCAGAATTGATGCTTTAATAGATCTCTACCAAAATGTTTTCTGACTGAAAACTGCTAGCACTCTTTATTATGTGTCACTAGACGTATTAAATACAATGCTAAAATCAATTTCATCTTAGTATCTTGTACTGAATAATAAAATGAAAATTTTATTTTTTATTTTTATTTATTTGGAAAAAAGAACAGTACTCTTAAAAACTATAATACACAAAAATATATAGCTTCATCGCAATCCAACAAAGTTTCCACAGTGAATAATAACATAAGTAAGCAAGTTAACTAATTTGAATTAAATTAAGAGCAGACAAAACAACAATAAATTTAAAAATAAGATTACAAATTAAAAAACAATAGGAAGTTAAAATATATAATATATTAAGACACAAACAGCTTTTAATCGAGGTACATTAAAAGAGTGTTAAAAATAGAACAATGATTACGTTGGACCAGGAGCTCTTCTACATATAGATTACCCTATCTTTTTTCAGCGGCTGGAATCCCTGACTTCCGCAGTCCAGAAACTGGCTTGTATCACAATCTCCAGAAGTACGACCTACCGGAACCACAAGCTATATTTGAAATCAATTTCTTCAGACAGAATCCTAAACCATTCTTCATGCTGGCCAAAGAATTGTATCCTGGCAGTTTTAAACCAACTATATCACATTATTTTATCAAACTCTTACAAGAAAAAGGTAAATTGAAGTTCAATTAAGTACAATATTTGAGTGCACAAGATGTTTTTTATTAAGTATTAGTGAACAAGCTTTTGTCATAGCACTAATAACCTTAATTGATAATATCATCCATATTTGTTGAAATAGTAATGAATATATTTTATAATACTTGTATTACACCTCAATGTAGAATGAAAGTGCAATGCTACAATATGAAATAAGAATGTTATAACTTTAATATAATGTTAGTACATAGATATAACATTATATATTTTGCATACTGATTATCCGGTGAAACATGTTGTGTCTTCTTATTGAATTGTACCATCTTTTTGTTGCCATGTTTTTGGCAAATAAACATTTCTATTTCTATTTCAAAAAAAAATATTTAAGCACCTGTAACAACAGTTAAACCACCAATTGAAGTTAATGGCCTCCTGAAATTGCATGATTCAGTTGTGATTTGTTGATCCCGTTTAATACCTTGTATCTGAATATTCGTATTATGCAAAAAAGTACATTCATCAAAAAGTGGTGATCTTGACCTCTTCCAATTTGATTGTTCTCTCACTATAAAAAAAAAACATTGTTATAATGACAATAGTTTTTAAAAAAGATTATTTATAAATTTTTTAAGCATTTTTTTTTAAATATCTGTACTTATAAAGATATAATGATGCTCAACTTTACAACCTCCAAGTACAAACCTATTTCTACTTTGCAGGACTGTTACTCCGCCACTACACACAGAACATTGATACATTAGAAAGGGGAGCTGGCATTCTTGAGGAAAAGCTTGTGGAGGCCCACGGAACATTCTATACATCACACTGCCTTGATTGTCGCAAGCAATATTCGCTCGAGTTTGTTAAAGGTATTTTATTAAAAAAATATTTACCTGATGTAGTAACCTTGATGGTCTAGTGGTTAGCTTATGCGCCTCTCACTGCTAGCTCTTTCTCTACTTGTGAACTGTCCGCCAGGAAATTCACAATATATTGGAGTATGGGTTAATTTTGACTTTTGTTTCTGACTGCACATCTGTTTTATGTGATGGTAAATTAAACAATAACCATTATAGATCCAGCATATATTTTTTTATTTGTACACCAGTTTGCCCAATTTATTTGTTAAGTTTTCATTATTTGGAGATTCTTCTATATAGGTTTCAATTAATATCCTACCTTTCAGAGCGCATATTCGCAGACCAGATCCCAATTTGCCTGGAATGCCCTGGTGTAGTGAAACCAGATATTGTGTTCTTCGGCGAGAGTCTGCCGGACCGCTTCCAGCAGTGCTTGCAGGAAGATTTCCAACACTGTGACATGCTCATCATCATGGGATCCTCTCTTGAAGTGCAGCCTTTCGCTTCTCTTATAGATATGTGAGTTTTTTTATATTATACAACATTATATCTTATAGGGGTGAAAGGCAAAGAAAAATAGGTTGCCATCAACCAACCAGCCTAACCCAGTTCAAATCTACGAAATCTTTTTATTATATTAAACACAGTGTTGCCAGCGGACAAAAAAATACATTTCTAGAGATTTTGCCAAGTTATATGTAAGTTAATTTAACTTGTGCATATGTGAATCCTATGTCTTTATCTTACTCAGGGTACCAGATAGGTGTCCTCGCCTCCTGATAAACAGGGAGAAGGCGGGCATGCGCTCTCCACTGCTCCGACTTTGGGGGGTGATGGGAGGTGGACTTCAGCTGGACGAAGACGCGTACCGTGATGTGGCCAGGCTGGGAGACTGCGATGATGGCTGCCAGGATTTGGCTGATCGACTTGGTTGGGGAGTGAGTATTGTCGTTGATACATGTAGGCAGGGCCGGATTAACCCTTAGGCAAAAAAGGCAACTGGACTCATATCCACATTTACATTTATTTTTCTAATTCATACAGTTACATTATAATAGTTTGATGGTTTTTCTTTAAAACGTTATCTTTAATAATACGAAAATTACTAAAAAAGAGATTCATGGGACCCCGACCATTCCATTGCCTAGGGGCCTCGACATGGTTAATGCATGTAGGTTTAAAAGGATGTGCTCCGTTACGCTCCGTACACTGCTCCCACTTCTAAGGGCTTGTGGGAAACAGGAATCAATAAAATAACACGACGACATCGCAAGAGCTCACAATAAAATTATGATCATTAGAGTATATACTTACTTTTTAGTAGACATCATTTGTTTAAAAAAGTTTCTACCGATAGACACCACAGGCATGATATTGAGTGGCTACAGTACGCCTGCAGATCTCAGAAATGTAAGGCCGATGTGAAAATAACTTACACTTGGTATGTTGCTGTGACATTACTGACAGAAAATCTAATTTTATAAATATCTCCTAGGACGAGCTTCGCGCGCTAGTACTCACCGAGCACGCGCGCCTGGAGGCTGAAAGAGGCCTGGCCGCCGCCGCCATCCCCGTCCTCGCGCCTGTCTCCCCCGTCGCACACGAACCTAAGCTATGAGTATGAGATGTGATGAGACCGTTCGCGTATTGCGTATAAGGAATTAGTGTGTTGTGGTCAGGGTTCCTTATTCTTTCAAGATAAAAAACTATGTTTTTTGCAAAAAATAAGAACCTTAACTGCTCAGACCCATATCTATCTGCTTAGCCCGCGTACGAGTTTCATACAAGGAATCCTATAATAGGCTTATTGACTGATCCTGAGATTGTAAAAAACCTTGATTTTGATACCTTATCAAAATATAGCTAATCAGACACCAAATACAAGAAATTTTAGTTACATACTTTAGTCTAGTCTTAGTCTAACTCATTTTATGATCATTCAAAGTTCCATGGGCAAATCCATTTTTAAAATACGAAATTATAAAAAAATATTTTAACTTTGAATAACCCACATGATTTACACGTACAACATACCGGTCAGTGACGCTAGTCTAAAGTATGAAGTGTTTGGGCGAGTCTATTATGAATATCAATTTAAAATTGTATTATCTCAGGAAGTTGAAGTAATAAGAAAGTTATTTTTTTTTAAGACATCGGGACGCATTTCGACTACACACAAAAATAAAATTTAGTCAACATGCCTATTTGTTTCGTTCGATGCGGAAATATGTACGAACACCTTTAAAAGTTTTAATAGCTCAATCCAGATCAATGAGGGCTATCTATATATAATATATGAGCAACAGGGAACGCACTTGTACATACACATATGAGAGCAAAAGAGAAGGGCGTACTAATGTCCGCACTTGAAATTAGATCAAAACATCCATATTCCTTAATATTTTTTGTTAAAAAATGTTTGTCTTCAAAACAGACTTAAAGAACAGTGCCTCTATAAAAACCTATAAACTCAATGGTTGGGGTAAATCAAATGTAATATTATTATAACGTTCTTGGTGCCGGCACCTGGTGAGACAATATACGATAGCCCTCATTAAAAATGTTCCTGCATGCTTACTTTTTGAAATATTTCCGTAAAGCTAATTTGTGCAACTAGGAACATTATGCATTATGCGTTTTTTGAGTGTACATTGGCTGTTTCATAAGGTGACAAACAGGTATTGAAGCAAGATCTATAGGGTCAAAAGATATCAATAATTACGTAATAAATGAACGGTTCCGTATACATATTTTTATTTAATTCTCATTACAAAGGCCCGCCTCACTTCATAACAATCAATATCTGCGAATATAACATTTTGTTATGAATCACTAATATAACTGTTAAGCCTTACATTAAAAGAATACAACTTGGACTTTTTTGTATGCTGGCAATAAAATGGCTAAGTTGTCAACATACACGATTGGTTCTCTATTTTGTATATTTAAAAATTGGAGTGAGCTGATTGGTTGATTTGGAATTGGGTTGCCATACGAAGAGCACAGTACCACTCCTATTTATTTCTACTATTTTTTGTCAAGCTGTAATACTAAATTATCACTGACAGAAGTTAGCATATAACAAGTTGTTTGGATTAATAATGTTTTGTCAGTTGTTTTCATGATTTGTTAGCTTATTTCAAAATGAAAATGAAACTTTTAAAAATATTTCGTAGATATTTTACTAGAATATGTTCTGATGGTAATGCAGGCCTTAAATTTAAAGGGTATCTAGATTCATTGATAAAGCAATTGTTCAGGTGATTAGCTTTGCGTATTTATAATATTAAAGTAATTCAGGCATAATACGTACATGTTTAGAAATGTATGTGGGCATATAGAAAACATAGTCACTGGTTGTAAATGATTCTTAAAAGAATATAGCTATAGGCTGACCGTTTAACTGAGTCCTCGCCTGCGCGGTACAGGGGCGCGGGGGTATGACGACAAAGGGGACTGAAACAGGTGCGGGCGGTGTGGGCCCTTAATGAAATATACAGGAGATGAAATGCACCAAGATATTTCCTAATATATGTGACATCATAGGAAAAAAGAAATAGTGATTTATCAAATGAAAAATAGTTATGAAGATACAAAATTTTAATGAACTTATGTACGTAAATAAAATAATTGGGAATAAACTATTATACTATTTGTTATCTAAACATATAATTAAATCGTAAGGAAGTCAAAACTTTTTTTGGGTCCAGTTTCTTTTTTCTAAAATATTCGTATACGTTAAAAGCCATTTGCTTGCACTGACTGTTTACTTTATGTCCGAAGATTTTCGATTCATCTTGAGATAGTAATTACATGTGTACCTCTCACAAGGTGTCTGCAACAGTTAACACATGCGATCGCTATCCATGTTGCGAACGAAATGAACAATTACAAAAATTTGCCCACCGAAGGCACCTGTTTCAGTCCCCTTTGTCGTCATACCCCCGCGCCCCTGTACCGCGCAGGACTCAGTTAAACGGTCAGCCTATAGTGTATCTTTTACTATGTGTGATATGTCAATATTTTAACGTTTCCTCCGGCCAAAATATCCATACATTTATCAAAATGGCTGTCTTTAATTTTTTGTCTGCACGTGTGGTGTTGTGGTTTAAGCGGTCGCCTCGCCGCTCTCCACTGCACTGGTGTTGTGGGTTCGATCCCCACATGGTACAAATCTTGTATTGCAAAGATTTGTTCTGAAACTGGGTGTGCTTGTGTGAGTGAATGTGTGTATTTGGCCTTGTCATTGGGACCATTGGATAGTGTAATTGCTTCTGGCGTTCTATCTAATGTAAAAAAAATCCAAATTGTATATTTTTGTTAAATTATTTGATTATTTTTGGTCGCAGGAGACACGCCTTTGCTAACATTTATGTAGGGTGACAATTATCATTATGTCATACATGCAAGTAAGTTATAGAGTCATAGTATATCAGGATTAAATTGTAGTAATTATAATATTGTAAGGACATAACACCAATACAATATAGAAAGATATATTAACCATAACTGGGTAGTGTATACCTTGCTTTAGCTACTGGTAGATAAACAAATATATTTCATTAAAATCTGCTTTAGTAATCAAATTGATGACGTTTTTCATAGATCCAGAGTTCACAGTACTTATCAAAATCACTGTGATTGAAATTGTTAAAGCATTTTGACATAATTATCTTATTTATTCCTTTTAATAATTATATTCCAAGTATATAACATTAACCAACTATCCAATGGACACCGCAATGTTGGATATACGCTTGGAATTGTAGATGCGAATGACGATTAAGCGAAATCTTTTTATGTTATCTAGCTTTGCCTAAAATCGTAGCAAGTTACTACACAATCGTGATAATACATTTTATTTATGCGATGTCCATTGGATGGTCAGTCTGAGGTATAAAAGTTAGTTATAGAAAAAAAGGCGCTGACTTGTGCCTCATAGAGTAAATTAAATGGATTTTTAATAATTTATTTTTTATTTATTGTAGTAACGATAGGGGGATTTACTGTATGTTTTAGTTTTGTATTACGATCGCATTGTCTAGTTACGGCGACTGTTACCATCGGATTATGAAAGATGTTATTGAAGGTGTTATTTTGCGTGTGTAAGAAATTAGATTTTATTAAACACTGTATACATTTTCTCTACGAATGGATACAAATAAATAAGTGTGATTCGATCTAGCTCCAATTTCACAGGTGCTAGATAAACCTCATTAGCAGGGTAAGCATAATAACACATAAATTAAAGTAAAAGTTGTTATTTTTCAAGTGTAACATGAATCATGAAGAAAAAAAAAAACACTTAAATTCGGTTAGGTTATATTTTATGTGTCGAAAAGGATCTATCTGGGACCTCTGAAACTGGCCCTTAGTCACATGATAAGTTAATAAGACGCGGGTATATAACAACTTAAATGTGAAGATATCGCCGACTAGTCATTGTAACGCATTTAGTCCAGTGGGGATTCAAAAGTCATGTTAGCGGTTTTAACTTAATTTTTGTAAAATTATTTAATTAAATAAGATCTAATATCGAATTTTGTTTATGGCATGATATCAAAGAGATGGCATTTTAGGTCAAACTTTTTTTTTTTTTTTAATTTCCGCTGGACTAAAATACATTAATGCATAGTTTAGACATTGCATGACCAATATGAAAATTTTATTTCAGTACTTTAAGGTTTTTTGTAATTTAGTTATTTTATAATGAATTGTTCATTTTATCTAATGCATTTTAATTGTTTTCAACCAATATCTTCCAATTATCCTATAGTTAGTAGAATAACAAGTCTTATGATACAGATATAATGTAGATTTATAACTGCGTGCTAAAATCACTATATACATTTTCTTAGCAATATACAGTTATTTTTTTAAGAGTGTGTAGTTAATAGTTCACTAAAATTTCTATATAAGTAAGCATATAATCTAGGGTTGCTAACAAGACATTTCATTCAATGTCCCATTTTGATCTTGCTTTTCTAAAAGTAATTGCAATTTAACATCAAATTGTATCCTGAAAATGCATTAGAATAAGTACTATATCACTCTTTGTATACACAGTCCTAATACACATAAGTGCATTAAAAGTAAACATAAAATAACATGAATTAAAATAAAATCGTTAAAAATGTTTTGACTAATGGTATTAATGTAGAAAGTTGGCAACCCTCGTAAATTAAAAAAAACTGATATATAAAAGCAATAAATGTGTGCCCACATGAGTGATGCTAATTATAATATATCTAGCTATAATATTACGCATATAACAAACCGTTATGAGGCTGTATAACAAAATTATATTCAGCTTAAGGTCTTTCAATTTTTAATTTTTCTTCTGGAATCTTTTTAACTCTATCAGTCTTGGTGGTATTATTATTGTTGGGACGAGGCTTCGGGTGTTCACGTCGACCTCCATGGGTCTATTGTGATTGTAGCCTCATTATAAACTCTCCTTTAGGCCAATAGCCTCCATAAATTGGAGCAGTCAGCCGATCAGGAGTGACTTAACATCATCAGGATCCAAGATATGGTGTCCCAGAATGATGCTTCGTCTATGGATCAGTGGCTCGCAGTCGCAAAAGAGAGTCTTGGTGGTAAGCGCTGCCAGCCACCTATTTGTCATTTGCAGTCCACAACAGTGACCTCTAAGGATGCTTAGGCTATCAATCACCAAATCTAAAACTACTTGTTTTTATTGCTTTTCAGATTTCAACAATTTTTAAGTGCTTTCTGAGAGTTCTATTTATTTCCTGAGTCAGGAGTCTCATAATTTATGTAATGATTCAACATAATTTTTCAACCATTATTTTTATCAATAAAATAATTCAATTTACATCCAAGACGTGGTTCAGATTGTTGTTTTTTAAAATGTGAGTAAAAATATATCGAAATTGACAAGCGAATGGATAAAAACTATTTAAAAATGTATGATTTAATTATTTGGGATTGACAAGACGATGAAGTCCATGAACTATTAAAATATGTAAGCTTATAAACCGCCTTTAGACTTTGTTTATTTAAATAATGATTATGTATTATAATATTGTATATATTCTTTAGTTGGTGACAAATATTAATTATATTTTATCGTAATGTATATTATTGTTTTAATAAGTGATTGTTTAGCAATGATTCTACAAAGCACATATTACAAAGTTATACTGCTGTTGGTATTTGCAATTCATATAAATTGTTGTACACCATTGAGAAAGTAAACGCATTATACTATTTAAAATTGTTTTATTTACAAAAATTGAGAAGAACATACAATAATCTTTGCAATAGAAATAGAATTGGTCACTTTTTAAATCTTGTTTACATTTTGGAACCTTGTCACAGTAACTTATTAGTCATAGTAGTTGCTATGATGGAATTAATAGCGAAATTGTTGCATTGTGAAGTATCAAAATTGTATACAAGATTTTGATGGTGACTGTACTGCACTAAAATTACATTAATTCATATTTGTTTTTAAATTATATATTTACATAGTGTTCGAATTTTTCAGGCAGCAAATCTTATATTAACATTTACAACAAATAACAGCAGTGAAAATATTCTCATGCCGTTTCTTTCTAAGCCCCAATTTCACAGGTGTTAGATAAACCTTACTAGCACGATAAGCATATAACACACATAAATGAAAGTGACAGATATAATCCCACCCACACGACCACCTCTGACTCCTGTGACGCCAGGATCTACAGCGGTAACCAACTGAAAGGCACCGTGCATGACACACGGGCAATCCCAGGGAAAGTTAAAATTGTCTTGGAACCCGCAACAAATTTAATCAGAAGTATATAGTTGGCAAGTATGTGATATATGAAAGTGACAGATGTGTTCTTTTTTTAAGTATAAGTGTCACTTTTAAACTCGGTCAGGTTATATTTCAGATAAGGTCAGATACGATCAATCCAAAACCTCTAAAACAGGACCTAACTCCTTAAAGCTATCCTTAACTTTAGTTGTGATTGTGATGAATAAATTCATAATGTTGAAACAACCGGAGACAGATAAATGCTTCTAAGCATGTAAAAAGTAACACTGGTCATGCTTCAAAGGACAGATCACAAGTCATTACTAATTAACATTGATCCAGTTTAAATAATAAAATACTAGTATCACGGAATGGCAGCTATTAGCCGAGTGGAGTCCATAAGACTGCTAAGTCAAAGGTCTCAAGTTCTAACCCACGGCACACCTCTGTCAATAAAACGTTAAGATTCGTCTTTTCGAAGATATGTGTGTATTTATTATATATTTATCGCTTGCTAACGGTGAAAGAAACACCGTGAGGAAACCAAAATGCCTGAGAGTGCCTAAAAAGTGCTCGAGGGTAGTGTGAAGTGTACCAATCTGCACCTGGCCAGCATGGTAAACTATGGCCTAACTCTTCTCACCATGAGAAGAGGCCCGAGCACAGCAGTGGGACATGTAGTAGATACAGGGATACTATTATTATTATTATCACAGAATCTTTACTAACATTATAAATTATTTCGAAAGTAACTGCCCGACTGTTATGCTTTCACGGCTAAACTACTGAGCCAATCTTGATGCAAAATTGGTATGCAGATAGTTCATAAATGCAGATCCACTACTAAAATTCCGTGATACTAGCTTCAGCAACTGGATGAATGCAAACCAAATGAATATTATTTGGCTTCCATTTGTTCCACGGCATTAATTTTGCTATTCCTTAGCATCGGTGATACCTTCAGTGCTAATCGCAAACATAGCTTCAGTTTCTGGCAAGCAAGGACTATCATATATCTTACAAACCCTGTTGTCTCCTCTTCCCTTTCGTAAATACAGTCTTGTAGTCGACGCGTGCGCAATGATATGCCCTCCAATGGGCTTCTTCGTGTCGGCATTGAATACACCCACGGAATCCACGTTGGCGACTACTTGGTTGGTTATTATTACTGCTACGCCAAACTGAAAGATAATGAAAACACTACTATTTAATCGGAATGCATTTATCCCGCTGGGATGTCCTAGAAGATGTAATTATTACGTTTTGCAATAAAAATCTTTAAAACAAACAAAATAAACTTAACTTTCTAGTAATACTTTTTATTGAACAAAAAGAAATGGTTAAATAATTAAATAAATTAAATACCACACAAAGACATCTAGTCCCAAACTAAGCAGAGCTTGTACTTTGTGTATTAGAATAACTGATACGAATACCTGTATAATTTTTCTTTTGTAAATACATACTTATTAAACATAGAAAAACAGTTAAGTTGTCCAGCTGGCTTAGCATACGAACATGTCAACAATAACAACATAAGTCATGGATGAGAGATGGCTGAGAGTTTTTATCTCACGTTTAACTCACGCGCACAACGACCGTCACGTTTTCTATCTCACTTGTTATAACGTCAAAAGTAGAGACAACAAGTGCACTCCGACCTTCATCGAACCCATTTACCGAATTTTGACAAATAATATCGAGTTAATATGAGATATTACTCGTCGTCACTATTGTGCGACGAGATGATATGAGATAATTATCGAAGTTAATATTTTATTTAAAGCGATGTAAAACATTTATTTTGTAAATTGTGCGATCAAAAAACATTCGTTCAGCGTTAAAGGATAATAGGTTATTGAACTTATTCTAATCGACATGAATAACACGCCGACAGCACGCTCAATCTTAATTATTCAATCACTTTGTCCTAAAATATTATTATGTTGACTTCAAGCATGTTTGGGCGGTATATTCACAATATTGCCTGCTACACGCTCAATCTAACTTGCTACTTGCTAACAATGTAAATTAAAATAATACGAAAGTAAAAGTTTTATTTTATTATTTTGAATTATGAAAATAAATCATGATCATTAAATATAAAATAAAATAAGTATTTTCGTCATCTTAAGTGTGTTATTGCCACAGCGGACGGTGCGAACCCGTATGTTGTTGGCGTTCGTAGTGCAAACCTTTCTGCGAGGCGTTGATAGTAAATAAATAAATACTAGTCTTGCCTATGTGTGCATAATGTGTTTACGCACATCCGGGCCGAGCCCGTTATCTCAATAGAGAATTTATATTAGATTTAAATATTACTTGCACTGTATTTTTTTTAGAATTAATGCTTTAAAATGATTTCTATATAATTGATTTTAGCTTGTAATGTACTTTTCAATAAATAAACAGTGGCGGCGCGGCGCGCGGTGAGCCTGCCGCGCGAGTACCACGTTCGTAAATGATCGGCTAGCTTCGGCGACGTCCGATATTCCTGCGCACACGACGGCAGTCTTTTGTTCGCCACCGTGCCAAGCACCCTCGCGTCGCTTTACTTGATGCGCTCTAATCAGCTGTTACAATTATCGTAATATTACTATTGTATTTTATTTAAATTGCAATAGACAGTTGTATTAAGTACTTCGTTTCATTGTTACTGGCCCATACACCTCTACAAAACAATAACTAATAGGTACGTAAAATGAGCCGAAAGTTGAACACGTATCACGTATATGTATGAAAAAATACAAGAAAATTTCATGTAAATGAAGTATCTCAAATCAGTAAATCTTACAACGACCCCCTGCATTTATAATTTTGTTTTCAAAACGTCAACATTTAATGAGATAAAATGAGTGAATTTACCGTTACATATAAGTTTGTTCTAAGTAATGTAATTTGTTGTCACATGCCTATAAAATTTGAATATTATTTTCTTTTATGTTTTAAATTATTTAATGGTAAGTGTTACTTTTTCTAATAAATTAGCGTAAACCATCATTTGAATTATGACGGATAAAAATATATCTTGCGCAAATACAGTTTCATTTTTGAAACAGGAGTGAAAACATGCTACAGTACTTTTGAATTATTTTATCACTTTAAGTCAAAAAGGTTTACATTTTATGTTATTCGTAACAACCTGTGAAAATTATACTTTTGAACGATACCGATAACCGTACCGGTTGGCAAAATAATATTCTGCTAAGGTCCGAATCGCTAACAATATCGCAATTAGTGCTTCTCACACGGCAGCTATAATGCATATTAATGTATGTCCAAATACGAAGATTAAACTTATACATTTTAGCTGTACATGATTAATCTACTACGTAAAGATGTAATGAAATGTATAGATTCAAATATACATTTATACATCATAGCTAGACCACATTAAGCACAATGTAGAGATAAACGCGGGTATCATGCTATCTCTTTCATGTCATGAGAGATACATGATAAAACCGCGACAAAACCCATCTCACGCTCGTATGCTAAGCCAGCAGGTCAAATTGCATGAGACATGCAATTTCTGTGTGATACGCAAAGATTTGTGCTGATTCTGGGTGTGCTTTGTGTGTGTAAAATGTATGTTTGTGAACAGCGACACAGGAGTTATTCAAAGTGCGGGTGTCGTTTAAGAAAAAAAAGAATGCAACCCGCGCATTGACTAAGTCATTTTTAAATGTTATTTTGATTATTGCAAATACACAATAATCACCCATTTATTGAATATCAACTGATATTAAACTGGTCTTAAAACTGATTATTACCTCATCAGCCAGCCTCAGTAGCATTCTCATAAATCTTCCAAGGTGTAGTTGTCTTGAATTCAGCTCCCCTCGACCAGAGTAGTCCGTTCTGTATAGAGCTGTTGCACTGTCTACTATTATTAATGAATATCTGAAATATTTAAAAAAATGTATTAATGAAAAGGCGAGATTAAATATATTAACCAGCCAAGTGTAGGGCCTACACTATGGGGCTACCCAAAAAGAAAATCAAGATTATGCTACCACTTTTTTGACGTAGTTAACATACATATCTATATGAAAAATTTCAGCTTTCTAGCACTAACGGTTTCGACGCTATGCCTCGGACAAACAGAGAGACGGACATAGCGAAACAGGGTTCCTTGTGAACCCTTAACTTATGAACCCTAAAATACAAGTTGCCACCTAAAAGTAGCCTATTTCTGTTTTCAGACCTTCACATATATGTCCATACTTATTGTTATAAAGATTGTTTTAGCTGTTTATCTGATAGAACATACAGACAGACAATACTTTGCCATTATTTATATTAGTAACAATACTTAACTAACTTTTTTAAAATTTTGTAGGCATATAAATATTTATTTCTCATCAACTTACCTTGATTCCGCCATCATAGCACAAGCCTGCACCAGCAATTGTGTCTGATGATCAGTATTATAAGCTCTGGCATAAGCCACATTGTCCAGCACAGCGGCCCCGTCCATGCCATACCGTTGAGCTACAGCTAACAGTCTCTCAGGACGAAAGGTGCCTTCAGTGTCTATGTACATGCATTTGCCTTCACCACCTGATTGCTCTATGGGTAGCTGAAACAAGGATAAAAGGGTGTTAAGCTTTTGAAACGAAACAATACTCTACTACTCTGGTCATCTCATTTAATCTGGTCTCAATTTACAAAATAACCCATATTGTAAGTTAATATTTGAATTCAGTTTAATACTTAAAAAAAACCTAATTAACATAGATAAAATAAAAAAGGTAGATTTAGATAGATAAACACACAAAGTGACAAAGGAAATACAAAATATAGTACACAAGCAATCTCGCACACAGAGAAGAATGCACAAGCACAGATTTGGTTGGGTTATGCATTTTGTATTTGCTTGGGTGGCTTCACTTTTCGTATTCTGTACATCCATCTACCTTTATTCTGTAATCTGAGCAGAGCAATTACATTGTTTTTAACCACAACAAGGCTGATTTATATAAGTTGACTTATCAAGTTGAAACTCCTTTGAATTACCTGGCATGTAACAGCCAAGGTATGGCACAGTTGAGTCTTGCCAGTCCTGAACTCTCCAAAGATTTCAGTGATGGAACCTGTCTCTAGTCCTCCACCCAATAACCTATCCAACTCCTTGGAACCTGTTGTCAGCTGGATTATTTCAGATCTGAAATCAAATGGTATTTTTATTCAATACAAGTAGCTTTTAAGATTTATTCAAAAGATTAATGATAAAAATAATATTTTCTTACCACTGTAACACATGAGGTATCTAAAAATATATTCCATGTCAGACATTAAAGCAACAGAAATTGAATGTTATTAGAAAGTAATTCAAAAAAATAGTGTAAATAAAGTGGCCAGTATTCTGTTTAAAAATTAACATTATGTTAAAAAATGATAGGTGTGAAGTGTAACAAATTTTTCTGCCCATTAAAAATATAGTTAGAAACCTAACTAGGGTTGCCAAATGTCCTGTATTGAAATTAATGAAAATAAAATGATCATTATTCTTTAAGACTTCACAAAGCACTTAAAATCGTCATACAAAAAAAATTCTACTCTAAATTTGTGGAGCTTAACCTCACTTTTATCAATCATCACATTATCATGAATGTGAAAGTGAATTTAAGTGCCAGTTCTGTAGACAGATATTCTTGAGAAGAATGGGCAAGAAACTCAAGTAATTTTGAAATTGAAAATCCAAAAACCTGTTAATGTCCGTCATCTCTTTTCCTTTTTCCCAGATCCCCATATGATAAATGTTTTTATTAATTTTGTTTCAGCTAACAATATAAAATTTTAATGAGTATTGTATAATTTGTCTGTCTATACTGTTCATGTTATACTATAGATTATTCAATAATATTTCTGTTCTAGATCCAAGCATCAATGGTCACCTAACTGTTATGTTGTAGCTGGCAAAATTTGCTCAAAGTATCGGATGATTGCCAAAAAAAAAAAACTCAAGGCAGACTCAAGCCACTTTGTGTTTACAATAAGTAGGTAAGGAAATAAGTAAATTAGTTCTCAGAAGCGTCAGGTGCTCTTCACAGTCATTGTCTTTCGAAAGGTCGCAGAAAATACCAACAGCATCCTGCAAATTCACTCAACCACTGAAAATTTGCTGCATGAGAGCTACACCTGGATCTATTGTAGAGTTTTTTTTTTTCTGAATCCATATTACTTTTAATGTAAAAGCTCTGTGACTAGTGACTCTCCAGTTGCTGCAACATTAATTTCCTAAAGATTTTACTAAATGCCGATAATATTGAAATAGGCCTTAAATTGTTAGGCCTTAATCTGTATTTAGCCAAAAATTAAAACATTTCTTTGGCGTCCCCCTTCTCCTAACAGCAAAGGTGCTCAGGTGCCACAAAACTTCTTAATTATGCAAAGAAAACATTTCAAAAAGTTGTTTCTCTCATTTTTGACAGCAAAGGTCCTTGTGCACTACTTAATGTATCTACAAAAACATTAAAAGTCTGCGCACTCTTAAGTGCACAGGCACGCAGATGCCACTTCTTAGCTTTTGAAGAACACACTGCAAAAAGACTCTTGACATGAAAAACTACTCTTTAATAAAATATTTTAAAAGGTCAGCGCACTCATTCTCCTTGACAGCAGAGGCACTTAGCTTCTTAGTTGTTATAAGCCCCGATAGTTTGCTCCAGGTAAAAATTTTGTATTTTTTACTATTCTTGATCCTCTAACCTATGTTTAAAGAATTTTATTTCTCATAAAAAACTTACAGTTTTACTTAAAATGAGATACAATTAGTGTTATTCACTTAACATTACTAGATTTATCTTAAATTTAAGTTAAATTACAGCGATATTGTGCTTACATATTTTTTAAGTAGATTTTTGTAGATGTTTACATCATTACACTCCTTTAGTTCGTTCGGTAACCGGTTATACAGTTGTGCTCCCTCAAACAATATTGTTCTTTTTCCATAGTTCGTTTACCTTAACCTTACCCAAATTAAAGTTGTAATTACCTTTTTTGATGAAACTCAGTAGCTGTAGTGAACCCCATAGGCACCAATTTGGATGCTTCAGCCAATATCTTGTCTGCTTTTGCTTCTGAAATGCCTTTAATTGTAATCAGCCATTTCTTGGGAGCATATGCCACTGACTCCACTGTATGGTAGCCTGCTTCTTCTAGTTTTTTAATATCCCCTGAAGTTATTCCATTGCCCTGAAATAAAGTTTTTTTTTTTTTTATTGGTTTGCAAAGGTTGGTCACATAGATTAGTGTAATGTTAATTTATTATTGTTCAACCACTAGTAGCATACACCAGTGTTAAAAATACCTAGTTATTAATTAATTCAGTACAAACAACGAATGAATGAAAAAAAATATACTAAAATAAGTTTTAAAAGGCTTAGTGGCAAGTTTGGGAATCCTATTTAAGTTAGTAGACAGCATTGTAAAAACAAGTTGAGACATGTTGCAAAAAATATATAACCTCTAGTTTGTTAATAAGTTGTGGTCCACACTCATCCAAATCCTCGTCCGCAGTTGCTGTAACAGCTGATGCCGTTGCCGTCATGTTCTTTTGTTACACTTTCCAAGGACTTCAGGACTACTACAATTTCTTCACGTCCAATCAAATCACGTACACTATCATCGAGACAATTGTAGTCTATATTAATTATTAAACGTGCAAAAGAATTGGCAAATATCACGTCACACCTAAACTAATGTCTATTGGAATAAACAACACAGATTAATTAATAGTAGTTAGCTAATAAACAATTTATTGTCGTTTTAAAATAACACAAATTACCAAACAACTTGAAATATTGTTGACTTGACAATTTGACATGTAGTAATTGTCAAATTCTCCCTCCATTCACTTCTAGAGATGGTCATTATTTCAACAACATATTACGCAGTGAATTATACGAACGCAATGGATAATAAATTGTTGACGACATCATAATTTGGATGTATATCTATATTATGATTGTATTAATGATTATGTATGTATGTTTGGGCATTAGCGACCATGATTTGAACGTTTCTAAAGTGGAGTGGTTATATTTCGAGTTGAAAAACGTTATTTTGATTCGACATAATAAAAACAATACCTATAGTTTATTTAATTTAATATTCTGATCTGTTTTGTCGCTGTTTTCTTACAGAATTATTGTGTAGGTATATTGAGTTTTATTTTCTAACATTTGTGTTAATGACAGTGGTACGCGTACCCCCAGGGGTACGTGAGATTGCATCAAGGGGTACGCGCAGCAATCTCTAAACTAAAATCCTTAAAAAAAAAAATTCAATATACCCACATTGACAAATAAAGTAATATATATCTCGAAAGCTAAAAATAAAAAACCAAAAACTTGGTTTTTTGAATTTTTCACATAAATTTTAAGGTTATATGAAAAAAGTGCAAATACAAAAGTTTTAGATCTTTTTAGTACCAACAACTTTGTCATTCGCCTTTTTTCCATAGGACTTTTAGTTTTGCCGGAAATCGAGAAAAACCGTTAAGGGGTACGCAAGTTGGAGGTCTTTCTTAAAGGGGTACGTAGAAAAAACTAATTGGGAACCACTGTCTTAGTGTATTTCAGCTTAGGTAAAAACTGTAAATATTGGTTTTGGATGGTTCTTAATGTGTTAATCATTACAAAAAAAAATAACTTCAGCAGGTTACAACAGCATAATATAATCAACAGCCTTTTTAGGTATTGATTGTTTAGTAATAATACTACGCTGCAATAATAACTCATATTTAGTTGTTATTGCCACCTCTATTCCCTTCCCTACGATCCGAAACGCTATGGCTAAGGTCCGAATGTGTAGCAATATCGGTTGTAGCGTGCTAAGAGATATTCGGTGGCTTTCGCTTTGACTTTCGAAAAAACTTATTTAGTGGGCCTCTAAGAGTTGGTCCTCTTGGAGTTTTTATACATTTGACCTTCTTCTTCTTTATATTACATTACACATACATTTGATAATGGTGGGTCCACACTGAGCCAACGAAGGCGAACGAAGGTTTTTTGACGTTGGTAGCAAACGTTCGTTGGCCTTCGGACAAACGTCCAAACACATTTGGTGTTTGACCAAAACATCGTTTGCTCATGATTCCGGATTGCTTTCCATAGACAATACTCGAAAGTGTATTTTGATCATAGCCTAAGGAAAGGATATCATGTGTCAATGGGGTTGGCAACTGTCTTATGTCCATGATTATTATTTACAAGTCAGCTATTATTCTGTGTTATTAACTACTTAGCTTCAAGATAATGTAATTTACTACGTAGACACATGCTCTGACATTTAAACAGACCGTCGAATGTCAAAATGTCAACCATTCTGTTGACGTTCGTTTGTTGGTGTTTGGCGACCGTCCAATCTGAATTCGGTCCAATGGCGCAAATCCTTTGATGTTACCGCCACGCTACGGATCGCCGGCCAACGTCAACGAACGTTCGTTGGCCATCGCCAATCCGTCCAGACATGGCCAACGAACCCATTCGTTCGCCTTCGTTGGCTCAGTGTGGACCCACCATATGAAATATCCATTAAACCAATGTGATGATTTATGTTTCAATATTCTCTTTGGCATCGATCACTAACGGATAATTAATAATATCGATTAAATATATAGGTATATAAATTTAATACATCATTAGTATATTTGATTTGAGAGCATGAATCTAGATCTAGAGTTTCTTCTTGTCAAAATGTCAAGTAATGTCAAGAAAAAGGGCGGGAAACTTCGAAGAGGCGGGAGCGGTTTTTTTGAATTGAAAATTATTTTAAATTAAAATTAACAAAAAGTGATCAGATAGGTGTATGTAGTGTATATAATTATTCTTATAAGTTTATTTTTCATTTCTATTAGTAGTAGAGCTGTATATATTGGTAAGTTTTTAAATATATTGTAAATACTTTGATGGGTCTATGAACGACCCGCCCGATGGAAACGCAGGGGGCTCGGGAATACACCCGGGCCCCCTGGTGGCTAGTTATGTAACAATTTCCACTGACGAAATTAGTGGTATGGACACGGATACGTCAGTGACTAATTCAAAGGGCGGCAGGAAGCGGTCGCGCCAAAAAAAATTTTGTAAAGGATGTAACAAATATCGCCGGCGGAAACTAAATCAGGGCCTTCCTAACGAGGCTGATCACGAATCGGAGTGTGATTGCGTGAAAGCACCACTTATTGAACCAACGCCTGTAGTTAATAAAAATGAACAGACCAAGATTACCTTACCTAACGAAATTACCACTAATGTTACCCCACCAACCCAAGTGGGCAGGACCCAGTACCTTCCATCTGATAGTGCCCCATATGTCATTCATGTCCAGAAAGTACAAAACGAACCTAATGATGGCACCATTCTTCATCCAATAACATTTGGAAATTTATTAAAAAAATATAAATTTATTGATATTATTTTAGGCAGTGTAAAAAGAATTGGCAGAAATAAATTCACTGTTTCTTTTTCCACATACAAATCTGCGAACTCATTTCTCCATAGTTCAACACTTCCTGAAATTAAACTTAAAGCATTTATCCCAACATTTAATGTCACTAGAATGGGCTTGATTCGTGGAGTGCCAGCAGAGTGGTCTTTAGATGAAATTAAAGAAAATATCTCAGTGCCTATAGGGTGTGGCGAAATATTAAAAGTCAGACGCCTTAATTATAAAGTAGTCATTGATGGCTCACCTACATGGAAGCCATCACAATCTGTTGTGTTGACGTTTGATGGTCAAGTCAAACCAACTAGAATATTCATGTGTTACAATGCCTTAGAAGTCCAAACATACAGGGTTATTGGGTAAGTCGACCTAGATCCGTTAAGAGGTGGTAGTTCCCATCATTTCTGACTGATCTGACTATGAAACACCCCACCCTAAACCTAACCGTTTTCGAGATATTGGACTTAGAAGGTTTTTTTAAAAAATATCCCGATTTCTTAACTATAGCCTATTTTTTTTGTATGCTATGCCTTTTATTTTTTTTTAATTCTGATTTTTGTGTGCCAGATAAGTTTGTTTATAATTCTCAACCCAAAAAGTGCAAGTATCTGAACCAATGGGATCGTAGTAGACGATTGATACCGTAAAAAAGTAATTAATTTGAAAAAAAAAAATTGTTTCTTTTAGTAATATTTAAAAAAAAATCTATGGCGTTAGTTCTGCAGATGTTTTAAATAATATCTACGTTCCATTAGCTATCCAACAAGGTATCACAAGCTAGGGTCTTATCACAATTCATAGAAAAAAAATCGATAAAAGGCTCCCAGGTAGTAAAAAAAAACAATGGTACTTAAGATTAAACTTCTCTTTTGGGCCAGGAAACGAAATAAAACAATACAAATAATTATTAAACAACATTAATTTAAATTTATAAATCTTGTTCTACATGGCCGCCTCTGTTTCGCACACACACTCTCATTCGGTGTCTTAGTCCGCTTTTAACTACTACAGTCGTTAAGTCTCTTCGAATTTCGTCAGCAGCCTCAATAATCTTCTGTCTTAATATGTCAATAGTTTCAATTGGATTATTCTCATTGTAGACTAATGTCTTCATGTGTCCCCACACATAAAAATCCATGGGAGTCAGGTCAGGACTTCTTGCTGGCCACGGTATGGGTCCACCTCTTCCGATCCACCTATTAGGATACTCGTTGTCTAGCCATTCCCTGACCCCTCTTCTGTAATGTGCAGGGCAACCGTCGTGTTGGAACTTCATGTTTCTAATCAGATTTAGGGGTAAATCCTCTAATAAATTTGGTAACTCTTCTCTTAGAAAATGTTCGTAAAATTCTCCGTTTAAATTATCAGGTAGAAAGAAGGGCCCAATTAATTTGTTTGCTATGATTCCCATCCAGACATTTAAACTAAATCTTCTTTGTGCGGCTTTTGTCCTCTTCTGGTTAGGATTTTTTTGCGCTTTTGGGGCCCAATAATGAGCGTTGTGGTAATTTGTAATTCCATCTTTATCAAATTTTGATTCATCTGTCCACAAGATTTGTTTTAAAAATGCTGGGTCTTCTAAATCTCCATGAAGCATAAATCTACAAAAGTCTAACCTCCTCACTGGATCTCCCTCTTCGATAACATGTACTGGCGTGTAGTGATAGGGGTAGAGGCCTGCAGTATTCACCGTAAACCACACTTTCCACTGCGAGAGTCCAAGTTCTCGGGCAACAGCATTAGTTGAAGTAGTTGGATCCGCTCTAAACCGTTGAACTATTTGATTATCTTCATCTTCATCATCAACAATGATCCGTGGTCGGCCTAGGTCTGCTCGACGCCTTAAAACAGAGCCAGTCTCTCTGAGTCGCCGGTAAGCGCCGTCAAAGACAGTGACATCCGGTATTCGGCGGCCGGGATAACGTGCAATGTATTCGTCACGAGCTCGTGCAGAAACACCATTGCAGTACCCATAACAAAGTAGAATATCCGCGTATTCCTCGTTCGTGAAGGTTGCCATCTTCAACAGTTCCAATTCAGAAGCACAATTCAAAGTCCAGTTAACAAGCACAGTCACAATTTGTAGGAAACAGTCCAGAAATACAAGCCAAGTCGGGTAAGAAATGAAGAGCACTAAATATCGCATCTACTACGGACGAATCACGGAAGCAGACTAAAACGAAACAATAACAACAAATTGGCCGGGATTATTTTATCTCGCTTGCACCTGGTCAGTTTGTCCCGCTCGCACGCACCACAGCTCCGTGGAAGAACAATAGGACCAAAGAACCCAAATTTGTACTGCTACCTGAGAGCCTTTTATCGATTTTTTTTCTATGAATTGTGATAAGACCCTAGCTTGTGATACCTTGTTGGATAGCTAATGGAACGTAGATATTATTTAAAACATCTGCAGAACTAACGCCATAGATTTTTTTTTAAATATTACTAAAAGAAACAATTTTTTTTTTTCAAATTAATTACTTTTTTACGGTATCAATCGTCTACTACGATCCCATTGGTTCAGATACTTGCACTTTTTGGGTTGAGAATTATAAATAAACTTATCTGGCACACAAAAATCAGAATTAAAAAAAAATAAAAGGCATAGGATACAAAAAAAATAGGCTATAGTTAAGAAATCGGGATATTTTTTAAAAAAACCTTCTAAGTCCAATATCTCGAAAACGGTTAGGTTTAGGGTGGGGTGTTTCATAGTCAGATCAGTCAGAAATGATGGGAACTACCACCTCTTAACGGATCTAGGTCGACTTACCCAATAACCCTGTATATATATATCCTACTATACAATGTTTCCAATGCTGTAGATATGGACATACAAAAACACAATGTAGATCTACACCTAGATGTTTCAAATGTGGTGGCAACCACTCTGGTCTTATTTGCAAATTAGAGGAAGACAGTGCATATTGTATAATGTGCTCTGGGCTACACTTTGCAAACAGTAAAGCTTGCACTGAATTTGTCAGACAGAAGAATATTAAAGCTGAAATGGCTCTTAGCTGTATTTCGTATGCAGAGGCTTGTCGTTTACATCCCTCCATGGGGAAATCTATGGCAGATGTTGTCAGATCCCAACCAATTCAACCTACAATTCTATCCTCTTCTAGTTCTCAAAAGATTAATAGTCCCACACAAATTTCACACAAAAAAACCGTATTTTTAAAACCCCGCTCTCCACCAAGACATGAGAAGGGTTATGATCGCGCAGCACATACATCTTTAATTAAAGAATTTAATATGCCTGAGCCTAGTAATGGCTGTGCTTTAAATAAGCCAAATACAGATGAGACTAAAATTGATCAAATAGTAGAATAAATCAAGACTCTCATTACTTCCCTTTACAATAATCAATTGATTAAACCGTCCAACGCTGCAGAAATTAGTAGATTAGTTAGTGTAATAAACCATAATGGATCCCTCTCCCATAATACAATGGAACTGCAGGCTAAAGTTTAGTATATGGACCGTCGAGTTGGGCAACCAAATTTTTTATGCAGAAAGGCCTAGGCCTATGGAGTCTTTCTGCAAAGTTTCAGGCTGCGGAGATTCTTCGTTTTTTTTAAAAAAATAATCAAATATCCGAAAATTTTCACTACTAAAATGTCATTTGCGGTGACGTTTGACTTTCCTACGTTTAGTTTCATAACTTTCATACTAAGAACAATAAATTTATTTAATAATGTTTATTTTTATTGTATATTCCTGTTTAATAAATACACAAAGTGGTGTTAATATGAAATAATGCGAGTTTATAATAATAAAAAGTATATTAATGTGTTTTAAATAAATAAAAAAGTGAAATTGTGAAGTAACGAAACGCGCAAATCGCGACGCCATTTTGTTTTGTCACTACATGAGTATTGTCAAATGTCAACTTCAGTCATCGTTTGTGAATCGACTTTTATTCATTTAAGCATTAATTAATTTTATCAAAAATTCATTTTTCCATAGACAAAGCATCACTCGCTCCGCTCGTTGAATAGACGTTACATAAACTTTTTAGTCCTACCAATTCCTACTGCGCGTAAAAAGCTGCGCGTGCCAGATAATTTGACGTCTTAAACGTCAAAGACACGGCGCGGGTCATATTTCGCTTGGTGTTTTATTAGAATTAAACCAACAAAATCTGTTCAAAAAAGCAAAAAACCCTGTAGGATACAATGGGTTGGTGTACAGTACCCGGCTGCGAAAGCAAAACAGGGGATATGACGCCGAATAACGTTAAAGTTTCGTTCCATCGGTAAGTCGATTTTAATATTATTCAGTTTCCATCCGTGAATCTCAAAACTCTACCTATAATACAATTCAATGACGATTATTGGATGTTTAGCCAAGTCTACATAGGGTCTAACACCTCGCTTAATGTAGTTATATGCTAAAAACTAAAAATATTCAGTTTACTAGAACTAAGTAGTGTTGTGAAAGTATCGATAAACTGTTCAATGCATAAATGTGATCCTAACTAATATTATAAATGCGAAAGTAACTCTGTCTGTTACGCTTTCCCGCTTAAACCTCGCAACCGATTTTGATGAAATTTGGTACAGACTATCTTTAGACCCTGAGACAGAACATGGGCTACTTTTTTTTCAAAAAAACGGGTTGAAATAGAGGTTCAAAGTTTGTATGGGATTTCTTAATTTAAGTGTTTTTTATTAATTAGGTCCTGTAAGTACCTATTTGTCTGTTTTGATTTGTTTGAATATTATTTTCCTTGAGTAGTTTTTGTCGAATATTTGTTTTGGTTGGTAGTAATAGATAGGTAAGTAAGTACATGAGTTGTACCTACTATTGTTATATTGACATTGTTACCTTTAGAATTTTTTGTTCATAAAACGACATCAACGCGGACGAAGTCGCGGGTAACAGCTAGTAAACCTATAAAAAAAAAACCTTATTCTGAAAGTCTCATGTCACAATGTTAGATCGATTTTAATAAAATTTTATGTGTTCGTTTTAGTAGGTCTGTAAATATTTTTACACTGCAAATGTGTAGGTTCATACCACGCGGATCGCACCTAGTTATCAAAAACATTGCAGGTTTCCCTTGGATATTAAAATAAAAAATGTTAAAATAAAAAAGACTGGATTCCTACGGAACACACCAGAATTTGTTCCAAACATTTTGAAGAAAACTGTTTTCGTCAAATTCCTGGGCGAAGAACTTTACATTCGCAAGCAGTACCAACGATATTTCCGCACCTACCAGCATCAAGTCAGCCTGTAAGTTCCTATCAAACATAATGTAATATTAGTCTACAAACAAACTTTGTACCCATGGATAAATAATGTTATGCTCAAGATGTAACTTAAAGAAAACTTGATGGTTATTCTTTTGCAACAATTGAACCGTCAAAAGTTTTTTATATGGTTTATGGGCACGCGTTTCACCACGATCTCACCCGATGGTAAATAATGATGCGGTCTACGGTGGAACACGCTTACTTATTAGAAAAGAAAAGAAGTTCATAGAAAATTCTATATAAGTCCACCCATACATGATCGATGAACTATCGATAAATCAATGATTATAAATATTTCACAAATTTTATTAATAAATAAAAATAGCAAAAACCCATAGGAATTGAGATATTTACAAAAAAAGCTCAAAAAACCGATTTTGTGACCTTTCACCTTGAAATAGTAACCCTACCATTTGTAGATTTTGAGACAACTTTTAGGGTGTCAATATACAAGTATTTACAGACTTACAGCTGGGTATCTCGAATTCCGAGATTTTTACCTAATTTAAGCTTAATCACTGCACTATTTATGTACTTGATATTACACATGACTTTTTTTCAAGAGAACATTAAAAAGAAAACTGGTGGAAAAATAAAGTAAGTGAGTAAGTAAGTTAGTGTTACATTTTCATCGCATTTCAATCTTCTTCGTCATCATGGATACGTACTGAATCATGTACTGAGTCACTGGTAAGCGGCTTCGTCACCATGTCATTTACACCCTGTATAAACATATCAATAATCGGCGTTTGATAAAAATTACATTATTTTTATTTGGTTATCGATCATGTAGTTAATAAGCAGTAAATTTTAATAGGAAACATGATATCTAAGATTGATAATATTCATTGTATTTCCTTTTCAAATTATGTGAGTTTGATTTTTCAAAACGATCGGCATCGATTCCCGAGCTCAGTACAAGTTTTTTAAAAAATATAAGTGCTTTTGCAGTTTTTATTTTTACTAAAATCGATGTCATGGTCCCAAAGAACAGATCTTTGCATCTCTTATAATAACAGACTTCCCCATACTGACCGTTATAAATGGGCCACCTTGTATAGAAATTTAAATAACTGTCACTAATAAGTTCAAATTTAATGATAATACTTCATGTTCCATTTAGTTTGCACCAAATTGGATGACTTTTAGCGCTTTGGGTTACGTTTTCTTGCGCTGATCCAAGGCCCATTTGATTTTACGTTAATGCATAAGTGATCATATTTTGTATTATTGTATTTTATAATTTCTTGTGTAATAAATAAATGTATTTCATGTTATCTATTTCTTGTTTTTTTTAATGCAACAGCGTCTTCACAATCTTCTTTAGGAAGATGAATTCCCTGAATATTAAAATATCTTATATTATATTGACATAGTATGCAATGCAATCTTTCGATATCGATGGACACATCGACAATGAAGGCCATCACTATAGCAGTGACAATAAAATTTTTGCAAATGTGTAACTGTCAAATTGCCTTTATATTACTTCTTTGACATCTATGTTCTCTGCATTTTTCAAATTAGTAGGTTAGGTTAGGTTAGAACTGCGACCATAACACAGAATCTATCTGTGTGATACTCTGACCCCTTTCTGAATCGACTTTAATTCATTTAAGCATCATTTAATTTTATCAAAAATTTACATACTATAGTTTTAGCATGAAAAATGATATTATGGTTAAAGTTTAGTATATGGACCGTTATAAATTTTAAGTTAGCCTAACCTCCAAACATATTTTTTCATTTTTCTCAAAAATGGGGGGGCTCCGCACCCCCCCCATTTTTCTCAAAAATGGGGGGGCTCCGCACCCCCCCCCCTTTTGGGGGGAGATAACCTACCCCTCCCCTCCCCCCCCTCCGCACCCTCCAATTCAACGGTCCATATACTAAACTTTAACCGAACTGCAGGAGCATAATTCCTAAAAAAAGCGACCTTATCTATTTAATTAATAACTACTAGCTGACCCGTGCCCACTTCGTTGGGCATAATGTTCAAAAATATATATCTTTCATAGTTAAGGCAGCGTTCGTAAGAAATAAATTAATATCTACACGAAACAAACTCAATACCTACCTATAACCTAAATTAATATCTACATGAAACTAACTTAATACCTACCTATAACCTAAATTAATATCTACACAAAACAAACTTAATACCTACCTATAACCTAATTTAATATCTACATGAAACTAACTTAATACCTATAACCTAATTTAATATCTAGGTACATGAAACAAACTTAATGCCTATCTATAACCTAAATTAAATGAAAACTATATAAACATAAAAGATTTTTTTTTTAATGTACCGAAAATAAAATTAATGAATGTCGAAAGTGTGTTACGAAAAATTCAATTTTGGGGACGTCCGCTGCGTAAAGAGCCGACCAAAGATAATGTAATACTACGTCTTATGGACATTTAAAAAATATTTTTCTGGCGGTATGGTCATCTCAGGTAAAAAAATAATTAATTAATCACCTTTAAATTTCGGTCAATCTTTGAACACAGTTGTGAAATATTTTTAATTATATATTTGATGAATATATGCAATATATGTGTAGCAAACAAAAAGTAAATAAAATCTTCTGTTAATATGCATTGGAAATCATCAACTTTTCCGTGGTGATGAACGACTAGCGAGTAATGAAAAATTTTAAGGTTAACTTTTTCTTAAATAACTCCACAGCCACTCTAGAAATAATTTCTATACCGCGGGTGATCAAAACGTACATTCCACACACACAAAGCACACCCAGAGATCAACAAATCTTTGCTGATCTCACAAAGATATGTCCCTCGTGAGGATTGAACCCATAACACCAACGCAGCACCACTCGGTGAGGTGACCGCTAAAATCACTCCGCCAACCGTAAACATTATCTGAATCACTAGAAATACCTTTTTAACAACGTTTTAAGTCGAAATGATTTACAATTATCATCATAAAATCATATTTATTTTATTTCTATTTAAGAATTAAATAGAAATAAAATAAATATGATTATTTTTTTTATTAGTATCCTATTTTATAACATCGATTGATATTACATAACGTAGATATCTTGTTAATAATTAAGTTACGGAAAATATTATGATATTTCATATAACAAAAATATCAAGCTTAAATAAAAAATGTACCTAATAATCTGAGATCTCATCAAGAATGAGTAATTTAACCTTTACTATAAATTATCAAGTTACTGATTAATCGATGTTTTCGAAGTGGAGTTAATAAGCATAAAACAGCTCCCCCTGGTCCGAATCGCTCATTTCAGCGCTGTGAGAGCTGTTAGCGCGCTAACAGTCGGTTCGAATCGCTAAAAGGTCGCTCACGATATTCAATGTGACGTCATGAATTACGTCATCATTGGCGCCATGTTGGGCTTACGGCGATCTTGCTCCATCGCGTGAGCGCTGTGAGCTAAATGTCAAAATGACGTTTCAGACGTTTGTTTTTTCGGTGAATTGTTGATGTAAAATCAAACTATTTTAAAGTTTTTTTGGATTTTATCGAAAAATACTCATTTATAATGGATGTAGCCGTCTATGATGAAGAGCGAGATAATTATATCACTTTTAACTTGCCTCCAGAGGAATATGAGACAATTAGAACCGGTAAGAAGTTTTATTTCATAATAAAGTGAATAAATTCGTTTATGTATAACGTTTAGAACTAAGTTTTCCAATTTTCCCCACAACTATGACGACGATGATTAGCCTTTACCAACTAGTATTTACATTAAATCTATTTTATACCTTAATAATATTCGTGTATGCGTATGATAAGATAATCAACACGGTCTTAACCTGTAATACATTCAATGAATATATTACTCGTTATATGAAACATACCTATACTATAACAGTCTTCGTATCATATAACTCGAAAAGAAGAAGCTGAGCATTTCCATTCTGTCTTTTATGTTTTTATGTATAATAAATTTAAGCACCTTATGGATCTTTTTTTTTGGTTTTTTTCTCACAGATCAAACATATTTGGCAGAAATCAGAGGCAGGGCCCAGCCACAAAGAAGCTACAAGAGTATCAGAGCCAAGAAAAAAAAAACAAAAGATTGAAAATATAATTGAAGAATTAACTCAATCAAGAAAAGAAAGGCAAGATGAGAGAAAAGAATTTTTCAACAAATTCTTGGCGATGAAAAAACAACACAAGAAGAAAAAATAAATATTTTAAAAGCATTATGCCAGAATCTCTTTAATAATAAATAACAATATTTTTATTATTACACATTGATTTTTATTATCAGAGGATTTTGGCAATTTGTTTTATTAATATTCGTTTTCTCATGTTGTTGTTTTTTTAAAGTCTAATTTTTATTGGTTTTTTATGTTCCTATGTTATATGTTAATAATAATTCTAGTAATTAATGATCTCATTTATGTTATTATTGATTTTAGGCAATAATCCGATTTTGCTATGTTATTGTTTTTTTTCATACATAACATACTGTGTCGATTAAAGCTCACTTTTACCAAACATACTGACCTGAGTTTAGTGCAAAATTCAGTTATCACTTTCTCTATATCGTTCAAACATAAAATTAAATAAAAATGACAATGTGATGTAACAAAGTATAAAAACATGCTTAATTGATACATAAAATCATGCCTTTATCCCACAGGGGTAGGCAGAAAAAATGTTATGTTATATTAAGTTATATTTTTATTAAGTTATGTCAAATTATATCTATATCAAGTTAAGTTATAATTTGGGTTTGCACTACGCATATTAGTGGCTATGTCTTAACTTTCTTAATGACTTTCGAAACTACCAATCATCGCCAGTTGCCTCGTATAATGAGAATAGCAAAAAAAGCATCTGAACATTCTGAACTCAGTTCAATATGTTTGGTGAAATTGCGTCTTGATATTTTATTATTAGACTAATTCTAATAATAAAAACTTACCTATTTAAAAGTTTATATTTGACTTTATTATGATCTCGATTATAAAATTTAAAAAGCTCAACACTGGAGCTTTTTAAATTTTATTAAACTAAATTAGTGTTAAGTACAAATTGATCTCATTAGTAATTGTAAATGTTGGGCAATTGTGGGTAAATACCAACTTGATAATATTCTTTAATTTTATTGAAGTAGTTGTTTTGCTTTTGAGAAAAATATATATTTAGGATAATTGTTTAATGATCATAATCATAATATTCATCATAAAAAAAATATATATATAAATTAAGACCAGTGTAAACACTGGTCTTAATTTAAATATTTTTTTTACCTATTTTTATATGAGATATTTAAAATAAAAATATGGCTGAATTATAATTTGTTTCATTAAAAACTATCTCCCACCACAACAATAGAATTTTTTGTTACAGCAATAATATTATTTAGGGCATTCTAAATGAAACAAGTGAAATAATTTAAAATTACAAATTTATTTAAATATTTCTTATAATTAAATTATTCATAATTTCATTTCTTTTTAATAAACCTCTATCTCTATCACCGTCAATAAGGTGACCCCTTCTGATTGGTCTTATTTCTGGCTCTACGTCTGGTACAATGTCACCCCTGGTGATGCATATGTTCTGCAGTACTGCAGTGGCTAGTAGGTATTCAGGCATTTTTTCTGTTGTCACCATTGGCAAACAGTCTAAGATGCTCCTCCATCGGGTTTTCCACACCCCAAATGCCCTTTCAATAGCCATCCGTGCAGATGAAAGGCAAAATTTTTTTTTTTTTTTGCCGCACTGTCAAATGGCCAGTATCTTTAAATGGTACCATTAAATATGGATGGATGCCATATGCTGAGTCCCCCACTAAATGTGACTGGTTCGGGAAATATCTATCTGCATCCTGGATATGGTTGGTAATTGGAGATAGTCTGAATACTCTAGCATCATGTACTGACCCAACATTTCCAGCGAATATGCTCGTAAAACACAGGTCCCATGTGCAAACTGCCTGTAACAAAATAACATGATTATGAGGTATTTGGATATCACCATCTTATCTATTCCTAATAAAATTAGGATAACCTTCAAGTAAGTAACACGAGAAAGACTTCATGCAGAGTGACTGCATTCCGGCCATCCAACTATAACTTAATAATACATCATCATGTCCTTATTACAACACTTTGTAGCAGTATGACACCCACATTTCATCTTCCTCTCCCATTTCACATTTTCATAATGGAAGATGAATAGATTTCATAATGGAATCAAATCCAAGTTTAGCAGTAGTATAAATATTATGCAGTATGTAAAAAATAATTACATAGATAATTTTGATTTTATTGGTGGTAGAGCTTACGTCATCATACTTAATAAAAGCTTTTGAAAATAATGAATATTATTTGGAAGAGTTTAATAATAATTTGATGTAATTGATATCACAAAAGTACATACCTGAACTTGTATGGAATGGGTCCCCTTTCTATTAATGTATGAGTCTGGATCATTTGTTGGGGCATTTATATCTATTTGTATCCCATCGATAGCGCCAATTACACCTGGGAATGCACTGTATTGTTCATATTGGCGAGTCACTTCTTGGACTCTTTGAGCTGTGGGCCACGTTATAAAAAGAGGAGCTAGACTATATAATGCTCGGGACACCCTCCTCACTGTGCGGATAGCAGTTGCTTTACCCACATTAAATTTTTCACACACAGATCTGTAAAAAAATTTCAATCAACACAGCAAAGCGGGAAGGCAAGTTTATGACATTGCGTTTGACAGTAAGCACTCTAAAAGCCGGTCCGAAACTATAAGCGCGCTTACAGCCATCTAATCACTTTAAGCGCGCTTACGATTTCGGACCGGCTAGATTATGATCGTGAGCGGCTCAAATTTATTAGCGATTCGGACCGCGGGGTTTGAAAGCACTAATGGAACGATTGTCAAAATTCAGTGGTCAAAGTTGTCAACAACGTCATGTCTTGAAAATCTTGAAATAGAATGTCAGTTTTGTAAAGTCTAGCGTGCTCGTTGGACGTTCAGACGAATTCTTTTCTGTTTCTTCGTGACTCGCGATGCTAATTCGGAAGTGACAATTACTTTGTGAAGTGATAAAGAACTTGTGAAAATGTTGGCTGACGGCGAAGTGGTTGGTGATGGGTCATGGAACCTCACGATCTACGTGACGGACCTCAACGAGAAGCGGACTATGGTCGTGAAAGGAGACATGCACATTGGAGGGGTTATGCTAAAGCTGACAGAAAGCTTCGGTTAGTATTCATTTGTTTATTTTAATTGGACGTACTTATGCAAACCAGAATCAACCCACACGATGACAGTTTTGAGAAAATAAAGGTTTTCATAAAACAATGCAATGAAACCTAACTAACTGTAATTATAAGGGGGTTATTTTACAATATTGTAAAAATTAATGTGTACTATGCATTAAGATATAAAGTATAGTCATCTTGAAGGTAAAAGTAGTTTTTATTTTAAAAAAACTCTCTGGTTCCTTGTTGCAATTTAGCTTTATACAAACTATAGCTATATTGCAACAAGGAACCAGAGAGTTTTTTTTAAATAAAAACTACTTTTACCTTTCTTTGTTAAATAAATACTATTGTTAATATATTTATTAGGGTAAAAAAAACATGACTCAACAGAAAATGCACTTTTTAGGGTTCCGTAGTACCTACAAGGAACCCTTATAGTTTCGCCATGTTTGTCTGTCTGTCCACGGCATAGCGACGAAACCGTTGGTGCTAGAAAACTGAAATTTTGCATAAACATGTATGTTAACTAAACAAAGAAAGTCTTAGAGTAAAATTTGGAAAAATATTTTTTTTTCAGGTAGCTCCCCTACATGTAAAGTAGGGAAGTTTTTTTTTTTGTCGCCTACCCCATAGTGTGGGGTATTGTTAGATAGGACTTTTAAAAACGTTTAGGGGTTGCTAAGACAGTTTTTTGATTTAGGGATCCGTTTGCGAGATAATTAACTTTAAAGAGCAAATTTTTGTTCGAGTAGGGCGTCCCCCCCCTTCTAAAAGCTAAACTACTGGATCCTAAAATCTGAAAAAAATTGTGTCGGTAGTACATGTAATGAACTTTAAAGGAAAACTATAGCGGATAAGTTCACTTCATTAGTTCAAGAGGAATAGGGGTCCGAAATGTCAGATGCAGTTACTCAGAATATTTCGTTCAAAATTCTTGAAACATAAATAAACATACATAATACATATATAAAATCACGCCTTTATCCCACGGGGGTAGGCAGAGACGATGGAACGCCATGTGCTTCGCTCCTTACATACTTCTTTCGCTTCCTTAACATTCATACATCTCGTCATACGTGCTAGCTGGTTTCGTGTACTACAAACATTTCCTATCTGAAGGACGCTATTTATCTGGTTACTTTAACTTAATTAGTTCTAGAGTAATTGGGGTCCAAAGTGTAAAATGCAGTTACTTAGAATAATTCGTGCAAATTACAAAAACCTTTGAAAGTAATGACTTGTATGAAGATGTTACTTGTTTAATACAGATAGTAAATCCCTTTTAAGTCGAAATATGTTGTTACGACTAGCTACGGAAGCCTACTGCGCGTGGCCCGACACGCACTTGGCCGGTTTTTTTTAATATTTTTATTATTATATAAACCAATCAAATACAGTAATTACTGAGAAGTCTCGAAAAGCAGTGCTTTAACCGCAAAAAGTTGTGAGACAGTTATTTATGTTTTTGTGAGCAGATTACTATCTGCTCACAAAAACATTAATAACTACTTACGTATCGGTAATCTGAGCTATGTATGTAGGTATGTAAGTATTAAGGTGTATGATTTCCAAATAATTACGCTGCATTGTGAGACTAGCTCTTAACATAAAAAGTAAAAAATGAAGAAGTAGATAATGCATAGAATAGAACTTATAGAACTTCTAACTATGCGTTATCTACTTCCTCTATCTCAAAATCAAGAATGCCTGAAAATCCTTCCAAGTCATCATCGATAGTACTATCTCCAACAAGCTTAACATAATAATTATGAGAATCCTGAGGAATAAGGTGAAGAATGCTCTTTATATCTTTTACTTTTTCCTCAGGCACAGGCTTTCCGTTAGGCCAAAGAGGTTCCATTATTTCCATTGAAATCTGGAAATTTGGCCTACCGCGAACATTTTTTTTAATGTTTATCTTCTTATACTCTTCATTCAAGTCATTTCTCATATAAATTATGTACATTTCCTCCTTTCTAATCATAATTTCTTTTGTGCTGAGCCAAGATACTTTTTCACCGTCTACAGTCTTCTTCCTGTTAGTAATATTCTTTTCTAATTTCGTTGTAGATAAGAAATCCTCCATTTTCATTTTATTGACAACCATTTTATTTCTTTTGCAACCTTTCATTATTGCCATATAATCTTCAGGAGTGTAAATTCTTTGCTGTCGCTTCAAAGCACATTCGATTTTACTGAAATCAGTGTCGTTGGGTAGAAAACTGTGCCCTGATTCCAAATTCCGATGACATTTTTTGTATTTTCAAACAATTTAAATTCAAATATAAAATAAAAAATATATTTTAGTTGACAATTTTGTTTACCCAAACAAGACTCTAAGCACATGATCCCTGATTAATAATAAATATAATGATTTTAACCCAGAACCATGTGATATGAATCTTTGTTAGCATGTAGAATAACAATAACTTAAATTTGCAAACCGGAACCAAACTACATGGTTCTTTGTAAAAGATAAAATTGTGTGGTTTATGGGTAATCATGTGCTACGGTTCCTTTTCGAATTATTAATTACCAGGATTTTGAAGTTTGAAATATGTACCATATATCATGGATCTATATAGTTTATTTAGAAACTACTGTTTGAAGAGTTGGTAACTTTGTGAATTAAATGATTTGTTTAGAAATTTTTGTCAAACTACTTTGAACTTTACATATATTGTACAGAGCGCATTTTAAAAGTAAACTGTATACTCAGTTCAATTTTGACCAGTCTGTGGGTTGGTTCCCGTTTGCATAAGTACGTCCAATTATGAACTGCCCGACCTCATAACTCGCATTCATTTATCTTGTAACTAAAGAATCGAATTTAAAAATCGAACTTTTTATTTATAAAGCTAACTTTGTTAATAGTAGCATCTGACTCATGCCTATTTTCATTCAACCTTGAGTTACGGTGGTATGTGGATGAATTTGTTTATCTTTGAAGTCAACAGAGAGTTATTTACACAATTTTAGTATGCTATCTCTGTTTTTTGTTGTTATGTAGAAATTATGATAATTTGTTATCATTTCTCTTTTTATCTTATTGCATACATATGTACCTACAACAATTTGAACACCAATCTGCTTTTGTTTTTCTGATATTCTCAGAATTCTGTTATTTCTGCTTTTAACCAACTTAAAAAATGGTTTTAATTAGCTGACCTCACCAATTACTTAAAGCATAGAAACCAATTTAGAAAATTTTATCAATTTCAAATTAAACATACTATTTATATTCTGTTTGAATAAGTTTTGAAAATGGACAGCATTTGAAAAACATTTTGAAAGTTGTAACACCTACCTTACTTTTTTTTAACTACATGAGTATAATTTGGGCCTCTTCAAAGAAAAATTTAATAGGTCCTGTACCTCATAGGTAAGCATGCTCCACCTTAGATTGCTTTGTCACTTACCATCAAGTGAAATTGCAGTCAAATAAAACATTGATACACAGAGATAAAATAAAAATATAAAAATAAATGAAGCAACCCAGTATTAAATAATCACAAGTTAACTATAACATTTGGAATCCCTGAAAATACTGGCCCCCTGAATCTAGATAAATATCAATTTTATTTGAAAAAAGTTGCTTTTTGTAAGATGGCTGACAATGAATGCTGTATGCATGCTAATTACAATGTGTTTATGTAAATCAGCCTCTAGTCATTTTAAATGTAAAAAAGAAAAAAAAAAATGTTGCTATTGTAAAAATGATTTACTTTGTCCTTGACCACACTAAATCAGACAATTTATATTCACAAGGTAAGCAACTCTCAAGTTTTTAAGAATTCTGTTACCTATAAAGTCTGCTCAGCATTGTAAACTCCTATTTCTTTAAGCCATTATGTAGTAATAGTGGTCAAATAAAGTTCCTGCAATATATTATGCTTACAAGAAAATAGACATCAATTTGTATGCTACTGTTTGCACTGTACAACAGATATTTATCAGAATTCTATTCAGATTTGAATGTTATGGAATTCCAAATTGGTCTCTGTTATATTGTTTTGTAATTGAAATAACAGACATGTGTTAGTTGGTACATGTCTCAATTATTTATGCTTTGATTCCTGGATCGGCCAAAGGTTTATTTGTGAACTTTTTGTCAGAAAAATTCACAAAAAAACCTTTGAGCGACCTTTGAATGACCTTCGATTAACTTAAACATAACAGGTGAAATGTAGGCCGACCAAAGGGCACAAATTCTCCAGTCACCAACATCGCTTCCGGAAGCCTGCAGTAGTCCTCGGAGGCTGCTTTCCTTATGGACCGATATAGGCTGGCTGGAATAAACGGGAAACCTCTCACGTACAACGGTCCCATAGGAGGACTAAGTGTGGATACTGCCCAGGAAAACTAACTAACTATGTAGGCGTAAAACACCTCTGCCACACCCTTCTCGGTAATATAGGCGTGATATTATGTCATGTTATCAGATAATATCAAACCCAAATTTAGTTTTACTTATAATTTTGAACTCTGCAAATAGCAATAAAATCCACTCATTTGCTTTTTCATGATGCAGTAACAGAGACACAAAGTTTCTTACTCAAAATGTTTTAGAGCTTGATACTGAATTAATCAATTCCTCTTTGATTTTCAAAAATATTTTCAATGTACAGACAAACTATAAATTATAAATCTTAAACTCAGTACAGATAAGATCACAAAATATCAATAGTAATTATAAAATCAGACAGCTACACTTTATTATTGGTACTCCAAGATGATCATTCAAATGCAAAAACCATATCTCAAAATTCATCACGCTGAAATCCAGTTTGGTTTACTGAGTGGTCCAGATAGCAATACCTGTCTGATCAAAGAGCAGAGTGAGCGAGACAGCGTTATACGTGTGACAGACACAGAGTGTGCGCGTACGCAAGCATGCGTCCTTCGTGGCCGATTGTGTCTTGGTTTTTGCCGACACTGGCACAGGTGAACTACCGACCAGCTATGCGTTCAAAAGTATTTTTGAAATGAAGATGTTTGGAGGACCAGACATTAAGGCAGATGCCAGAAACAATACTAACTAGTTTCGACCGGTTCTGGACTTGACAACAATTCCTTTTAAGGAGTACATGTTTTATTGTTTTGCTGTTTTTTAAGGATAAAAAAGCATAGAAGAGTACTGAACTGGACTGAAACTAAGATGAGAAGCACCATTGAATAACTGAACCTACAAAATACGCTGCGATGCAATTGCCCAAAATCGACTGGTTTTTGACGATTTGTGATCATTACAGTCGTTTAATAAAAGCTTCACAGTTGCCAACACATCAGCCACATTTTTGTTTTCCCTCAACTCAAGAAGCATTTTGACGAGATTTTGCTAAAATACGTAATAATTCCATTAAGTACCTACTTCATATTAGTTTAGTTCAGGAAAAACGACTCAGTGTCTGTAGTCATTAATCCTCATTACAACAGATACGGAAGAACATTGCTATATTTACCAGAAATTGATAAAAAGCTTATTCTATCTGTTATAGCGAAATCGCGATTATAACGCGTTATCGTCTCTGATTTAACTAGACCGCTTTCATTTCAATATAATAATATGTTTTCCGCTGCCATTTTCTATACTTACCATAAACATAGCAAACGCACATTCAGTCCAGCACAGTGCATAAAGAACATTTGCAAGCAAATTCAGGGAGTTATTGCCACCTTACCAATAATCAAATTGTGATGCTAACACTACTGTGCTTTAGTTTAATAGTAAGACCAAGCTTTATCACTACAAGCCTATGTAAACGAGATATATTAGTATCGAGTCCCTTGGCCGCAGACGCGCTAACACTTTACTACCAGGTTCCATGATGAATCAAACAATTTTGTCTACTGCTGGACATAAAATCGCTTTAAATTTGCGCCACAACAACGCGTTCGGCATCCAGTCAATTCCAATCTCCTCCAACGATTATCTTTACGTACGGCCTTCAGCCTGGTTGATTGGGGCAACCAGGCTGAAGGCCGTCCCATCTTACGGTTGCCGAGTCCAAAGGCTAGTAGTATGTCAACTATTGTCCCTACTAAACTGAATCTAGAATCTAATAACTACCAGTTAACAGAATCAGCAAATAGATTAGGTAACCCAGTACGCAAATATTAAAATTCTCACCTACGCTGAAATAGTTATGATATTTCAATATGGCTGCCAATCGCCCACCAGTCCAAAACTTGAATTACTTATGTATTCAAATGCCAAGCTTCTGTAGGTGCGAAGGAGTAAGTAAACAGTTTGTTTTGATTAGTAAATGCTTAGCCTATCTTATGTTTATAATTAATTAGGACACTTGTGTCGGTATTTATTCCGATAATTGGTTTATCAAAGTATTCTTAAGTAAAAGTAAAGTAATAAAATACCTAGCGGCAGACATTTAATTTAAGTAATAGAGTTGCTTAACCCACAAACGTGCCTATAAATGTTAGGATGTTAAATTGTCTGCACACAAATGAAATCATCATCGTAATATATAACAGGAGACTTTACCACTTACTCAGCTTTTCTATCGCCAATATTCGATCTGAATATCCCTTATACGCCTTTTAACTTTGTATCAAATCCTGTTTATCTACAACGAACGAAATATATTCACGACAGCAATAACCGCTCCTATTTCTAGAAACCGTAACATCGTACTGACATTTACATTGCCAGACTTTGTAACGAGATAAGCGTAAAATCAATTTTACCATACCCTTCGTTAATATAGAGTATTCTTTGAAGATAAACTGTTATTAATGTCCACCAAAGAAAACGACGTTTCTCTGCATCAATAATAGGTTCTCATTAGTCCGTCGGTAACAGACGACTTGAATGGAAGATGGTACAATACCTCATTGTTAAGAAAGTCACCTTAAGAAAGATAAAAGAAATATCTTTGAGGATAGGTCATATTTTATTAAAATTCCTCTCATGAAATGATCGTATATCTCGCTGGATAATGTTATCAACTGCGCAAACAAACAACACTGGATTTGGACTTTTGATACCACTTGCACCACGACTTAAGTGTACACAAATTAACTTATAAACTTATGCGTTGCATGATTAAGTAAAATCTAACGGGAATCAACGCGATCATGCATTATTTACCTTCTAGGCTTGACGTTTTGGTAGATAGATTACACTGGCTGTGGTCGCAAGCAAACCTACAAATTAATGATAATAATTTTGCACCTGTGCATGTTATTAAATTGCCATTTGCCAATTAAGTGACATACTGATTGATTCCAGTTTTGTAATGACCGAAATATTTTGTAATCCACCTTGAAATATCTGTATTAACTACCTATTAACTAAAACGGCAATGAGGTGCGTGTAAGCAAGAATCGATAAAACCATGCAAATTATTTCATTAGTGATAACAGCTTACGTAAATAATCTGTATAATCTAACTTGTCTCTAACAGATAAGATTTGTACTGTTATGTTGATTGCATAATCAAATTCATACAAATCATGTCGCAAAAGGTATTGGGTCATTGGTCTACGGATTTTCTTCACTCTCGAGACGGATGCGCGTACGCATGTTCCGAGAAGCCGCCATGTTGTGTCGTTGTATTTCCGGCGCCGCGCCGCCCCTCCCCTCCCCCTTTCCCCGACTGGCGTAGATAACGCGTTATCATCCGCTCATTGTTCCTCCATGCTGATGAGGTACTTGACCAACCACACAGTAGCTCGGGGCGTTGACTTGCTTGATATTTTTAGCAGACAAGTCAATATTTTGAAGGGCTATGATTTATGGTGGCAACAAAATTGATCAAGACGAAATATACCATACAACATCAGAGTTATATTAGAATTTTACTGTCAGTAAAACTCGAGGTAATTTGTTGCCACTTTATTAAAACTATGTATCCTTAGTTTATCTTTTCCTCGTTTAAGTCAGGACATTAAACAGGAAACGTGAGGCGATTCTAAATAAGTAACTCGACTAATTTGGAAAATCTAGCCATTGTGCACTCGTATCAGGTATCTGGTCGTATTGTATACCTAGCAATTATTGTTTACATACAGTGGCTGAATACATCCTGGATAAATATATCCAGTTACAGTATTATTGTCCGTAAAACTATTTTTCCTTAAATAACCGTAAACTGGTTAATGTTTAGGTTTGTCTACTGGTGGTAGAGCTCTTGTGAATGGGCTCGAGAGTGGCAGCACCACCGTCTCACCTTTAACCTGCCGCCAAATAGTAGTGCTTTCATTACTGTGTTCCGGTATGGTGGTGAGATCAGGCCCTGAAATTACTGGCACATGAGGCATAACACCATAGTACTCAGCTGCAGCGACGCTTCGGTGGCTTCGGGCTGCACTCCATTTACCATCAGGTAGACTACACGTTCGTTCGCTGCGGGCGTAAATAAAAAAATGGTACTCGTCAATTTATCACTAAACTAGTTGGTGAAGTATCCAAGAATAGGTTCATGAATTACCTACCTATGTATCTGTTTAAATCTTGTCTGTTGGATTAGATATTTTGCTATTAACTTCTGCGCTAAACATAAAAGAATCTTTATTGAGACTAAAGTCCCAATTTCACCAGTTTCTGATAAGGTTTCGGCAAGTTAATTGCTGGTTAATTTGTTAAATTTCTATACAAATTTGTCATTTTATGTATCAATAATGTACAAATAGGCTTCATATTCTTCATCAAGGACTTATCAGGAACCTGTGAAACTGGCCATAAGTGAACAAAATAAGCAACCCACGTATTTCTTGTGACAAACATCGGCAATGTTGTATACTTTATCGAATTATAGAAAAATCCACAAAGAATACTGCTTTGTTATCAAACATGTGTCCACAGGGAGGGTGACGCGCGTGAGCTATCATCTACCGTGTATATTGATACATATCATCCTAGCATTAACAATGAAGACCTTGTTAACATGTCCTGTGATAGACAGGTCGAGGCTCATCAATAGGGCCCCTGTAAAAGTCGATTAGAGGTAAGCTTTTGACTGCATAGGTGATTATCAATAAATGGTGATATTGTAACAGTTGAGACAACTGCCGACTGCTTTTCTGTCACCAATTTAATTTAAATCTTCATCAGCTGAACCATTGTCGTCACTGTACGTATCGATATCCAAAAAATACCACAAGGAATCCTGCTTTGTTATCGAACATGTGTCCAAAGGGAGGGTGACGCGCGTGAGCTATCTTTTACCGTGTATATTGATAAGTGGCATCCTAGCATTAACAATGAAGGCCTTGTCAACATGTCCTGATAGACAGGTCGAGGCGCAATAATAGAGCCCTGTGGTACGCTTTAATGGAAGCCGATTTGAGATTAGCTTTTGAGTGCGTAGGTGATAACTACCTAACTAACTTGTGTTCATTTTGCTGAAATAAATGGATTAAATGTTTACGCCGTAGGCTATCAAGCTTCATCAAGCAATATAAGCTTCTATCCACGTAATGTAGTAGATATAACATTTCCAAATAAGTTAGCTTTATTATAATGAAAATTCTTAATTCTTTATTGTACACAATAAAATTACAATAGAACTTATAATATAATAAATCATGTACAAAGGCGAGCTTAATTCAAAATGAATTATAGTTTATGTTAACATTATTGAAATTATTACCTATTAGTTTTGAATATAAAACCCGTAATATATTATAATTATTAATATTGTTATAATCTATTTATTATCCACCGTTTTTAATTAATTAATTTAGTAGATATGCAAACATATTTCGTCGTTTTCATAAAAGGTCTAAATTAACTAATATATAAACATAACCTACATTCATGTTTACAAAGCCTATCACGGATTAATTAATATTACTGATTGAAATAATAATTGTAACGTTTTACGTACTGTTTGATGTTTGCGACTTATCTATTACGAGCTGTTGTCAACAACTGCGTTCATGTGAAATACAGTTATGTTAGCAACTCTCATTTTACTAGGTTTGGAGGTGTGTTATTAAAACAATTGTACTCTCACATTCGCAGAATACCTACAGTAACTTAGTCGATAATTTTTTTTATCTTGAGCGAAGGTAGGTACTAGAGACTTGGGTAGTCTATCCTGAGGTACCTACTAAATGCTCTACTTTACTTACACAAACAGTTGCAAACAAATTGTTTTGCCGGCTATACGCTCAATCTTACTTGTGCAAATTGAAATTTTATATACATTTGAAATTTGTTCTTACCGTTTGTACAAACTGTAAGTGCAAATAAAATCAAACGTGTAGCGGGTACCTAAATAAATGTCGAAAGTAATTTTAATCATTCTTCTTTTGTAGAAATTACTTTTGGCTCTAGACTCGTCCCCTGAGGCACTCTTGACATTTGATCTAGAACTACTTCTTATCAACTCTGAATTACAGATAATAAAAGTATTAAACTAGCTTCCACAGAGGTTACTTCCAAGTAGTGTCACCAACTATGGCACAGCCGGACGCTAACGGTCGCGCGCATTCCTGATCTTACACAGCCCGATGGCTAATTGCCGTGATCTTGCCACTCAAAGCGTATTGGGATATGCGAATCTCCTTTTAATTTATACTACCCTAGTGCTTTGCATAACTAATCCAACCGAACGAAGACATCAACCTCCTTTTTCCTGTTCATTATTCCACGGAGACTATTGACATTCAACATTTTACCTTTATGTAAGTATTTATTTTCTACACAGAAGCTATTAATTAAGACCAAGGTGGCCTTAAAAGTAAACAATGTATTGCCAGCCCATCCCAGAGTCAAAGATTAACTCTATGCTAATCAAGATCCTTATAAAGTCTTGTCCTAAATAGAATTGCGTACTTACATCCCCTTGTGCATGTACTTGTCAAGACCTATTGCGATTTACCACATCTTGCTTCATACCTTATGGCTCGTATGCTTATTAGCAATTAAAATACGTAGCATAAATTACATATCTAATTAGCCGTAACGCATTCATATAAGATCTCCATTCAGTCCTTATTTTAAGAGATCGTTAAATGATGGATATGTATTTCGGACGTGCCATTCCTTACTCATAAATGAATACTCATTGAGTTGCCATCACGTAATGTGTGTCGCAACAGACCATTCGATATAAACATCAGTGTCTATGACTATTAAAGACCGCCATCCGCTGGAATTGGAATTAAACATGACGATAGCTATTTCATCTTGTCTGTGATTGCCATCATGTAACTTCTGATTGATGCCAATAAACTGTATAAAAACGCGACAAGTGGCTCGCTTAGATTTGTCGTCTTTATATTCCTTTTATTTTATAACCGTGATCTTCGTCTTGCTTCTTATCCGTATATGTTTTCGTGCGCACTCGCAGAACGGAACACGGCTCTCATTGTTCGATTGTTATGCAAAAGTGACACGCGCTCGGTAGTTTACTTGTCAATTCAATATGACACATAATATAAACCTTCCACGCCTCCGGCATGATAAGCGTGGTGCGAACACAAAGACAGTTTCTCAAACGCACCACATTCTGCTAGCATTTCACTGTCGTTTTGTCAAAATATTTAAAGATGTCCGTAAAATAATTGTTGGCGTATTGCACAAAGCAAATTGTGTATGACATGTAGCGCTAACCGCAGCGTAGAGAACGTGATTCAAGATAGCGGATGACTCCCCAGCGGTCATGCATGATTCCGACCGGTTTTTCTGCAACGTTGCTCTGTGACGTCATCCGAGAAACTGAGAACAACCGATACTTAAATGGCAAAAAAGCCAAATGAAAGAGATGCCTAATTTATTAATGTCTTCTCGGAAATTTAAATATCAGTTACCAGAGGAGTCGTTAATAACAATATCTTCTGACATAGGGATGCCACGTAAAAACTGATGTTTAGAAAGTTTCTAGTAGGTAATAAATTCTTGTTAGTACTCGTATTTGATCACGTGAAACTGGTACGTTACAACTTGTGAGTTTAATTGAGGTCAGGTGGATTGTGCTTGATTAATAGATTTGCATAAAACGGACTTATAAAACAAATCGAAGAACAAGTTTCAAATATATTTTCGTTTATTTATTTTGCTTTCAGAGAACAACGATCAATTTAGTTAACAGCCATCCAATTTGTGGTAGCCTTATTGTTTTCATTTTACAACCAGCTTGTTTCTTTTACTTTTTATTGGATGCCTGTATCGGTAATAAATTCAGCTGTGTAAAAATTGAATGTCGATACTCGATCCGATTCAATTTGCTATTTATAAGCATCTGAGTTCATTTCCAAAGAGATTTTTAAAGAAATATTACGCACTGCTTCTAGGAGCTTTATAGTATCGAGTTCTTGCCAACTGATCGTGCAGCATCACCGGTAATAACTGGTTACGTCATCCATCATTTGGGTGTTCTGTTATTCGTTCACTTAGCAATAATTTCAGACCAGTCATCGCAGTACATTTTCCTTGGTGTTTCAGTATGAATGATGTCATTTGACAATGGCTAATTTTATGTACGAGGTAAAATTACTAATTAACTTTATATCGCTATACATGTATGCATTTGTCACTTATTCCGTTTATATTCAGTCTATCTAAATATGCTTCCAATTAACATCGTTACGAAACTATAATTTCTTATCTATTAGCAAGAATCTCGAAATGTACATTTAGGTCAACCTATCTTAAAAGAGGTATCATTAGGTAAGTTACGTACATATTATAAAGTCATTAGGTTTGATTGCTTACCTTTTGCTTCTTGTGGACTTCATAGAACAAAATTATTACCAGGTTGCCTTTTTTATACGTCTTAGTCCATAGTGATAGTAAGTGACAACTACAGTCCATGACCATCCACAAAAGACAGTAGCTGCATCTCTACATCTACAGACTACTATGTTATGTTAGTAATTTAATGACCTAGTCTCACCACCAAAATGGAACACAGTGCAAGGATCACTATTTGGCGGTATGTTAAAGAAGATACTTTGAGGTTTTCTCCCTTAAGCTAGTTAAGGATAGCATTGCTACCATCAAGAATTAAAGTAAAGACAACCTTAACCTCTACATAATCTGAGTCATTATTCAATTCGTGAGTATCACCAGATGTTTATATATTATCCTTTATGTCGAGTCGTGATCCAGTTGTTTTCTCTATGGGCCAAGGTCCCGGGCGTGACACCGCGCCTCTATTTACACATCCATTAAACACAAATGTTCGTCTACAGCTCTTTGTACTGCGTATTTTGCTTTATTTTGTTTAGCAACAGGTTTTGTATTAACAGCCTTTGTATTAGTACTCAATATAGAAATAAATGTACTGACGGGGTTGATAGTCTCTGCATTTTCTTTTAACACGTTGTTTCTAGCAGCATCTAAGTTGTTGACGTTTAGTTTTTATTTTATTATCTTATCAGCAAATAATTTACTTAATTCTCAAAGTAGTTAGTTCATTGGCATTTAATGTGTATTTAACTACGCATTCATACTTTCTAAAGTAGTTAGTAGCCACCAAACTGCTGTATTTGGATGACGTCATACTTGTATGCCGCAATATTAATTTACAGGTTAAAGAGTATTTTTAAATGTGGCATCATGTGGTGGAAATATGACATGTTCTGTGCCAAGGTTAACTTAATTATAATAACTAGTAGTCTGTCTGTCACGCGATGTAATTACGTCTGGATGAACTGATCTCGAAAACTGAGTAACTGCTTAAAATAATTTTGCAAATGTTTGGGTAAAATTAGGTATGGCTTAATAAGCGTCATCTTTTGGAATGACCAATAAAAATATAACAATGTACTTAGTTACTAAAATTAAGCGAACCATTATTCTGCAAAACTTTATTTTTGCTTTACGCTTGCTAACTTTATTTATTCACAATAGCAGCATGGAGTTGGAATTGTGCTCGGTTTATTGCAATTGGTTCATCCATGGGACCTAAACATAACAGGTGAAATGTTGTTGTTGTTGTACAACTCTGCCACACCCTTCTGGTTTATATAGGCCTGATGTTATGTTAGGTTTATTTTTGCAAAATTCTGATGAGAAGATGACCATTTTGGTGGTTTAGTTTTTATATAATTATATTATAATAGCTCAAATAGACAGCGTTAAAGAATGCGGTAGCCTTTTCTTTGAACACTATTATGACAAGAATCGATACATTTCAAACTCTTGGCCTTTACGGCGCTAAGCTGACATTTCCTCAGATATAAAAAGCGCCATTCATTTGCAGAAATGACTGATGGACGCTTTGTGTGGTTTTATTTCCTTAGCTCGCTTACTCAAATGGTGAGACAAGGATTTTTTGTTGCTTATGACTTGTTTTAGTGTTTGATTATGTTTTGGTATTTGCTTTTTTGAGAGCTATGTCTGATAAACGATTTTATGTTTCCAGAATGAGCATTATTCAGAAAAAAATCTTTTATGAATTGTACCTATTGTTCGTTTATTAATTTACACAATATTTAATATAATATATATTAATATATAATATTGTTTGGTCACGTGTAACAAATAATAATAAAACAATAAATTGACGTAAATGAATACGTAGTATTAGCCAGTAATTGAACAAATAATTATCCTGTTTTTAATACCTTGTTTTTCTTATCAAAGTAAAGGAAAACCACTGCTTTTAAATATATTTCATACATGGCTACGTACGTGTTTAATCAGGCATGCAAGTAATTTTATGGTAGTATATTATAATGTTTATTTATAACTTTATAAGTATTAATTACATATTTTCGCAATCGCTTTAAAACTACAACGCAATCGCTAGGTGTAAGATGCAAACCACATAGAGCTAGCGGTTGGGGAAAATAAAAAAGAACTTAAAATCAACTAGACCTACGATTTGATCCCCGGATCGGGGAAGTGTTTTTGGGATTTGCTTTCGGCCAATTCTCTAAAAGCAGCAGATTGTAATTGTGCCCAGTGAATGGCTATAGGCTCACTCCCTATCTCAGGACCTAAACATAACGGGTGAAAGTGGATGTTATACACCTCTGCCACACCCTTCTGGATAATACAGGATATGCGTGATGTTACAAGCTAAAATGACGTTTACCGTAAACGGCGCAATTCGTGTGACATACCTACGCCTAAAATTTTAAACACTATTGTAAAAGGAAAACATTATTTGCCTGGCTCAGACAGGCTGCTAGTTAACAGTTGTTTTCAATAATTCTTCTCATCCGAAACAGGCGAATGCGTGGGTTTGATAGTCATTGAAAACCCCTTATTTAGCACTCGAGCCATGTAATAAAAATACAGTTTTAACTGCTGGCAATTTGTGAAGTATAAAAAAGACCAAACCAAAAAGGCAAATACTACTCCGCGGTATCACTGAACCGTTAAATCCAAAACAGATATACAAAATTCATATTTCTAGGCACCATAAACCCGCACAGAGAAACTTGAAAGTTTTGTTGTATTTTGCATCACCCATAAAAGACTAACCTTAGCATCCACTTTGAAAAACAAGAGGTACCTACATGCGCGCTTCCATGAACACTACAGGTTGTTTACATGATTCCAAAAACTGCTTAAGTAGATATAAACAAATAACAGGTAGCAAATAAAATCATTTCGCAAATACCAACATAACATAAACTTGCTGCGGAATTCGAAACACATTTCGACGATATCTTTGAAAATATTCGAAACGTCGAACGTAGCTGAACGAATTTCAGTCTCGAAATGTAACTGGCACATTACGCAAGACGGTACAGTTCCAGATGTTTCGTATTGGGCTTAGACGACGGTAGGTGAATATTTACGGACGCTAATGGTCGGCCAACGGTCGGGTTACGGCAAGTTTTTGTCAACAAGTCTTGGCATAAGACGCATTGTTTGCATACAGGAAAAATTTATTAATGCACCAAAATAACAGGAAATTCCGCTTTTCAGCAAATTTCATGTGGATTTAAAAGACACGACTGACTGTTAATAAGAATTTGTCGCTCAATTTTAGGATAGTAAAACTGCTTAATGTAAGAATAAAAGAACAAATCAGTTTTTTTTTCCAGCGTCATTAACTAAACGGAGCAATTGGCGGTATTTAAAGAATAGCAACTATAATTTATGAATCCACAGTTTACGTTTTATTTCTGTCGATTTCATGTTTTCTATTAACATCCTGTCGATTGTTTACATCGCCGATCACGTCGAAGGCACCATATTTATGCAAACATTCATCTTAGCTATCGTTGTTTGCAAGTATAATTAAAACAGGAGCCGTGCCAGTTATTGCAAAACTATTTAAATCTTCGTTACTCTAGAAACATGCTTCTGTTTATCTTGCTTTATTATTGTGAGTAATAACTGTTGTATCATTTTAAGACCTTCTTCATTCAACCGCGTGTTCTACATACAACGTCATTTTCACTTTAAAATTCAGTTGTTATTCATTTGTTTTGACTATAACTTTATATTCAGTATGTATTCTTACGTCTGTATCCTCAAGTGCCTTTTTAACTGAACCAGTCAATTCAGCAGTCTGAAAATTTGCAACGTAATCGCTGCTCGCACCCTTTTCTGCAGACAAGTTTAAAAGGGCGTCGGCATCTAAAGGGCAACTTCAAAGACACTCGTCCAGACACCATATTTTACGTCCATGCTCTGTGGAGTAATAAATTCATCTGTTTGCGTTACCACACCACCAAAATATTTGAACTCATTTGTTACTTGATTGCTTTAAACGAATATTATATTGATCGGACCCACAAAGAAGCGAAAGGGATTTCATTTATTTTCATTGATCTTTTACGTCTCCCGATCTTATCCTAAGTTAAAGTTGACATATTCAAGTTTATTTGACTTTTAGGATTGGAAGCTACGATTTTCTATTCATATCTATATAGATTTTATCCCAAATTATATATTATATCCCAAATTTATTACCATAAGCGGATAGTAATTTGTTGTAGCCATAACTTATTGCTTGGTTATTATAGTATGCGAAGAAAGTGTTACAACGTTTCTTTTTGTTCTTTTAATCGGCGATGATGACCCCTTGTCCTCGCTAAAGGTCGTTGGCTGGAAGATCGGCATACCATTACGATGGACGTCTTGTAACAGTTGTAACCATTTTTTAACTTTTTGAAGAAGGCCGCTTTTGTTGTTAAAATCCTTACCAATTTGGAGAATTTCGGTAATTGACATTTATTGTTGGATGCCATTTTTTGCAGAATGGCGTTATAATTTTCAGACTTTTTTACCAGAACTATTTTATCTTTGGTTAATATTTTTTTTAGATAATACACTAAGTTCAAATGCTCGCGACCACTAAAGCGTTTGAAAGACATTTAAAATACTTAAAATAATAATACAGTCTTTTTTCTGTACCTCAACTAGACGCAAAAGATCTCCTTATTAATTGCCATATCTGTTATAGCCGAGCTTACATAATAATATTATGTTACAATGATCTCATTTATCTCCCAACACCATAACTTAAATCGTAACAGTAGACAAGTCCAGATAAACCAACACCTACGACTGTCATCATATTATTATCCTATTTCAACTTGTTAGTCCAAACCTCCTTGGTTAAATTATTATGTTCGTTTGATCGTTGAATAAATTGAAATGATTGTTTTACCAATGACTTATATGTACTAGATCTCTTTGTGTAAAGCAAAGTATGTATTTGGAAAGAGGTAGCAATAGCAAAACATTTTGCAAGTTTGAAGGTTTCTTCTAAAATTTAGTTTGAGAAGTTAACATAAAGTCTACAAATTTCAGACGTAGACTGTAATAATCTGAATTTAGCTATCTGGTCAAACATTGATGAAAAATCATCATCTGCAGCTATTGAGAAGATTGAAGGTAGTATTGATATAAAGATCAAAACCATTATAGTTATAATAATAAAAGTTAAATAGCATTGAAGGTTCATCAATTTAATTTATGAAGCGTGATGGAACGCTAGTGATTGGCTGGACACAACTGGTCAATTTTAATGGAAGGCCAAAAAGCCCCTGTCATCCTGTGACGCAGGGGCCTTAGAGCTTCATTCTCCAAATTGAATTAAGATTAACCCTTTTATGAGACCACCCGCATACATCGATTATTACCGCTACATGCATTATTAAATTTGGCTTTTCAATTCTCAGATATCCACAATTGAACTCATTAAATAATTACCTTGAGCTGTTTCATCCAGACAAACATTTACCGAGCTTCAAGTCAAAATGCACGATGTCGGCTCTTTATGGGTGGTCTCACAATGCCTCTAGTCATTTTACATTCATATTCTTAGACAACACAATTTGATATTTTCTCAGCTATGATTTTTACATACACGTAAAGAATCCCAGTTCTTCGAAAAGGAAAGTTGTTCTAACAGTTGTCTCAGACGTGCTAAAATTCGTCTCTGAGAAGCCTAACGTCTTCATCTACTGACCGCATTTCAGACAAAGGGTTAAAAGCACAGGCAATTTTGGACTTTAATTCAAGTGAACAAGGATGTGTTATTTTTATTTGTTTGGAGGCATGTCGAGACGTTGTTCCCACGCGAAAAGTGTTCATTGGTGGCAAGTGTTGAGTTAAATATTTGTATACTTCTCTTTACACTCATCTCCGACCTTGCTCAAGAACAGAAAAGTACATTTTATTATTTACCGCTATTTGTAAATATAAACACTCCATGACATTTGCTACCGACTCAAACATTATCCACTGATCAAACCACGAATAAGGATCGGTTATTCCGCATTTTTCTTTCTCGTATTTGTCCTCAATTAGTATTTTTTAGTCCTAACCTTACAATCAAACTAAACAGTTTTACCTTGTTGGTCAAACAAGCTCATTCGCCAAAGCTTTACCTATCCCATATGCTGATACAGGTTATAAAGTAGATAACGTATTATTCGTAAATCGAAACTTTTGCAACCGTCGCACCCTTTTTATCGCCATTTTGTTGGTTGATTGATGACCCATTACCGGTTTGGTTGAAAGCCTATGATGTATGGTCGTTTACCTATTTTCGAGAATAGTTTAATGATAGATGGTGAAATAGCATCGGTATATGGGTATAGGTATGAGTATACAGTTGTGCGTGCGCGCTGGGCGGATACGCACACTATATAAATAGCTGGACAGCTATTTTCGTCGGGACACAGCACCCAGGCGCCCGCCATGTGCCAGTCTGACTCCGATGCCGTTAAAATTAATTAAATTCTCAGCACATTGAATCACAGTCGAAAAGGGCTGATACATTCCTGTAGTTTACAATGAGTCACAAATATGTACGCAGACGCAGTGATATTCTTTACAATATGTGATTGCGATTTCGCTAGTGCATATACCAGTCAATTTTAAAGTCTTGTAACAGTCGAGAAAAATCTTAATCAAACTAGAGGCTCGGTTTCATCTCATTCATGTCTAAATAATCTTCAACCATCTCTGTATTGTCTACGACTTTTTACATAATATAAGACACTTGGAATCACCAAGACTTGCAATCTTGAGAAGCAAGTATAACAAGATAAAACACTAGAGACGCAACACAAGTTCTGAGCGAAGGTTGATGGCATCTCAGCCTCAGGAGCCTTTTAAGGGCGGTTTCCGTCGCAATATCTTGTATCTCAAGGTGATACTGCATGTTTATGTTTCCAACTGTTATGGCAGAACATTAAAAACTGGTCGCGCCCAGTGATGTAACCGACTGACGTATGCTACTATTTATAAAGTTCAAATTCAACTGCCAGGCCAGGTAAATAGCATTGAGGATATTTGACAAGGTTTTTGACGATATGGTATCAGTTGGGTTATGTAATAGAATTAAAATTATCATGTACAAATTCTTGTGTCCCAAAACTAATTTGACTAAGTATTAGCGAATTCTCAACTATCTATAATGTTTGCCTTCAAGGTAAAGAGGATCAATAATGTAAAAGAGAATTACGAATTTAAATCTTTCAATGAGTATTGTTTCTCAGCTGCATCGATTTGAATTAAAATTGCCATGATGGTAGTTTAGTTTAGAATAAACGGAGCTGTCACTGGACAATTTCCGTACAAATCTGCTATGAATACGTATTGCTGAATATCTGATGGTCTGATAGAGTGACCCATCAAGCAAGATTGCAATAAGAGAAAGAGAAAAAAAAAAAATGATGCTAGTTTAATATTTAATTTCTGTATCAGGTTTTTTAATAATTAAATGTTCGTCAACTTGGGCCTTAGGCGCATGCACTTACTTGATGGGTCACTGGTCCGCTCTATGATTACCTTGTTATTCATTAATGAATTATTCATAGTATAAAAACCCTTAACCACAGTTATTTTGTGCAATAAGAGAAAGAGAAAAAAAAAAAAAATGATGCTAGTTTAATATTTAATTTCTGTATCAGGTTTTTTAATAATTAAATGTTCGTCAACTTGGGCCTTAGGCGCATGCACTACTTGATGGGTCACTGGTCCGCTCTATGATTACCTTGTTATTCATTAATGAATTATTCATAGTATAAAAACCCTTAACCACAGTTATTTTTCGACATATTTCCCTAAGGGTGTGAATCATATTATAACAAATAATATAAAAGTTCTTACTACACATTTTACTAAGAATTTACCCATGATATTAATATAGAAAGTGTAATTGCCCAGAATCACAGCGATGGGTACTGGGGCTGTTCATACCATAAGGAGTTCGCACCGCGTTCACTCACATTCACATTGACATGCGTATGTCAATGTGAATGTTAATATAAACTATTAGGTATAATAGTTTCTTTTAGGATTTAATACTAAGCTTGCCCACAATTCAAAGAGTTTTGTTCAGCAGGTTTGATTGCAAATCAATCAACAATTTAACCAAGCTTATACCATACCGACATTACATCGCAACCGAACTTACAAACCCATTTCCCGACGGATTGTTCGATGGCTGAAGGATTCTGTTCTATAGATAGATTCAGATGAGGTTCAACCTTCAGAAATTGGTTAGGTGGAACTGATAAGAACATTAAAACGGTATCTTTACCCTCAGATATTATACAGCCAACATCAGCTAAGATGAACTCAAGAACAAATTTGCCAACACTACATTCGATAGTGATACGTGTACCTATTAATTTCCTCACGAATGTTTATATTAGTCATGTCTACATGATTCGCTTCTACAAATAAAACGTAATATGGGTCAGGGTTCTTCGCGAACCTTGTTTGATTACCCAGAATCTGACCTCAAGTCTCCATTTGTATTTCTTACGGATGATATCAATAAAATGAATAATTCAAAATCTACTTTTTTGTTAATTAGGAGGCAGGTTTTTTGGCTGTGATTCAGTAATCAAAAGCGTTATTTATTATAATCATCGAGAAATAGGAGCTTAATTTTTTATCTAGAGCGCGTCTTTGGTCATAAGAAATAAACCTCTCAAGTATTTTAATTTTAAGTTTTACTTCGTCTTTTACTTGAGGTTTGCATACATAATTTCATATGCTTGACCTTGCGTCGTTATTTTCCTGGCTTGGCGTATGATATCATCTGTTTCTTCAATACCATCTCGAAGATCATATCCGAAGGTATGATTTTGTTCTTTTTATAATTTAATTTTAATGCCTGTAAAATATTTTATCCGAAGGTAACAACTACTAACAGATCATATCCACTGGCAAATATTAAGAAATTTTACTTGTACTATAAAGTCTATTTGTTGAGACTTGAATGTTTGCGCTGTACTCCGAACATTTATACAGACTATTACCTCTCTGAGATAAGGTTAAGTGGCGCAACAGTCGTAAATTAGTACCTACACTTACTTGATGAACGGCAATTTTTGTCTCTTTCTCTCTTGTATGGAAATTAATTTACTGTCTCTTTCTTAACGTTTAATTTTATCCATATTTCATTGTTATCGCGTGGTTGTTCGGTATGACAGAACCAATCGATTTATTACACATTCGTTGTCTCCACAAAAGTTAATGCGTTTGCCATGGTTGAATTGATGCTTTGAATGAAATCGTCTTCAGTAATATCCTTAGATGATATTCGTATGATTACGTGGTATGTGGGGCGTAGCTCTGAGAATCTTCGTGACTTCGGCTCATAAAGATCCGGCGGTAAATGGACAATTACTATGTAGCATCAGCACGCCGACACATCAATCTTTCCACTGCTCATAGGGCGGGTTGAGAAGCCATTTGATTAAAATCTTCAACTTTTTCCCGACATTAGAAACCTGGTTAATGAAACGGCTCATTGAAAATTACAAGCTACTTATTAGGTAAAGGTCGGCATCATTTTTTATGGCCTTATACAGATTGTAGAGAGAGTGAACTCCAGTGGCGATCTCGTTCTCAACATCTTAATAACCGCTATTTATTTAATTGCATTGATATGTAGCGTATACCGCAGAATTTTCTCTTTAATTTTAGCAAAAGCACCTTACGTAATTACAAATTTCAGTATTGCTATATCGGTCAATTGTCGTGAATTGCCAATCGTTTGAAATTGAAACATTGCATGCGTTACTATAGTTATAGGTCTCATGAGATTTAGTCGGCGCCTGCATTGCACGCATAATTGATTTGCCCAAGCGCCGGAATCACAATAGCAGATGTCTGAACAGCTGGTAGCCATATTGAATTTTATGTGCGTATGTCACAGTACTTTAGAAGTGCATGTTTATTACTGTGACATGTTTGGAATACTAAAGCTTTATACAATGGAAATTGTATAATCCTTAGCGCCGGTTTGGAAGACGCTGAGAATTTTAAGAGAATGTACTAGTACGTTATTATAAACAGTTACTATAAATCGCCCGAGTAAAGTTTTTAAGAAGAGCTCACAGCGCTCTGCTACAAGTGTCCAGTCAGGGGTTAACGACTTGATTGGCCAAGATGGCGATCCGCGAACGTGCTAAGTGGATGATGACAGCTCGATAAACCTATTTTAGGAACAGGTCCAATGAATGATTGGGTGCAGCCCGAGGTAAATCAGTATTGAATGTATATAAGCAATTCAATTCAGGTTCATTGACCGATCTCAGTAAAACAAACGGTATCGGGTGAGGAACAAACTGTCTCAGTGCAATAAGATACAGATAAGGCACAGGTATTCACTTATCAGTATAAACGAGGTAATGTGTGCCAGTTTCTTGTACTGTCTTAAGTGTTTTTATCGCCTGCCAAACATTTACGTAGCCGAGATTTCTCTAACATTGCATTAACCTATACTAAGCACAGATATTGAGGTCTTAATCAAAGAGGTCCGTTCACCTTTCGTAGAAACAATATTTATGGCGTGTCGAATCTAGAATGCTTTCAAGCCAATTTGGGTGTTTCGTATGATCGATACTTTAATTATTTAGCTAGCGTTTGCTAATGACTGGGCTAGAATGTGGGGCCTCGGTAATTGTTCCAGTAATGTTAATTGCTGCTCTCGTATCTAATTCGTGCCAGGGTCCGACCTGCCCAGACACGTTAATAGGGATATTTATTGGCTGGTACACGGTTACCGGTAGCCGCTACCCGTTTCCCTGAACCACAAATAATGATAGGGTATCACGCTGACAGATTGTTTCTAATGGCGCGTACTTGGCTCAGGAATTCTGGTACACGATTTCGCTATCAGCTTCGCACAAATTTATCTCAGTACTAGAGTTGCTTAACTCGTTCCAGCTATTTATAACGGCTAAGTGAGGCTTTTAACCTATTAAAATTCATACCATTAAAATTTTATCTTCATAATTTGCATGTTGAGTAATTGTTGAGCCATTTGTCCCAGCGCAGACATATGGTTTGACTCGGACAAAAGTCGTGCTGATTATCGACTGTTGGCAGCTTTTTAACAAATGAACGATGGTGCAATCGTTGACGACGACGACTATTTATGCAACTGCATCATAATGTACAAGTAGTACGTAATGACACCTATTCATCTGAAGGACCACTTTCACTGGTACACCCACTGGTTTTCTGGAGTGGATGACAGGGAAAGCAATATGCTAATCAACCAATCGTAATGATGATACTTCAATGAATAGAACTGTATTGGTCCCAATAAATCGTTTATGTAACTCTTAACATTTTTGTTTTTTTGTTGTTGCAGGTAAAGGTGAGGAAAAAACCGGTTTGCTATCGTCAAAGTTATTTAAGCTTCAAGGTGAGTCGGTGTATCGTTGGTGGAACGTTTAACACTGTAATCATTAGCGTGATAAGACGCTTGGTTGACTTCCATGCACTAATTCGATTTGTTAACAATATCTACTGAATTATAAAAGATGAAAATTAAACAAAAACAGTTTCTAAAGATTTCATTACGGATACAGTTAGCTATAAAATATCTTAAGTGACGTTGATTAAGATAAGAGATGGAAGAGCGAGTAGCGAAGATAAAACAATTTTCTCACCTAACGTAAGTTTATTGCATCTGACTAGTTGAACTAAACCAACTATTATATTCCAAATACGTTAAGTAATTGCTGTACAATTTTCTAATACCATATTTGATATGGTTTTGCTAATGCAAATGATATCAATGGCTTGAACTACTTCGGCACAATAGGAAACTTTTACTTTGACGATTTCCGCATCCCACGCGTTCTAAATTGCGTGAAAGACATTCAGCCTACGACATAACTCACTGGAATGAGTTGGCCGATCAAAAGCACACTGCACAACGTATTTTGCATATTCAGAGCCTTGATGTTATCCGTTAAGCAATTACACCAGTTGCATGAGACGAAACATACACTTCATCGGTCCTGTGCTCTAAAAATCATGTTTTAACTGTGCCCTTACTTTTTTTTTTAGTAACAGTCTTACTAACCATCGTAGTAACATCATCGTTATTGAATTCAACATTTCCCGGTTGAGTTCTTAATAAACGTTATGAGTTTAACCACTACTGACAGGTACTACGAACAGCTGTGATGATGAATGAAACCAATTCTATGAATGGGCATACTTTGGCCAACGACCCTATGTTTTTCGTGCCTACGTGGGCGTAAATCCGTAATTCCGTACTCTACGTTTCATGGAAAAAATCCAGTCATTACGCTATCATCATCATTAATCAGTTTGTTCTTTTGTAACGGTAATAGTGTTTTAAATGACATGTTTGAACATCATTATTCTGATGCCTACATGTCATGTCATTCATGCGTTATCTAAAATGAGGGTAGGACGATTTTCTTTAATGTAAAGTGTGTGTCGTCACGCAAAGCCCTCATGACAATGGGATTTTTGAAAAATGTTAGAAACTTTACAGTTTCCTATAAAATAATTAAACTCACTTTTAATTAATGTATTGTCCTTCTTAATTCGTTGTTTCTTGGCAGCAAATTTGTTTTCTTTTTTATTATTATACATAGGTTATTTCAGATATGGGTATATTTTTACATCATACTTTTAATTGTATATGCATCGATAACTACACATTTCGATCCATCATGTTGTACTAATTCTTTGGTACAAATAAAGGTATTCCAAATGTCTACGTTGTTGTTTGACATCAATTCTCAATCTTATGTGTGAGGTAGGCTGTTGGGTTTGTTATGCTGATGTCGTTTCGCTAACGGTACGATGCCACGTGCTCCATTGTTCTCCGCCTCTTCATGATTTAATTACCTCTCATTGCGTAGGCAATCTTTATTATTCACTATTACTCTTATTTACCAATTATGCACTGTTACACAAATAACATGTTGCTTAATATCCTCAATTTTACCGTCATTATCTGATTTTACTCTAACAACATTATCTAGTCTGCGCCTGCAACTAATTGAACACCACGTGGGACGAAATTGTTCACGTACTTCGCATTGAAAACAGGTCAATTCAACCTATTAAACAGAATTGATTACTATCTGAGTGTACTGACGTATACAATGCTGTAGCGGTTCCGCAAACCGGTAATGGGTAGCTCGCAGCCTTCATGGGACACGGCACTGGCGCACCGGACATTCGATCTTGAAGCACCGACAATAAAAACCCTAATTTATTACTGCCGTTCCAAATAAGTATCACAATTGTGACTCTGTATCAACAAATATGGATTCAACGGCACACAGATAAGATCTTTTCTCACATGGCTGAATGTGAGATGTATTTATCGATAAATTAAATTTATTTGCGGTGTGATCACTGCTCGATTGTGTTGCGGTTTATCGATGTCAGTTTTCGATTTGTCGTTTATCTCTTTTTCACGTATATGTTCTCTATTTTTTGTTACAAATCTTACAAAGCATAGCGTAGGCTCGCCTACTTCAGTTTTTGTACTTGTTGACATTGCTATTCAAATGAATTCAATAGTGTCTTAATAGAAACTGAAGGTCTTAAAATGTGATCGTCGATAAATTTCCTATCAGTATAAGCATCTATGTTACAGGTATAAATGCAATAGAACATTCATTTCTGTGGCCTCGTATAATTCCTAGGTTATATAGGACTATAAACTTAGCTCGGCACTAATGATACGCTACACACATCTGCATATAGCGATGTCGACCAATGAGATTGGCAGTGGAATTTAAATGGAACCGTCCGTTAGATTGGCAAATTGGTCCTGGACAACCGCTTCCTCGTGCGTTTTACATAGATTAGAAAACGAGGAAAACAACATAACCTTAAGAGGCGAATGAGTTTATTTATGACTATAGTAAATTTAAGTTTAACTGCAGTTGTATCTTACTACAGTTGATTATATCCAGCGGAAACAATAACTAACGCCAATGCATGCAACTCAAGACATGCATAAATTAGACACAGCTACGATTGACGCAAACATGACTACTTAAGTTACGTCAATATGATGATAATAATAGCTTACATCAATATGATGTACTGACCCTATATCATTAACAATCTTTTTGTCTTCATCAATCGATATAATTATAGCATTACTGCCGCCTACTTACACCCTTTTAGGAAACATGTTGCAATTCTTATTACATACGTAGAAATAGAACGCATTAGCTTTGTCTGTCCCTTTTCCACGCCCACTTGGTCAAACGTTTCATCAATCAATCACGAAACTAGTCATCAATGTCCATACCAATTGTGTCCAGCAAGTCTTATTCATTGTTGATCAATGTTCCCTTCTCGCTTTAATTATCCTTGAATTTTAATTGTAGAGTCGCCATGTCTTTGATTAATTATCTCCGATGTTATACGGCTATGCTATGCTTATACGGCTTCTTTCATAAGAAATAAATAGCTTTCCGATACTCTCCAACAGGACACGAGAAATTGTCCCGTACAGTATGTGCTTATCAAAGTGCAATAATAAATACACGTGTACCATCGATACCCCATAAGTAGCGAGATAAACCTTACCCTGTTATTGCTACATAACGATCAGGTGCTGTAACACCGCCTCCGCGACGGAAGCAGTGGGTGGCGACGGGCGTGCGCCTACGCTGCCGTGCGACTTGTGATTATGTCACCTTACCTCCTCAACTTATAAGGACCGACGCGGCATCCTACTACCACATAGTAACGCACCTTTGATCATCACTCTATTTCCTAATGCCAGTTCCTCATTCTCCAAATTCCTTACCAAGAAAGACATCCGAAGCAGTCGTTATGTCTTATTTTTATTTGACGCTAAAGTTTACGTTTAACGTTCCAGGAATAGATAAAAATATCTTTAACGATCGTTAATTAAAGCCCAGTTCCAGTTTTCGATGATTTACAGTGTAATAATTGTCAAAAGAAATCTGTGGATTACCACACCTGCTGGCTCAATGGGCACGTGTTTACCATGGGGAATACGAATACCTATTTATATTCATCAAGCAAAGGTACACTGTGCTTCATCCATTAAGCAACAGTAGCGGTGTATGGTAAACAAACAACAAGAACATCTTCAGAACTATAGGTAGTTTTCGACACAGTCAATAAAGCTCTTTCTCCATCGAAATATGGTTTAAAATCAAAATTATCTTTTGGGAGTTGTATCGTTTTATTCATAAACCAGAACAGCCGCTGCCATAATCTCAAAGCGGATCTCTGCATGTCTTGTGTAAACCCGTGCTATAGATCATACGGTATACCGCAAGGAGCATAGCTAGGTCCTTTACCAATGAAACAGTTGACTTGAATATATGCTTTAGTGTCAGCTGATTTATTGCCACTGGGAATCTGAACTGCATTCCTTATTAGAAGCATAATAAATAAAACGAAGAATACCTTTGTGTTTAGAAATATATCTTTGCTATACAAAATTTAACACAATACATTACTTTAGAATATTTGATGTATCTTTAAAAACGACTTAGACAGTTCTTTGGTGGCATTTATAATGTTCTTACAAAATATTGATTTAGCGGACAGTTTCACGTCGCTTTAGAAATCGGTACAAAAGTAAATCTTTCAATATAAACAACACGTTCTGTGGACGTCTACGCGTGCCTCGATGTTTACTCCCTATTTGTTTTACGAGACTCAAAGATTTATTTACAATTTGAGGACATAACGGTTCCTTTAATTACTCGGCCTGTTTTATGTTTGTCTTTGCACACTGTTTTGAGTAAACTTAAGCTACTCGTTAAGTCGTAGATAAACTTTGCTCTGCGCTCTGCAATTACTATACTACATTATCTACATATAACGTATCAGTAATGTATGCAATTGCGGGTTTAGTCTATTAATATGAACCGAACATCCAGTGGCCTAGTTTCAATGGGTGCAACTTCCTGTCAGCTTAGGTTTGGCTCAGTTCTGAACAGTTAACCCATATTTTCGTTGTTCGAAAAGCCGTTTGCGAAGCACTAACTGAGTTTTAATGGATTATGGCAATACTGATCATATTTCACAATTGATTTCTATGTCCCACATAGTTTCCGCCACTTTACATGCTGTAATAAAAGCTTAACATATTTATGCGATTTATTATGACTATTAAAGTTTACAGCGCATCCATAAAATGTTTCTTAACGGAGACTTCTTAGAATTTCGTACGCAGACGAAACATCTGAACTATGAAATTAGCGAGACGTTCTACATTCATATTACTATTATAATTTTGCCTAAGCGATTGTTCCAGTTTCTGGGTCGTATAAACAGTATTTATCAAATACACATCGTATACAATGGTCGAGTCTGTTCGACATGCATTATAAATACAGGCGATTGAACATCTATTACAAATTGAGAGAAGCCTCTGCTTTATATCGGCTAGAAATACCTTTGATATTTTGCACATACATATTTGTTGTTCTTTGTTTAGCATATCAGTCTTTATGTTGTAACTCTATTTCTTTATTGCCTTACACTATACATGGCTTATCGTCAGTTTTACACCTGCATTCATGTATTTAACATTGGTTTAACCCATAGAAATCTTAATAATAAGGCAATAGAAATGTCAAAGACGCGTGTCCTTGTCGCCGCGCATCTGTCTAGTCAAACACAAGTGCGAGTTGAGGAATTGTCGTCTTAATGTCATCGCAAAAAGAATAATTTTGTTTGCAGGAATACAAGCGCATCAGTCTAATCGAACACAAGTGCGAGTTGAGGAATTGTCGTCTTAATGTCATCGCCAAAAAGAATAATTTTGTTTGCAGGAATACAAAAAGTGGTATTTGAAAAACGGCGACATGCGTCCCAGTGTTAAAAGATAGTCGATAGCATTTCTATTGACTAGTTATTAAGATTTCTATGGTTTAACCTTACACCCGAATTATAAGTTTTTATGGTAGTCGGTAATGGACCGTCACTAATTTATTATTTACGACAGCTAATCTACTCCGCTTTTGTGTGTGACTTTTTAAAGTAGTGTTTTATGGTTTACTACTTGATAATTATGGATAATGATAATCTTTCGAGGAGCGTTTCTATTCAGTTCATTATTTGGTTCACTGTGTATGTTGGAACTGCGCATCTGCATTTCCCAAGTTCTTTAAATCGTTTACCATGTACCGGTTTCCTAATGTCTAGTTAAAACCATTTATAGCTATCGGTATCTTTTATTCGCAATCGTTAAGGCGGCAGACGTTACATGTAAACATAGGTACTAAACATTGCTGTTTCTACATCGTACCTAACTTAGCTGGCAGAGACTAGAATGTTGACGTCTGCTTCTATAAAACGGAACTATTTATCATTTGTTTATCGAATCACTTTCGCTTGAATTGTTTCTGCATCGTCTGTGAAATTCTATACTTTGTTATCTTCCTTTCTTCGCGTACTATTAATACTAGTGATGGAGTTTAAAGGTGCAATTTAATTTACATTTTGATGCAAATAATTTTATTATATCGCTGCCCCCAACGAACAATACCGTAATCGAAAAATCTAAATTTTACAGGAAAAATAAAATACGGGTTTTGTGTCGTAATTTTTTATCAGACTTACATAGAAAAGTATTTTTTAAACCAAAAGATTTGTGATTTTTTCCTCCATAATGCGATATAATTAAAAAAAAATATGGTTATCCTAAATTGAAATTATAAGTGAAAATGTATATTACCAAAATTGAAATAGAATCTTTATACGTAAAGTATCAATACGATTTTATTTGGGTAAATTGTCAACAGTGATCTACAAAATAATCGTTGAATAAGGTCTTATTCACTGTTTTTCAGAAATGTTTACCGGTTGGTAATGAATAGTTACTATAATATTCGACGATAAAACAAAATAATATAATTATTGTAAAAGTTTTTGACCTTATTATTCCACGGCAAACAAAACTAGTCTGATTATTGCAAATATATAATACCGGATAGTTTGATTGGAAAAATAAATAGTAATAATTAATTGAATTCTCAAGATAAAACACATTTAGCATTAATTTTAAAAGTATTTTAATAATTGCATGAAAAACAACATAAAAGATTTTTTTTATCAATTTGACATTCATAGAAACATTTATTAATTATATTTCAGAACCATCTAAGCATCATCTAGGTCGGACCCATCAAAATCGTCTAAGTTTTGCTGTTCCTAATTTCGGCTCTCTTGTATGTTACAAGAGAGTTGTAAAATACATAGTTATATTTAGGTATGGCTTCACTAGCATTCAATCCAAGTAGGTCATCATACAGAGGTTTAGTTATGGGAATGGGTTGATGGTAAATCTGTGACAAGGTATCGACAATTGTACTTTCCACATTTTTCGGCCGCCACCTACGTTTAGAATTTGCATGATCTACGTCTGTGTCCAAGTAAAAATATTCGTCTCCAAAATTATATCGACACCCAATATGAATAACATTGTAACTTTAGTTACACGTTTGTACAACTCTAAATTATCTGAATTAAGCAAGAACAGAGCTTTATTTCTGTCCTTGAACCGTATTTCTATAACGTTAAGAACTACTTATGTGAAATGGATTAATTTCATTGTAATTCGAAATCTACACTGTTTCTATTGAAGTATACTCGTAAATAAAGTTACAATACACAAGTTTGTTTAACACACTTGTTTAACAAGGATTTCTTTGTGATAAACTCATTGCAAATTGACATACAATGTTATTCATTTTACACAAAAAAGCTTTCAAATGTATTTATAACTTCATTGAAAAGCACTGTAACGGTAGTTACAATGCTTTTCATTTTAATAATGCTTAAAATCTGTACATTGTAAGATTGCAAAAATGATACTTGCAGTGGTTTAATCAAAACGGCATCTAAACCATCTGAAAGAGCAATTAAAATTAATATAATGAATCTCACAATAGTACAGATGAACTTAAGCCTGCAGTTGCAAATAAATAATAAACTTTGCAAAAAATTTAAAATGGCTGTATTGAAAACCATGTCATACTGAGTTACAATGTTATTCATATTGGGTGTCGATATTTGAATTGTAATACACGAGGTATATCAAGAGAAACTCTGATTTTTATTACCTTAGACCATGAAATTTTTCTGCCTTGTGTATCCTTAAAGCCAGTTCTTGCCAGAAATGAGACATTTTAAATCATAAAAGTCACTTTGCTCCATTTCTTTGACATTATATTTTACTTTTGCATTTAATATGACGCTGTAGACTTCTTCTTCTTCCAGTGCCATCTCCTAACGGAGGTCGGCGATCATTAAGGCTATTTTTACCTTAGAGACGGCTGCTCTGAATAGTGATTTTGTGCTGAGGCCGAACCAATCTCTAAGGTTTTTGAGCCAGGATGTGCGTCGTCGTCCGGGTGGTCTGCGGCCTTGAATCTTCCCCTGAATTATGAGTTGCAGCAGGTTGTATTTGTCATTACGCATTATATGTCCCAAATACTGCAATCTCCTAATTTTAATGGTCTTAATGATTTCCAAGCCTTTACCCATTATATATAGCTGTAGACTTGGTCAGGTGTAAATAATATTTTATTTTTTATTGCGCGTTTAAAACACGAATGCATGCTGTCATCCTCACTCTGGCTGTGACCAGTCTCAAAATAACGATGTGATATACTTTTCAGCCCGTAAGTTTTTAAAGCATAAACGGAAAATAGGTTTATTTTTGCTATGTATACCATAGCAAAAATAAACCTATTTTCCGTCAAAATAAAATGATATATGTAATAAGCTTTAAAAGAGAAAGAGAAAGAAAGCAAGCTTTGTGCTCTTGTTGTGTGAACTGTAATAAAACAGCTACCAATTTTGTTAGATCCTCTCTTTGCCATATAAAGGTGCCAGACATAGCAATATCCTGATTAATTGAGCGTGTTGAAAACTGTAAAATTATAAATGGGGTACTTGCGCTTATAATGAAAAATATCATCAAAAACTTCGACTGTAGCATTTGTTGCATCAACCTCAGCCTTTTCTTTCTTTTTATTTCACGTACTTTGTTTTTACGCTCCAAGTGCCCCCTATAATTTTCTTCCTGAGACACATTTTTGGTATCATCAGCTTGCTCGCACAGAGAACAAATAGCACATAAATCCTTTTTTTGGCTTAAAAAAAGAATAGTTGTATTCCGTATTAAAAATAGATTCGTACTGCCGTTTCGTAGCAAGACTGTTACAATGGAAACATTTTTGAAATATTAAGTTGCTCTGATAAACTCCTTCCTGATATAGTGAGATTCTATAACAGGAAATAGAATAATATGTTTTATTATTATTTCCTTTGTAATCTCATTCGATTTATGAGGCCCATTTAAATGTGTACCTATGTCATCTGTCAAGCTTTTATCTTTATTTATTTTTTCTAAGGCTGTGTAAACTACCTGTTCTGATATCTTCGAAGTATTAAGGAAATATGTTTTGCATACCGATATATCGCACCCATCTAGTTAGATGAACGGAAAAGTGTATGTAAGTGTTTGGGTATTATTATTTTTGCGCTCCAACGTTAACTTTTTAATTGGTTTGGTAGTAATACGCCTAACAATATATTGCCATTGCAGTTCGTGACTTTGATGTATGTAAAGTGTTAAATAAATTTTGTATTTGTTCAGTGGTAAATTATCACTACATTTTTTTTTACATGAACATACTGGACCTTCCTGGATCTTTGCTGGATAACTTTTTTTTTAGTGACATCCTGTATAGGCTTCGCCAAAGTTTTACAGGCGTTTGTTTTTGATATCGCGCCATTCAACTTTATTTAATTTTCTCTTTCTGGTAAGTTTTTTATTTACTGAAGTTGAGGGTTCATTTTGCTCAGTAAAATTATCAAATACTTGTAATATTTCGTCATGAAATGAATAAAAAAAACATCGCAACCTGTCGATACTTGTCGAAATGCTCGCAAAGTATTATCGTTAGATAGATTACTTCATTTTTGTAACCACACTTAAAACAGTATTCAATATAACGATTGTGACTCTTTTAAAGTAATTATCGCAATATAATGTTACGTGAAAACGAAATGAAATTATTACCCAAATAATATGGTAATATAATTCACCAAAATTTGACTTTTTTTTTTGTACCAGAATAAGATTGTGATAACAGTTTACTGTAAAAGGTAAGACATTGAGAAAATAGTAATAACTTATAATGATGCTATTCGTCATAAAAGTATGTTTTTATTTTTAGGCGAACAGTACAAGTAAATTCTTTACAAAATGACTATCTCGTAAAGTACTCGTACGAATATTCTGAAAAAAATTGACAATGTGTAATCGACCCTATATAACAATAATTCCCAATAAAAGCACTTCTATAGTAATAGTCGATTACGATACTATTCGGTGGGGGCGGCGATATATGGATTAATGTTTGTGGATACATGTTTGTGCCTTTTGGGGTAGAGACGCTTGGGGAGGCCAGGGGCTCACTATGTATCTAAATAAATTACTTCTCGCATTTTGAGGCCACACGTTCCCGAAATGCGTGCCTTTATTTTGGACAACGTATAAACTTTGCCATCCAACGTGGCAATGCTGCCAGCATTTTGTAACGTTGCCCTCTGACTGCGGTCTCCTAATACTCCTACTATATAAGTTAGGTTAGTTTATGTTTGTTTAATATTAATTTAGAGTTTTTTTTTTCATTTTATTTTAATGATTAAAACCCTGTAACGTGTAAAACCGTGTATGATAAACGTCACGATCATTTTGCTGTTGATTTTTGAACAAACTTATGGAATAGATAATGTCTTCATTAAATAAACTATTGTCTGGCACGAATACCCTATTTGAAATTTCGAATAAACTTTTCTGATTCGCCACATCACTACCAGCCTATCAATATTTAGTTACGCTGCTGAGCCGACCAAATTATACCGTCGAGACCTGTCGCGACGGTGGCGCAGAAACTGTCCACCGCCAGAAATAAACTATCTTGTCCCACATAACTGTCGATACGAGAATGACTATCCAATTAGTAAGGGACTTACGAAACAATGTCATAAAGAAATGAGTTAAATATTACAACACATAGGTGTGTATGTATGTTGTTTGCTTTTACAGTTGTCACAGACATTGTCTGTGTTGGCTGTTTTTTGTTGACATTCATAGTTTTTGTCTTGACATGGCTTCGGTGTTGAATATGCTATGAGTTTAAAAGATTACAAGTCGTAATAATAGCCTTAATCTGAAAATAGACAAGTGATGTAAATAGATTAATGTAAGTCAATTAACGCAAGTACTGCGTACGCGCAATGCGTGTTTTATGCTGCTCTTGATGCATCTTCATGAAGATAAACAATGAGCAAAAGAAAATATCGTTTATCGAGTACAGGTTATCATTTCGGAAGTGGCATAGTAAACATATGCAGCAAGTCGATCTTGATTTGCTTATCTGGATGGAAATAATCTACTACAAGTTCTGTCAAAACTCACTGAAAAAATAAAGCTCCTTCACCTAACAAAGACACAAACAGCAAAATCCAACAGGCTTTACATCCTGTTATCCAGGTGTTCTTGGAACGTATCTTATCGATGCATAGTAAAAAAATCGATTTACAGTCGTCATCCAACTTAAGATCTATATCGAGTAAGGTGCACTATAAAGGTGCGGTATCAAGCATATCGGCGCCTCTACATTGACCACCGTCCACCTTATATGGCGGAACGTGAGTTACAGTAGGAATAATTAATTGATCTTTAAGATCCTTGGCTAGGAATACGATTAAATGAATGGTCGTTAACATATTTCGATACAATTACAAGATAATGCAGTTAGTCCAGCCTTGTGTCGACATACACACGACTGTACATCGAGGTACATAGGCACATGTCTGCACGTGTGGTGTAGTGGTTTAAGCGGTCGCCTTGCCGCCCTCCACTGCATTGGTGTTGTGGGTTCGATCCCCACATGGGACAAATCTTTGTGTGATTCGCAAAGATTTGTTCTGAGACTGGGTTTGCTTGTGTGAGTGAATGTGTGTATTTGGCGTTGTCATTGGGACCATTGGATAGTGTAATTGCTTCTAGCGTTCTATCTAATGTAAAAAAAAATAGGCATAGACCTCCCGTACAATGGCAGACCAGCTTATACTGGGAATATATAGCTTGATGTATAATTCTGCTATCTGTTACGCTTATCAGCGACTGAATTATCTCACTATAAACATTGCATCTTGTTTTCTTAGTACACGTTAGCTATCGTAACGACCTCCTTATTTGACCTTTCTGTGTTTTTCCTTTAAATACAGCGAGCTGACAGACCACCTGGGGTAACTGAGGTGTTTATCGCACCTCATAGACATCTAAGTGCCATTTTTATCTGCGAATTAATCGCTGGTTAATGCAATCTAAACTTGGTTAGAGAATTTTCACGATGAACTTGTAAATGAACAGAAATAGTTAAGCAGTAAAAAAAATATTACAGATAGGTGTTTAGTAAGCTCATAAGAAGAGACTGAAGATATTCTGTATATCGTATACCTCCATGGCAAACTTACGAATCTGCAGTGCTAAGAAATCGATGTTGTGATAAAAACATATTGTGAAAACTATTTACTGTGGCAAATTTACCTATTTCTAAATCTGAAGCTTATAGTATTGAGATTGTCTGCATTTTATATTCTTACACCCATACCTAAGTAACTTACCAAATTTATATCGGAACTTCCAGAAAAAGAGATTCATTTATGATTTATGCAGATTCGTAAGTTTGCCGTGAAGGTAACGAATCTAGAATTAATGTAGGTAGACTAGATAGGCCTTGTCTTCTCCCCGTCTACATCACGGCACTTTCTAAATTATGTTTATTTTTGAAGGACCTCCTTTTTTAATATTGAACTGCAACTTTGTAGTTCAGTTGACTGTAGGCTTTCCAGAATATGGTAAGGTAAGTTGATCTCTGTTACCTTCGAGTTTCTAACAAGCTACATTGCCTCTACGGCCTTCAAACACAAGATCTCTAACCATGTTTCCAACAAAGGAAAATTAGAATCCTAAAGTATTTCTCAAGCAAGAAATCGTACTACGTGATCGGGATGGTAAAAAGCGGTGAATGCCCAACGCGGCTCACCAACTTATACCACAAATATGGTCATGGACGCCGCGGGAGTCGAACCTGCTATCTATGTGCATTGTTACCGGTGCTTACGTGCTTATGTAGCGATAATGAGGAAGACTGTGTGTGAATAGATTTATGCATCCTGGGTGTAGAATAAAATGGAAAAGAAAGCTTAGCTAGTTATGAGTGTTCTCAGTTTTTAACTAGGCTATTAGAAATTTGATATATCGGTTCCTGCACTAGTCAAGCATATAATAGCAGCTTCATACTTACACTCTCACATCATCCACTCTTATACACTCACACCTCAACGCAGTCATCAACTCATCACACAATAATACACTCACAGTAAATTCTATCTTCAGTAAATTTTTCTTTTCTTGCTGATAATCATATTTTTCGTTTCATTTTACATATAATTCACAATGTTTCTGTTTTCTATCACTAGTTTAGTAGTTTTGTTCTTTTGTTCAAGGAAAGAAAATAATGTCTGCCTTATTTTAACCGAGGTGGGGCACTGGTGACCTTTAACACAGGTTTTATTTAAACCTACATCAGGCACCAGTCTCTCACATAGGTGAAATTAAGACTTTGTCTGCCTACTTCTTATATGATAAGTTAAAATCTACTTATTAATTGTAAAGCAAAACCTATTGTGAAGAGAAAATAAACGTATTATATATTTATGTAAGTATAATTATATATTATAGACACGGGTCTTAATCGCGTAAATATTTTTAAGGTATAAATACCTCCTTCGACTCGATCGAAACAGTCGAGCAAGGAGGTATTTATACCTTAAAAATATTTACGCGATTAAGACCCGTGTCTATAATATATATTTATGTAAGTAGTACTCAAATCTTCCCAAAGATCTGTGGAAACGTTACCTGCAGGTCACTTAAATACCTGTCCTGATCAAGAGGCCCTATATCGTTGTTCTTTGGTGCAGATATGCATCTTCGTCCATCTACAACGATACAAATATCAGCCTTGTACATGCGTCATACAAAAACAAAGCTACTGTAGAGGAACAGGGTGTGATGTTCCTCCACCACAAAGGGAGGATCCTCCAACCAGGCTCAGTGGTATTGCCTGGCGGACAGTTGTCCGACGGTATCGTATTGGAAGTGGTATATATAGTCACTTGCTGTGAACATTTCGATATCGCGATTCAGCACTCGCGGTCACGTGACATTTATTATGTGCGGATACCGCCACACTACAAACCATTAAAAAAACACGTAAAGTAAAGCCAAAGCAAGTAAAAGCAAACAGCTGCGTTAAAACTCCATCATATTATTGCAGATGCACTCTTGCTCACGGTTAGGCATTTGACTACATGACTCATACAAACGGGGTATCGGTTATGCGGGCATCGCTCCTCCATACATTTAATGATCGATTTGATGACGTCATCTATATGCCTCATTATAGAAAAACGTGACGCTCTTGTCACGTTTTACCTAGAAATAATAATGTAATGATATGACTCAGCCTCCGATGAACCATTATTTTTCTACTATGCTGACGAACTTCGTCCCGTTACTAAGTAATAACTCCGGGCTTAAAGTTGCGTGATATTAACCCACTTAAACCTACCTTAATAAATAAGCTCTGCAATGAAAAAGTAAATTTTAAACTCGGTGCAATCTATTTAGTTTTGGCAATAATCTTTGTATTTTTCTTTTAACATTACATCACGCCTATATTACCCAGAATGGTGTGGCAGAGTTGTACAGCACCCACACTTCATCTGTTATGTTGGGGTCACACGGGATAGGAGGTGAGCCTATCGTTATCAAGCGGGCACAATGTCAACTCCGTGCTGCTATTATAAATTTCCTGACGGAAAGTTCTAAAATTACCTTTTGCCCGACCCGAATACGCTAACCACTGGATCATCGAGGCAGTTTTCTTTATATTTAATATATTGGCAAGCCCCATAGGTATTACATTACAAGATTTAGAGAAACTTATTAAAGCAGAGTATGTACCAAACAATGATGTTATTTCAACATTTAAAATAAACATTTCTTATCAGCCTGTTCACTTTCGTAACAATCGTTATCCTGAGGCAATAAATTCAGTGGCTTTATTATTTTTATGCATTTGTTGTACTAAAGCTTGGCCTCAACATAATTGTTTTTATTATCTTTTTTCTAAATTTGGCGTACGTTCATGAGATCGCTGTCTGCACAAACCTTGACACATCTGGCCAATATTTTATATTTATCTTGTCTGCAACTACTTTATTTATAGTTACCGTTCGTCACGTATATAAATAACTTGTTCTAGATTCTAAATTACACTATTGACGGCTACTTTCATTGATTTAATTCTTACATTATCTTTGGATGGCCCATCACATGGCTTAGGGTTTACGACTGGCGATAAAAAAGGCCATTATAAAGAAATCAAACCAGAGATTAGTTCGATCTTGGGTTTAAAGTTCAACACGGTGGTCGAGCCTTGGTAAAAAAACATCGACACGAAGTTTTAAGTGTTCGGTTGGTTGAAAATATCATTGTAATATTGGCCTCGGGCCGAATTATGGGTTCACTGCCCGTAAAAAAATCTCTATTACCATTAAACATCTCATAATAACGGCTATGATTCTATACATTAATATTAATATTGGTTACAAATTGTTAACTTCATTATTTTGTTTGCATTCTGCATAAAGTAAACAACCTAATAGTACGAGAGCCCACGACCAAAACCATGTCTCATAGCAATACGGCAAAAACCCTATAAAATCGTTAGATTGTATGATTCTGTACCCGACTAGGTGTGTAGTAACGGTCGAAAGTGTAGCAACTGCGTGGGAGGCCATTTCTGCTGTGTCAAAAAAAAAAGACAGTCGGTATTATAGCAATACGTCTGATAGTAAAAATGTACATAGATTTTATAATTGTATTACGAAAAAGTTTGTTTTCAGACATTTTGCGCGTAGCATATAGCCTGAGCGCATTTTTGAAAATGTCAACAAATTTAGCCTACCTGTATCATAGCAATACGGATAATTTTTTTTTTCAACTTTTCGTATTGCTGCCATGATTACCAAAAACCTGTTTTCAGACACTTTAAGTGTAGCATATACTCCCAAAAACGAAAATAACGTTTCGGAGTCGCCTGGCCGACGCCTCTGTTAAATGTTTTTTTAAATTTACAGCCTTCATAGATATTCAAGAATCTCCCTTGTATATTATATGTACTTTGACAGACAGATGTCATTACTTATTTCTTTTGTAAAAGTTACTCAAGTGTGCTTTAAATAAAACCAAAACTATCAAATCAATCAGTATTTAATTTCAACAGCCTCAGCGCTTGATACGCTCCTGCCCCTTTCTTACTATTATACAGCTCACTCGCCAGCTTCCTTTTGTGCGATTTATTTCAGTCCTTCAACTTCAATATTACGGTTTCGGGTAAATTCTTTGTTAATTATCATCTAATAAATTCAGGGTCGCAACGTATTCATTGGTTTGTAACAGAAAATTCAAGATGCCTCAATACGATTTTTAAATGATATCTGAGTATCGAAAAGTTGTCTGATAGAGAAGGTGCTACACTTAATTTGTCTGATATAAATTTTTTGCACATGTGGACAACTTATTTTATCATGTCCAACAATTTTCAGACATATTGCTATGATACCGATCGGTAAAATTTGTTAACATTTTCAAAACGGTCTCAAAATTTAATGCGTTCACATTTCCGTCTGAAAATTGTTTTGTTCGCATCAAATAACCAAAATTTACTAATATAAAAGATTTTCAGACGTATTGCTATGAGACATTTTTTTTGTCTCATTTTTAATTTTTTTAAGTGATTTTACGGGTTTGCGCTACACCACTAACGTCTGAAAAATATGTTTCCGGTATCTCAGAACTATCATTCAACTACAGTCTGCAAATCAGACATATTGCTATGATGCAGTTCGGTAAAATTCTTTGACAATTTTGAAAGTTCGGTCAGATCAAACGCTACGCGGAAAATGTCTGATATTGGTATTTTCGAGTTCAGGATAATCGTATCTATCGATTTGATGCGGTTTTGGCCGTATTGCTATGAGACAAAAATTTTGGTCGTGGGCTCTCGTACTATAATAAATGAAACGTATTACGCAACTAAAATCGTCAGCTCAACACATTCAATACACGGTCCATTGAACTAGCAACCAGAACACACCTCAAATATACAATCTGTGAGGTTTTTCTATGACTCACGGCAATTAGATCCCATAGTACTTTATCCCTTAAACCAGCTAAGCCGTGACTCACAGTTCAAGGAAAGCAAAACAAAATCTTCACGACTAGACACGACCAGTCAATCCTGACCCACCCTGCACTTCCTTTAGTACGCAAGTGGCCCTTGAGAGAAGCTCTACAATGTTAAGCTCACCCTGCACTGACGTCACGACGTCAAGCTACTTCACTTTTTCTGTTCGATAAGTTCGTTCGCCGGATGATGACGTTTTTTTTTCATGAAGATACGATGACAGCCATATGTATCAGCAGTGTTTGGTGTTCCTGTTTTGTCTTTTAACACAACTACTGTCTTTGTTACTATCTCTTTTAAGTTTAGTTTTTGTTGTGTTAAAAAATCTGTAATTTCATCTTTGGGTATAAAGGTGACTGTATTTTACTGACACCGCTTTTACCTTTGTACTTTCTAATAACAATCATGACGTGATGACTATTTCAACAATGACAATGCAGTGATAATATTGTTGTTAATGCCAACTTTGGACATCGCCTTTTACACCAACTTGCTATAAATAACTTGATAGACACTTCTTGCTATAAATAACTTGATAGAACTTGATAGATATCAAGCCATGGGTGTAGAAATATGACATGCAAATGGCCAATACTCTTTATGTGTGCAGAAAAAAAATCTCTAGCACCTGTTTTATTTCAACACATCAGCTAATTTCCCTCTTTTTCTCTTCCAGAATTCAAAAAGGACTGGTCAGACCACGCTCTCTGGTGGCCTACCCGCAACAAATGGCTGTCTCGTCCCAAGCACACCCTGGACCAGTACGGGGTGCACGCAGACGCGGCATTGCACTTCACTCCCATGCACAAACCCATCAGGATCCAGCTTCCAGACTTACGGTTCATCGACTGCAAGATCGACTTCTCCATTGACACCTTCAGCGCTGTAGTTCACCTCTGCAAAAGTCTTGGTAAGTTTTATTTTTTTCTTTAGCTCCTTCCATAGGTATAGATTCTTAGGTGGATGCTCCATTTAGCATCTGAAGCTAACATCCCTATTAGTTATCTGCTTCTTCTTCTTGACGTGTCAATTACTGTAGTACTTACTTCTGTTTAATAATTAATATCTATATAGGACACTTTTAATTGGCCTGCATAAGGTCTTTTAGGGTTCAAGGGGTAGGAAGTAATGGGCAGGACAACAGGTAGGCCATATTTTGGGTGGGCGATCCACATTCGCAACTAGTGTTGGATGTGTTTGTGAATTCCCATTTGGCCATGTTGTTTTGACCAACTTGGGTCCGGAGACAGTTTAGGAACTTCCAGATCGGCCACAACAATTCATTTCCAGGTGGAAAATGTCTCCCTACTTCTCTCACTAGCTCTTATTGAGGTATTTGCTTGTTTTTATTTCGAAGAAAACGAGGCTTTTTAATTAGTAGCATATATAATTATGTAGGTATCTACAATGAATCGTAAATAGTGTTTGTATAAAGAGTAGGTATGTGCTACGAATGGTATGTATGCTAATAAAAAGGATGTTGATCTGGTTTAACCCAAGTTTTATCTCAACTGGCTAGCTCCATTGTACACATCGTTATATTTACTGTTACACTACTTAATACTTATTTAATATTTCCTTACACCTACCTAGTTACACAGTAGAATTTAATCGACATTAGAATATTATTCGTATTTTACTAAGAAACAGTTGAAAAATTATGGGACCGGCAGGATTTGTACCTGCGACCTTCTACGGGCTGTCTCTTTAACCAACCAGGTACAGTCGCCATAATTTTTCAACTGTTTCTTAATATAATTTGCTAAGCATAGCTAAATGCTATAAAAATAATCAATAAGAAGTTGATTATACGTATTATTTAGCACTGACACGAAACTAAGCTTAATAGAGCGTCATCGGTATTTTTTCTCAAGTTTTAATACCTATTTTATTTTTTGTCTCGTGTCAATGACTAAGTACCTCAACAGCTCTTAAATTACAGCTAGTGTGACATTCTAGTTAACAACGAAACATGAACTTAGGATGTAAAAGTCGTGTGTTTTATAGTGTAGTCTTTTATGTTTCAACGCTTTGTAGCGGTTTCATCTCGTTTACGACTGCCTTTATGCCTTACACGGCCTACAAGTATTTGCCTACATCTAAAAGATTACGGCCAAATGTAGCAATGTGTTTGTGGCTGAGAGTTTGCCGTAAAGATTGTTTCCAATAACAAAAAAAAAACCGACTTCAAAAAGTAGGTAAACTAAAAAGCAAAAAATAAATTTACGTTGCACAAAATAATACGTTTTTTCATTAAGTTAAATATAAATTATTAAATAATTATTTTATAATTCTGAAGTCGGTGCCAAGTAAAAGCTATAAGAACCTTTCTACAATATCAATTTACAGTACACACAATAAAGGGAGGCGTAGTTGTGCTAGTGCGCGGTCGCCCAGTATTGGTACTTACCACAGAAATATAACTAATATTCAGTCAGAAAATAGTTGTTAGAAATATTGATATTATCTATACAGAGTAATTGTTTACTTGGCACCGACTTCAAAATTATAAAATAATTATTTAATAATTTATATTTAACTTAATGAAAAAACGTATTATTTTGTGCAAAGTAAATTTATTTTTTGCTTTTTAGTTTACCTACTTTTTGAAGTCGATTTTTTTTTGTTAAAAATTATTTTTATTTTACGATTTTTAGTGACGGTAACTTGAGACGGAAAAGTTATTTAAGCCTAAATTAAAAGAATTATCCCCGTACTCCTAACCGTTGAGGAGTTGTACCTTCCAGCATCAGCTCAGCAACTTAAAATGCAAATATCCAAGTAGTTTTAGGTAAAATACGAAAAACAATATAGAAGCCTTTGAAATATGAGGGTTACCCATGATTTCTCTGGGATCCCACCATCAAATCATGACTCATATTATTTATTTAATTAAGTAATATTCAACGTCTCGCCTCATTTGTGTATAACTTGAAAGAGTACAGTAAACGGCCTCAAGGAGCCTATATTTAAAGAATTATACCCGTACTCCTAACCGGTGAGGAGTTGTACCTTCCAGCATCAGCTCAGCAACATAAAATGCTGACTACTAGATGCAAATATCCTAGAAACTTTAGATAATATGCAAAAAACAATATAGAAGCCTTTTAAATTTAAGGGTTGCCCTCGCTTTCTCTAAGAACCCATCATCAGAACGTGACTTAAAAAAATGGGACCACATGACAAGTATATCCTTTCAAACAAAAAAAGAATTTCTCAAATCGGTCCAGGCGTCTTCGAGCTCCTTTTTTTGAAGTCGGTTAAAAATAGTTTTTCTGCAGTGGTAGTGGTAGTCCAAGCTTAATATACATTGAGAAATACGCACTTTATCGATTTATGAAGTTAAATTATGTATATTATGTTAAATTCCCAAATAGACACTACAAAATGAGGTATGAATTGGGCAATTAATAGGATCATCCAAGAGGAATGATTAGTGTAGTGGCATCTATAGATCGACGTCGGCTAATCCATTTTACAATCAATCTGTTCAAACAGGAAGATGATCGCTCCATTTTGATAAATCAATCGCCTCAGCAAACAGTTCGACACTAACCATTAGTCTACTGACTAGTTACTTTATCTATATATCTCATCTGAATGCTCGTAAACTAAATCAACTCGTAAACGCAGCTAACAGCAAGCCTATTCTATCAAAATATTTTGTTCTTGCTTATTATGTATCGAATGCTTCCTACTGGTTTAATGATAGGTGAAAAGCTTCTGCATTTGATGTACCGGATGATGTATGTTTACTTATAGCTTTATCATAACATATTGTAAGATATAACTGCCTTATTCATTCAGTATCCAGCACCGGTAGCCCTACTAATGTGTATTTATTAGTTTCGTGATTAGTTAGACAAGAAACTTCCTCTATAGACTGCAATTCGTCTTCGAGGCTAGTGTTTTTTTTGTTGGTAAATATGGAATATCCTCAGTATCGGATTAGCCTATAAGCAAAATGAGCAATTGCTTAGGGCATTAGGTCAGAAACCTTAGGTCAGAAACCGCACCAAAAACACACCACAAGCGTGGATTGCTAAGGACATCAATTGTTCTTAATCCGGCACTAAATATCCTACGAAATACATTATGTGGTCTATTTGCACTTCTTTTTGGAGTCAAAAAACTATTTCATTGTTTTATTTTCTGTTCAGAAAATGGTACGTAGACTGAATTTGTACAATTGATATAAGCTACGATTAACAATACAATTTATAACAGTATGCGTGGATGGATACGCCTACATGAATCCGTTCGACATCTCTGACGAATAGTTGGTTGCGTAGTTTTTGAGTTTCCTGTAGTCAGTGACTAGTTCTAGTTTGTAGAAACAGTTTTACATCTATTCTAGTTTGATACGTCTACATATTAGATGTATTTTATTTATATAAATAGGTGCTTTTTTTCTATGGTGCTAGAAAAAACACATTAGCATAATTATCATTGTCACATATATGGCTCACTGGCAAATTAATAGCTATCCGCGTGGGTAGGTCGATAAACAGAACCTAAATATTAAACCAAATCGTTAAAATATTATGTTTATAGTTTTAGGCGTAAAAACTAGCATATCATTATTTTTATTACATATTAAGCACATTAAAAACAGTCTTACTTTAAGTTCTTAAAAAGGTACATATTTATTTCCTGACAAAAAAATAAATATCGTTTAGTATTGTCCTCAATCATTACCCTTCCTTATTATTCAGATAGTTTCGGTTCCAAAGCTAGACATTGAATTACTTTATATTTAACTAGCTACCGTACGCGGCTTCGCCCGTATAGTAGGGCGATAAAACGTAGCCTATTTCTGAGGCCTTATACTATCCGAAGATTTTTGGGAACAAACAATCATACAAAAAAATCTTTCCTCCTTTTAATTAGTATCATATTTTATTACAGGCATCAGGCATCCAGAAGAACTGTCTCTCTGCTATCCTTTAGAACAGTCCCACTTGAAGCAAAATTACCAGAACTTGAAAGAAGCCAAAAGGATAAAGTCTGCTCCAGACACGAATACGTTCATAGCAGCCACAAGAGGCTCATCAAACAGCTTGGACAGGTCTAACGGACCTTGTCCAGCGACGCCGCCCCCACCGAGGTCTCTTTCAGCTACACCAGTAGCTTCACAACAGGTGAGTCACTAGAGGACTTAGTATAGCACCTTGCACAACACTTACTCTGTCTAGATAAATACTTTAGAAGAAGCTATAAAATCTTGAAATTAATTTCAAATTGTTCTATAATAATCTTGTTTATAAATTTGCATTTAGGTTTTGAAGCAATTTATGCTACTTATTACATAAACTCTGTAGGTTATTACTTCAAATGCCTTTCACTATACATTAGGGAAAAAAAACAAATCGGTACAGGTGTCTTAGAAAAATCTGTGAACACACATAAAAAAATCGCCCCGACGAATTGTAAACCTCCTCCTGTTGAAGTCAGTTAGTTAGTAATAAACTACGTTAGATCAACAACTCAGATTTTGTATGATTTTAAAAGTTATTTTAAGCAGTCTGGTTTTGCACGTTTTTGTAAACATCGTTGCAAGCTAAGTGCATCTGTTTTATGTCTAAAATTGTTTACATTTCTTGCGTCAACATCGTCATTAGCTTAATGGCTGCTCCTCGCGGTTATAACATTGTTAAAAATTTGCTGTCCCGTCCATGTGGATCGTAGCATGATGTTTAATAAATAGTTTTTCTTGATAATTAAATTATATCAAATGCTTAACAGTAGTTCCAGAGATAAGTCTGTTCAAACAAACAAACTCTTCAACTTTATTATATCTCAGTATGTATTCTTTGACTGGAGGCAGACAACTTGTATCTTTCGTGTCTATTAAGATACCGTAAATTGGAGCTAATGGATCATCTGCTAGCTTGTTATTGCAGTTTAAATAACCTACGTCACATGACTATTCTTTTAAAATATGTTTCGCTTTCAATTAAATTTCACAACATTTAAGGGCATTCAACTATTTTATTTTTACTTACTGTCTGTCATCATTGCCTAGTATAGTAATACGGTTTGTAATTTAAACTCGCGACAATTAATAGTGCCTAATTACGCTTTTGTTCTTATTATGCCTGACGAAATTAATTTTTACCTCATTGCCTTTATTATTGTTATATTTCGTTAAATTAAATGCGTTTATGTATTTGCAAATATTGATCCCAATTTACAATTTGATTTAATTTTTCCTCCAAGCCTAAAATATACCTAACGTTCGTGTATTGTTGATGTATAGTTTAAATTAGTGCTGTAATTTGTTTATTTTTATATATCAATAATAACTCACCTATTATTTCTAGAACGGCACCCTCCGTCGCTACGGTGGGGTTTACAGCACCCAGAGCGATGGCTCCAGCGACGGTGGTTACTGCGGCACCCCCCCAAGGGCCGCTTCCATGGATGCCTTGGACTCGCTGGCTGAGCTGTCTCTGGCTGACTCACCCATTGAACCTGATAGCCAGTCCAGGGAATCGCTTCTGACGCCAAAGTCGTTGGTGGAAAGGGCTAGGATGAATGTTGGGTTAGTAGCAGTTGGATATTAGTTTATTTCGAATAGTTTCATAGTTACTAATTAATGTTTTTGTAAGTTGCAATTCATTGATTTCTTCAATCACAAAATCATTATCTTTTTCTGAAAAATTAATAAAACTGCGTGCGCTGTATACCGTCCAGTCATTTTACCATCTCCAAACTCGCACCTATAAGGTCTCATTTCTGTTTTTCGAATATCCAACAATATTTTGCCTGCGACACTTTTTCGCCATTAATATTGTTTATCTAATATTTTTATTATTTTTCTCCAGTTGGCTAGATTCCTCACTATCAGTGATGGAGCAATACGTCCGCGAATGGGACACCCTCCAGCTCCGATTCAAGTTCTACTCATTCTTCGACCTGTCTCCTCGTGCACAAGACGCTCCCCGACTCAACCAGCTGTACCAGCAGGCGCGCTGGCAGATCCTCAACCAGGAAGTGCAGTGCACTGAGGAAGAGATGCTATTGTTTGCTGCTTTACAGGTATGTAGTAGTTTTTGGACCATAAAAGGTTATTACGTTATGTTCGCCAGTTGACTCTACTCCAATAATGAACCAAGTTTGTTCAAGTTTCTAGCAGTGGAAGTAAAATATGTGCCTACCTATTAATGAAGAAGTTTAATGTCAAATTGTTCTATAGACAACCGTGTACATCGAGCTTATCATCTGAGCGATATCTGGTGGGTCACTTTGACATTAGTAGTTCTCGACCAATCATAGCAGCCCATTGCGACTCATCTTCGATGAAAATTTTTGGTACCCAAGGTCTCAGAATCATGTACTGAATAACTGGCAGGCTTCGTCACGATGTCATTTACACACTGTATTTTACCAGCGTCATTCAATGTGTATGTGTAATTCGCGGCAATATCTCACTTCCCTTCATTTAAACCCTTTTCAACCATTTTCGTATTCTCAGCTTCAAATTGAACTGCAAACCCTCGCCGGCGGCAGCGTAGACGCAGCTGACGGTGCCGGTGCTAACTTAGTTTCGGCACCTGAAGACGAGATCGACGCGGCGCTGTGCGAGCTGCAGGCACAGCTGGAAGGCGGACCGGTGCCTCATCACGATATCACGCATGTGCCTGAACTCGCTGGCTACCTGAAGTATCTTAGGTGAGTACTGCAGTTGCTTAGTCATTAGATTAAACCAGACTTATTCGACTCTTTGCTCTACAGGCGCAACTAGAGGCCAGGCCGGTGCCCTATTCGTACACAACTTTTTTTATTAGTACGTCAGAAATAGTTTTTAATATTTAAAGATTATCGTACGTCATCATCATTAACAATAAGGGTGGGTTGCGCCACTGGCTTAGTTATTGTCACGGTTGAAGTAACCATGGTTGCGCGCACTGTTGGAAAGTGGACTCATTTTTCCGCACTTAGACTCTCATTTGGTCCATTGTGCGTAAATTTTCTTATTATATTATTGCGCGCACTGTTAAACTACTTAAAGGCTGATCCCACATCAGGCAACAACAAACGACGCCGTGTGTGCAGCCAGCGCGCCCACACGCCCGACGATCGCGCACGCCTGATGTGGGAGACGTCTAACCGTAACAATAACCAAGACTTCGTACACATTTAAGTATTTTTGAAAAAAAAAAAAACTCTTTTTCTTATGTTTAATGAATAAAAAAGTACCATAATCATATTTAACAACTATGATTTTTATTTTTTATACTTATTCTTGAGAAGCAAGAAGCATGTCTATTTACTATCGTATCATATGTTCATAGTTTAAGTATTTACATGTTATTTTATTTCTTTCATCACTCTGCGGCCGCCAGCAAGTGTCACAACGAATACTGTGCGATTGCGTAAGATATTTTATGTTCCCCCATGCAAAAAACTAAACTTTGTACCAAACATAGTAAAACAAGGATACTTACTGCCTGTAGGTATAGCCGAATTGTGATCATTCGTAAGCAAATTGTGAATTAAATGTACAGTGGGCCAACGAGTTAGATATGCAGAACAAAAAGTTCCCAAAAAGTACACCAGTTATGGCTAAGTGAGATTTATAAAGATAAAGATATTTTTTTTACATTAGGTAGAACGCCAGAAGCAATTACACTATCCAATGGTCCCAATAACAAGGCCAAATAAACACATTCACTCACACATGCACACCCAGTCTCAGAACAAATCTTTGCAAATCACACAAAGATTTGTCCCATGTGGGGATCGAACCCACAACACCAGTGCAGTGGAGAGCAGCGAGGCGACCGCTTAAACCACTACACCACACGTGCAGACATATCTAAATAGTGTTGAATATGAAATTCACACTTGCATATCTATTGCAGTCAGTTTTCACTATGGCGTAGAAGTTTTTGACCTGCATACCTAATGGCTTGGCCCACTGTACACACGGCTACCGATCAACCTATTCATTACCAGTATAAGATGGTCTCGCATTGCACGCGAAGGCCCATACAACGCGACACCATCTTATACTGACAATATATAGGTACAGATAGCGCGCGAGTTGAATGCAGTCGGGGTCTGAGGTAAAGAGCGGGAGCATCTCCCCCCGCTATCCGCACGCCCCACCTCACGCGCCTGCCTTGTAGTGCTGTGCCATCCTTGTCAACTATACTATATTATTATTTTTTACATCACCGTTACTTCAGATTTATTCCTAAAAAGGTTAAAAGTTACGGAGCTGGCGGCGGTTTCTCAGGTTACAGAGGAAGATTGGCGTGGCTTCGATGATCACGTCATAATTTTAGAAGAAAATTATTGGCATAGAGATGGATCAATTGAAGATACCATAGATCGATTCGTCATTGAGGTCAGCGACGGCGAGGATAGTGACACCGATTTAACCATATCTGAATCTGATTAATTTTTTTTTATTCCGTTTTGTGAAATGATTATTAAAAACGTGTGATAATTATGATATTGTTTATTTTTCATCATGTTAACCTAGTGTAAAAAATAAAATTAAACTTATAACATTGTGTAAATTTATCAACATTCATTACTCATTGTGGTCATCAATAATTATAATTAGGTCACAGCACTACCGCATTCCTAAGCTCTGCATTCAACTCGCGCGCTATCAGTACATGTAGCCGCCTGGATAATAATCTAATGCAAAAGTTTACTGTCAAATATTTCCAAACGCAAACATGCTCCTTTCCTTATTGAGAATACGGGTGACTCGCGTTATTTAGCCAGAATATGGCAACTAGTTTCCAATATATTACGTAGATTCATCAGCTGGGCGATTAAATGGAAAAACATGCAGTAATCTGATGTAGATGGTGAAAATTTCCCAACATTTTTGCTATACCTACTCGTATCTTTGTTTTATAACGACACCTTTGCCAAAAACCATAATTACACACTTTAATTCACGTTGTACTAATATTTATGTATTTTGTATATAAATTAACAACGTTACTATTGCCCACTATTTGTAGTTTGAACATTAACATCACCTATAGTATACCTGTCCTTTAAAAAATAAAGATTTCTAGAATATCTAGTTTAAAAAAATAGTACCTAATATTACATACCAAATGTATTCTTATTTGCTGTATAAAATGATTACAATTTAATGTACAGTCGGCCAATGAGTAAATTAATTATAAATTATAAAAAAATTAATTAATTATAAAGTAATGGGTATGCAGAGCAAAAACTTCTAAGTCATAGTAAAGACTTACGACACCAGTTATGGATAAGTGAGTTATATATCTAAATAGTGGGTATATTACACTTATTAAATATGAAATACAAACTTGCATATCTATTGCAGTCAGTTTTTACTATGGCGTAGAAGTTTTTGCCCTGCATACCCAACTCATTGGCTGACTGTACCTTACTCTGCCTAATATAATTAATTTAAATGGAATGTACAATCAAAACACACGGGTTATACAGCCAATATTAAAATTTGATTTTCCTTGTATGTGTTCCCGGTATTGTTTACTGAAAACAGAATATACCATAAATAAATTTGACATTTCATGACTTCATCATTCTTTACGAAAATAAGATGAATTTTATTGTTCGTTTATATGGATATCTCCTGCAATTATAGTTCAATTTATTCGTTATTGTTGTAATTAAATTATTGTTACGATTAAATAAAGAAAATTAAGCCGACTAGAAGCTGACAGAGACCCAATGTGTAAAAAAAAAAATGTTTAAGAAAAATTAGTGATTCGTGTGGAAGTCTTATGGTAGTCGCTCCGCTCCACATAAAATACCGATATTTAGTTGAATCCGTTAGATTAAACAGTCCTAAATGTATATTGGGAAAAAATAATGATGAATCAATTCAGTGAATTTGTTGTGTATTTTCTCCGAAACTAAGAATCATATTGTCCTATGCTCTGAAAATATACAATACCATTAGTTGGACTTTAAACTAAAATCCTATTAGGTATAATCCACAAAAGTTAATCTATGTATGTACATAAAAGAGTGAAATTTGTTGACTAATAATAAAATTTGCTTTATTTCGGCCAATTTTAATTCCGGATTACTACCTACCTAGATTTACAACTACAAGATAATATTGATTTGGACAACATTTTGAGTACCCGACCGCCAAGGAAGGGTTTAGCACAAAACAACTGTCGTATTGTAGCATAATAAAATGCCACAATCTTCCTTGATTTTGCTCCATTGTAAATCAGCAGTTTGACAACGAAATATATGAAACTTGTGTCATAAATATATTTTATATGTACATTTATAGGCCGAAACGATTCACCCTGAAGGCGTACAAACGCGGTTGGATATCTTGTCGCGATGGAGTATTACGTATACATTCGTCGCGCGAAGCCGCGGCTAAGGCAGAGCCGCCGTCGTATGCTGTTGAACTTAGAGGAGCTGAGGTAAGCATGCAATCTATACCACATGCAGTGGCGGATTTACAAATTTTTAAGGTATAGGCTGGGCAGATTTTGCCGCCCTTGCCGCTACAATTGTCAAGTCCTAGATTATTTTTACGCTCTATGCTATACCGAATATAAAGTGACAAAATTTGTTACTGAGTTCTATCTGTAAAACATCAGAAAACCGTAATGAAATCTTTTTCATTTCTATGAGCAAATTAGATACAGTAAAAAAAAAATCTTCAGCTACTCAGCCTGCTGGTAAATCCGCCACTGACCACATGAGTACAATCCCTCCCTCACCATTGTATTATGATAGTGTCTAAATCGAAACAGCGATAGCCGAGTGGGAGACCGTAGGACTGCGAAGGCCAAGGTCTCAAGGTCGAACCCACGGCACACACCTCTGTCAATAAAACGTTAAGATTCGTCTTGCCAAAGATATGTGTGTATTTATCATATAAATTATCGCTCGCTAACGGTTAAGGAAAACATTGTGAGGTAAACTGCATGCCTGAGAGCGGCTCAAAAGTACTCAACGCTGTGTGAAGTTTGCCAATCCGCCCTTGGCCAGCGTGGAGGACTATGGCCTAACCTTTCTCATTATTAGAAGCGAGCCTAGCAGTGGGGCATGTTTTGGATACAGGGCTGCTATTATTAACTGTCAGGAATAAGCACAACATTTGTATAGTGTCTTAACCGTCACGCAGATTCTTGATATCAACATGAGCTGGAACAGTGTCTAGCAGTTTATTATAGATTTACCTCAATTTACATGTGATTTAAACATACCACGCAAATCTTGGTATACATTACCTTTTCATTCTGGAAGAAACTTGTTTCTTTTGAACTTGGGAATGAACTCGTGACCTCTGAATTTGCAATTGTATGATGCTTGTTACTATTTACACAGTAGTGATTATTTAGTATCTCTAATGTAATGTTTTAAAATCAGGTGACTCCAGACGCGCACCCCGCATCAGGCAGATACAGCATCAAGTTGGAGATTCCCGCAGAGGACGCCATGCACGAGATGTGGCTCAAATGTGAAAATGTAAGTTTTAATATATAAAAAAAGGATATACTAAAAAAAGAAAAGGCCCCAAAATAGAGCCCTGTGGTACACTATCATTTGGATTTGAAAAGACCTAGTTATATTATTATAAATTGATCAACACATGCCTATAATGTATAGAAAACTATTAATTCATGAACGTGTGTTACAACAATGTTTCAAATGACATCATGTTTGGGCAGTTGGAAAATTTTACAGTAGTCTATGCAGTTAAAAGCTTTCGAACGATTGCAGACTAAAATGTGATGACGATATAGATAGAATAGATGGTCAGTATTTAAAAGCACTGTATGTCTGCTCGTCACGCCTCAGGAGGAGCAGTACGCGGAGTGGGTGGCGGCGAGTCGCCTGGGCGCGCGCGGGCGCTCGCTGGCGGACGCGGCGTTCGCGGCCGAGGCGCGCGGCGTGCGCTCGCTGCTGGCGCTGCAGCGGCCGTCGCCCGGCGCCGCGCTGCCGCAGCACAGCGTGCCGCACCTCGACCACCTGCAGCCGGACAACTACCTCGCGCCGCGCTTCCTTAAGAAACTTAAAGGAAAGGTGAGGGCGGATTCACTATTTAATATGTCATTTTTTTTTTGTCTCTATAGCATTCATTAGACTACCCGATTATATTGATATAGACGTGGTACCGTCGTCGATCGATAACAGAATTTCATTCATTTAGAACAAAACATTTTGGCTGTTTTTTTTAAGTCACAGGTAAAAGCGTTATTTACAACTTCTTTGGTCCCAAGTCCCAAGGCAGTGTTATATTACGCTTACCGCAATCGAAGGCTTTGAAGCGTTTAGACAAACATCGAAGTAGATTCTATAGATGTTTGATGATATGGGGTAGCATGTTCCAGTGGTGGTCTAATAATATACAAGATGACAGTAACTGCAGAAGACATCTTTACTAATATATTTTTTAAAAATTCCGTTCCAGTTCACCCAACGCGTGCTAGAAAGTCACGCAAACGTCAAGGAGCTTCCCCTCCTAGAAGCAAAGCTACAATACATCAAAACGTGGCAGAATCTCAGAGACTACGGGCAGACCATGTTTGTGGTACGATTCATGGGACACAAGCGGGACGAGGTCATCAGCATCGCCAATAACAGGATCATGAGATTGGACCCCAACACCGGAGACCATATCAAGACGTGGCGATATAGTAGTATGAAGGTAAGATATAATTTCATTCTTATTATTCATACTCGTTGTATAGGAATTATCGGCATGGGGCTAAGTTTTAATTTTGTACACTTAATATGGCCTGTGAATAATATATGACCATACCTTACCACTCAGAAAGCCTGTTTGGCCTGACTAATTGTTTGGTTAGATTCAGTGTCACACATTTGACCTCTAAATTGTTACTGTAAAATGTCGAAATGTTGAACTGTTACAATTACTAATTGCAACATTAAATATGTACTCTAATTTAACAAAACCCTATACCGTCTCTAACGAAACTACATAATGATAAATGTAAAACATATCTTTATCTCCTTCCAGGCATGGAACGTAAACTGGGAGATCAAACACATGATGGTACAATTCGAGGAAGGCAACATCATATTCTCAGTACAATCGGCCGACTGCAAAGTAGTGCACGAGTTCATTGGAGGCTACATCTTCCTGTCCATGCGGTCGAAGGATGCCAACCAAACGTTAGATGAGGAACTATTCCATAAACTTACCGGGGGCTGGACGTAAATATGATTCAGTATGAAGGTAGTCAATTAAGATAAATTAACTAATAAGTAATCGCAAGGATTGGATGAACTTGTTGTAGTGTGTTATTGTGCAATAAACGCGAAAGATGGGTGGAATGAGCGTTAAGAGCGTGTATTCCTTTTCAAAATGTAACTGTCAATTTTTGTAGTGTTTTAGGAATATTTCGTAAAAACTGAATGAAAGTATGATTTTATTCAACTAACTTTTTAGAATGTGGGCTTTAAAAGGTAAATATGACAATTACATTTAATAACTAAAGCATACTTTTCTATTTTATCAGTTGAAAGAGTATTAACTGTTAAGTTGATAAATTACAAAATTATGCTGTATATATAATGAAATTGTTATATTTACCTTTCAAAACTTGCATTCTAAAAAGTTAGTTGAATAAAATCATACTTTCATTCAGTTTTTACGAAATATTCCCAAAACACTACAAAAATTGACAGTTACATTTTGAAAAGGAATAAACGCTCTTAATTGAGTTATATAAGATACATAATGTTACCCGTCATTTGAAAAAAATGTTAAAAAGTAATGGGCAAAAGCATTTTTGCAAAGAAAAAAATATTTTAAAACTAATTTATTCAATTCTTGTGATTAAGTATTATAGTTTATTTAAGTCTTATTATAACTTTATGAATTCTTTAATTAAATGAAGTTCTTTTATATTGATGCCAATGGCCGGTATTTTATAATGTATCTTTGATGTTGTTAAATCTAGTTTTAATCGTGAGAATGGGGCCTTGCAAACGTGCCTTGAGGTGTGCGCTGAATAGATAAACGTAACAATGTATGATGATATTTTTGTACCAAGAAAATGCATTCAGTATAATAATATTCTATGACTTAACATGAATTGAATAACATCGTAAATCAAAAGTAATTATTCCGAGTTGAAACTTTCGTTTTGGTTTGAACTTACTTATAAGTTTGATATTTAAATATAATATTTGTAGTAATATTTTAATATTGTTTGTGATACAAAAAGTATAAAATTATAAGTGCCTTTCATAAAAACGATATAAAGGAGTTCAGCGACTTACGATGTTATTCAAATGAAGAATTGAAAAAAATGCCCTATTTAAAATAGAATAAACTTCATTTTCGACGTTTTTAAAAGTTCCAAGAGGTTTTTCTGAGTATTTTTTCCAATAACTTCGAATAAAAGGGGCACTGAATCTTAATAAATAAAATGCTTCCATACATTTTACATCACTTTAATAAATAGCTGTAAGTATACATGAGTTTTGATATAATATTGTAAGTTTAAATGTTCATACAGTAACAACAGATCCTCTATGAAGTGCCATTATATTGTAAAAAACACCTCCATTGTCCAATCCATAAGGTGCTTACAGAGATACATCTATTAAGAAATCGTGTTATAGCCGAATGTCATATTTGTAAGCATTTGTGTTATACAATGCATTTTTATACGCAATGCCATATAACGCAAATTACTATAGTCCGACTAAAGAAATTTGAACCCACTAAGACTAAAACTCACGATGTGGTTTTCGCCCGCACATTTATGTTTACATATCTGAGTGTATTCTAAGCCTAAATGTGAATATTAATTGTTAATATGACAAGTTTTTGTTAGTCCGACTAAACAATGCCTGCAAAGAAATGTCAGATAATACGATTTCTACTTATAACGAGTGGCCTTACCTTTAGATATTATCATATTTCTGTATTCATTGTAAATAACATTGGTTTACATCTTAAGTTATTTTTAACCAGTGACAATTTTAGATAATTTGCTTATGTTGTATTTTGTATACCTATTAATTGCAAAGATTATTTCGTATTTTATTATTGTTGACTACTAGTCTCATCAGATCGCATAAGATGCTGTCACTTTTATTTTAAGTATTTAGAGTAATTGAGTATTAACATTATGCCTTATTGAAATATTGTACAAATGTATGTACACTTTAATTTGAGTATGTTTGTAAATGAATGATGAAATAAATGTTTATTAATAACATGTATTGGTTTTAATTGAATTTCTATCCACTAAGGCTGGTTTTATCGTCACGCGTTTCGACAGCGCCGTTGGAGGTGTACGTTACGCCAGCAAGAAAGTGTCACCTAGAGTGATATGAGTAGAACGTATAATTAGTGCGCAATCTGCTGTAAATGTGCGCCGCATAAAAAATTTGTGCGTCTTGTAGTTTTGAAAAAAAAAACGTAAAAACGATTCCTGCTGGAGTAACGTTGTTCTAGCAAGAAAATTCTAGACCAATCATCGGAGATATAAAATACATACATGGGCAGACAGCTTATATTTGTGCAAATTTGTGCGCCATAAATATAATTTGTGCGTCTTCAGGTTTTCGAGATATTGCGTTTCCCGCTGGAGTAACGTTTTGCGAATTCGTGTATCTCAAAGACCATTATATGTGCGCCTGTAGAATGAACATACACGAATAGCTCTTAATTTGTGCATATTTGTGACATAATTAGATGCCAGATAATATTTATAATTTTCAAGTAATCGCGCTTTATTGAAAACTTAAAAAAATATTGTAGCGCCTAAATGAGAAGACGTATAAACTCGCTAAAAACTGTATTCGTTCCATCTTGACGTTTATAATTACCATAAAAAGTTTCAAAACAGAACCTACAAGCGCTAATGAATAATATTACTAAAAGTCAAAACGACGGCATCATAACTTTGACGCCATCAAACAAGAAACTGGCTCAACCTAAGATGTGTAAATGTAAACCAAAAATTAGTGCATTTATCAAATAATATATAGTAAAAATATCCAGCTTCAACTGTTTCGTATTAAGTAAATATTAAGACTAAACCAAAACAGTTATTCGGCGCAGGTTATCCGACCAAATTCGAATGACTACAAAAAAGCGACGGATTCATACGTATCGATGACCTTCTTAACTTTACTCGCTAACTGGTTGAAACGTATTGTGCCCGAGTACAGTGCAGTAGAAATAGTTATTAAAATAAATTCAGATTTTTTTTTTGATTAGACATAAATAAATTTAGCCATTTGCATTTATTATATCAGTAGAAAAACGAAAAAACTGTGATTTTCTGTGATAAAGGTTCAGTACCATCATAACGGGAAATTCAAGTATAAAGTAGTTACCTATTTGTTGGCTGAGATATAATTTAGTTTTGGATATGATAGTATGATACGCGAACGTAGTATAGACCGGTTAAAATTATTATCAGCTTATGTTTCCTAAAAATTAGCCTAATTTGAAAACCCAAACCTAAGCAGCCCGATATGTGAAACTTGGGTTGAAGTTTTCAAATCCGGCTATTTTTTAAGAAACATAAACTCATAACAAAATATAACGCTCTATAGGTATTTATTACGTTCGCGTACTATACAATCATACCCAAAACTTAATTATATCTCGGCCAAAACAACAACTACTCAATATTTAAATTTCACGCCATGATGAGCTGAGCCACTTTAAGTGATTTTATTGTTTGTGTATTTAAGTAAATGAAAAACTGATCTGTGATTTTAAATAATACCAAATGACTATACAAGGTACAAATAGTTTAATTGAACAATGTTTGTTTTAATATTTATAGGTAGGAAATTTGATCTGTGATTTGATGCCATAATTACTTTAAGAATCATGATTATGATAATAAAAATAATATTTTTTTAAACCAACAAGCTCTTTGATTTCATATGATCAGAAAGTACATTTAATATATATTATATTTTTATTAGGTCATTGTAATAATAATTCCCAACGAACATTTGAGCGTGACTGTACGAACACAGTTTAGGTGTAATACGTTTAATAAAGGTGGTCATCGATACGTATGAATCCGTCGCTTTTTTGTAGTCATTCGAATTTGGTCGGATAACCTGCGCCGAATAACTGTTTTGGTTTAGTCTTAATATTTACTTAATACGAAACAGTTGAAGCTGGATATTTTTACTATATATTATTTGATAAATGCACTAATTTTTGGTTTACATTTACACATCTTAGGTTGAGCCAGTTTCTTGTTTGATGGCGTCAAAGTTATGATGCCGTCGTTTTGACTTTTAGTAATATTATTCATTAGCGCTTGTAGGTTCTGTTTTGAAACTTTTTATGGTAATTATAAACGTCAAGATGGAACGAATACAGTTTTTAGCGAGTTTATACGTCTTCTCATTTAGGCGCTACAATATTTTTTTTAAGTTTTCAATAAAGCGCGATTACTTGAAAATTATAAATATTATCTGGCATCTAATTATGTCACAAATATGCACAAATTAAGAGCTATTCGTGTATGTGCATTCTACAGGCGCACATATAATGGTCTTTGAGATACACGAATTCGCAAAACGTTACTCCAGCGGGAAACGCAATATCTCGAAAACCTGAAGACGCACAAATTATATTTATGGCGCACAAATTTGCACAAATATAAGCTCTCTGCCCATGTATGTATTTTATATCTCCGATGATTGGTCTAGAATTTTCTTGCTAGAACAACGTTACTCCAGCAGGAATCGTTTTTACGTTTTTTTTTCAAAACTACAAGACGCACAAATTTTTTATGCGGCGCACATTTACAGCAGATTGCGCACTAATTATACGTTCTACTCATATCACTCTAGGTGACACTTTCTTGCTGGCGTAACGTACACCCGTTGGAGCGCGTGCGTTCGCAGATATAATGGGGTATTAGTTGCGTTTCAAAGTCGTACGCTTGAACACCACCCTTCAATAAACGCTGTTATAGTAGTATTATGCCTCTTTTAAACAGAGCGCTGCCCAGCGGCGCGTCTAGCGGCGGGATGATAAAAAACCTAACAGTATTTAACATTAAGTTCAACTTAGTGCCAGTTTGGTTGTGCAACCAATTTATAAATAAATAAATATCTCACAACTTACACACAACGCCATCTAGTCCCAAACTAAGCAGAGCTTGTACTATGGGTACTAGATAGATATGAGCGCCGCCGCGGCGCGCCGCCGCCGCCGCCAATTTCTCCGCGCCGCCGCCGCCGCGAAAAAGCAACGGCGCGCCGAGCGAATGGAAGATTTTTTTTTTATATTTTTTATTATAATTCACAAAACTGGTGTACAATCTGACTTATTAATTAACATGTTAAAATTCAATACACCTGGCTGACACCTACTAGATGTGAATCCAACATGCAAGATCAAGGACACACTCAAATAATTATAATAAATTAAACTAAAATTAGTACTATGGCAGAATATAAATATGTATAATGTGAAACGGTAAAGCAGAAAGTGAACACTAGAAATAACCTACTGCGCCGCTTAACATCAACACATTGGGGTGCGGCACCAGACGTTGTGCGCACTACAGGCATGGCACTGTGCTACTTGTCCGGCAAATTTACATGCCCAGTTCGGCACCGATCCACCCATGCAAAAAAAGTTAACACAGCTTTGAACGAAACGTGTCGCATAATAACAGGGCCTAAAGCCGACCCCGTTAAACAAGCTCTATCCTCTGGCTGGCATCGCTCCACCAAATGTCCGTAGAGACATCTCCTGCAGCATAGAGAAAACTATCCAGGAAAGTGACACCTGACACCCTCTCTATGGACATTGGCCACCCCCGGCCAACGGCTGAAAAGCCGTAATAGTTTTTTTTTAATTCAGCAGTCGTCACCGAGGATCGGCCTGCTAATGCCAGAATAAAGCTGTGGCAGGAAAAAATCCCTCCGCCAACCGGTTTTAAGACACAGGAGAGTCTACCCCCAGGATCCAATCTGCAGTGGTTCATATGAAAATCCTTGAATCGACTGAGATCCCAGGTTGGCCGCTGCAGACAAAATCTGGCAAAATGGGGTATTATTGGACCAGAACAGACACAGTGCGATTGCGGTGCACCTCAGCAAACAATGACTCACTTGCTTGAGTGCCCCAATTGCCCTGATAACTGCTCGTTGGATGACCTAAACAACGCCACAGATAACGCAATTACCGTGGCCACGTACTGGGCGGGGGCTGTATAAAACTTGGACCATTGAAACGAGAAGAAGAAGAAGAAGACCCAATCAATGTGCCAAAAATATTTTTGTTGAAATGACAACATGTTTTTGTTTTATCTTGTGTTTAAGTATTTTTTTAGATTTAAGTATATTAGAACAAATTAAAGTAATTTTGATCGATAAACTACGTTATTTTAATTTTTAAGATAAAAATTAAAATCATTACGTAAAAAAATATTCTCAAGGTCGCGCCGCCGATTTCGCCGCCGCCGCCGAGGTTCTTAAGTCGGCGCGCCGCCGCCGGGCTTACACATAGGGTTGCCAACCGTACTCTAAAATAGAGTATTGTACTCTATATCATGTAAGCGTACTCTATAATCTATAACACTAATAGAGTACGCTAAAATACTCTTTTTTACACATTCTTACTTGTCAAATAATCGTATGCAAAAACCCATAATCAAAACCAAAAAATCAATTATTTACTGTTAATTTATGTTGGTACCCCCAAAAAATTTTCCTCCAACCACATTCGGAATGATGAAAAATTGTTATGCGCTGCAAAAAGTACAACGAAATACCTTTTTAAAAATTTTACATAAATGATACTCTTTTTTTTAAGTCCATACTCTTTTTTACCTCCTTTGAAATCAGATATACTCTTTTTCTTCTGAAAAAAGTTGGCAACCCTACTTACACCTGTCGGCGCTCATATTATCTAGTACTAGAATAACTGATACTAATACATAATATACTTTTCTTTTGTAAATACATACTTATTATACATATAAACACCCAGACTAAGACAAACCCCCATGTTCATGCACACAAAGATTTGTCTTAAGTGGGAATCGAACCCACGACCTCGGCGTCGCAGGCAGGTACACTACCCGCCATCCGGTCGTCTTATTACCAGCTACTAACACAGATATAGATCTACTCTATATCTGTGGCTACTAAGTTTCTTAGTAGCTGAATACTTTAAGTATGTTCAGTAAAAACTGGCTGAACTATGGTGGCGATTGTTACAGAAAATCTGGCAACTGATCAGACCAAAAATTACTAATTGCCTTATATCTTATTGTAGACTAGATATTTAGTGTAGCTCAAAGAATTATAACAGATATTGAACATAATTCTACATGTAGTGTTACTATTATTTACTTATTACTACTACTTCAAACATTATACCCTGCCTCGTAACTGGCTACACATTGTTGGAGATAATTTGTTATCTCATACTCAATAGGAGGTAGCTTATCCGTAATGGCGCATGTTCCTGCCGCTTCGGTGATCGTAAAAGGACATTTCTTCTCTGAATATAGCACTGTGTATTTCTTATCACGTTCCTTTTCATAGTATTCTCCAACTATAACTGTGTCTTCTTGAGTTGCGTTAGTACTTGAGAAAATCATCAGTTTGTCTCCTGAAAATATTAATAACACGAATTATACCTGCTTTATGTGGCGGTCTCCGCACATAATGATTATATTATTGATTAATGAATGACGGTTGACCTTGACATTGACAACGTCAAGAAGTGACACACAACTGTCAAAGAGCGCTAAATCGCGATAACGAAATGTTCACAGCAAGTGTATATAAATTCCAACTTCCTATACAAGGCAATACCTGGTCCGGTCAGAGGAGCCTCCCTATGTGGTGGAGAAACATCACACCCCTGTTTCTTTACAGTTCTACGCTTAATACTCACAAACCTAAGCCCAAGTGCCAGTGGCTGCCTGACTTATGTCCCTTTATGAAAGCTGAAGTTTTTCTGTTTGTGCCTAAATTATCACCATGTATGAAATTTGGGTGGTGGTGGCTTTATGAGAATACTAAAAAAAAGTTATGTCGGCATAGAGTAATTTTGGATATGTTTACCTTGGTGATGATAGTAATCATCCCCCACCATTGGCAGATACTTAACTTAGTTCAAATTTCCTGATTCTTACCTTTAAAGTTTGAAAGCTTAGGTGTGCCTGTAATTAGAGCCACAAACAAGGCAAGTTTCAGGTTTTATAAAATGACGTAGGTCTGGCAGCAACTGGCTCTTAGGCTCCTAGTATGACAGAATAAGTTTAGAAAACAGACAATTACATCAATACTGGCAGGAGAGCTCTTGTGAATGAGCTCGAAGTCTAGATTGTTGATGACCTAGTAGGCTGTAGTTACCACTTACCTCCAGCTAGCCAACAAATCTCTTCACATACATACATGGTAATAAAAAAAACCGTCCGAGGTTTTTACTATGGCGTTGCATTTCAAACATGTAGGTTTTGAGTTGAGTTGAGTTAAAAATCTTCATAATTATACTAAATTAAAATACTCACCCACAGGGCATAAAGCTGTTGGACAATGACTCAAATACATGACTAATTCTAACATCTCATCCACATTTGGTCTGAACCGATAGAAATTGTTGAAATAATTTTGCGAACAATAAATATATCCATTGTATGACACCATGCAGCCCAATCTTATGTTAGGTTGAAAAACCTGAATCCATCGATTAAATACACCATTATCTTGATAACAATATATGGTTGTGTGGCCGGCTGCATAGATCTTATTATCAAATGCACATACTGCGGGGCTTTGAATGGCGTCAGGGAACCTTGCTATATTCCTGTAACTGTGTTGATTCAAGTCGTATATTCCAGCATGATCCATCTGTATTCTGTAACAGAGACGCACATCAATATGTATATTAAAAATGTCTTTATACATATTATAAATAAAATCAGAGAATCTAGGCGTTGTAGTTGGCAGATGGCTGTTTGACCAATTGACGCGCAAAATATTTAATGATACCTTAAGGTACACCAACAGTAAAGATATTTATATACACTCTGAACAATAATAATATTTATAATAAATAAGATACTTATATGGGTACATATGACAAGCATACAAAATATTTGTTAAGAATACAAATATAATAATAGGAGGCTACCCCAGGTATTCACCAATGTAAAATTAACTTAATATTTTAATAATTTTGACTACCTTGAAAGCTAATATCTATTTGATGACTGTACATTGATAAAAAGTTAGTATTTTACTATCTCCACACATATTTTTGTTGAGTATGGTCCAGTAGTTTCTATGTCTATTTAGTACAAACAAACAAACAAAAATATTTCCTCTACAAAATACTAGTATAGATAGTATGTATTCAATATTATTGTAGTCTATACCTTAACTGAGTCTGCATTTAGTAGACAAATCCTGTCCAATGGAGTGACATGGACATGTCTGACCTAGTTCCTAAATAAAAAAAATATATCACAGGCACATAGACACCCAAATGCTTTTCTTATAAAACATAGACTAAATAAAGCCATTTATCAGTTGTTTCAACTACCTGCCTCAAATAAACAAATTAACAATGGCAGAGCCAATCTTATCAAGCCACTATATCAAAAAACAAATATGTTAAGCTTATGGCAATGAAAACTAACCTATACCCACCTACCCCTCCAATGATGTATAATGAATCTTCAATGATTGTTACTCCACTATGCCTTCGGCTCGGTAGCCCCTCTCCATAATCAGTCCACTCTTTTTTTATAGTGTCATATATTTTCAAACCTTTCCAAAACAATCCTTTACCTTTTCCATTTTCACCGCCAACAATTACAATTTTTGTAGGCCCCCACGCTACTACACTCCATCCCCACAACTCTTTATTGGTTACTTCCAGCCATTGAGTAAGGTTTTGGTCTTCAAACTTGTACAGGGAATTAGAATTAGTCCTTGCTTTGTTTTCTGGATTTACTTTATCATTTACTTCATCAGACAATGGCCTGTCCCATAATCCCACACATGGTGTCAAAGGCAGTTCTCTCTTAATACTATCAGTCAAAAGCTTTAGAACCTCTATGTAAACTGGTTTGCCATACTTAGACAATAGAGCAGACTTATTATTCTCTATCTCAGTTACCGATATCTTAAAATCTTTTGCATGCTCATACAAACAAAAAAGGACTTTCTCTGCAAGACTGGCTCCTGTCTCAAACACTGCCATCAGACGTATCATCTTGATTAGTTCCCATTTAGTAACTTTACTCATGTCTAAACTGCCAATTACAAGGCGTAGTGAATTAGCATCTCCATTATTAAGCAACATCCAATCAAAACCAAATTGAAATACCTGTAGCTCAGATTCAGCATCTAGGTGCGAATGAGAAAGATACCAGACTAGCTTATGTACAGACGGAATATATTCTGGTTTCATTAGCCTGAATTGATAAAGAGTAAAAGCAGCAATGCGTTCTTCCAATTTAGGATAAGGTGCATTTGCAGCTACTGTCATTATTTCCATCCAGTTGGGCGGTGATAATTCGAGTTCTAAGTAATACTCTATTTGCTTTGAGAGTTCAGTAATCTGTAGAAAATTCGCTGCGACAGCAATTTCACCAATAGTAGAAATAGAAAATTCTGATAAGTCCATCAATCCCATTTCCATGTATTTTATAATTATTTGCATAGAATTTGCATCAACTATCTGCAAAGATGAAAATAATGTGTTGGGTGGGATTCTTTTCTAATAACCTGCTGACTTAGTGATAAAATGATGATGTTAGGAAAACAGTACAAATAACAGTATGTGGATTTAATACTCACGTCTATAACAATTTCTTCTTTCTCTATTTCGTTAAAATTTCCACTAAACATTGCGCGAAAATAATCACTGTGCTCACACAAAAGATCCTTAGTCACAACAAATACTTGATCTTCGATTATAAGTGAAACTTTTTCTGGTTTCGCTGCCGCCATGATTGATTACTTTATTATTAACAATTGAAAAAACTATAGCTGTTTCTCGCCGGGCATAATAATAAAATTACATGTGTTAACAAACAAACCAATGTGTTGATAACAAAACAAACCAAGCAAACGGCCTTCGAGCAAAGATAAGGTAATACTACCGTCTCTTTCTGTGCTAGTTGTGCTGCTACCGTCAAACTACCGTAGAACATCAAGAAGTGATGTATTCTTGATGTATTATATTAATACCTATATATCTAATCGATATTATAACTATCCATTAGTGATCAATACCAAAGAGAATATCACATTCGTCACATACATGCATTGGTTTATTGATATTTCTAAGCAAATATATAAAAACTCCGATTTTGTGGTCCAAATAAGATTTTTCGAAAGTCAACGCGAAAGCCGGTCCGAATATCTTATGAGCCATAGCGTTTCGGATCCTAGGGAAGGCAGAAATTTTTGTTTGTAATGAATAACACATTGAGAATCGTCCAAAACCAATATTTACAGTTTTTATTTACAGCAGAAATACACTACGTTATTAACACAAATGTGCACACACTTTTGACGACCGGATGGCGGCGTGGGTAGTGTGCCAGTGCCTGCCAGTCTAGCGAAAGTAGGAACAATAAAAAAAATCTATGGAGTTTGAGTGGCAATTAATGGCGGATATACCTGTCACACTCGCGCACTATGGGTTCTCTTTCCTACATCGTCTCGTAAGCCATGACAGCATTGACTTTACGTTGTGAACGAGTGTCACAGGACACGTGTTTTGGTTTGTTTACTTTTTAACTTTTAAATAGAGCTTTTTCAGAGTCATTTCATATTGGTTTCGGTTTAATCTGCTATAATAAGGCAAAAAACATTAATTCTTTTACGAAATGCCACCAAAAAAGCGGTTTGTGACGTGTGAAATTTGTGGATATCGTGCTAAACGTACCGAGCGGTAAAAAAGGAAGTTTATGGCAAAATTTCCATTGGATGAGTCCCGGTAAGCACTGATTTAAATACTATACTATATTCTAACTAATAATTTATAGATTAGTAAGCCAAACAAACCCGATTTTGTTAAAAATCATATTTACTCTCATTGTGTAATAGTGCTGTCCTCTGGCTATCGATAACGTGGGTCGACTTTATCTTATTTCTGTACGGAATTAAGAAATGGTATAATATGTGTTGAGTACGAAACAAGAGATAATTTTAAAGCCATTTAATTCAATAATATACTTATATTAATATTTTATTATTATAATATTTAATAATAATAATTATTATATATTTAATATAATATTAATTAAATTAATAAATATTCATCATATAAATTATCGCTCGCTAACGGTGAAGGAAAACATGACGCAACCTGCATGCCTGATAGTGCCTAAAAAGTGCTCGGTGGTGAATGAAGTCTACCAATCTGCCCTTGCCTAGCGTGGTAGACTAAGGTTTAACCCATCTCATCATGAGATAAGCCCGAGCCCAGCAATGGGACATGTATTAGATACTGGGCTACTATTATAATAAATATTTTACCATGTTTTCAGATGCCGACAATGGGTTAAGTTTGTGGGAAAAGAAGATCTAATATATAATCCTATAGAAAAACGGAAAGAAGGAATAGCTTGTAATATTAAAAAAGCTCAGCAACAGGGGATGACAAAATAATTTATTTTTATTACGTAACAACAAGACAGAAAACAGACAAAACAAAATATATGTTTATTTTTTAATATTTGTTTCATTTTGTGTCCACTATATGTTCAACCTTGTATTAATTAAAGCTTTTCAAACATAATACAATGTTGGACATCAATGTGGACTGACTGCCTAACATTAATTTAAAAATAATATCTTAATTAATCCTCATTATATTCGTATACAATCTTATCGATATCGATAAACAATAGAGCACACAGCCCAACACTATTTGTGTCGTTAGGTTGGTGCAACAGTCATTTGACGTATTATGTATGTCATGAGGTTGGTAATAGAATGCCATGTAAATGATTCCATTGGCCTCAGCTCAGCCTGAGTCCCGTCTCTTATGGTGGGTCCACACCGAGCCAACGAAGGCTAACGAATGGGTTCGTTGGCCATGTCTGGACGGATTGGCGATGGCCAACGAACGTTCGTTGACGTTGGCCGGCGATCCGTAGCGTGGCGGTAACATCAAAGGATTTGCGCCATTGGACCGAATTCAGTTTGGACGGTCGCCAAACACCAACAAACGAACGTCAACAGAATGGTTGACATTTTGACATTCGACCAGTGTTGCCAGATGTTTTTGACGAGCGATCGTACGCTGGTATGGAAAAAAATCGTATTTCTTAGGGAGAGGTGAATAAAAAAATCGTACGTATGTTTAGGTAAGAAAGTTTATAAATAAAATTAACTACGTCTTATACAAATTTTTACTGGTCATCAAATTGAGCGTTTCAGGTGCTGGTTCATAATTTTCACAGCACCCGAAACGCTTAACATGCTGTTTTGATAGTAATAGACCATTTAAAGTTCGCTATTGAGTATCGGTTGGATAATAACTGAACTATTGAATGAACTTCCGCGATAATAAAAAGGTAATCCCCGACTACTAATGGGAGTACTGGGTGAATAGTGATAGACCAATAACATTTGTTTGGTGGCTTTTTGGTTTGTTCCGCAAGGTTTGATTGATTGATCATGCATGACTGACGTGGTGTAGCTGACTTTTCTAGGACCACCGTTCGAAAATATGGGCATAGAACCGGTCATTCAAAATCTTTAAAAAATCGTACAAATCGTGTACGATTTCGATGATTCGGTCGTACATTAGTAAAACGGACAAAAAATCGTATGAATACGATTTAAATCGTACATCTGGCAACGCTGCATTCGACGGTCTGTTTAAATGTCAGAGCATGTGTCTACGTAGTAAATTACATTATCTTGAAGCTAAGTAGTTAATAACACAGAATAATAGCTGACTTGTAAATAATAATCATGGACATAAGACAGTTGCCAACCCCATTGACACATGATATCCTTAGGCTATGATCAAAATACACTTTCGAGTATTGTCTATGGAAAGCAATCCGGAATCATGAGCAAACGATGTTTTGGTCAAACACCAATGTGTTTGGACGTTTGTCCGAAGGCCAACGAACGTTTGCTACCAACGTCAAAAAACCTTCGTTCGCCTTCGTTGGCTCAGTGTGGACCCACCATAAAACAAACTGTCGATCCAAACCAAAGGGCTACCGTTGCGGTGGTGAGCACTCTGGGAAAGGTTGCACAGTAGAGGATATAATATATCGTGTTTTTATTGCTCAAGTCCTCATCATGCAATCAGCAAACTATGCCCAGAGTTTATGAGGCAAAAAAATATTAAAACTGCCGTGGCGGAAAAAAAATTCTTATGTTGAAGAAAAACTTTATGCGCATTGATGAGATCACATCAAGTTGGTGTAATCTTGGCTGTGGTGTTCCACAAGGCGGTATTCTTTCTCCTCTTTTATTTTCTATATTCATCAATCTCATCACTCTTAACCTTCGCTGTTCGTATCACTTGTACGCCGATGACCTGCAATTTGTACTCACAAATAGGGATCGATTGCTTAGATGCAGCGATCGATGACATTAATAGGGACCTTGAAACCATACAAACAAAATTGGTCCGCTCGGTTTGGCTTGTCAGTTAACCCTAATAAATGCCAGGCAATCATAGTAAGCTCAGAGAAAATTAACAATGTATGATGATATTTTTGTACCAAGAAAATGCATTTAGCATAATAATATTCTATGGCTTTACATGAATTGAATAACATCGTAAATCAAAAGTAATTATTCCGAGTTGAAACTTTCGTTTTGGTTTGAACTTACTTATAAGTTTGATATTTAAATATAATATTTGTAGCAATATTTAAATATTGTTTGCGATACAAAAAGTATAAACTACAAATCCCTTTCATAGCTTACGATGTTATTCAAGTGACGACTTGAAAAAATGTCTAATTATAAATAGAATACACTTAACTTTTGACGTTTTATTTAAAAGTTCACTATATAATTCATAACTTCGAATAGCGATTGTGAATGCCCAATATAAGGGGCACTGTATCTTGATAAATAAAATGCTTCCATACATTTTACATCACTCTAATAAATACATAGCTGTAAGTATACATGAGTTTTGATAAAATATTGTGTTCATACAGTAACAACAGAACCTCCATGAAGTGCCATTATATTGTAAAAAACACCTCCATTTGCTTCCATAGATTTTACATCACTTTAATAAATAGCTGTAAGTATACATGAGTTTTGATAGAATATTGTGTTCATACAGTAACAACAGATCCTCCATGAAGTGCCATTATATTGTAAAAAACACCTCCTTTGTCCAATCCGTAAGGTACTTACAGACACATCTATTAAGAAATCGTCTTATATCTGAATGACATTTTGTGTACGCATTTGTGTCGTCAAACCAAAGAACAAAGCGGAGCGAGTGATGCTTTGTCTATGCGTCAAACAATGCGTTTTTATATGTAACTAGCTGACCCGGCGAACTTCGTACCGCCTTAGCGTAAATTTGATGCACTACTTTATTTTGTATAGCTGACCTATCTTATGTATGCAATTCTAATGCTATTCAATTTGAACTGGAATCTATAATATCCTCCATATAAAAATGAATACCTATTTCCCTGGTCTCGTCATACCTGAGAAGGACTTTACTAAATTTATTAAATAAAAAACAAAATATATATATTTTCACAGCTCGCGGTTATGTCTGTGCTGTCATAGATCACCATAGAGTTTTTTGTTTCAAATTGAATGACGTTGACATTCGTAACGCGCTTTTTTTAAAATATGCAAAATTAAATGTATATTTTTCAATCTTTCTGAGAAATTTTCTTAATATTTTTTTCCGTAAGAACCTTGTACAGAGTATTAGAAAACTACAAAAAAAAAAGTCAGCCAAATCGGTCAAGCCCTTTTCATGCTATGTCGTGACAACGGAAAACGGATTTCATTTTTATATATTTTTTTCCGCAAGAACCTTGTACAGAGTATTAGAAAACTACAAAAAAAAAAATCTGCCAAATCGGTCAAGCCGTTTTCATGCTATGTCGTGACAACGGAAAACGGGTTTCATTTTTATATATATAGATGCCATGTAACATGTAATACAAATTACTTTAAGTCCGCATAAAAATAAAATATGAACCCGCCAAGGCTAAGAACTCACAATGCTGTTTTCGCCCGCACAGTTATGTTTACATATCTGAGTAAGTTCTAACTAAGCCTAAATGTGAATATTAATTGTTAATATGACAAGTTTTTGTTAGTCCGACTAAACAATGCCTGCAAAGAAATGTCAGATAATACGATTTCTACTTATAACGAGTGGCCTTAACTTTAGAGATTATATTTCTGTATTCATTGTAAATAACATTAATTACGTCTTAAGTTATTTTTAACCAGTGACAATTTTAGATAATTTGCTAATGTTGTATACCTATTAATTGCAAAGATTATTTCGTATTTTATTATTGTTGACTACTAGCACAGTATAAATACATATATATACTGTGCTACCAGTCTCATCAGATCGCATAAGATGCTGTCACTTTTATTTTAAGTATTTAGAGCAATTTTATTGAGTATTAACATTATGCCTTATTGAAATATTGTACAAATGTATGTACACTTTAATTTGAGTATGTTTGTAAATGAATGATGAAATAAATGTTAATTAATAACATGTATTGGTTTTATTTGAATTTCTATCCACTAAGGCTGGTTTTATCGTCACGTGTTTCGACAGCGCCGTTGGAGCGCGCGCGTTCGCAGAAAAACCTAACAGTATTTAACCCTATTCTTGGCAAAGTATACAATTTGATACTTAGTATTTAAAAAAAATCTAGACACAATATGAGACGTATTTTTTTAACTTTTATTATTTTATGATATACAAAATATTATTAGAATTCTTCAAAAAAATATTGTTTGACTGTTGGCAACATTGAAAAAGCAGTAGTACGCAAGATAGCGAACCGAGTGAAGGCGTCTGCGCACCGCAAGGTAAAAATAATCATTTTTTATTGTATTTTAGAAGAATTCCATACGTAAGTGCTTTAATTTGAATACATTAGAAGATTTACTCTCTGGTAATCTATTAAGGTTCATTGAAATAGGTAGTATTTGTCTTTTATTCACTTTTATTTTCGCATGTGTCAAATATGATACACTGCCAGGTAACTAGATAATTACGTCTTTTTTGGTATGTATCTAATATGTGACATTGCCAGGCGTGTACAGATGGCTCTTATATTGTAAAAATCTGTTGTCATGCTTTATAGTTTATTATTAATTGACTTAAAAGGAAAGGCGATAGTCAGTTTGCTTTGTTTTAAGTTGTATTATGCAATTACAGGTCGTTCGTCAACTAACAATGCAGCAACAAAGCAGAGTTCGACAACTGGTAGCTCTTGTTCCTAAGCGAGGGGCAAAATCGGATTTAGACGAGGGTGAATCATCTGAAGATGAACTCCAAAATTACGTGCATTTGACGTGCTCTGACAGCAGTTCGGCTCCTCCATCACTGCCATCTTCGATTGAAAACCTCAACCTACTATCTGATGACGATACTGAGGTAAATATAGTTGCTGCTTCAACATCATTGGTTCTTCAGCAACAGTCATCGCCGATACCCAGCCCTTGTTCACCATCAATTTTATCATCCAATTTATCTGCAATTAGACATTTCCATTGTCCTGAGACCACTCAATTGTCTTCGGTACCGTCCCAGGTAGGAAAATCCGACCTAGACGAATAAATGACGTCATTATAAGGTCAATTTAGAGTCAGTACTTTATTCGTCGAATATTTACGTCCCACAGACGTCAATTTAGCGTCAGTCTTTTATGGGTCGTGAATGTACGTTTTAGCGACGTCCATTACGTTCGTCCATTGGTCGTCCGTTATTTTCGTAGTACGTACGTCATTCTACTACCGTGTTCGCTCAAAAAAAATGCAGTGCTTGATTTTTTATGTCTGGTAAGTAGGTACTTACCTATCTATTTGCATACCTACATAAGTTTGTATTATGTACTTACTTTATTAATATATATTTATTTTATTGCCTGTTAGATGTCCGCTAAAACACTTTGTACCTACCTATATTTATAATTATATCGACCTACTACCTATTAGCACCGATAAAGTATTACTATTAATACTTTATCGATGCTATTAGCCTATTATTGCCTACTACCTTTCAAGCATTATCTATGCTCGAAGCTACAATTACGGTATGGTATTGATTGATAAACATAATAACAGCCATAATAATTTAAGTTAAAGAACCTACATAATTATGAATAAGTAATTATATTAAATTTTAACTAATAATTACTAATAAAACAACAAAATAATTATAACTTGTCATGCTGCATGTTAAGTACCAACTAGCAATATCTTTTGCGTGAAACGAAACGTGTAGGACTTTCCCTCCATTTTTAACCGTTGCGTTGCTTCGGTTGCTTGGACGCGGCACTGAGCCACTGAGGCACTGAGCGGCGCGCGGCGCGTGTGTTGAGTTGAGTGCGATGTATAAATAATAACTCAAATACCTATCTTGTTTTGTTGTCGAATAAGTTTGTGTCCGCCACTTTAATAACTCAAATATCTCGTTTTCTTGTCCAATAAGTTTGTGTAGTGTGTACCTAATAGGTAAGCTTTAAGCATTATGTTTGCTGTTATACAATTTTCGGAAAATGACGGCGGCACAGTTTCTGTGGTGAACAAGGACTGGCTGACGCCAAGGCGATGTGAAGTTTATTGGCCCCCAGCCAAGGGCTCAAAGGAATTCAACCGATTCCTTAGCCAGGCATCGCCTGACGAAAAATGGAAGCTGTATGGGGTGCAAAGAGTTTTTTACGAGACTGGTATGTAATTTCTGTCCGTCTGCTGTTTCTACGTAGTGTGGTGATGTCTGCCTGAGTGTGGTATAGGTTCTTTTAGAATTATAAACATCAATGCACGTGCCGTTTTTGTAAAGCCCTTTCATTTTTATTTGTGAATGTGTCTGCTGCTTAAGTTTTAAAATAGTCTAACCCAGAAATTGTCTAAATCTAACCTACCTGGTGATGTTCTAACCTAGTTGTTAATAGTGGTTGTTGGTTCTTGATAGCCCCATTGACACCTATTAAAAGTGTATAAATGTGCATGTTCTTGCTTGCTTTAGATGACATAGAAAAAGCAAAGAAAAAGTTGAAACTGGTGGAGGTGTCTTCTGATATACAGACTGAAGAGGAAACTGAGGTTTCCAAGAGGAAACCTCAGAAGAACAAACGTTATATTTGCAGTAGTGATAGTGATGAGAATAATGATAATTTTACCAGACCACCACCCTTTAAAAAACAAGGTTAGACAATTCACTTCTTTTCTTTGGCAATGAGATGTGTACCTCACATGTTTGACCTACCTATATGCTAAGTTTTTGTTTCACAGTTATAAGAACGCCGCAATACCTGAATAAATCTAATGATCTAACATCGGATCTACCAATACTGTCTGGCAGTTTGTTGCAGGGTATGTATTAGATAACAATATGATTTGGGAATAAAGTCGATTTATGTAAAGTTAGCATAATAATTTAAATGGGTATAAATACATCAATACTTACACACTATTATTACTGACAGACTACAGGTCCTGGAGACTTGAGGAAGCTATGTTTCTTTAAGTATGAAAATAAGTTCACACGCAGTAATTCACACGGGCTTCCACTAGTATGTAATATCAGTGTTAATTTTATTTAATTTGCAGGACTGCTTCAGACTGGGGCTGATGATATCCATGTTTTAGATACACCAGGATGCAGTGTAACTGAAACCACTGAATTATCAGGTATGTAGGCCTCTTGGCAAAAGAGCTATTTTATAACATTGGACTTTTTTAATTAATTTCGAGGGCACAGGCGACCCAGTTGTGTAAACAGTGTGTAATGTTACCTGTTAAAAAGTTTGTTGTTTTTTTAGAATACCAATCAAAAGTGCTGTCAATGTTATCTCTCATGAAAACACAAAATGATCAAATCATACAAATGTTAAAGCAAAATAAAATTTGTCAAGGCACACTGAAAGAAGATTTCAAATTTCCAATTAAAACTGCTGCAGAGTTGCATGCAACGGAACAACTGCTGCTACTGAAAGAAAATTATGACAATTTGGTAAATATTCTTTCAAACATTTAACTTGCTTACTAACAAACAATTAAAACACTGCCTTCCTTCCTAAGCAGTAGAGTATAAATATGTTTAGCCAAACCATGAAGCTGGTCTTCTGACTCGAGGTCACTTTGATGTTATTGAATTGATTGAGTTTAGCTATCTCTAGATCGCATAGTGGTGCAGCATGCAGATGCTCAAATGTTTCATGTGTATTTACATGTTAAAAACGTTTCAATGTTGTATGGGTAAGGTACATATTTAAAAGCTACTACTACTACTATATTTTTACCTATAATTTAAATAAATAAGTAATTAAAGTACAAAAATTAGAAACAATAAAACATACATACATAAATGCTACCTATAAAGCTAAAACCTGATTTATTTATTTACAGGTGTCCTATATCAAAATACTGGGTGGCAGTGATGCAGCCTCAAAGGTTTACCGCATCTTGAAATGGGCGTTTACAGACCATGTTGCTGTTGACTATAATTTTTATGGAAAACGTTCAAATAAAAAGGCGTTTTGCCAACTGCGCATCCGTGATTGTATTGTTGGTAGGTACCTAAGTTCTTTGATATTTCTAGATAATAATTTATTTGCTACATTATGGTTACAGTGTACCTACATGCATTGTTTTGTTCTTATTCAAATAATGGTCATTCATGTCATGTCATTAAAATCTATACAAATATTATTAAGTGTAAAAGTTTGTACTTATTTATTTTGTATGTAACAAATAAACTCAAAAACTACTGGAACCGATTTCAAAAATTCTTTCACCATTAGAAAGCTACATTATCCCTGCATAACATAGGCTTTAGTTTTTACTAGCAACCCGCCCCGGCTTCGCACGGGAGTCATTTAGAAAAAAGAAAGATATTAATGTGAAGTTGCCTTTGAATTTTTCTACTTGTGGAAGCTGGGGCGGATCGCTAGTCTAGACTAGCGATCCGCGATAAAAGTAATCATTGTCAGACACCAACATTAATTTTGGCGCGTCACTAGATTTAATTTGAATACTGATGACTACAGTTACGTAATTAATTTGTATTTTTTTTATTATAGAAGGCGTTGTTACCTCAACATCTGGTTGCACAGAAAAACAAGTAGAAGACTCCATAAAAGTCTGGCTCAAGCATGCCCCTGAACGAGTAAAGAAGAATGACAAACAGATTCAGTGCTAGTTACCATGTCAGAAAAAATAAAATACACACCAAAGGCTGTAATTGGCCAACGTCAAATGTTGAGAAGGGCAAAGGAAGCAGAGTTGAGTCTCGTAGCAGGTCTACATGGGACACATGGAAACTCACCACTTAGTATTTTGCCATCTCCATCATTGAATAATGTACTTCCCCAAAGTCCGGTACCACATATACATGACTGGTCCTTCTCTATAGAACCGGAGGTTTCTATAGATAGTCATATAATTTATTTAAATGATGAACAGGTTATGCCTATAACAGATTCCAACAACGCTAGGGTGGATAATGATTTGAAATCAAAATTAATACACTGGGCAACTATTCAGCATCAAATACCACATAATGCAGTGGATAATTTACTCAAAATTTTGACCCCATTTCACCCAGATTTACCTAAAAATAGTAGGACATTATATAAAACCCCAAAAAATATAGATGTCACATATTTAGAAACTGGGCAATTTGTTTATCTAGGTCTGCTGTCAGAAATTAAAAAACATATAAAATTATTTGATTTTGATGGTAATGCTGAAAATAGAGAAATTAGTTTAAGTTTTAATATTGATGGACTTCCACTTTTTAAAAGTTCTAACACACAGTTATGGCCTATATTAGCCCTGGTTAAGGATATACCTAATGCTAAACCTTTTCCCATTGCTCTTTTTTGTGGAAAAAGCAAACCTGCACCTTTACATGCTTACTTGGTGCAATTTGTAGACGAATTAGTAATCTTACTTAGAGATGGGTTCAGCTTTGAGAATATTAATTACACTGTTAGAGTTCATAGTTTTATTTGTGACGCGCCGGCGCGAGCCTTTATTAAGAGTACAAAACAACATGGTGGTTATTCTGCCTGCGACAAATGTACCGAGCAAGGTGAATACCTGGGCAGAGTTATTTATCAAAGTGTGACAGCACCCAAGAGAACTAATGAATCATTCCGTGCAAAATTAGATGAAGATCACCATGTTGGAGAATCACCGCTCTTAGCACTCCCCATAGACTTGATAAAAATATTTCCTATTGATTATATGCATAATATTTGTTTGGGAGTCATGCGTAAATTGTTAAATGTTTGGATCAGTGGTGGTTTAAATGTTCGTTTACGAAGTCTATCAGTAAATTCCATATCAGAAAAACTAATTTATTGTTCAAAATTTATACCAATTGAATTCAATAGAAAACCTCGAAGTTTAACTGAACTGGCCAGATGGAAAGCAACTGAATATAGAATGTTCTTATTATATGTCGGTCCACTTGTTTTGAAAAAAATCTTGCCACGCTCACTTTATGAAAACTTCTTATTGTTTCATTCAGCTATCACTATTCTTTGTTCAAAAAAACATATAAATGAAATTGGTATAGATGTTGCACAAGAATTATTGCTCATGTTTATAAATCATTCCAAATCAGTATATGGTTTAAAATTTTTAGTGTATAATGTTCATTTGCTATGTCATGTAGGAGATGATGTACGTATCTTTGGCCCACTAGATGAATATTCAGCATTTCCATTTGAAAATTTTTTAAACTCTCTAAAGAAATTGGTACGATCACCTAATAAGCCCTTACAGCAAATTGTTAAAAGATTGAAAGAAATGGAATCTCCTAAAGTATATGATTCTGTACCAAAAACATGTGCTTATGATCATTATGATTCTGGACCTGTTCCTGAAGAGAATGTCTTTGAATGCTTTAAGAGATTAGTATACAATAAATTCACATTCTATGTTGCATCATCTCGTGAAGCAGATTGTTATTGTCTTATTAAGAATTCGAAAGTGTTTAAGATATTTAATATTCTAAAAAATGGTTGTTTCTTTCTCTATGGACGTGAGTTTATGAACTATCAGCCATTTTATGAATATCCATTTAATTCTGTAACTATTGATGTAATGGAAGTAAAAGAACTTTCTAATTTTAAACTGATCCCTATCAGTGAAATATGTACCAAATGTGTTGTAATTCCTGATGAAAGTTATACTGTAAGTATCCCATTACTCCATAACTAAGTATAAGTACTGTCAGCTGCACTGTAATGTGTACAATTCCTGATTTTCAGGAAAGTATATAGCAGCATTGCAATAGACATTTACATGGCAAATGCTGGCAAAAGTGACCTAATGGGCTGAACTTCTACATTTTTTAGTTTTTGTGTTTTAAATGTCTCTTGCAATGCTGCTATACACTGCTTTAAAAGTTAGGAATTGTATACGTTCTACTACAGCTGACTGTACTACCTAAGGTTTAGGCTAAGTTCAGATGAACGCGCGGCGACGCGCGGTTGACTCAGCGCCCGGTTTAAGATATATTACAAATCAATGTTGTCGTGTACATGACCGCGCGTCGCCGCGCGTGCCCGCGCGCACCGCCATGCACCGCGCGCAAGATCTTGAACCGCGTGTGACCGCGCGGCGACGCGCGGTTTAAGACCTACAATCCTGTATCGACGTGTTCAGTTGACCCGCGCGGTTTGAGGCGGTCGGACGCACAGAGCCATAAAAATGGAAGACGAAATATGTATAGATTTACTAATTGACGAAATTGAAAAAAAAGAAGCGATTTGGAATATTAACTCGAAGCAGTATTCTGATAGAATAATAAAAAGAAGGTCTTGGGAAGAATTAGTATTAATTTTCTGTGTCCATGATGATTCAGAAGAAAAAAAGAAAAACGTGGGTAAGTTATACATTCGTTTTATTTTTTTATTATTTTATTCATTAAATCATATTTTCTTGCCAATCTAATGCACCCTCACTTACGAAGTAATTTGTTAATGTAGTTCGAACTTTATCTGCGTCATGGATTGCTCGCCCACTGTTGGATCGGCTCATATTAAGCAATGGCGCTGGGTTCATGTCTTCTTTATTTACACCATCTCTTGTTCTAACAAAGTTGTGTAAAACGCAAATGGCTTTTACTATATCATTTGCAAAGTCTATCTTGACGTCTATAGGCCGGTGTAAAATTCGCCATTTGGCACACATTATGCCAAATGTACATTCAACGTATCTTCGTGCTAGAGTAAGGCGATAATTAAAAATTCTTTTTTCTTTTGACAAAAATTTACCTCCATGTGGTCTCATCAGATTTTTTGTCATGGCGAAAGCTTCGTCAGCCACAATTACATATGGTAATTTATGGAAATCATTCTCATTATTTGTAATAGATATTGGTTCAGGGATATCCAAAGAGTTTTCTGTCAGTTTTTTGAATAACGATGTTTCTTTAAATACACCCGAGTCACTGTCTTTGCCATAAGCTCCAACGTCGATCCATATAAAACAATAGTTTGCATCACACAGAGCCATTAAAACCAACGAAAAGAAGTGTTTATAATTGTAATACATTGATCCTGAATTTGGTGGCTGAACTAAACGAATATGTTTGCCATCTAAAGCACCGATACAATTTGGAAAAAAAGCTTTGGTTTTAAATACTTCAGCTATTTGTATCCACTTCTCTTTGTTTGGTGGATTCATGACGATCGCTTTTAAATTTCTCCATAAAACTTGGCATACATGCTGAATTACAGCCGACAACGTTGATTTCCCTATTTTATAATTATATTGTAACTCTGCTAGGGAACAACCAGTGGCTAGGTATCTGTAATAAAAAATATAAAAATGTATTATTTCTTTTACAGGGTCAATTTTACAGAAAAAGTGGAAAAATTTACGAGATACTTATGTTAAAGAAATTAAAAAAAGAAAATTGAAATCCGGTTCGGCAGCGTCAAATAAGACTTCTACATTTTCCTATTTTCAAAGATTATCATTTCTCAAACCGGTTATCAATAAAAACATAACAGACAATAGCTTAGACACCGAAGAAACACCAGCAAACGATGATTTAAATAGCATCAACAACAGTGTTTCCCCGACAGAAAATGTGCCAAGTTGAAAATTGAAATGTATAATTTATTAGAACGATACCAGTCTGGTCAAACTCATGAAGGAAAGCCTACTTCACGGGCTCCATCGGCCTTACATCAATATAATAGTAAACCGGAACGACAGCTAAGTAGCTATCCATTGACTACCGGTTCTCAGTATACTGACAGTTTGAGGTACTCTGCCCCAGGATCTTCAACACAATATGGCTATACCACTGCTTCCTACACTTCACCTGCCTCAAATGTATCACAAGTGACATCACCTGATTCATACTCGTATGAAGACTCTCAAGAATTGGACTTGTTCAATGAAACAGGCGAATAATCTAAATATGTGATAGCTGATTCGTATTAGTTGATTGTTTAGATTATTTTATAATTTAGATTTTAAAGTTCCTATGTTACATTTTAAGGTTGTTTCATTACCAAAATTGTAATTCTATGTGATAATAATATTTTTTTTTTAATTCTATGTGATAGTAATATGTGATTCTATGACTGATAAATAAATAATAATTATTTTTAGACAAAAATTAGGAATAACATTACATAAGTGGTCTTATCTGTGAATGGTATATGATTATACATTACGATAGTGTGTAGTGTGATCGTGATACTATGTTGTATGTACTTAAATTGTAAAGACACGATGACGTAATGTAGTCTGCATATTGTTGATTTTAAAATAAAAAGTTACTTACCTTAATGTTACTATCAGTTTTTCTTTTGGTGATATGCAATATCTTACAGCACCATCGGCAGGTTGCAAATCCTTTTCAATGCAGTCATACAAAAAGTCAAAGGATGCAATCGACATCCTAAAGTAGTTGAAAAATCGATCTTCGTGTAGTCTTAGTGTGGGATATAAAGTCACAAACAGACTTAAAGAAAGTCTTTGACTCAAAATAGGGTGCACCCAGTATCGTCTTTGCTTCCGACGGCGACGTCGCATTCTGCGGTATAAAATCCACAAGCAAATTGCCTCCTCCACGTCCATTGTCACTGAATGTTCACGCTAGACTGCCGCGTGTAAGCCGCCGCCATCTGAACAGCAGTCCCGCGCGGCAGCGCGCGTCGCCGCGCGCTCATCTGAACTTAGCCTTAAAGGACCTACGCAATCAGCTGCGTCCTGCGGTGGCGATCAGTGAAACGCTGTCAAATATTTCTGACATATTTGACAGCGTTTCGCTGATTCACTGACCGCCACCGCAGGACGCAAGCTGAACGCTTAGATGTGCGCAAGGCTTAGGAGAAGTATCTCTATAGCATGTACGTGCTCATTTTGTGTTTAAATTTTCAATAAATTTTATAATTTCATGTATTTCTATTTTTTATTAAACCTAGTAGTACCTCTACCTACCTACCCCTGCAGGAGGATGGTGTGGGACGTACACCACCCTATAAAGTACGTCATTCTGAGGTCGCCAGATCGGTCCCAGGTTCGTCCTTGGGAAGCTATCAAAGTACGTTCTATGGACGTCATTATAGGGTCAATACTTAGGGCCCAAACTAGTCTCTATTTACGTTCTTAGTACGTTCTTATAATGACGTCCATAGAACGTACTTCAAACGGTGGTTTGAAGACGTCAGCAAAGGACGTCGTATGGCTGTGACAAATTGACGTCATCTGCTGAGGCTCCCGACGTAGTAAAATGACGTCAGATAGTGTACGTTACGCCAGCAAGAAAGTGTCACCTAGAGTGATATGAGTAGAACGTATAATTAGTGCGCAATCTGCTGTAAATGTGCGCCGCATAAAAAATTTGTGCGTCTTGTAGTTTTGAAAAAAAAACGTAAAAACGATTCCTGCTGGAGTAACGTTGTTCTAGCAAGAAAATTCTAGACGAATCATCGGAGATATAAAATACATACATGGGCAGAGAGCTTATATTTGTGCAAATTTGTGCGCCATAAATATAATTTGTGCGTCTTCAGGTTTTCGAGATATTGCGTTTCCCGCTGGAGTAACGTTTTGCGAATTCGTGTATCTCAAAGACCATTATATGTGCGCCTGTAGAATGAACATACACGAATAGCTCTTAATTTGTGCATATTTGTGACATAATTAGATGCCAGATAATATTTATAATTTTCAAGTAATCGCGCTTTATTGAAAACTTAAAAAAATATTGTAGCGCCTAAATGAGAAGACGTATAAACTCGCTAAAAACTGTATTCGTTCCATCTTGACGTTTATAATTACCATAAAAAGTTTCAAAACAGAACCTACAAGCGCTAATGAATAATATTACTAAAAGTCAAAACGACGGCATCATAACTTTGACGCCATCAAACAAGAAACTGGCTCAACCTAAGATGTGTAAATGTAAACCAAAAATTAGTGCATTTATCAAATAATATATAGTAAAAATATCCAGCTTCAACTGTTTCGTATTAAGTAAATATTAAGACTAAACCAAAACAGTTATTCGGCGCAGGTTATCCGACCAAATTCGAATGACTACAAAAAAGCGACGGATTCATACGTATCGATGACCTTCTTAACTTTACTCGTTAACTGGTTGAAACGTATTGTGCCCGAGTACAGTGCAGTAGAAATAGTTATTAAAATAAATTCAGATTTTTTTTTTGATTAGACATAAATAAATTTAGCCATTTGCATTTATTATATCAGTAGAAAAACGAAAAAACTGTGATTTTCTGTGATAAAGGTTCAGTACCATCATAACGGGAAATTCAAGTATAAAGTAGTTACCTATTTGTTGGCCGCGATATAATTTAGTTTTGGATATGATAGTATGATACGCGAACGTAGTATAGACCGGCTAAAATTATTATCAGCTTATGTTTCTTAAAAATTAGCCTAATTTGAAAACCCAAACCTAAGCAGCCCGATATGTGAAACTTGGGTTGAAGTTTTCAAATCCGGCTATTTTTTAAGAAACATAAACTCATAACAAAATATAACGCTCTATAGGTATTTATTACGTTCGCGTACTATACAATCATACCCAAAACTTAATTATATCTCGGCCAAAACAACAACTACTTAATATTTAAATTTCACGCCATGATGGTACTGAGCCACTTTAAGTGATTTTATTGTTTGTGTATTTAAGTGAATGAAAAACTGATCTGTGATTTTAAATAATACCAAATGACTAGGTAGGAAATTTGATCTGTGATTTGATGCCATAATTACTTTAAGAATCATGATTATGATAATAAAAATAATGTTTTTTTAAACCAACAAGCTCTTTGATTTCATATGATCAGAAAGTACATTTAATATATATTATATTTTTATTAGGTCATTGTAATAATAATTCCCAACGAACATTTGAGTGTGACTGTACGAACAAAGTTTAGGTGTAATACGTTTAATAAAGGTGGTCATCGATACGTATGAATCCGTCGCTTTTTTGTAGTCATTCGAATTTGGTCGGATAACCTGCGCCGAATAACTGTTTTGGTTTAGTCTTAATATTTACTTAATACGAAACAGTTGAAGCTGGATATTTTTACTATATATTATTTGATAAATGCACTAATTTTTGGTTTACATTTACACATCTTAGGTTGAGCCAGTTTCTTGTTTGATGGCGTCAAAGTTATGATGCCGTCGTTTTGACTTAATATTATTCATTAGCGCTTGTAGGTTCTGTTTTGAAACTTTTTATGGTAATTATAAACGTCAAGATGGAACGAATACAGTTTTTAGCGAGTTTATACGTCTTCTCATTTAGGCGCTACAATATTTTTTTAAGTTTTCAATAAAGCGCGATTACTTGAAAATTATAAATATTATCTGGCATCTAATTATGTCACAAATATGCACAAATTAAGAGCTATTCGTGTATGTTAATTCTACAGGCGCACATATAATGGTCTTTGAGATACACGAATTCGCAAAACGTTACTCCAGCGGGAAACGCAATATCTCGAAAACCTGAAGACGCACAAATTATATTTATGGCGCACAAATTTGCACAAATATAAGCTCTCTGCCCATGTATGTATTTTATATCTCCGATGATTCGTCTAGAATTTTCTTGCTAGAACAACGTTACTCCAGCAGGAATCGTTTTTACGTTTTTTTTTTCAAAACTACAAGACGCACAAATTTTTTATGCGGCGCACATTTACAGCAGATTGCGCACTAATTATACGTTCTACTCATATCACTCTAGGTGACACTTTCTTGCTGGCGTAACGTACACCGTCAGATACGTCCAAAATGACTGTAAGCGGACGTCAAACTGACGTAAAATTCCTACCTGGGGTCTTCATCAGATTTACCTGATCTAATGAACTTACCCTCTCCATTGGCAACATCCTCACAAGTCCCATCGCCACGAGGTAGTAACTTGATGCGTCGTAACCAGGCGGTGCCACTGTCTCCATTGCTTGCTACTCGTTCAAGTAGAACTAGAGTTGTCACGGTACGGCAAAGATATAATACCACCTAAACGGTTAATATTATCGTGGCGATGGGACATGTGAGAATGTTGCCAATGGAGAGGGTAAGTTCATCAGATCAGGTAAATCTGATGAAGACGGTACCGAAGACAATTGAGTGGTCTCAGGACAATGGAAATATTGGATGATAAAATTGATGGTGAACAAGGGCTGGGTATCGGCGATGACTGTTGCTGTAGTACCAATGATGTTGAAGCAGCAACTATATTTACCTCAGTATCGTCATCAGATAATAGGTTGAGGTTTTCAATCGAAGATGGCAGTGATGGAGTAGCCGAACTGCTGTCGGAGCACGTTGGACGCACGTAATTTTGGAGTTCATCTTCAGATGATTCACCCTCGTCTAAATCCGATTTTGCCCTTCGCTTAGGAACAAGAGCTACCAGTTGTCGGGCTCTGCTTTGTCGCTGCATGTTCAAAAAAATATATTCAGAAACCAGTAGCTGAGAGACCCCCAGATGCAGTGCGATATGACCAGGTCTCTCATTATCCCACAATAGCATCCACGAGAGGAAGATGCATGTATTGCACATAAGGACAAACCAAATTCTTATGCCAAAAATGTAAGATACGGTTGAGCTTATTGCCGGAACGTAATTGTTTCCTGGAATATAACACTACAAAATAATAAATAATAATACAAAGAACCTCTTAAGACTGATACGCACAATAGTTATTAATTATCTAATAAGACTTGGAACTGAGGTAACACTCAAAAACAAGAAGAAGAAGAAAGTAGTGTTGATTTTTATAAAGTTTTTCACGAAACTGATCGTTGATTTTTTTAAATGCTTTATTTGACAGTAGTAGAAGATTATAATGTTATTTTTTGTAAGGATTATTATAAAAGTCGTTTTTAATTTTGTTTTATCCTATACTATTTGATTTGGCAGTGTGTCAAATATGATACATATGATTTTTATTGCGAATTGTTATGTCACTGGCTATGTGCCTAATATGATACATATAATTAAACCTTAATTAAGCTACTCAGATTTTTTTTTATATTTTTCCCCCTTCCAGTCAGCACCTAAGAACACAATAAAAACATTTTTATATAAAAATTATAAAAAAAAAAGTCCCGCCAAGAATAGGGTTAACATTAAGTTCAACTTAGTGCCAGTTTAGTTGTGAAACCAATTTATTGCCAGCTACTAAGTTTCTTAGTAGCTGAAGACAACTGTTACCTACGCCGCCATAGTGGCCTCATGAGTTAAGAGACCTTCTTGCCACACAAATAAAAATACCTTTAAGTATGTTCAGTAAAAACTGGCTGAACTATGGTGGCGATTGTTACAGAGAATCTGGCAACTGATCAGACCAAAAAATACTAAACGCCTTATATCTAATTGTAGACTAGACATTTAATGTAGCTCAAAGAATTATAACAGATATTGCACATATTAATTTCTACATGTGCTATATGTTACTATTATTTACTTAATACTACTACTTCAAACATTATACCATGCCTCGTAACTGGCTACACATTGTTGGAGATAATTTGTTATCTCGTACTTAATAGGAGGTAGCTTATCCGTAATGGCGCATGTTCCTGCCGCTTCGTTGATCGTAAAAGGACATTTGTTCTTAGAATATAGCACTGTGTGTTTTTTATAACGTTCCTTTTCATAGTATTCTCCAACTATAACTGTGTCTTCTTGAGTTGCGTTAGTACTTGAGAAAATCATCAGTTTGTCTCCTGAAAATATAAATAACACGAATTATACCTGCTTTATACATTCACAAACTATAGCCTAACATAATTATGTCCTTTTATGAAAGTTAAAAGCTGAAAGTTTCTCTGTTTGTGCCAAAATTATCACCATGTATGAAATTTGGATGATGGTGGCTTAAGGAGATACTAAAAAAAAGATATGTCAGCATTGAGTAATTTTTGGATATGTTGACCTTGGTGATGTGGGTAATCATCCCCCACCATTGGCAGATACTTAACTTGGTTCCAATTTCCTGACTCTAACCCTTAAAGTTTGAAAGTTTAGGTGTGCCAGTCTAAGATTGATTGTTTTAACCTATATTAGAGGCACAAGGAAACTTTCAGGTTTTAAAAAATGACGTAGGTCTGGCGGCAACTGGCTCTTAGGCTACTAGTATGACAGAATAAGTTTAGAAAACAAACAATCACATAAATACTGGTAGTAGTAGCTCTTGTGAATGAGCTCGAAGTCTGAAGCCCCACTATCTCACCTTTAACCAGACCCCGAATAGTAGTTCTTGCATTCCAGATTGGCGCTGAGACCAGGCCTTGAATTTACTAGCATATAAGTGTAGACTTCAGATGAAACAATACATCTAAAATCTGCTTTTGTAGATTGTTAATAACCCTGGGCTGTAGTAACCACTTGCCACCAGCTAGACGACAATTCTTTTCACATACATACATGGTATAAAGAAAAAAAAACCGCCTGAGGTTTTACTATGGGGTTGCATTTCTAACATTTAGGTTCTAACAGTGCAAATTAAAATGTTATCTTGAAAGTTTATAAATCTTTATAATTATTCTAAAGTTAAATACTCACCCACAGGGCATAAAGCTGTTGGAGAATGACTCAAATACATGACCAATTCTATCATCTCATCCACATTTGGTCTGAACCGATAGAAATTGTTAAAATAATTTTGCGTACAATAAATATATCCATTGTACGACACCATGCAACCAAATCTTATGTTAGGTTGAAAAACTTTAACCCATCGATCATATTCACCATTATCTTCATAGCAATATATGGCAGTGTGGCCGGCTGCATAGATCTTATTATTGAATGCACATACTGCGGGGCTTTGAATGGCGTCAGGAAATTTTGCTATATTCCTGTAACTGTGTTGTTTCAAGTCGTAGATTCCAGCATGATCCATCAGTATCCTGTAACAGAGACGCAGATCAATATGTATATAAAAAATGTCTTCATACATATTATAGATAAAATCAGAGAATCTAGGCGTTATAGTTGGCCGCAGATGGCTGTTTGACCAATCAACGCGCACCATACTTGATTTATAGCCAATATCGTATATTTAATTTTTTATTTACTTTTAGTGTATTATAATTATTATTTATTTTGTGTTTAGTGTGGTACACCAACAGTAAAGATAATTATACACTCTGAACAAAAACATTAATAACAAATAAGATACTTATATGTGTACCTATGAAAAGCATACATAACATTTGTTAAGAAGTTAAGTACATAGTATCACTACATAGTATAAAACAAAGTCACCTTTTCTGTCCCTATGTGCGCTTAAATCTTTAAAACTACGCAACGGATTTTGATGCGGTTTTTTTTAATGAATAGAGTGATTCAAGAGGAAGGTTTTTATGTATCACTACATAGTATAAAACAAAGTCGCCTTTTCTGTCCCTATATCCCTATGTGCGCTTAAATCTTTAAAACTACGCAACGGATTTTGATGCGGTTTTTTTTAATGAATAGAGTGATTCAAGAGGAAGGTTTTTATGTATAATACATGGATATTATAATAGAGAAAAGCCGAGAAATTTAAAGATTTGTAATGTGATGTCGTAACAAACATATTTTTCTGCGCTTACATTGCAAACGCTGGCTAAACCTTACGAGATAGATCAAATTTATGTACTACGTAATTGTATATCTTGAAAAGATGAATAAAAAAGTCCGCATATGTTTATCTCCTAAAGATAACCCACAGTAACCATTTTTATCTTTTACATATTACAAAAAAAATATGGGTTATTTACCAAGCTATTTTAAACGATACAGTATCATTACTTATCCAATTAAATACATTAGATACGTTGTGCATTTCATGTAGATCAAAATTGCCCTTTACAGCATGTGATTTAAATGAATATTTTCGAAGATATTACAGATTTAAAAATTGCGGGACGTAGAGTTTGCGGCGGTATCGGCCGGTCGGGGCGGCGCACAGTGTACGCTCTAGAACAAGCCAAGTGGACAAAAATATTTTTTAATGGTTTTGCAACTTCAACTATAAATTTGTTATTTATGTAGCACAATTTTTTTATTTTTTTATAAAACGCATATTAATTGTGTATATATATTTTATTTCATGTATACATGATTATTATACAAAAAATAAGGAATAAAGTTACCTTAATCGCTACAAATATCAATGCTAATTATATATTATAATTACACAATCTTAGACTAACATCTAAAACAAAAAAAAATATAAACCTAACTCTACTTCTCAATATCAGAATCATCAAATTCAGAATCCGATTGATCCGATAGAAGATTGTCTTCCTGAGTTTGTGGAGGTCTTGGATGCAGTTGAAGTCAAGGCTCTATAGTGGGAGCTATGATGAGCTTTATGACCTCCGCGCACAATTTATTAGATTTTTTTTTCGGTACTCCCCGGAGGCTGTTGATCAGACGGTCAGAGAAAAAAAATACATGTTGTACTCAAGTGTGCTACATAAATTATATATCATAATCATCTATAGCCATGTAGCTAAAACATATCAAAAATTTAGAGTGGATACAAGAGGATACATGGCTTTTTCAAGCCTGATAAGTTCGAAAACAAAGAAAAACATTGTAATTTTTTGTGTATTCATAGACAGTTTATTTTATGAATGTGTGTGACACATTAAAAGATTCTAATAAGTAAATAATATAGAAAATACCTTCAGAAGTAAAATCCATCACTAAAACTTTCCACAAAATCAAAACTACCACTATGAGATGTTAGTGCAAGTGTCGCGAAAATGCAACTGACTTAATCATTTAACTGCACTTACCTCATCAGCTTACTTTGATAAACAATGACTCATTAGTATGGAATGTTAGATTTAAACAATTCTTGAAATTAGAGGTTTAGGGGTGTTGTTTACACGTAGAAAGTACAAATTGCCGGGAATTAGATGATGACTTTTGTCCACTTGGCTTGTTCTAGGGCGTACACTGTGCGGCGCGGGAGCGAGCCTGTTCAGAGGGACAGAGAATCGTCAATAGAGCGTGAGGCTCGACTCAGTCAGCTTCGGGATAAAAATAGAGCTGAGAAATGTAAAAAGTAAATAAGTAAAAATGTTGTGTATGAATATTCCAAAGATAGCAGGAAATCTTCATGGTATAGGGAAATGGGAATTGTTTTACTCCTAATTTAACGCATGCGGGCCACGGGTAGTAATGAATAAATCAAAACTACTGGATCGATTTTAATCATTTTTTCAGTGAGTGACATAGGCTATAATATATTATTATTATATACCCGTGCGAATCCGGAGCGGGCCGCTGTGTTTATATACAACGTTCACAGTTTTTCTGTAGTGTATTTAGTATCAGCATTGTACCCGTGCGAAGCCGGGGCGGGTCGCTAGTACAATTATAATAAAAGGAGGCGAATACCCCAGGTTTTCACCAATGTAAAATTAAATTAATATTTTTAATAATTTTGACTACCTTGAAAGCTAATACCTTTTTGACGACTACATTGATAGAAAGTTAGTCTTTGACTATCACCACACATATTTCCGTTGAGATTGGTCCAGTAGTTTCTATGTCTATTTAGTACAAACAAACAAACAAAAATATTTCCTCTACAAAATACTAGTATAAATAGTATGTATTTAATAATATTGTAGTCTATACCTTAGCTGAGCCTGCGTATGGTAGACAAATCCTGTCCAATGGAGTGACATAGCCATGCCTGACATAGTTCCTAAATAAAAAAATATATATCACAGGCACATAGACACCCAATTGTTTTTCTTATATAACATAGACCTAAAAGCCTTTTATCAGTTGTTTCAACTACCTGCCTCAAATAAACAAATGAACAGTGGCATAGCCAAACTTATCAAGCCATTATATCTAATAAAAATCATTGAAATGTTAAGCTATCGGTGATATAAACTAACCTATACCCACCTACCCCTCCAATGATGTATAATGAATCTTCAACTATTGTTACTCCACTATGCCTTCGGCTCGGTAGCCCCTGTCCGTGATCAGTCCACTCTTTTGTAATAGTGTCGTATACTTTCAAGCCTTTCCAAAACAATCCTGTACCTTTTCCATTTTCACCGCCAACAATTACAATTTTTGTAGGACCCCACGCTACTACACTCCATCCCCATAACTCTTTATTGGTAACTTCCAGCCATTGAGTGAGGTTATGGTCTTCAAACTTGTACAGGGAATTAGAATTAGATCTTGCTTTCTTTTCTGGACCACCATCTACTTCATCAGGCAAGGGCTTGTCCCATAATCCCACACATGGTGTCAAAGGCAGTTCTCTCTTAATACTATCAGTCAAAAGCTTTAGAACCTCTATGTAAACTCTGTTACTATACTTAGACAATAGTGCAGACTTATTATTTTCTATCTCAGTTGCAGATATCTCAAAATCTTTTGCATGCTCATACAAACAAAAAAGGACTTTCTCTGCAAGACTGGCTCCTGTCTCAAACACTGCCATCAGACGTATCATCTTGATTAGTTCCCATTTAGTAACTTTACTCATGTCTAAACTGCCAATTACAAGGCGTAGTGAATTAGCATCTCTATCATTAAGCAACATCCAATCGAAACCAAATTTAAATACCTGTAGCTCAGATTCAGCATGTAAATGCGAATGAGAAAGATACCAGACTAGCTTATGTACAGATGGAATAAATTCTGGTTTCATTAGACTGAATTGATAAAGACCAAAAGCAGCAGTGCGTTCTTCCAATTTAGGATAAGCTGCATTAGCAGCTATTGTCATTATTTGCATCCAGTTGGGCGGTGATAATTCGAGTTCTAAGCAATACTCTATTTGCTTTGAGAGTTCAGTAATCTGTAGAAAATTCGCTGCGACAGCAATTTCACTAATAGTAGATATAGAAAATTCTGATAAGTCTATCAAACCCATTTCCATGTATTTTATGATTATTTGCATAGAATTTGCATCAACTATCTGCAAAGATGAAAATAATGTGTTGGGTGGGATTGTTTTATGATAACCAGCTGACGTAGTGATAAAATGATGATGATAAGAAAACAGTACAAATAACAGTATGTGGATTTAATACTTACGTCTATGACAATTTCTTCTTTCTCTTTTTCGTTAAAATTTCCACTAAACATTGCGCGAAAATAATCACTGTGCTCACACAAAAGATCCTTAGTTACATCAAATACTTGATCTTCTATTATAAGTGAAACTTTTTCTGGTGTCGCTGCCGCCATGATTGATTACTTTATTATTTACAATTGAATCTAAACTGATTTGATTCTCTCCGGGCATAATAATAAAAAGAAACCAAGTTGACTTGACAGGTTGACAGTCGTTGACTTGACATTACTTTTTTTTTTTTTTTTTTTTTATGGCTATTTGTTGTAACTTTTAGCCAGTGTCGTAGTAAAAAAAGTTTGGAAAACTAGTAGAATTCAACAAAAGGATAATATTATTGGGAAAGGATTACGGAATTTGGATAACGGATCAGATAAGTACATTATTATTTATAAGTTCTGTTTTTTTTATGTATTATTACATAAAATATTATTATAGAAAAGAAGATATGGAATAGATGTATAAATATAGACAATATTATATTTTAATATTATTTACAGAAATAAAAATATCAAATATATTATAAAATAGAACAGGTTGGTGGAGTAAACACAATATACTGGTAGGAAGTGGAACTTTTTGCTCAATCAGAGCATCCCAAAAAAAGGCATGGTCATGAAGCGGGCACGCAAAAAATATATGGTCTAAGTCTTGGACCTCATATCCACAATCGCATCTTTTGTCACCAACTATGTTGAATCGTGCCAGGTGTGAGCGGGCACTCGTATGTCCTAGTCTCATACGGATTATGATGGTTGTGACTTTTTTGTTACAATTTACTCTACTATACCATGGTTTTAGAGGCACCTCTGGTGAGAGATGGAATAAGCGCCTTCCAGTGACAACACCTTCATCTGCCCAACGCTCATTCCAGGTATTAAATAACCATTGTTCAGGTTGTTTTCCTAAATCATGGCACCACACTTTATAATCAGTTAAATCACCACAGGTTATGGCATCTTTAGCAGCTTTATCCGCTCTTTCATTACCAATTACGCCTTTGTGGGCAGGTACCCACGTAAACATAACTCGAAAGTCATTATATAAGCATGTTAAAAGTTTGTCTCTGATGGTATATATAATTGGGTTATATGGCTTTCTAAACGGAAATTTCTCCAAAGCAATAAGTGCGCTTTGGGAGTCGGAAAATATTAAAGTTTTTTTTAATTTCATGAGTATAACATACTCAATGGCTTTCAACAACCCGAAACATTCTGCCGTAAATACAGATGTTTCAGGCGGGAGTTTGATTTTTTGTACTATATTGTACTGAATATGGTATAGACCCACGCCTACATTATCAGTAGCGGTAAATTTTGAAGCATCTGTGAAGACGTGATTAAATTCATGTATATTTATATTGTGAGTTGTGTGTAAGATATTCGGAACAGATACTAAACTTTCATAGTTAAAAGAAAAAATCGGGAGCAAGGCAGAGCTATTGATTGGGGAGCTACTTTGTGTTAATTTACGGTAGGATAATATCAAACATGGGATTTCTTTATGTGTCCAATACTGAGAGGACATACAATTATTAAGAATATCCAGTTTAGCTATTAATGGATGGTCAGTAAACTGAAAACATTTTATTAGAAACTTATCAGCTAAAAACTGTCGTCTTATACACAAGGGTGGTTCTCCACACTCAACTTGCATCGCATTAATTGGACTTGATTTCATCGCTCCACATATGATTCTTAAAGCCTTAGATTGTATTGAATCCAGTTTTTTTAATCCGGCTTTGCTACCAGTATTTAAAACAAATGTTCCGTAGTCCAACACACTCCTAATTACTGCATTATATAATAATTTCTGGGAAAACGGGTGAGCTCCCCACCAAACACCTGATAAACATCTCATCATGTTAAGTAATTTTTCACATTTACAGTCAATATATTCAAAATGGGCCAATCCGGAGAGTTTGCTATCCAGGTGGACGCCAAGAAATTTAGCACTGCTAGAAATGGGTAAAGATTGGCCATCATATGAAACTTGAAATGGAGGAGAAGTACGCATTCTAGAGAATAATACAGCAGAACTTTTATTTGGAGCTAGTTCTAGGCCATTTTTATGTAACCAAACTTTCAACTCTGAAAGAGCTGAAGACACCTGATAAGCTGCAATATCTACAGAGTGGTCAATGGAATAGATGACTAAGTCATCAGCATATTCCAAAATTTGGCAATTTGATTTTATTGATGAAGCTAAATCGTAAGTATAAATATTATACAGCAAAGGGCTTAGGACAGATCCTTGCGGAAGACCTCTAAAAACGGACCTAATCAATTGGCGTGTATTTTCTATTTCTACACATACTGTACGATTATGTAAGATATTATATATAAATTTAACTAAAATGTGTGGCAAACCTAAATTTGTTAATTTTTTAATGAGAATTGTTATTATTACACTATTATAGGCAGATGTTAAGTCAAGAAAAGATGCTACAACTACTTTATTAAATGAAAAAGCTATTTGAATATCTGTAGTGATTATACTTAAGCTATCTAAAGTAGATTTAGCTTTTCTAAAACCGAACTGATTATTAGACAGAACACTATTGTTTTCAACATACCATTCAATCCTGTTTTTGACTAGATGTTCAGCAGTCTTTAACAGTACGGATGATAGGGCTATGGGACGATATGATACAGGATCTAAAGGTGACTTGTCAGGTTTTAAAATGGGAATAATTACTTGCGACTTCCATGAGGGAGGAACATTTCCTGATATAAGAATGGAATTTAATACACTAAGATAATAATTTAGGGCCTCATCAGTGAGGTGAGCTAAAAATAAATAAGGGATGCCATCGGCACCAGGAGCAGAATTATTTACATTTGAAAGAATTTCCCGTAATTCAGTAAGTGAAAAAGGTGAACTTAGAAACGAATTATCAGTATTAGTGATGTTAAAACAGAGTTGTTCAGGAACTGTGGAGGGGGCAAGTCTGTCCAAAAACATGTTGGCTATTGTTGGGTGGATTTTACCTGTTGAACCATTATTAAAAGCTGATCTAAATCGTCTTATATTTTGCCAAACGACTGAGGCGTTAGAGTCAGGACAGAGGAAAGCACAGAAAGCTCTCCAGCCATCACGTTTTTTTGTTTTTAATAATTTTCGAGTAGTATTAATTAACTCGCTTAAGAGATCAAAATTTTCTGCGGTCATGGCATGACTATACCGCTTTTCAGCTTCCTTTCTTCTTTTAATTGCTTCCGTACAATCCTTATCCCACCAAGGTGGTGAAGGAATCTTATTAAGGGCAGCATTTTTCAAAGGAAAAGTTTGATCCGCAGCCTCTATAATTATTCTGGCCAATGCTTCGGAACATTCAATTTCTGAACCTAATGATATAAGAGGGAGTTCTGATAACTTCGTTTCTAAGATATTTTTATATTGATCCCAATCTGCATCATTTAATCTATATTTTAAACGTGGACAGCGTGGGACATGTGTAATTTTCTTTTTGAGAGATGTAATTAAAATTGGGAAGTGGTCGCTACCGAAAGTCGAAGTTAAAGTAATCCAGGTCATGCATGATGCTAAGCTCGGTGAACAAATAGCAAGATCGATTGCACTAAGGTTTTCATTAGGACCTGACCGACGCGTTGGTGCACCGGTGTTTAGTAAACATAAGTTATTAGTGTCAATAATGTCTAGTAAAACTTCACCGCTATTATTTGAGATAGATGATCCCCAAGATTGGTGGTGACAATTAAAGTCTCCAAGGGCCAGAAAAGGACCCTGGATGGAGGAAAATATCCTATTTATTTGGTGTAGTACTGGATCAGTAGGTTGCGGAATATATATTGATAAAATGATCAAATTATCTATTTTAATAGCAGCAATATTGAATTCTGAGTTACGCAATGGTATTGGAACACGTAGAAATGGTATAGATTTTTTGACTAGTATTGCCACACCGGCATACCCGTCATCTCTGTCATTACTAGAGACCGGATAATATGCAACTTAAAAAGCTTGAAATATGCATGCAAATATGCATGAAAAATGCCTAAAATATGCACGAAAACTGACAGAATATGCAACATTAAATGAGTTTTTTTTGTTTTGTAAATATTATTCCTTTAGATTTAAGTATTTTGTTAGTAAATACTTGTCTTATTTATGTTTTACTTTATTATGTATGTATCTTTTTAATTTATTGTTATTTGATAAAATAAAAAAACTATTAAGTTTTATATTTTTTATTAAAAAATCAGCATAATACATTATTAGAAAACTATCCACGAAGACACACTTTTTTTTTCGGGAGGCATTGTACACACACAAAAACTTTTAACTGCAGGTGAATTATCCGAGCACGAGCGTGTCAACAATCAAAGTAATAATGACATGCATAATAGGTGGGAGTAGCGCGGTAGGCGAGCGCGCGGCGGCGCGATCATTTGTCTCTTTCATTTTTTGAGTACCTACCAAAACAAAATACGCGCGGCTGCCGAGTGCGCTACGCTCGAAAAATACCTACCTACTGTAAATTATAGCAATAATATGCATCATCACTAGATATTAGTAAAAATATGCTATTAGCCTTGAAAATCGCTTAAATATGCAAATGCATATGCAAATATGCAAATGCATATTATCCGGTCTCTAGTCATTACGAATGCAAACATAACCTCGAATATTAAAATTATATCCGGGCTTAACCCAGGTTTCCGCTAAAGCAATTATTGCTGGATTATCTATACTAATATTATAAAGAGGTAAAGTTTGTGTGTTTGTTAAATTGTCAGGGGTAATCTCGGAATCTACTGCACCGATTTTAAAAATTCTTTCACTAATAGAAAGCCACATAATCGCTGAGTGGCATAGGCTATATAAAAAACCGAAAAAATAAAAGGTTTTTACGTGGTAGTCCGTTTTGTAAAGAGAATCGGAGAAAAACTCATCGTTATAACGTGAAGGCCACAGCAGCGCGGCACCGGCGCGCGATGGTTTCGGTTTATTTCGGTTCGCGTTCGTGCTCGCTTCGGAAGAAGGAGGCGTGACCTTCCTTTTACATCTGAGAGGTTGGTGCCCGCGCGGTTCATTCGCGCGGTCGGACGTAAGTCCATTTACGATTAACAAAATCGATCAATGATGAATGATCAATGACGATTTATTGAAACGTGAAACATCGATTGTTGATTAATCAACCTTTGACATCCCTACAACAAAATTGACACTGTTGACATCTGTTTAGAGTTTAGACTTTGACAGCCTATCTGCTACGTTCATGGCATAATTTTATCTTTTCTAGATTTTAATACCAAAATTTCATGATTGAAATATATCTAATCGTATTTTATTTAATGCAAATGGTGCATGAAATTCTAAATGAAAGAAGTATCTTAATACGTTATAAATCATCCTTATGAATAGAAAAAATAGAACTTCTATAGAAATGGTGTCGATGAAGAATAAACATAAAGGTATGTTTGGTATCCATTCAGACAAAATAAGTCTCATGTTGTTATTTCCATATTTTATTATTGTATGGAGAATGTAGATTTGATGCCAGTTACATGTAGATAAGATTAAGACATAAGTTTCAAAAGATCCGTGTGGTGTTTTTCAGTATCATGCTCAACGCCAGAGCAAACCGATTCACCATCAAGAGATAGCGATTCAATGTATGACTCGGACGCGGGAAGTCCCGTGCCATTTCTGTGCACTCAAGATGGAGCGGAAGGTGAAACAGATGTCGTGTGGAACTTTTACACGCCAAAATCAGAACATGCAGCAAAATCACGCTTCAAAAACTCCACACCTGTTAGTCGCCGCTCGAAAAGGACCATTAAACCCAAAATTATAGAGAAGCAGTTGCCAAGACGGAGGCCAATCAAACTTCCACAGAAAAAGACTGAATTATTCCAAGAACTGATAGAGTTAAATCAAAATTTGCATGAATTGATAGCCAAGAAACCTCAAAGTAACTGTTCAGAAAAAGTCAATTCAGGAAGTGAGGATGACATATTTAATTTATCTCCAGAATTTTCACCAAAAAGCAGATTACGGAGTAATTCTAGATGTTTAAGAAGAAATGTCCTAAGTTCCAATTTTGTAAAACCAGATGCAGATGCAGCGTTGGAATCAGATGATTCTATGAATGAGTGTCTCATTAAGGCAAGCCAGGTTGTTGAAGAAAACTTCAAAAATGAGTCCACAGCTAAAAGGCCATGTTATGAGGCAAAATTAAACAATAAAAGCCATAAATCTGATTTCAACTTCAAAATGGATCAAGATTCTATGGATGCTATATTAAATAGTATAAAGTTGGAATCTCCAATTGTCAACAATGTGAAGAAGTGTGATTCTCCTAAATTAAATAATGATTCATTTGACAGTTTTGTTGGTAATTTAAATGATAGTGCCTTGGAGAGGTTGACACAAATGCCAGTTAAGATGAACACGCCAAATACAAGAAGTAAATTGAACACAACAAAAGATGGTAACAGTTGGATGGTAAAAGAGCTGGTTGTTCATGACAGTAGTCCTGCTAAATCTTTCTTTGGCCGCCATAGTTCTATGCCAGAGTCTCCAACGGTGGTTAATGTAAATAAACCATCAACTAGCGGAATGGCCTTTGGTCGATATAATTCTATGCCATTTGGAAAAGATGCTGAATCAGAGACAGGTAAAGTATTTTAAAATATTATTTACAAGCTTACACCCGCAGCTTCCCCTGCTTAGTACCTTGATGAAAAGTAGACTATATCCTTCCTAAGCTCTTCAGCTATGTCCACACTAAATTCCTTTAAGATTGGTTTAGTAGTTTAGCTACTAAAGTGTAAATCATAGGCAGGCAGAGTTACTTTCACATTAATAATGTTTGTAAGGATTTAATGTTCCTTGTTATTTTACTTGCATACAGTTTCAAATGCAAAGAAGTGGACAGGAAAGATAACAGTTTCTACTGTTGATTTAGGCTTAATTTTTTCTTTCTTTTCTAATTGGGTGTGTCTGTGTGTGATATGTATGTTTATGAACAAAGTGACACGGGAGTTATTTCTAGTGTGGGCTTCTAGTTTAAAAAAAAAAAAGTGCTCTGAATTGTTTTAGCTAAACTATGATTTTAAAAAGCTTCTTTATTTCTAGTATTTTCATTTCTTATGCTAACTTTCTTGTTTTTCAGACCTTGGTGATTCTCCAATAAGATGCACACCAGATGAAATCAAGAAAAAGCATCAACAAGCAAGAGACAAGCTGATGGCCAAAAGACTTCTACCATTCACAGCAACTCAGAAAACAGTCCAATCTTCACAAGCCTCTCAAGTAACGCAGCCACCTGGAGCTATAAAACATATGGGGGATCCAATTATAGTCCCTAAAAAGCAAGAAATGATGTCCGCTAAAAAGTTTCAGCCTAGAGTACCAACTATATCAAATAGTCAAATAAAACCTTCTGAAAAACTATTGCGCAAACCAGTCAGTAATCCTAATGACATAAAATCTATAATAGAGAAAAAAAGACAAGAAGCATTAATGAAGTTAAGACGCCGCCAAATTCAAAGCAAAATGATTTAATATTATTTATTTTGTATTGTAATTAAAAATTATGTCAGATTAATTCTGTAAGTATGTGCCTACCTATTCAGTGATTTTATACCTTGTGATGTGATAACAATAACGAGATAATGATTATTATAGTATAGATATTGATTGTCTGTTTTGATGTTTCTTTTGTTTGACCTGTTGACCTTAATAACATTATTAAACTATTTGCATGGAACCATTCCCTTGTGTCGCTATCTACACGAGATTTGGCAAACTTGTAAGGAATGTAACTTGTATATAACTTACCTATATACACTCAAAGGCTAACCCAAAGTGTGCCAACCCACTACTCAATGGGATCCGCCATGAAATTCTAAAACGAAATACTCGTATGCGTTTAGCTTTAGACTAAAGAAAAATTGGCCACATTTTATTAACAGTGTCAAGTTTTTCAAACATTTAAGTAGTAACACATTTTCGGTTGCCTATTATGCCGTGGCTTATAGGTCTCAGATACCCTAATAATTCTTTAGTCATTGCAGATACCAAGCCGAAAGAAAAACTTTCATTCCGAACAACGGTGCATTTGAAAAAAACTGGTATTGCATTCAGGAATTAACAGAATTCTAAATGAAACGAAAAACAAAGAATAAATTGTCTGTGGTTTGAATTATTTTTGCTCTGCTGTCAACTATCAATCAAGACAGATGTCATTGCTGTCATTAATTCATTCGTCAAATAAAATTAGGTTGTTTTGTGAATAAAAATGTAAAACAAATATTCTCTTGTAGGTAAGAATAAAGCAATTCTTCATAGGCGAATTAGAAAATAATTTGATTATTAAATTACTTCTTAGCGGAAGTATCAAAATAAGTTCTGTGTCGTAACAAATACCGTACGAATAGCTTTCAAAAATGGCACTGAATTACTTACGACAAATTGCACGAGCTACGTGTAGAATCGAGATAAATAAAAGTACCAATGTCCAGAGACAGATCAGCAATAGCAGGCCAATGAATCTCGGTATGATACCAATAGTTGTGGAACAAACCGGCCGGGGTGAGCGAGCTTATGATATTTACTCTAGACTACTTCGAGAAAGAATTATCTGCCTTATGGGCCCTATAAACGACCAGATAAGTTCTCTAATAGTTGCTCAATTACTCTTCTTGCAATCAGAGTCTAGTAAAAAGCCAGTACATCTGTATATCAATTCTCCTGGTGGGAATGTGACTGCAGGACTGGGAATATATGACACAATGCAGTACATAACTCCTCCAGTTGCTACATGGTGTGTTGGACAAGCATGCAGCATGGCATCATTGCTTCTTGCAGCCGGAGCCCCTGGAATGAGACATGCTCTTCCTAACTCGAGAATCATGATTCACCAACCTTCTGGAGGGGTTCAAGGCCAGGCTACAGATATTCAGATACAGGCGGAGGAGATTCTAAAATTGAAGGCACAGATTAATAAGCTTTATGTCAGACATACAGGTTTGCCCATAGAGAAAGTGCAAAGTTCAATGGAAAGGGATAATTTCATGTCACCACTGGAAGCAAAGACTTTTGGATTGATTGATAATGTATTGGAGCATCCACCATCCACTGCCATGGAACAGCAAGTTGGAGTGGCAGCAGCAGCACCATCGCATACACCTGCTCCAGCATAGTTTGTCTATAGACAATTGTGAAAAAAGTCTTTATGTCACAACAACAAGATGACAATATGGTACTAGAGCTATATTATAATTATTGTTAAATTGAAAATTGTTTTAATAGTAAATTGTATTTTCATGATATTTCAAAGGTATTTTTTTTAAAACAAGTAATATTAATTGAACTAATCCAATAGGCTAGTCTAGAATAATAAATTATAACTATTAGCTATTCAAATTAACTTAGTTTACCCTTATACTGCCAAGCATGGATCTAGGACTCTAAAATCTATATTGGGATTGATTTCAGTATTCAAGACTCTTTTTGCTAAATACAATATATATCATTACACCTCTTTTACCCAGGTGTGGTGAGCCTATGACTATCAATCCCAACTCCATGCAGCTATTGTGAATTTTCTGACGGAAAGTTCTCCAATAACACTGCCCAACCCAGAAATCTAACCTGAGCCCATGCGGTGAGAGGGGCAAACGCTAAGCACTAGACTATCAAGGCAGTATTGCTGAATAATCTGGTTAGTTATTTCAGTGGGGAACTATATTAAAATACATAACCTATATATTTTAAATTATAAGGCCCAGTTCCATAAGTGTCCTCATTCTTCATTTTATGTGTAAATTTTGTAACTTTTTATTAGTCAGATTATATTTAATTTAATAAATAAAATTTAAACCTAGATCTGGTGAAAGTGTCCCTCAATATGATTATTACAATCTGTGAACATCTACATAATGGGTGCGACATACAGAAAAGACGTCAGACATAGTTTTTTTTGATTTTACTATAGTATAGATTTACTATAGTAACATATATAGGTATATATATTTTTCACCATCGGAAAGTAGAGATTTCACAGAACAGAAAACATACCAACTTTTTGAAAAAAGCTGATATTTTGACGGGTGAATTTTCAATCGAAAATTAGGGTGCTTTTTGGATATTAATTCAAAATAAGGCGAAAATAATAAATATTTTTAATCAAATAAATTACAGCGTATTTGGGACATAAAAAGGTAAGTTTTAACCAATTTTCGTGAAAAAAAAATAATTGTTTGTAAAAGATAAAAATAAAAAATTAACTGTTAACTAACCATTTAACTGAGACCTCGCCTGCGGGGTACAGGGGCGCGGGGGTATGACGACAAAGGGGAATGAAACAGCTGCGGGCGGTGAGGGCACTTAATGAAACATACAGGAGATGAAATGCACCAAGATATTTCCTAAGATATGTGACATCATAAGAAAAAAGAAATAGTGATTTATCAAATGAAAAATACAGTAAAAAATAAATAAAAAAAAATAAATGTAGTTAAGTAGATACAAAATTTTAATGAACTTATGTACGCAAATAAAATAATTGAGAATAAACTATTATACTATTTTTATCTAAACATATAATTAAATCGTAAGAAAGTCAAAACTTTTTTTGAGTCCAGTTTCTTTTTTCTAAAATTTATGTATACGTTAAAAGCCATTTGCTTGCACTGACTGTTTACTTTATGTCTGAAGATTTTTCGATTCATCTTGAGATTGTTATTACATGTGTACCTCTCACAAGGTGTCTGCAATAGTTAACACATGCGATCGCTACCCATGTAGCGAACGGAATGAACAATCACAAAAATTTGCCCACCGCCCGCAGCTGTTTCAGTCCCCTTGTCGTCATACCCCCGCGCCTCTGTACCGCGCGGGCGAGGACTCAGTTAAACGGTCAGCCTATAGATCATTTTATTACCGATAACTTTGCCATTCGACTTTTTTCCATAGGACTTTTAGTTTTGCCGGAAATCGAGAAAAACTGTTTTTTAACCTTCCCGACCTCAGATCGCCCGTAAATTATTTTTCCTTTAATTTTAATAATATTCTCCTACTTTTCTAATGGGTTTCATCCTACTATTTTTTTTTTTTTCACTTTTTATCATTTTTAAAGGCTTCTTTCTACCCTGGTCTATTAGAGGCTTAATAAATAGAAAAAAAATATTATGGCTTTATTTTATATGTTTTTGAGTTTTGGAAGTCGGATATATTTTTTCTTTTTTTTGTCTTTTTAGTGGTAAGCAATACCGAATAGCTATGCAGGGCCGGTCCAAGGATGGTGTGAGGGGTGTGATCGCAGGCGGTCTAGTATAAATGTCGTGATTGTTAAAAAATAAACGTGAGAAATATGATGATAAGGACCAGTTTCGACCACATCGAAGAGTAGACGAGATGTGTCTTAAATAACCAATTAGATTGAGTTCAACGTTATTAACCAAAAACTAAAAGAATTCTTTATCTTTCCAACTTTCTTAATGATCTTCGTAAATTTTCCAGAGATGTAGGTACGTGAGTTAGAATAAGTTTAGAAAGCATTTATTGGCAGCTGCCTCAAGAGACACGCTTTTATTAAAGCTAACAGCCGTCCATCAAGATAATCAACTGACAACGCTCCGCCGATAGCATTAAACTTCCTCGATAGTCTAGAGGTTAGCATTTGCGCCTCTCAACGCGAGGTCTCGGGTTTGGTTCCCGGGTCGGGCAAAGTTTTCTGTGTGAACTTTCAGTCAGGAAATTCACAATAGCAGCACGGGGTTAGAATTGTGCCTGGTCGATGGCGATAGGCTCACCCTCTATCCCATAGGATCTAAACAGAACAGGTGAAGTGTGGGTGTTGTACACGTCTGTCACACCCTTCTGGGTAATATAGGCGTGATGTTATGTTATATTATGTAACGTTTTATTTCAACTTCGCAACGCAAGAAGGATTTTCAGCTAACGGGTTTTCATCTGAAAAAAAGTAAGATTCATCTTCAATTTTATCATCAACATCATAGTCATTTTCGTCCATCTATTTATCCTCAATCCTGGAGGCAATTACGACTGTCTAATTCTTACCTCAATAATTCAATAAGAATAAGAATATTTATTTGCGAGAAACATGGTTTACAAAGGTGTTAAGTACTTATTCAGCATGTTTCGCCGTCAATACGGCATGCAAAAATTTAGTAATGTTTAATATAGATTAATTAATTAATTAATACAATGATAATAATACAATACTGATCCGTATCCCGTATCCGCCTGTTGTACCCTAGATAGCCTCAAGTACTAGGTAAATCATCAAAATTTAATGTGCCTTATTTACAAAAATTTTATTTATAACAGTACGAAGTTGGACATATGAAAAGAGCTTCCTCCTTGTCTTCCTACATAACTGTGAGCTAAACTGTTTAGCTTTTTGCCAATTAAACCCACATGTGTTATGTTTAAGCTAAACATAACACAAATGGGTATAACTTCTTGGAAATTGCATACAGAAGTCACGAAATGACGTATCATACAGTTGAGAAATTTAGGGCTCTGGTAAGAGGCGACCGTAGCTGGATGGCTTAAGCGGCTGCCCGGTGTGCAGTAAGGTCGCAGGTTCAAATCCTGCCGGTCCCATATGTTTTCAACTGTTTCTTAGTATAATTTGCTAAGCATAGCTAAATGCTACAAAAAAAATCAATTAGAAATTACATACAGGTTGATTAGCTATGATCCTCGGGTGCTTAATTGTCTGTCGGACATAACCTTTCTTTCTTTTGTACTCTTGTTTATTGTAAGTAGGTGTTGAAACGTAGAATGAAGCTGCAAGTGCGGCATTTGAAGTGAAGAAACCTTTTGGACATCTTTTATCACCCTGTTTACCGTAGTTTATCTTTAAATTTCAGCATCATAGTATATAATGTGGGTGGTAGTTCTCTACCACCTTCTAAAACTAACCTTCATTATCGGCTCACCGGCATCAGCTCGTTTTCAGGCGGAAACAAGCTCAAAGCGATATAATCTGCGGCCAAGTACTTACATGGCTGTGTTTAAATGAGCTGTCCTAGTTTGATCCTGATATTACTGTAGCAGTAGGCATACTTTATGTAGTCCTCATATTGTAGCCATCTAGAGACATAGAACATTGCCATTGTATAAATATAAAACAAAGCTACGCCTAGTTGAGCACAGAAACCGCAGAGCGATTAAACCCCATCGCCCGCAACTCTGACAGGATAAGTCTTTAAGGTAGCACTGTCGCATGCCCCTTAGCTTAAGTTATAGAGGCTTATTACCGTAAACAAGGTCAGCGGAGATGGGGTCGCGCTAAGCGGAACAGTATGAATCTAGGTTGTTCATCCAAAACAATAGTAATGTCGCGGCGTCCTTTCATAATATGAAAAGGCTCGGACGTAGAGGCGCGAGTGGTTGAATGGTGGTGCTGGCGCAGGCGCGAGGAGGCGGTCGATAAATGGTGACGTCAGCGGGAGTCAGGCCTCAGTCAGCCGCCGTCGGCCACCGTGTTAACATGTGGCTGCAATGCTTGGCTGCAACGTTGCTGATTGCCGCGGCCGCGTCCCGCGAGGTCTTCACCAATACCTTCCTGGTCCGCTTCAAGCGGTCGGTCACCCACGACGAGGCGCAGCACCTAGCGCTCCGCAACGGCTTCGACAGCCTGGGACCGGTGAGTGACGACCACGTGATTATACGTAAACATACCCATAGACACGCGCCGTCATATTTGCTCGTATAACTTGATTTATGCGATGAGGACTGTCCCAAATCGACCGAATTTTATTGTGGGGTACTTTAAATTGATATGCTCAGTACTAACTATCGAGTATCTTGAGTTGATTAGTGCGGCTTTAGAGTTGTTGGCTTTAGTTTAATTGGAAAAGTTTGTTTATACCTACGTATACATCTAAGTTTCTTGTCAGTATAATGGAAATTGTTCAAGCGACGTAGGTTTGGTTATTAATGGATACTTGCTCTTTAATGATTTACTCGTAATGTTATCGCCTTTATATGGGGGTTTTATGGCTTTAATCCAGGGTAAGTGTGGTGTTCTCGTTGCTACGTGTCGGTTGCTACATTTTCAATGGTAACTTGTTGTATCTATTGTTGCAACTTGGTGCATTCACCGACGAGTGTCACGGCCGCCCTACGTAAATATTTATCCGATTCGAAACTACTTAAAAATGAATAGTTAAGTTTAAATGATCTTTGTATGTAACATTTATTTTGTTTGGATATTGGATATAGTTTAATGTTACGGTTGTTTTGCTACATTATAAAATTGGGATTATCGCAGTAGTAGGGCTTCTGACAATAAGCCGACGGTAGGCAGCATCGTCGACTCACCTTTATTCTACTGCCAAGATATAGCACTTTCAGGAAGTAGGTAATCTCCACATCCTTATCTACATACTGTCGCTTAATATTGAAGACCTATAAGCCAAAAGACACTTGTCTTAATTATTCAACATAGTGACAAGTATCTACCTGAAGGAATTTACGCAGTTCTCTAGTATCTAAAGTGTACTTATTTAATCTGACTTAGCATGTAAAATATCATGAGAAGTATCTAGGGTCGGACTGGTCTTTGAGGTACCAAATGGCATCCCACAATGAGCCCGGGACTTAGCACTAGCTAGAGGTCAGATAACTACATTTTACTACCGAAGAATCCTGCAACCAGGCCCCAGGAGCTCCGCACATTATGCCCGGCTGGCGATCACGAATATCTTGCATAAAATTAACTCTTAAAGCAGTTTCACGCGCTGTTAATTACAGTAGTTTAAATCACTGAAATTGCGCATTCTGGCAATTAACTAATGGTCTAACGACCTATTCTTACCTATCTAAAGTAACGATGGATAAGTTCTAATTCGTTTTTCACACGAAATCTAAGCGTTTTCAGTTTTTCATTTTGAAGCGGTATTCACCAAATGGTAAACGATTAGGTACGTATTACGTATGTACTCATAATGATTGATTAAATCGACTTACTCAACTACAAATTAAGTACAACTTAATTGAAGAAAATAAATAAATAACGTCCATTTAAAAGTTAATTGATACTAAAGTTAACTTGACGCACTAATAGTCAATCTATATCTTTCATCTTAACTTAACTGGCCTATATTCGTAACTAGGTTAAGTTAATCGAGAGATACTTACATAAACCGTCGTCGTGTCATACAGTTGAGACATGAGATAAACGGGGTCGGCTCTTTGGGTGACGACCTTTTCTTGTATGCTGCTGAAATGTTGTTCTTATGGTCATTAGGTACTTACTATAAAACTAGCAAAAAACAAATCTTGTAGAAATATCTACACCTGGATCTGCAACACAGGTCTATCCTAAATCAGTCACTGTTTGTTTTACACTATAGTGCATTTTGTACGAGTGAACAACTGCTGAATCAACTGCCAAAGAAGCGTTATATTTTTTGGTACTACGTGCTAGGAATTTCATACCAAAACACGGTAATCTAGTGCAAGCACGACTATTCGTCAAAAAGGTTAAAGGTGACTCAGTAGCACTTCCTCCCGCGTGTTCATTAAAAAGGGCTCTCTACCATTTCAACTATCCTTGGGCTGTGCTTATCCTTTTAACACCAATACAATTTGATAAAAACTTGCCAACTGAAAATTTTTCAGCTTGGTTTTTCTACACAGAACTTGGCGCACTTATACTCGTAGTCATATAAATCTCAAACCTTTTGTAGGAGAAGTCATCAGCGATGCATTTTCGTAGTATTGAACTTGGCTCTCTTTTCTCATTTATGTTTTTGATGGCATCCACACTAATAAGATGGGGATGGAGACTATCAACAGTGAACCATGTTTGATATAGCGCTAATATTATTTTATTAAACTATACAGCATAGTTTAATTTACTTAATAGATGACGTCTCAACATTTTAGCAAAGGCGTTATGAAACAATTTAAGTCCACTAAAGTCGATCGATTGAAACCTATAATGTTTAATCGATAGTGTCGCCATCGTAAATAACTTGTAAAAAACGGCTTCGTAAATAAATTTTAAATATTATTATATAATATTAATAAGTTCACCTGTAACCAACCAATTCTAGGCTAGGGTAGAGGGCCAAATAAGAAGGGGAGCTGTGGTGGTCTTTCAAAGATTAATTAAATTCTTAAAATGACGATTTTGTTGACATTTTGTAACGATTTACGAATAATAATTTTTTATTTTACTTATGGAAAAACGAAAGAAATTTTTTAAGTTTCAAAAGAAAGATTCAAAGAGTTTTCATTGCAGTGTTAATGACGTCAAAAATAACAAAGAATATCTTCATACCTATTCAATTCCTACATAAAACGTTTACTAAGTTACTTAAAACACCTTTTTTATATTTATAATCGAATGTACTAAATATAACTAATCAAAACTATAATTACTAATAAACACTGTGTACATACATAATTATCAAAGGCTATACGTACATTTCTAGACATTATTACTTAGCTCAGAGTATTTTGTCAAGGTAAGCCAATACAAAACACTTCTTTTGTATTTTTGTCACTATGGCATAGTCTAAGCTAATCCAAAGTTATAGTTTAGTCAACTTATAATCTAAGTTCGATCTATAGATCTCAGTCTAAGTGATTATTTAACAACAACAAAGTTCTTAAACATTTAGCAGCGATTGATATCTTATTTTTCTTATTCATTATAACTAATAAGTTCCACCCCACGACAAATATCATATAATGCCCTTGTCACATACGTTATGTGACATATTACACATCATTATAAGAGCAAATGCCAAAAAATAGGGCAGTAGGTTATGATTGAGCCTTTCCACTTCAGTTTTCGTTTGAAGAATTAAAGGGCTAAGGATTATTTTTTTTTATTTTTTTTTTTTTCAATCACGCCTATATTACCCAGAAGGGTGCGTCAGAGGTGTATATATAACACACACATTTCATACTAAGAAACAGTTGAAAAAGATATGGGACCGGCAGGATTTGAACCTGCGACCTTTACTGCAGCCGCTTTAGCCATCCAGCTACGGTCGCCTCTTACCAGAACCCTAAATTTCTCAACTGTATGATACTTCATTTCGTAACGTCACGTTCATCCGTTTGTTCCTATCTTAAGTAGGATACAAACCAACATGGCGAAGTTACATTCAGCACAAATGTTGTAAAGAATGAACGCGTACGATATTCCAACTTCTAATTGATTATTTTTATAGCTTTTCATACCTGTTATGCTTAAGTCCCATCTGATAAGGGGTGTTCCTATTGCCACTGGGCACAAATCGCTCTAGGCACCTGGGCCGATCGTGATCTGCCGGCGTTTCGTGATAAGCCCAGGCAAATCGCGATCCGCCTAATTCTAATAAAAAAATAAAATGTAAATATCTTACAACTTACACACAACGCCATCTAGTCCCACACTAAGCAGAGCTTGTACTATGGGTACTAGAATAACTGATACTTATACATATATACTTTTCTTATTACTTATTTTTTTATACATAGAAACACCCAGACTTAGACAAACCCTCATGTTCATGCACACAAAGATTTGTCTTAAGCGGGAATCGAACCCGCGACCTCGGCGTCGCAGACAGGTACACTACCCACTTCACCTCGTCAAATGATCGACACTAAAACAATAGCAATTTCCATTATAAACAGGCGCTTTTCAATGTCGAGGTTTTTTTATAACGGGTAAGTGGAGCTGTTTATGGCAAACAACGACCGATGCGGAGAGTGATAACAAACATTTATGCGGGTAGTTCAACAAACTCAGCAAAAATAAACGTAAGTTGTAAGTGTCATAGGACAAGCTGAATTCTATTAGCAATACAAATATTTGGAAAAAACATTACTCAATAACCCAAATCCTTGAATATAAAAGTCCTTCACTGCGTCTATTTGTCTGTTCACGATGAACGCAAAAAGTAATAACGGATTATGATTCGGTTTTTAAGATAGAGTGATTCATGATGAAAGTATATAATTTGACATGCAGGTGGAATCACGTTTTTTTCAAGTCAATCCTTTGTTATCTTAAAATCGAGAAGAATTAATTTTAGATCTGTTTCCAATCTCTTCTTACAACAATATAAAGTAAAATTTTAAGTATTAATCGAACTTTTTGTTTATTACATATATCTTTATTTGGTCTTAATGACGAACTAAAACTATCAGACATACTTAATTACTTCTCGCTGTTGTGCTACACAGCAGGATATTATTATTGTCATTAAAACAACATTTCATGGTCCATACTATATTACTTTGTCTTTAGATTCAATTTATCTTGGCACGTGATTTTCGCATCAAAATCATACCGAAAAGTCGAGGAATACAATAATTTAAAGCACCAAAACACTTACGGTACTTAAAAGGATTAATACATAAAAATACGCAATTATTTTTTACTTCATCATCTAATTCTTTACAAATATTAATAAAATGTCTACATTTAACAAATATTTAGATTAAAATATGACATTTAGAAAATATCAAAGCGTTTGATATATACCTACATTTTTACAACTCTTTATTTTTCATTTGAATGTGCGTATTTTGACGCCAACGTTGTATTTTGAGTTCTTTAATAATTCATATATTATTTGAGATTATAAGCAAAATATTCTCATTTTAGGCTTTACCGTGTATGTCATAAAATATCTTTATTAAAGGAAAGACAGAAGGCTTGATGAAAGGTGGGAGATGAAAGATGTTTAGGACACATTTAAATTCATTTGCCCCGACTTTAATTTCGTAGACAATGCTACGATTGCTACGGCTACGGTGGCGTAGCTTTTTCGTTTTATGATTATGAATATAACAAGATGTCGTCGGACAGTGGTCGTGAGTTTTGGATTCTCCATTTTCAATTTTATAAACTAGTAACGGACAAGATTAATACAAGCTCAGCCTCCAGATGCCACTCGGATGATGAGTTGGAAAAGTCGGCTCTGATTGGTCGAGAAGACCACTTATCCAAAATGTATAAAAATAAACGTGTTTTGAACCATTTGACAGTAACCCTCTCAACTATGTCAGATCGTTTAACATGGCTGATTGCCGCAAATATAGTGTGATATACAGATATATTAATTTTTATATATATATTTTTTTTTCATTCGACTCCCGCACTAGGAATTACTCCTGTGTCACAGTGGTGTTCACAAACATATATTTCACACACACTGAGCACATTCAGAGTCTGAACAAATCAACTACGCCACGTAACCACTACGCCAACCGCATTTATTATATTATACATCAAAGCTATTGATAACCTTGATAAACCAAATCAATAAAATACATTCGCTCACAATATAAACCTTATCACTTCATTTGTTAATCGACTCGGTGACTCGATATCAATATCAGTCCTAATCGATTTATTAATTGGCGCCATAGACGGAAGATGGCGCTAGTCAATTAACCTTGACAATACTAATGATTTTACTGCCACTTCATTTATTGGATATGCCGACAGCAGTGTCATTAAATGCGATCGTTACAAATTGTTACCAGCACATTTAGAGTGGAAATAATAATAATTGCTTTGGTGATACTAAAATCATGTTGTCTCTCCGTTTGTAAGTAGGTGAAGGGAAATGCTGAATCCTTCTTCAGTATTTTATAGATAGATAGGGAAAACTTTATTTGTACATCATTATTTGTAGTAAACATACAAAGGTACTTAAAACTATAACGTGCAAAGGGCGGCCTTATCGCTTGACGCGATCTCTTCCAGGCAACCTTAGGATGGTCATAATAGAAGGAATATTTGTGAAAGTTTTATTGCACGGATTTATTTTTATATGTATTTTTATTAAATTTGCTGTAGGCTTGTCAAGATCATGTCTATAAACATGTAAACTTATAAAAGTCTTAAAATCATCAATCAAACTATGGAATTAGTAAACTTAACACAGTAAATTTAAAATACATTATAGGGTGCATACGACTAAGCGACTTTTATCGAAATCATTATTTCTAGACATGGGCAACGTTTATATCCACCAGTAATATTTTTTCAACAAAAATAAAATCAGGGTTGCCTAACGAATTGCACGATCTCAATCAAAAGTGTATTTTTTGCCCTTAGAACATGCTGGCAATAGTGGCAATTAATGTGTGCAGCCGCCCTTTATTATGTGATATTAATTTTGTATATTCATATTTACGAGGATAAGGAAAATACTACTACACTGCAAAAACTTACAATTTATATTAAGAATTTTGGTTGGTTTGGAGGTTCTGAGAATCTTGGGCGAAGACTCTCATTAGGTAGGCCCCTCATAAAGGTAATTTTCTCCAATTAATTTATCAAATACTCTGGTGTATAATATACTGAATTTATTATGTATTAAAGTTTGTCTATGAAATCTTAATCATGATATATTATCATGATTAGGTTTAAATTCTGACTCAATTGAAAATAATATAAAATTTTAATATTACATCTTATTATCTCGTTCTCTCTGCACCACCTTACGGTTGACTGGTAGAGAATGCCTATGGCATTAAGCCCGCCATTGTACACTTATTATGTGCAAGAAGTTTTAAAATAAAAAAAAATAATAATAAATAAATAAAAATAAAATTATCACGACGAAAGTGAGTGAATAATCTAAAATTATAACTAGCATTTAACTACCTGTAATATTTTAAAGAAAACTATAGCTTTGCTATGCCTTTTTGTATTTTATATAATATCATACATATATATATATGACGCAGACACAAAAAGAGTTGAGAAATTTCGAGTCTAGCAGCATACGAATCCATGGCTGAATCGGTAAAGCACTTAGGGCGTTTACCCTACACTTGGGGTGCAGGATCGAATCCGGCTGGATTCTTAATTTTTCAACTTTAATATTAAATAAAATGTTAGTATCATAATTAACTCTCAGGGAATATTCACTGACTGCAAATATTCAGCAAAATATGTTACAGTAAGATAGTCGGCGCTTTTATTTCTTGGTTTAAAACAAATCTGTAAGCCAAATATAAATGAAAGCCTACAGATTTGATTACACGAAACCTGTATACCTGTTAATGTTACATAGCTCGTCAATATTGCCCACCTTATACCTGAGACTTTTTTACGTATATTAAACTGGCATAATTATATGTTACTAGATATTTATATTCTGCCATAGCAATAATTTTAGTTTAATTTAATAATTATTTGTGCGTGTCCTTGATCTTGCATGTTGGATTCACATCTAGTAGGTGTCAGTCAGGTGCATTGAATTTTAACAAAAAAAAAAAAAATTTGCACGCACTGGCTTTAATATATTGACATAGAGTGTTTAATATTTTAGTCAATGAAGCGACTTCCTATTAGAAAAAACTCAATTTTTAGTTTTGTTTCAAATCCGAATAATAAAGTCAAATAAGTGGGTTCAGCTTTCTTTACTGTAGAGCTAATGTTATTCATATCACATTAAGAAAAACACATCAGTTTTAGCGTGGCATACGCTCGTACTTGGTGTCAGCCTTGTCAAATGTTGCCAGAATTGCATATCCCATACAAGAAAAGAAGAGAAAAATAGATAGCATATAATTTTCCAAAAAATAACCGACTACAATTACAATAATTTTAGACTTATATGGTTTTTCATGGGTGCTAATATCAGAACTAGACCAAATTGAAATGAGCACGGGAAGCATCAGCTTTCAAATAAAAAAAATATCATGAAAATCGCTTCGCCCAGTCGAAATTTATGAGGTAACAAACTTAAAAAAAAAAAAAAATGCATGTTAATTGAGAACCTCCTCATTATTTGAAGTCGGTTAAAAGTTCTTACTTTGACATTTATATTTCGTGGTACCTTTCGATATTTTTTTTACCATAAAGCCGAAATTAGACAATCATGTACACTCCAGTGGGTTTTACGCATCGTCGCTTTTTGCGTTATTTCACGATTTCTTTCGTCATATTCCTGTAATTCTGTTCTTCAAGATAGATTGGAACAGTGAAGGATTACGGCTTTTTCGAAGAAACGCGTCTACGTATATAAGATTACAATTGTAATCTAATAAGATAAAGCTAAAAATATCTTAGGTATATTTTACTTCATTTCTTTTACATATTTTGTGATTAATGAAAAGTGTTCTTGGTATACCTATTTGCTTATCCATCAAAGTCGATATTGTAAAATGACATAACATAACATCACGCCTATATTACCCAGAAGGGTGTGGCAGAGGTGTACTACACCCACATTTCACCTGCTATGTTTTAGATCCCATGGGATATGGGGTAAGCCTATCGCCGTCCACGAGGCACATTCTAACTCCGTGCTGCTATAGAGTATTCCTGACGGAAAGTTCACACACAACACTTTGCCCGACCCGGTATTGAACCCGAGACCTCGCATACGCTAACCACTAGACCATCGAGGCAGTTTCTATATTGTAGTTTAATTTAATCATAAAATACTTGCTTATTATAATAGGCTTTTGTATATAATGTAACTAGGTCAAACAAAAGCTTTGTTTCAGGACTTTAACTGAAAGAGAAGTCAGGTCCAAGTTATTATGTATTTATTAGTTCCAAGCGGAGCGTTAACTTTTCAAGAATGGTAAAATTGATTCTAAGATTTGTACAACTACTGTAGGGGCATAACTTAATGTTTTTATTAAAGAAAACTTTAAGGTAAAAGGATTGGAAATTCATGTCCGTAAAGCATAATTCAGGTTCTTCTTTCGTTTCAATGGTACTACAAACCTATATTACTCCCGCCCAGTGCGTGGCCACACCAATTGCGCATTCTGTAGCGTCGTACAGATCGTGCAAAGAGCATCTGCAAGGGCAATTAGGGCAATTCAGCAGATGTGGCATCGTTTGTTGGGGAGCACCGCGGTAACATTGGATCTGATTAACTAAACACATAAGAAATACGTGTCTTTCTCTCTCTCCTTCAACGTTTGACCGGGACAAAAAGATCAAAAACCATATTTCAGTTTTTTTTTTTTTTTTTTTTTTATGGTGGATAGTCTCGCGTTTGACCACGATCTCACCTGATGGTAAGTGATGATGCGGTCTACGGTGGAGCACGCTTACCTATGAGATACCTATTGTCTCTTGCTTTGAAGAGATCCAAGTTGTACTCATGCGGAAACACAGACTCGGGCAAGGCGTTCCACTCTTTGGCAGTTCGCATAAGAAATGTAGAAGCAAAACGCTTAGTGCGTAATGGTAGAATATCTACCGTGAAGCGATGCCTGAGTGCCCTTTGTCTGGTAGTCCGATGGTGAAACGGGGACGGAGGGATAAGGTTGTGTAGTTCCTCGGCACACTCTCCGAAATGTATCCTATAAAAGACCGATAGGCTGGCAACCTATCGGTCTTTTGTGTGAATATTAGTTTACCACGTTGGTGAAATTGGGGCTCAGGTTTGACCCAACGATAAAGTCTCTAAAGGTCGTTCACAAGAAAGTTGTACCACATTCTCCTCGTCAGTTTCCGCCGTGATCATAATAATTAAGTAATGCAAAACTTAAACATTGATAAGTACAGTAGAATCCGGTTATAACAACGGCCAAAGGACCGATGATATTAAGTCGTACTAACCGAACGTCGTACAAAACGAACAGACATTTTTGTGTTTTTTTAATCACATATTACATTTAGGCTTAAAATCAAAATAAAACACAAAATATTTCTTTAGTTCACAAACGTATGTATGTACTATCAGCAAAGTTGATTCATGACCCAATTGTGAAATATATCGCTCGAAAGCAATTTTAGCCTTAAGTATTTTAAAATGTCTATAAATAAGTAGTATTTAGGTGGATCATTAATTTGCTTCGATTATTTGATAGTACATAACTATGAATATAAATAAATGTAATAATAATTTCTATAATCAACATTCACGATATCTTTTTTGTGTGAAATGTAGCTTTACTACTTTCTTTTCAACTTTCTTTCATGTGCATGAAAAGAGCCTCCCCGAGTGACGTACACAACGATTCCCTACGTCCGGCGCACCCTGGGCAACTCGCGAGTACTCCAAAGCGAATTGGCTAATCCTTACACCACGATGCCAAGTCAAAATAAAATTTGACTCAGCCATCGACACGACAAAGAAGAAGAAGAACTTTCTTTTAACCACCACTTACTATCTGTCTGTGTATTAAATTGAGTCCGAATTTCACGTATTTTCTGAGTAAATAAAACCGCTGGAGGCCTAACAGTATGAGAGATATTTCCATTTAACATTCAAAGAAAAACAAACGTCGTGTCAAGTCCCATTTACCGGTCCACGGCAGCCTTGCCAGAGCCTTTTTATACCTTTTCAATCACAAGGGAGTTCTTAAATAAAATCCTAATACATTTGGAGCTGTATTCTAGGAATTCTGTTCTGTAGATGTGAATAAATATAAATATATTTATGATGTAGGGTAAGAAAGACTAAAACCAACAATTCTATTTTGTACTAGATTCGGTCAGCGGCTCCGCCTCGAGGTATGTCGATAAAAAGCTTTTCTGGTAATTCAGGCTCTAAGCTATATGTATGTAAAATTTCATACTTTCCAACTCCAACTATATACTTCTGATTAAATTCGTTGCGGGTTCCAAGACAATTTTAACTCTCCCTGGGATTGCCCGTGTGTCATGCACGATGCCTTTCAGTTGGTTACCGCTGTAGATCCTGGCGTCACAGGAGTCACAGTGGTGGGCGTGTGGGTGGGATTATATCCCGTCAAAAAAAAAAAAAATGTGTGTAAAATTTCATAGAAATCGATCCGGTAGTTCTTGCGTGAATGAGTAACTAACATCCATACGTCCATATTAACAAACTTTCGCATTTATAATGTTAGTAAGGATTTTTATGTGCTTTACGTTCATTCCTTTGAAATCAAACATTAAAAAAATAACAATTACATAACATAAGATTAAGAAGAGTGTGGCAGAGGTGTACAACACCCACACTTCACCTGATATGTTTAAGTCCCATGGGACAGGGGGTGAGCCTATCGCCATCCACCAGGTACAATGCCAACTCCTTGCGGCTATTATGAATTTCCTGAAGTAAGTTCACAAATAACAATTTGCCCGACCCGGGCATCGAATTCAAGATCTCGCGGTGAGAGGCGCATACACTTACCACTAGTACTCGAGGCAGTTCAATAACTTACTTAAAAAAAAACAGTTATTTTATAGCTGATGATAACTAGTTTCTTTAAAGTTGCTGCCTCTATGGACAATACTGAAAGGCATTCTTGTCCCATCGAAGTTTTGAAACTTCGACGGGACAAGAACACATACAACTATTATAAGGTAATTGTTTACTTTCTTACTTACGCACTTTGGGAGCCCTCGTATGCCGAGGGCCCCGTATAATTGATACAGCAGATACGGCGGTAGCTACGATTCTTCTTCTTCTTCTTCTTCGTCGTGTCGATGGCTGAGTCAAATTTTATTGGTCCAATAAGTGGCCACTGTTATGGCGCTCTCGTCGGCGTTCATGAGCGCCTCTCTTGTGCAGGTAGGGCATTTTGGACAGTCAGTAAGGTGGTCAAGGTTTTGACTTGCCATCGTGGTGAAAGGATTAGCCAATTCGCTTTTGGGAACTCGCGAATTGCCCAGGGTGCGCCGGACGTAGGGAATTGTTGTGTACGTCACTCTGGGAGGCTCCTTTCGTGCAACCCAGCTACGATTAAGCTACGATTAATCATTTGGTATTATGGTTCTATATAAAGATTAGTTTTTATACGTAAATGTGTAACACATTAGCTCTTAAAACTACCGAGCGTATTTTTGTATTAGTACTATTTTGTGACTACTTTAAAATCAAGTGGTCTACAATGTTTACTACCCTCATATACTTAAAAGAGATCGATGACGCCCGCATGGCGGAGTGGGTAGTGTAACTGCCTGCGACGCCGAGGTCGCGGGTTCGATTCCCGCTTAAGTCAAATCTTTGTGTGCATGAACATGGAGGTATGTCTTAGTCTGGGTGTTTCTATGTATAATAAGTATGTATTTACAAAAGAAAAGTATATATGTATTAGTATCAGTTATTCTAGTACCCATAGTAAAAGCTCTGCTTAGTTTGGGACTAGATGGCGTTGTGTGTAAGTTGTGAGATATTTATTTTAGAAACGGCACTTTTGTTAGTTCTTTTTTCAATTCTGCCTTAATATGTTTTGTTATCCAAACAAATGTACCCGCTCAGTATTAAAAAGGATTCAGCTACCCTTGCAATAAAACAATATTTACGGCTGTTCCAACTCATTAATTTTGCACATACACACATTTATGTTTGTATTCAGGGTACCCATAGGATGGCAGGGGCGGCCCATAACTTTGAAACATAAACAAATGGCAAGGACCCGTGTTTGGTTAAATTACAGTATAATGAATACATACGGCTACGGCTTGTATAAAGTTAATATTTACTTACGTTATAAAAGCTTTACATTATGTTTAAATGAAACGGTTAAAACAGCAATTTTTTTTTTTTTTTATATCACTATATTATTAAATACGTGAAAACTAAATATATACCTAACTATACATCAAATAAAAAATAATACAAACTTACTAAATAAAATAAATCTAATAAAAAGTTCAGGTGTCAAAAAATACGTCCGCATCAAAGTCGACCGCGGGTAACGTGCCCAGAAGGCTGGCGGCATTGCCACGTTGTATGGCAATGCTGATCCTTTGTTCAAAGTAGAAACCAGCATTCTGGTGACGTGAAGAGTCAACTAGTTTTTTACTTAATTCATTTAAAAGAGAACGGGCGCGAGGATCCCATGGACAGTTAATTGATTTGTTTCTTTACGATTGCAGGTAATATAAGAGGTTTTACACAATAGAGACTCTTTCCATGTTCAGTTGTATGGTGTGCAAACAAACCGGTTCTAAAAATGGTATAGGTGGCGTTGTGCATTTATGACAAACCCATACGTACCACGGGAAAAGAGCAGTAACCTTTTCCGCTGGTAAATCCGTGAGGACCAACTGGTAATAGATATTTCGTAAAAATATGTCTAAAGAAAACAAATACATTATAAAACGTGTTTGTGCCTAATGTAAAAATACCAACTGACGTAATTAAATCAAATAACGTATTGTTATCTTTCCATTTACTGTATACATAAATGACACAATTATCATTGGAAATGGAGGCATATCTGCCAACGCTGTTCGATATCTTCCTATGTTACAATAATTGTGAGAGACGGCTGAAGGTAATATCTATTTAAATGTACCAATAAAAACTTGAGAGGTGTCAAGGGACAACCGGATGGAACGAAGTTATTACCTAATCTATTATTATTTATTATGTACAAAAAACCTGTATACACTCAACAAAAATATTCGTCGTGACACCAATGTTCAATGCGAAATAGAAAGACGAAACGAAAATAACTGCCTTGCTTTCTATGAGAGAGAGAAACAGACAGAGAAACACGCGCACGCCGCACGGCTTACAACTATAGCAAAACGTGTCGTTACAACTTTTGGTCTTAATTTTTTTGCAACGCACGATTAGGAACTTTGTTCCAAAACTATTTGTATACCTGAAGCACTGTTTGACCAATTATTACAATAGATTTTCACTTAACATTGCTTCTTATCGACTTGATTTTTTCAATATGTAACGATTCGTCTGCATGCTTGTTCACCAATATGATAGGGTTTTCTATAAGGAAAAAGTTTGATAAGCTTTAAATAGTGGTTGTTAACTCAAGTTCAATCACAGAGCAAGCAGGCAGGCGGTATATATTATAATATATTGTCTATTCCTCATATTAATTGGTCAGAAGCCGTGTGTTTTTGACACCCACGGGTGGATCCGTATTTCGCCCACCCTCTTGCAGTAAAAACGCAGCCGAGATACTTTTTCTGACTCAAGTTATTTTTACTTTCTTTGAGAGACCTGTGAGACAGACAGTATTCAAGGGCGTTAAGTGTAGGTAGAATAAAATCCCACTATATAAAATACAGACTTCGGAGTAATACTTCTTTTAATGGTGTCGCTAAATATAAAATTGAAATGTAGGTTAGTCCCACGTAATAGCCATCGATGGGTAGGACGTAGGACGACCTTTGTCTTCATTGATCATGTACAATTAGTTATCCAAACGGAAACAACAATGCCAGTGACGTCATTATACATATTCCGAGAACTTGCGTCCTAAGTTAAGAAGGAACAATTACTTGGCTGTTTTCCATACAAAAGTAATATGGTTTTAACTTTAGTATTATTACGTTTTTATCTATCATTATAGACAAATCATATCTAAAACACTTTAATGCATGTTTTATAGCGACCAGTTTTCAAAATTATTAGTTTAATGATTAAAACAATTCATCAAAATGGTTGTTGTTCTAGATATGATTTGTCCATAAAAATAGATAAAATCTGATTGAAGTTAGACTCATATTTCGTTAGTATGAAAACACGGCGCTTAAAAGGTTATTTTTTCATATCACCATTTTACTTTTCACCTACTGCCAAAATGTAAACTTTCCAAGACCGTTATTTTCCATACAATTACAAGCACAGATAACTAAACATTTTAATCTTGTGATTTAGTAAGCTATGATCAATTCAACTTTATAAATGTCATCGACGGAATCATGTTAAAAGCCGACAACTTACAAGCTACAGTCAACAGTCAATTATTTGACCATCTAGTACTAGATAATAATTATTCATAATTATGAATTACCATTACTAGTCATGGTACTATATATCGGTATATGGTTTTCGCCATTAATCAATGATATGAGATTAATATTATTTTTATTCCTATTATTTTATTTAGACAATTATATAGTCATCACACACAATCGACAAATACGACACACAATTTCCTTCAGCTTACTTTCTAGAATAAAATATTATTATTTTCCTTTGACCTAAAAGTGTTTCATGAGAAATATATTATCGTTAGCCCCAGAAAATTGCTCAAGATAATCATTTTAAAAGGCATATGTTTTCAACGCGACGCGTGTACCTTCCCTCACCTACCCACTTACGCCTCTATTTAAACATGATTAAATATAGATTATGTTAATAAGTGATTGTCATTCAATCGGATACACATTTATATTGAATCGTAGGAGTACATACTGATGGGTATGACGTCATTAGAATTCGTCTCGGTAAACAATTATCTTGAAGGTTAATAAAAGGAGATAAAAATAGATATTTCGTGAGATATATATATTACCTTTATTATATATGTACAATGAAAAAGAAAACAAAGGCTACGTGGACGTAGCCTTTGTCTTTTTACGACATATTGTTTTCGTCTTCTGAGCGCCATGTTTTCATACTAACGTATTATGAGTTTAATTTGAATATTATTTAGTTTTAATCAAAACTATTTTTATAGATAAAACCAAAATTGTTTAATCATTAAGTGAGTTACATACAAAATTAAAAATGAAAATAATAAATTTAAAAAATAGGCGCCAATAAACATAAATTTTAGTGTTTTCGATATGATTAAAATAATATATTATATAATATAATATATTATAATATTATATTATAATAATTTGTCTTTAAAATAGATCAAAACTGAATTATATTAAAGTTAATCCCATATTTATTTGGTGTGAAAAATGGCCAAGCAATTGTTATCTCTTAATTTCCACCGGTTAAAAATATCATACAATTGTGTTTTTCTATATATTCCATATTTTGCATATTGTCTTACTTACGAAGGCTTCTATTGTCATTAGATTTAGTCCAGTACAAAACACAATTGAACCTATAACAGATATTTTCCAGTACCTGCAAGCAGCACTGTTACAATACCACTCCGATATAAAAGGCTTTGTCCAGGAATTGCCTTTGAAGTTATAATGAAATGACGCTCCGTAAAGCAATTGATGTGAATGGAATGCAACGAGATGAATACCTGTAGTGGCTGAATGAACTCTATGTTATTTAAATAACCCATTATTCAAACTTAATGTTATATATATGAAAATATCTATTAAATAAACACAAGGCTTTCTATGGCATTACTGGCAATATCTTGTCACAGTGTTAATTATCAAACTACTCCAAAACAGTTTGACCGATTTTTGTTTTGTTTTGATAGCTCTGATGTCTTTTTTTTATCAAATACCATACGGACGATGCCGTGGCCTGCAATAAGTATTTATATCATACAAATTAGTATGCCTTTTTCCTAATAATATATTGTATATCACTATACACTAACTAAAATATACAACATTATTATTACACACACTATTACTCATCATTATAAAAACCAACAAGAAATTACTCTATCAAAGAATATTAATTAAGTTCTTATATGACCTTAAAGCTCTTTCCCGTTCCCTCCACTTTGCCCTGAATAACCAGTCGCTCTATGGAGTCGTTGTCTCGCTTAGAGACATGGCCAAAGTACTGCAGTATACGTGCGTGACTTCACTACGGCTGATAGGCGCTGCATGATACCGAGCTCCTGGAGGATGGACCACATCTCCAGAGCATCTATCTTCCCCTTTTCCAACTCACGCACCGCCCATGTCTCTGCCGCGTAAAGGAAGATGGGACACGGAATACGGATTACAGGTTCGCATAAGGAATGTTGAAGCGAAACGCTTGGTGTATGAAAAATTTAACATGAAGTAATGCTCCGGCATTACTTCATGCCTTTTGTCTGTGTTGAACAGTACTCGGCATACTCTCCTTTCTTGTTAATGTAAAAATATAGCAATTAAGTGTAAACTATTGTTTTTAAAGTTGCTAGTTTGTAAAATAAATGTAGTTTTATTTTTGTACCCCGTATGTAACAAAAAGATAGGAGAGAGGTCTTTTATAGGTCTTCCATTCTATTTTTCACTGGTGTCTAGATGATTTCAATAAATAAATGGATGTTATGGGTTTTGAAGATGCGTCGATGCATTTGATGACAACTATGTTATGCCCCATAAACACGTAATGGCCATTGATTACAATTGTGCATTGTTATTTGGCAGAAGTTTAAATATGAAACGATTTTTATTTTGAGCACTCACATAAATCCTTTATTACTAGTAACGTATTCAGGGTTCTACAGTAATTTTCTTATAACAAAAGCATTAATTTACTAAGCAAAAGCCTCCATCGTGGTCTTCTTCTTCTTCTTCTTCTTCTTGGTCGTGTCGATGGCTGAGTCAAATTTCATTTTGACTTGCCATCGTGGTGAAAAGATTAGTCAATTCGCTTTGGAGAACTCACGAATTGCCCAGGGTGCGCCGGACGTAGGGAATCGTTGTGTACGTCACTCGGGGAGGCTCCTTTCATGCACCCCTTCCATCGTGGTTAAACCAATGAATTCAACACGAGTTTATCGATTCTATGTTAGAATTGAACTCACTATACATTTCCGGGATAAGCTGGTCTAGCATGGCACGTGAAACCCAATATGGCGAACATCTAAATTGGCAATTTATAGAGTAGAGTAGAGTATTCTTTATTGTATACATCGAAATCTGAAAGCACTTCATTATAATTAGCGATGGTGGTCGCAAACCTACATTAGCGCTTCATTTAGGTACAGCGAAAAGAGGTTTATCTCTTGCAGTGCGTCTATGGGAGGTCCTAGGGACAAGGTAACAAATCTGGTTGCATAATTCGGAATAATCGTATGCATTGTTACATAGGTCGTACAAGAGCATGGTGTCTAGATACATTCGACGGCTTTTTAGGCTTAGCAAATTATATTTCTCAAGCAGATAGTCATAGCTCAAAGAGGCGCGGAAGCAACGATAATGAAGTGCTTTAAGAAATTTTCTTCGAACTTTCTCTATCGAATATTTGTCATAATGAGGACTCCAGACCGTACTTTATAAATAAATAAATAAATAACAAATACCAAATATATACAGTTTGACAATGAATACAACGTAAATTATTTTAAATGCACAATGGGTGGCCTTATCGCTTAAAAGCTTACAGACAAGCTTTGGATGGATAAAAATATGATTTGTGTTGCATGCAATATATAGGGCTGTTGGTGTATAAAAATAAAAATCTAAATAAGTCTTATAGCTAATATTTACACATATCTTACAATAGTTATATGCACTATAAACAACATATAAATATGATAACATATACACAAATACTAAATAAATATATAATTACATATATATAATCACTATATTTGCAATGGCAATTTATAGCTTTATGTGTAGCCATGTATGTTATACGATAAATCAAAGCGGGACTAAAGCCTTTGTATGAATTATCCCTTTACATGATTAATTCTAGTGAACTCAGTCCACAAATCGTATTACTTTGACCATGTTCATCTGCTTATACTACATGAAGGTTTATGTTACTAGTTGATAATTATAGGTTTGGCCAACTAGTCCATATTTATCTAACCGCCAAAAACGCGTTCCAGAGTAAAAAAAACCCCCAAGTTAATCGTTAACTCGGCGTTTATTTTGTAACTCTGGAACGCGCAAGTGTTTTGGAAAATGGTCGGAACGTTTCACTTGTGGTCGGCGTAGCACCGTAGCATCGTAGATAGCCTACGCCGTAGCAAACAAATATATATGGTAGCAAGAGTAGCAACTTCAAAGGTAAGGATAAGCTTTTATAAGTGGAGTTTTTTGAAATAGTAATTTCAACTAATTTTTATCCAATCGATAACTCATTTCAGAAATGTGTACTTCTTGAAACAAAATATAGACTGTATATAAAGTCCTTTTGTCCTTATATGTGCTTTCATTTAATAAAACGTGTTAACCACGATATTGACATCAAATATCCACAAAATGATATTACCGATATTGGTAATATCGTTACTAACACGACGAATTTTGTCGCAATAAACGAAAAATGCCGTAAATAATATTATCTGTGCTTGCTTTTATCACAAGAAATTGCGTTATATTTTGTTTTTAATAACGTTATATGCCAGTCATACTTACATAGTCGTCAGTTCATAATATTTAAATGAAAATTGATTAGTACAGATTTGCATAATTGATTCCATAAGATTGATTTATTCATAACATACATTTTTTATTAGAATTTTTTGAGGAAAATGCAACTTATGTTTTTTGTTTTCAATCAGAATTTAAATAATAAAAATATTTTTTTTTGTAAGATATGTGTGCTTATAATGAGATTTTATAAGTTTGCCACATAATTAACCATTTTTATAAACGCAATATTTTCTACAAAATATTAAAGCGTGACGTCACGCCAATGCAGCTATTTGTTTAGAGGGTTTTGTCGAGTCTATTATTAATGTGAATGCAAATTCAAATTCAAATCATTTATTTTCATAGGCCCCAGGAGGCACTTGAACACGTCAAAATATTACAAACAAATGATATAAAAATAATTTATAAGTAATACTAAATTATACTAATTACAATGATTTGAATAACCGAGACTTAGATTAATTTTAATCCAACTGTTTAGAATCAGATTAAAATCAAACCAAGTACCAGCTCCGATGGGTTTTGCATTATGAGAAGAGCTGGTGAGAAACTCATGTGCACCATCTTTTCAAATGAAATGAATAAAATGTAACAATTATTATACATATTGAAAGTTACATAAAAATAACAGTTCATTTCCAAATACTATAATCATTTATGTAGTCTAAAATACTGTAATAAGCTTTTTGAGATAATCTGATTTTAATATATTTCTTAAATTGAAAAAGTATTATCTCGAGTAGCTTATGTGATATGTGTATGTATGTCAAGAGGTGTTTCAATTACATGAGAAAATAAAAAATAGTCTTCATGCCTAGTGTTGAAATCACTCCAGTAGATTTAAAATTAAATTGCAACACACCAACAAAAATCAAATCCTTCCCCTATGTTTTTTGTTGTTTTTAAACAATTAGATACTTTATAAAGATTACAATCTAGTCTAGATATAAAATAAGAGACTAATGAGTTATTTAATTTTGACCTAAGCTACTAAATTAATTTATGCTGGACACATGTCCATTAACACCTATCTTACTGTCTCTATTATCGAAACTGACACTTTGTTCTTGTGTTCTTTTAAAGGAGCACTAAACCACTTGAAGTACTCACTTCACTGAACTAGCTCAAAAGGTTTTGTCCTTTTAAGTCTTCTAACTATATCTGTGGTGTCAGGGAGCTGGAAAAAGTAACATTCTTCTCCTAATGAATTTTATTATTCAGATGGAACTCCAATAATATATTTACAGCATCAAAAACCTTTCTTAGAATTTTCAATTTCATTAATACTGATTATACTTGACCCTTTTAAAATGTACCCACAGGAATTAAGGACGGCAACAAAACCAATAAAGGGCAAATTTAATTTGAACAAATCCCGATAAAGGTCTTCAACCGTAAAAGCCAATATAACATTTCCTTTAAACCCTTCTGGCAGAAGCTACCAAATGCGACTAGTTATTAGGGGGAAACATTGCTCGGCTGTTTTCCATACAAAAGTAATGTGGATTAACTTTAATATTATTAAGTTTTCATCAATGCATGTTGGCGCCTATTTTTCCAAAATTATTATTAAAAAAAACATATTTAATGTAGCTCAATTGATGATTTAAACTAAGTATAAACTAAATTTTATTATGTGTTTAATCATGAACGTTCTCATAACAATAAATAGATTACTTTCAGAACGATTCTTCGATTTATATGTAAATAAGAAGAACTTTCTTTTAATAAAACTGTGATTATTCAATACTTCGTACTTTTCTATCTCCGCAGCTGGCTACCGACCAAGTTAGGATTAACAAAGTTTTGGCGTGGCCAAGCCGCATCTAAAGTGGTCAATTTGCAACTAACTCGGAACGCCGCGTTTCCACTACAACAAATCGGTGACATACTGTTTATACTTATAATATCTGCCATCCGGTTTAATAACATTTTAGGATATTTTATTGGCAAACCTGGGATATTACTCTCACGTAGTTCCAAAGACATGCATCTATACCAATCAAACTAATACATTTACATTGATATGGAAGACTTCACTCTTCGCTTTCAACTAATGTCATCACTGATCCATATAAAAAGGAACATATCGTCCTTGAACTGGCAACTAGTCCTATCTCGATTTTATCTTATATGGTGCTAAAGCTAGCTACAGAGTGCAAGTTTTGGGATTTTCAAAGTTTTCGCTTCTTAAGTAGTGAATTGACAACTAACTCGCTACGCCTCGTTCACACTACAACGATTAGTTATACTGTTCGTATCTTTAGTCTTTTAGTTCAATGATAAGTTTTAATCCAGTTTCTGGCTCAAAGGTTTATAATATGAGACGATTTGCAAGCTACAGTTGACTATTTCAAATAAAATTTATGCCATATTATTCATTATCTATTATAAATAAATAATAAATAAATATTTCACAACTCACACACAACGCCATCTAGTCCCAAACTAAGCAGAGCTTGTACTATGGGTACTAGAATAACTGATACTAATACATAATATATACTTTTCTTTTGTAAATACATACTTATTATACATAGAAACACCCAGACTAAGACAAACCCCCATGTTGGTGTGATAGTACCTAGTTTTTATCAATTCGCCAATAGCACTGAAACCGCGTTAATCACGATTGGTTGTGATTAGGTTTGTCGTGGTTTGAACGTTTACAGACGTAATCGTGGCTGTTCTCTGTGATTGTAGCATCCATGGAATGACCGCAGTGTACGTGATGATCGATTAATGCTACAAATTATGGAGCAAACACGTATAAACGGATCACTGATGTATCCATGATCCATTTTAGACTGAAATGTCATTATAATAGACAATAAGAGATTATTTTTTACAAAAATATTTAATTTTTCCAATAAAAAATTAGACTATACATAATATATAGGTATGTGTGCCAAATTTTATAAAAATCCATCCAGTATTTATTGCCTAAAACATTATCTAACATATTTATATTAACATGGAGGTTAATCTTAGTTTGGATGTTTCTCTAAATAATAAGTATGTATTTACAAAAGACAAGATAATATGTTTTAGTATCGGTTATTCTAATAACCATAGTACAAGCACTGCTTAGTTTGGGACTAGATGGCGTTGTAGATTAGTTGTGTGATATTTATTATAAATTAATAGTTTGTGAGCATGTGTAAATGTTTGTTATCTACTGTTTCACGAAAAACGACCGAGTAGAATTTTATGAAATTTTGCACGTGTAGGTTGCGTACCACGCAGGCTAGTTATGGAAAAGACAGAGACATCTACTAAATTATAACAGCACAATGATGAATGATTCAATTCCCCAATCACAACATTGAAACCGCATCGAACACATTTAGAGCTTCCAATGTTCATGGAAATAGATAATTATTGCGTGATTACATCCGCTGATTGACCACAGTGCACGTGCCAATTGATAAATGCCTCGAATTATGCAGGAAACACGTACAAATGAATGAATGAATTATGAATTAATTAATTCAAATCTTTGTGTGCATGAACATGGGGCTTTGTCTTAGTCTGGGTGTTTCTATGTATTATAAGTATGTATTTCCAAAATAAAAGTATAATATGAATTAGTATCAGTTATTCTAGTACCCATAGTACAAGCTCTGCTTAGTTTGGGACTAGATGGTGTTGTGTTGTGAGATATTTATTTATATTTTTATTATTTATTTTTTATTTAGTGTTTTTGTGCTTGTTTTTACTTTATTTGGCGATTCATAAGTTGAGCCATAAGACCAGAGTCGCAGCTAGCTGCGACTCTGGTGAAAGTATTTGTGTGGTTCACACAGGCTCTTCGCAGGGCCCAACTTTTTTAAAATGATTTCTACCCCACTCCAAAATGTTTCTAATTTTAAAAATATAAAAAAACAAAATATCCTCAAATCATCAAAGTACATATTAAAACTAAAGACAATTCATCGGTTATGTTTAGGTCCCATGGGATAGGGAGTGAGCCTATCGCCACCTACCGAGCACAACGGCAACTCCGTGCTGCTGAGAATTTCCTGACGGAAAGTTTACAAATAACACTTTGCCCGACCCGAGAATCAAACTCAAGACTTCGCGGTGAGACGCTCATACGCTAACCATTAGACTAACGAGGCAGTTAAATAGTTAAATATATAGTACATAATCCTTATAATCTTTTAAAACGTAAAGATTTAGCTGCTAATTACGTTGGCCGCCGCCAGAGGGTTGAAAGGAAACCAAATTAACTTAAAATTAGGCTTTAATTAAGAAATTACAATTAAACTTAAGGCCTACATCCTAAAATAGGTGACTAACGCTGGATGTTAGATACGAAAGTGCACCAATCCGGTAAAAATGGTTGTATGGCGCGACGTCCACCGCTCGTATTGCTGACGCTGCGCCACGGCTCATGTAGCTCCATCGGTATGCCTGACGCATACGTAACATGCTTACAGTCTGAATGATATTTATCATCGACGAACCACACAAGTGAAGCCGCGAGTGAAAACTAGTGCTTTTTACATATCAATGAGAATAATAAACTATACAATATGAAAATAATAAATACATTCGAGTACTCAAATCATAACAAAGCATCAAGCCAGGAATGGAATCTTATATTCAATTATATCTACTCGATGAGATCCAAAGGGTTGTGAACGATTCAATTTATTATTTATAACGTATATATTGTTATGTATATATATATATATATATATATGTATGGTATTCTTTGTTGTCTGGGTTATCAATAGGCTCTATTATTGTATGAATAAAAGGTAATGGGGAGATAGCGTCTTTAACTTTTTTTGTATTGTGGTGTTCAATCGAATCTTTGCTGAGGGTATCTCAGTTAATAATAATAGATGCCTTGTATACATATACATGTTCCACTGATGCCACTGCAGGGCCTAGACCTTTTCTTATGAAGAGAAGGGTTAGGTCAGTTAGTCTACCACGCGGGCCAAGTGAGGATTGGTACACTTCACACAGCCTCGAGTACTTTTTAGACACTCGTAGGTATGCAGGTTTCCTAACGATCGCGATGTTTTCCTTTGCAGTTACCTAGCGATAATTTTTATTTTACATACACACATATTATTTTATCTCGCGCCTGCACTACACCACCGAGGTAGAGGATATCGCGAGATATGTCAGCCAGAAGCTGAATCATGTGCTAAGAGTGCAGCTGTTGGAGGCGCGCCGCAACGTGAAATTTAAGGCGTTCGTGGTGCGAGTGCCGACTTGTTTACTGAAACAGGTGCTTGATGAAAGTTTTTGGCCGCAGGGTGTTGTTTTTCGTCGCTTCCGCGGAACTATACCCCAGGAACGCTCTAATGACTTAGTGCAAAGGAAGTGATAATATAATTATGTATTTTTAGGTTAAGGTATATATCTATGGGCCTATGCAGCCTGAAATAAATGATTTATTATTATTATTATATTATTATATATTCGAAAAGACGAATCCTACCGATTTATTGAAAGAGGTGTACGCCACACACCTTGGGTTTAAACCCGAGACCTTCGACTTAGCAGTCCTACGGTCTCCCACTCGGCTATGGAGGCTCAAATGATTATAAATCGTGAATTTCTAAGATTAAAAATGAAGGACGATAAATTTCAGTACGTCCCTTTTCTCACTAGTCAGCACCATATCAGCATAGTTGGTTTTTTCCGGTATATTTTCAATGAAACTACATATTTTATCATACCGATATCGCGTAGCTCTGAGGGACAGAGCTGAAAACCAGTGTCAGAGACGATTCAAGTCATGCATACAATATGCTGAGCTACTGTCCTATTTGTCATTATGGCAGGTATATTATTATTTGTATCACTGTCACTATTTCTGTCTCTGTTAATAATTTTATTGTAAATGTTTATATTATGTAAGTTATTTTTGTTAGGCGTAATACAAAAAAATATTTTTTGCTTTCTTTCCCTCAATCAATTGACGAATTTAAAGTTTTATGTATGTACCATATATTAGTGTATATTTACTATTAGGATTATAGAAACGCACCTACTTTTGTTTCTCTGCACCACCCTAGGTTGACTGTTAGAGAATACCACTAGGCATTAAGTCCACCTGTGTACTATTTTGTGTGCCAAAAGTTAACACAAATAAGTAAATAAATAAATAAACAAATAAATAAATTTGTGTAAACAACTTTACCACTGTAACAACTTTAACTTCGACAAGATTTTTTTCTTCTATCTGATATCTTAAACAAAGCTTCTAACTTTTGACCGCTAACTTATGAAGTTGTTGCAATCAATACCTACATAATAAATGGTACAATAACAAGCCGGATCCCAATGACTAGTGTGGGATCTATGACGTATTAGATGACGTCAGATTTGATTAGAAAGGCCAGTTATCTTACGCACGAGATACTTCGAATAAAACTGGTAATCAAATGCTTTCTGATAACTGCCTACGCATTTTATAGACTGGGCTATATAAAGTCTAGTGATGATGCAATAGGCATGATAACTTATTCATAGATAGTAAAATAGGGTACCTTGTCAAAATATAGTTAAACAAGAACCAAATGCAAGATTTTTTTGTTACGTATGAATCTAACTCATTTTATTATCATTCATTTACTGGTGTTAGAGCTCTTGTGAATGAGCTCGAGGCCGGCAGCACCACCGTCTCACCTTTAACCTGCCGCGAAATAGTAGTGCTTCCATTACTGTGTTCCGGTTTGGTGGTGAGATCAGGCCCTGAAATTACTGGCACACGAGGCATAACATCGTAGTCCTCAGCTGCAGCGACGCATCTATAATCTGCTTTTGTGGATTGTTGATGTCCATGGGCAGTACTCCACTTACTATCAGGTGGACTACACGTTCGTTCGCTGTGGGCGTAGTATAAAAAAAGAAAATATATTTTCGTGGGCAAGTCCATTTTTTATGTACGACATCTTAAAAAAAAATATTTAATCATTAAATTACCCACACAAATTATAGCAACTTTTGTAACAAACCGTTTTCATAAAAATAATATTTCGTATAGCTATCAAATAAAATACAAAATACATAAGCGTGAAATCACGCTTATGTAGCCGTTTGTTTGGGGCGTTTAGTTGAGTCTATTCAAATCAAATCAAATCATTTTTATTGCAGGAATCAAAGGCCCATATACATAAATACCTTAGATAGACTAACATACATAACATTAATTATTGTTTTGATGTTCTGCACGTTGAGTCGGTGACGCGCGGCGCGGTGTCATGTAGCGTTCCTCGGAAACGCCGGAACACGACACCTCCCGGCCAGAAGTCCACTTTTGTGTATGTTTCTAGCCGTTCCGTCGGGATTCACACCACAAATGAAGTAAAATTAACGTTGTGACGCGATTCCAGCTTAACAACTCTCAACGAATGTATTCCACAATATGTTCAGCCTTTGTGGAATACATAAATCGTGAGACATACAACTGAGTTGTTGGGATGGCAGGACGCAGTAGCATGTTCGGGCCGGTCGGTGCTGTACCGGCTCGTTTCGGCAAGTGGGCCTCTTCTTGCGTCTTTTTTCGACGACGGTGAAACCTTCCTTAATAATAAATAATAGACTTATCTAAACGCCTACTCTTAATATAGTATATAATTTAATTATGTTTCTAATATCGAGAGGTATTATGATTACCCACAAAAATAAAAAAAATATTCTTTATGCCTATAGTTTTCTTCTTTGCGTGTCAATGGCAAACACATGGAAATGATAATATTTAAATCTTATTTAACCAAAAATGTATTATTAGTACATTTTCGTTTTAGGGTTTAGTATTTGTCTGTTTTTCTGATGTATTTTGTAGCTGTTTCTACATTTTTTTTCCTTTTCTAATCATAAGGTATCTATCTATCTATAAAAGTATAATTAAATGATTTTATAATTAACTTATTTAAAGCGATTTTTAGTATTATTTATAAAATACATTTATGCTCTAATTAAGACATTTTTTTATAAAGAGTTCATGAAACATCAAATAAAATAGTGTTCAAAAATGCATTATTTTAATTTAAATTATTTTCAAGTGATTATAGCTGGATTTATTTTGTAATCTTGAAAAACGTATTTATTGACCTAATTAGAGATAGCTTTGACAAAAAGTTATTCAGGTGAGGTTTTGACATGTAATTTGAATAAGCAAAGTGAGAAATGAGAATATTTTTGCTCACATCATTCCTATTTCTGCAAAATTTCACAGAAAAAAGAGTGCATTATTCATAATTCTTAAATAAATATTACAAAAAAAATATTATTTACTGTACAATTTATTAGAAAATAATTCTTAATCCCAAAGTGGTCTTTCACTTACAGTAAACTGTCATAATGCCTTCCTACGCATTGAATATCACAGTGAAATCTTAATGGTGTGCCAAGACGAAGGTTCTAGCTAGATAAGCCTTTAATATCCCCTCGTAGCCAGCTACGATTAATGTAAGCTTTCGTAGAAACCGTAGGCACTGCTACGTGAGCTACGACGCTACAGGTAGATTTGATGTGATTTTAAGTGTAATGGCTAAACCACACCTTCACCACTCAATACAGTGATCATTGTTCGTGTTATAATGTCTTACATATACAACATACCTACTCAAGTGTCTAATATAGACTATAGTATGTACTTTCGGTAACACATCAAGCTTTATATTGCCAATATAAGGAAATTTAGTCTATACAATGTAAGCTTCGCATTTAATGCGAGACCAGCTCATACTGGAAGTGTCTAGCATGATGTGAAGCCGTGTGTACGTTACCTGAATACGTATATTGTAACAATATGTAGTTGGTATCAAAGTAAAATTGAAAAGTAAGCGAGGAAATTGCGATTTTCCGTGCAGCTGTTGAGGCTGAGCAGGATATACCTATACGAATAGTATTGGTATATCCTGCTCAGCTCTAACAGCTTCTCGTTCTTAGAGCTCATATTATTTACAATTTTACTGAAATGTTGTACAATACCCGTAGATAAAATACATTATTTGTATACAATTTGAGTAACATAAAAATTTTAACGTAAATAAACAAGAAAAATATCCAAATGTTTAATTTATTATATTTGTATTTGACTCAAAGAATAAGCATTGTCATAAAACGTGGCACTGCTTGCCAGCCTTCTGGGCACAATGTCGCCCTTTGACCTCGATGCGGAGGAGATTATTGATGCTGTATGGATATATTATATAAATATTTTTCTTAATTCAATCATGTATAGTTGTAAATTTTATAAAATATAATGGTATTCATTATGTAAATTTCTGGCAATCTAGCAATTTTGGTGTCAGATGTAAAAATAATATATATAATATCTACTTCATTACCACTTCTTTCAAAATTAGCCTCCAGTTTTCCACAGAATAACTACAAAGTACCATGTTTTACAAACGACATATTTCGTGACCTTTCAAAGAGAAATAAGCCAGGCTAGCGTGAACAAAGCCTGCCTAAGCAAACAGCCTTTGTGTTAAAGAACAGACTCAAAGTATATGTAGCCCTTTATTTTAGGACCCCAGAATTAAAGCACTGAGCATTATAATAAAAGGTTGTTAATTAAAATTCAACAAACTCTTTTTGTTTGTGTTACGACTTTGGGATAATTTTGTTTTGTTACAAAAGCAGTATTTGGTCTACACTACAATACAAATTAAACAAAAAAAAATTGTTTGGGAAAACAAAGGAATATGCTTTGTCGCATTCAACCTGAACATAATAAAGGGTAGAAGATTGATCAAAGAGTGCACAAAATTTTCATTTATATATTTATTTCAGCCAGAAGTTGAGCATTTAAACACACACACACTCACACGCACATACGCACACACGATGTTAACATGTAAACAATAAATAAAATATTAGACATAATAATATATAATTATGTACATAATTATAAAGCGAAGACACTGATCCCCGAAATACAGTTTACATGTAAACCTGATCCCCGAACTAGTGCCTAGTGCACTAGTTCGGGGATCAGGGAATTCAAAACCATTGTAATAAAGCTATGTCAATAAACATTATTATTATTATTATTGTCATACAACGTGGCAATGCTGCCAGCATTTTGCGAACGTTGCCCACTGGCAGCGGTCTTTTAGATTAGGTTTGTACATAGTTATTTACTTTAGCTTCTAGTCATTTGTTTTTAGGTTAGTAGAATTTTATTTTTTTTATTTTTATATCAATGAATGAATAAACATTATTACCATTTCCCGTAAATCTAAACTTCAATATCGGTAAAATATTTTGAGGTTTTTAGAAGAGAATGAATCTACGTTTATAAATCCACAAAAAGGTGACCTATATCAGGGCTATATATTAAACCAACACATGTGTTAATTAAGCAAGCATGAAAAGATAAAAGATACACTGCCGCGATTGTCTAGTGGTTAGCGTATGGGTCTCTCAGCGTGGGTCTCGAGTTTGATGCCCGGGTTGGGTAAAGCAATAGTAACATTTGTGGATATCAACAACGGTGAAATGTAGGTACCCTGCTGGGTAATATTGCCGTGATGTTATGTTACGTTTTATGAAAAAATAAATAATTGAATGCATATCGCGAAAAAGCGGCCTAAAACTCGTGTAACATGTCATTATATCCAAGGAAAGTAACTACGTCACGCTTGACGTAAAGTAGTGCGATTAGTTTGTTCTAACATCGTTAGCCTTCGAGCCAAGTCTCTGTTTGCCCAGCCGTGGACTTAACCTTGCGACGATACTCGCTTTACATCTCACGGTGACGACACGACACCGATAATTCCGGATACTGAAAAGAAAGATAAATTATGTTTTTTTTATAATATTAAAGTTGAAAAATAAGAATCCGGCAGGACTTAAACCTGGGTATACGCCCCAAGTGCTTTGCCAAATCAGCTATGGATTCGTATGCTGCTAGACTCGAAATTTCTCAACTCTTTTTGTGCCAGCGTCATAGGTATATATATATATATATAATTATATACCTTAGCTAGAATTTATTATCTACCAAAGCTAAAATTTGCTTTAAAATATTACAAGTGTAAATTATGCTATTGATAAATCTGGACACATACCACAAAGATTTTTCTTTAGCGTATGTGCCTCCCACCGCGAGGTCGGGCAAAGTGTTATTTGTGAACTTTTCGTAAGGTAATTCTCATTAGCAGCACGGAGTTGGAATTGTGCCCGGTGGATGGCGATAGGCTCACACCCTATCCCATGGAACCTAAACATAACGTTATGTAGGCGTAATGTTATGTTTTTTTATTTTTTTTACTGTCACCGTTTTTTAATTAAACCTTAGCTTGTAAGTACCCGGCCCGGGAAAATTGCCTATTAAATTTGAAACTCCAATTGTAGCAAAAGTATAAACGTCAATTTTCTTTATGACATCTTGACATCTTTTATTTCTGCTTAAACCCATATTTCAATGCCTCTCTCTCTCATTTTATTTTGGACCGCTACAAAGAAGTCGAAATCCGTAGCTAAGCGAAAACGTTAGTTTAAAACATTGGTTAAATTGGGGCTTAATGTAGTTTCTTAATAAAAACTGGTGCTATTTAAAGAGGAGCGTCCTCGCAAATAAGAAGCTTAGTAAATAACTTACAAACACAGTCAACTCCCCGTTTTCTGAATAGGATCATTTTCTTTGTGTTTTGCACGTGCCGTCCCTGCATTCAACAGGAGAAAGATAACTCATTCATTATTTATTTTGACATAAGAAAACATTTTAGTTATTACATAAGTAAGGCCTGGTGCCTTATACAAACCTACTTACGTAATTGTTGGAGAGAATGTAGTATTTTACGAAGCAAATTATAAGATATTTGAGTTTTGTAGAAGATAAAAGGTACGAAGGACAAAGCTATGTATACAGTACAGAGTGCAAAATTCTACGTCATAGTTAAGACTACGCATAACTAGTGTAGACAGTCTACACTATGACGTAGATGTTTCACCCTGTACCTAATTGCTATGAAGGAGTGATCTTGTATGAGAGATAGGCTTCCTTTTCTGCAGATCTAATCTTATACATTTTGTAGTCCTGCTGTTGCTTTAGGTATTAATATGCGTATTATTGTAAGGTGGACAGGACAGGACAGTTTGCATCAAATTGGATGGCATTTGGCGTTTTGGATGAATTTTTGATCGGACGTTTATGCGCATAGACGTGAGGCCCATTTGATTTTACGTTAATGCTTACAGTGATTATATTTTTAATTATTGTATTTCCAATTTTTTTGTTTTTGTGTAATAGATGTATTTCCTTTCCTATAGCCCTTCTTCTACGTCGTGTCGATGGCTGAGTCAAATTTTATTTTGCCATCGTAGCGAAAGGATTTGCCAATTCGCTTTTGAGAACTCGCGAATTGCCCAGGGTGCGCCGGACGTAGGGAATCGTTGTGTACGTCACTCGGGGAGGCTCAATAGCCCTTAAATGTGTGTTAAATCTGTAAGCGAATCCGATCGCAACAGCACACATTTATCTTAAATAATAAGGTCACAATATATTCCATCACTGTGTTTTCGGTTGAAACATTCAAACAGAAAGCAAATATTTTCAGACGATTCTCGTATTTCACAGACGCTTGGGAAACAAGTTCCTTTGATATAATAAAACAGCTTTATATTTCAATGTGAATTTAACATGTTGAGTATTTTTCGTGTCAAATATTTGAATATTAAAGTTAAATATATATACTGCCTCGATGGTATATGCGCCTCTTACCACGAGGTATCGGGTTCGATGCCGTCGGACATAGTGTTATTTGTAAACATTCCGTCAGGAAATTAACATTAGCAACACGGAGTTGGAATTGTGCCCGGTGGATGGCGATAGGCTCACCCCCTATCCCATGGGACCTAAACATAACAGGGGAAATGTGGGTATTGTACATCTCTGCCACACACTACAGAGTAATATAGTATGAAATAAAAGGAAATCTTTGTCTTGAAACCTTTCTGAATTTTTTAGTCAACCGTTCAACTTTCCGCCATTTATTATGCCCCACTTAATTTTTGCGACGTTAAACTTTTTTATTGTTGGTAGAACTTTTATTTTTGATGATTCCTTACGTTCAAAAGTATAATAAGATGGCTACTTTTGCTAAGGGTAGTTGTACCGTGAATGCAGTAAATGCTGCCTTAGAATTTTCTTTTCCTTTATAAGTATCATTTGAAAGAATATTCTTTGTACGCTGTCATTTGTAATTTTCTTTCTTGATCTTTATACTTGGTAATATATACAGGAGAGACGAGCACAGAGTTTTTTTTTTATATCATGAAATCTATATTATACTAGGTGCTAAGAAACAGTTGAAAAAGATATGGGACCGGCAGGATTTGAACCTGCGACCTTACTGCACACCGGGCAGCCGCTTTAGCCATCCAGCTACGGTCATCTCTTACCAGAACCCTAAATTTCTCAACTATATGATACGTCATTTCGTGTCGTCACGTTCATCCATTTGTTCCTATCTTAAGTAGGTGGTGGTAGTTTGACATAGTTTGTCCTTTGTTTTAATCCTTCTTACTCACCCTTATAGTCAAATTAGCAATATGTTTGTGTAATATACATTTAGCCATACCTATATTGCATTACGTCAGAAAGTGGTAAAACCAAGCTTATTACATCTCTGATTTCCATATGACTTATCAGATTTCAGTAATCTTTTTCAGCATGTCATTTCATGACGTGTTTTTCGCATTTGGTGTATTCCCGAAGGCGTGACGTCATAAAACTCATTTCCCTTTTTCACATATAGGTAATTGGTAGTTTGATATTCGTGCCGTATGAATACGAAAATGCTTAGATTTTCCATCCAGAATGTAGGTATTAATAATTAAGTGACCTAAGACGACAATATATCTGTTTTTTTCTTTAACCTAATAATAAAAACAAAGCAAAGCACTCAACAATTTTTACTCCGATATCCTTATTAGATTTCAATATTATTTCGTAAATAAATTATCAATCTTCCGTCAGAAAATTCTCAATAGCAGCTCGAAGTTGGAATTGTGCCCGGTGGATGACGATAGGCTCACCCCCTATCACATGGGACCTTAACGTAGCAGGTAAATTGTGGGTGTAATAGACCTCTGCAATACCCTTTATAGGCGTGATGTTATGTTATGTAACTTCTATGACGTGTTTTTCTATTAGGTATGACGTCATAACATTCATTTCCTTTTCAAATAGGCGGGGAAATTGGTTGTTTGAAGATTCTTTGTACAGATGGCTACACATTAACCTGTAAATTTCCAGTATAAGATGGACTCGCGGTGTATATTCAAGTATTCAAGTCTTTATTGCACTCCACAATGTTAAAATGATCTTATAAATAGGTACAGTGTCAATTGTGCAATGAGTGCACGGTTGGCGTAGCGGTTAAAGCGGTCGCCTCGCCGCTTTCAACTACGCTGGTGTTGTTCGTTAAAAAAAAAAAAAAAAAAAAAAAATGGATCCTGACGGGCACGGCAAAAGTAGCAGAGAGGAAGAAAGAGCTCTTTGTGTTTAATAACAAAAAAAGTTTACATTTTAAAATAGTATCTTAAAATTGTATATTATTTTAATTATTTCTTGGCTTTAAATACATAAATATCATACTTATTGAATATATATATGAATAAAAAATCATTTCAGTAATTTATATAGCTACTAATTGTTGAGGAAGAAAAATTAAAATATGGTGTATATAAATAAATAAATAAATAAAAATAAAAAGTATTTATTGTCGCCAAAATAATACATATTTTGTTCACAAAAGAAGCTTATTGCTAGTGACAAACGGTGATGTATTGCTCTAAAAATACTGGTACTGCCTCCCAAACTAAGCGTCTGCTTGTATTTTGGGTGACAGTGTACAGTCGTGAAAGTGAATCGATTTCGTTTGATCATGTTAAGGTGCGTTTGAGTGAACGGTTGTCGCAGCGTAAGTAATAGTAATTAATTCTTTAAGTAGACCATTTCGTGTGTGTGTGTGTATGTGTGTGTGGTGTGTGTGTTTGTGTGTGTGTGTGTGGGTGTGTGTGTGTTTGTATTATGTACTTGTTGGTTTTTGTTAGATTGTTGTGAGTTATATTAGTGCCTCTTTTGTTTGTGTATGCTAGGTTACTCGATGTATGTCAGCAATGCTTCAGTTTTGGTGTAATCCATATGTATATGTATTATTATGTTTAATATGCTTCCCGTGCAATGCGAGACCATCTTATACTGAAAATGTATAGCCTGATATGTGGCCGTGTGTACGTACGCGTTAGTGTACGTTGTATGTGAAATGAAAGAGGAAATTGCTTCCATCCTTTGGCTTAGAGCAGATGCAGCTAGCTAATTTGGTCGCAAAGTGGTGTAAGTGTGAATTTTCTGTGCTTGTTTTTGGCTCAGAGAAATAAGCCAACTGGAGGTGTTATTGTCAAGCTTCCCCCGCTGCCAAATCCTATGATTTGGCATTTTCCTTATTTTTTTTTGCAGTATTATTTTGCATAGATATTTGCATTAATTGCGTGTTCAAATTGGTTTTTTAGCCTGAAGTTTTGGAGAGCAATAGGCAATAAGTTCAAGTAAATAAAACTCATTAGAAGCGTGTGATTACATAAAACATTACCTCTTTATGTAATAAGGTTGCTTTAAAAAAAATGAAATAAATGATTATGCTTAGACATTGTCCTAGGTAACCTGCTGTCCTAGGTGATCGACGAGTAGAAAGCTTATTAAGTTTAAAAAAAAACTCTAATAGTTTTTATAATAACACATTATGGAAACACATTCATTTGTACTCGAGAACAAAGAAAATTTTACTTTCTCTTTTTATCCAATACTAATAATGCCTATACCTAAAATTCTACGATATAAATTTTTTTCTGCATTTAAGGATATTATCATATTTAATTCGAGAGAATAACAATAAAATAAAAAAAACATTTCCTATCTGATAAAGTGGCGTTCGCTTTTGTAAATTAAATTGAAAAGCCGATAACTGGAAAGCAAAAGCCTTCCATGAATTGGATTTTGTTTGTTTTTTATTGTATTGGTGGCAGTGTCAATTATTTGGTGTGTAGTTGTGCCACACAGTGGGAATTGGTTCACTTGTTGACAAAGCCGGGTCAGCGAGCAAAGCTATTGGAATTAAACAGGAATGGATTTGTTTAATTGCATTTTGAAAGATTTTTTATAGTTTTAGCGAATTAATAATGCTAGATTCTGTCCGTGGCTCCACACATGTAATACCTTCCTGTGGTCTTGAAATATCTTCATACCAATATGCATCAAGTCTGGGTTAACGGTTTGATGGTGAAGGCGTTACAGACTGAGTTATAAAATTCAATTGGATAAACATCTTGCCAAAGTGCTTTATTCATTTATTAAAATTAAATTATTTTTATTTTTGGCCAATCAACATGTTTATTTAGGTATTTTATCATTAGTCACTGTGACATTAGGCTTAACAGACAGACAAATGATATTAAATAACAATTTAAATTACCTCTGCATGATTGACGCCACTTTCCAAAATAATAGGTAGATACTACCAAAATGGCATGATTCCGTAATTTTATATTGAGAATCCCTTTAAGAGTTCTTTTGTCGTTAGTATCAGCAGATTGCGTTCAAAATCGATATTTAATGGCAGACTACAATCGTCAACCGTAATGAACTTATCTGAACACGATTTCAGTGAACTGTTGAAATCGATTGGTCTACTGTTTATCGTGTTATCAGTCACCTTGTGAAGTAAATGCACTGTGTCAACACCCGTTCAATTGCTTGCTATCAGTGTCAAATCAATGGCTGGTATTATCTGATATAACTAATATATAGAGTGATCCGTTGTCCTAGCGACGTTATACAACGCCTGACCATTGTCCTGCGTGAGCGACCAACACAACGTGATGCGACGCATACAAGACATGCGACGAACGCTGTCAAAACAAAAGTATTTGTATGAGTTTCTCTGTTTTTATCGCGCTCACGTTAGGTGAGCGGGTCACCTAGGACATCTCCTGAGCACCAAAGTGCCCTCATACACCCGTCAAGTAGGTTATATTATGTTTATATAGACATATACTTCAGCAATATATTTATTACTATTATTAATTCTTTAACTGATTTAATATATTTTTAAACGCTGATACAAAGGAAACTGCATTACAATAGAATCTTATAATTTATAAAATTAGATAGGTTATAGTTTATTGTTTTTTTTTATGTAATGTAATGAATATGTAAGTATCAGCTAGGCTTAATAATGATATATTTATAAATACGATTTAATAAATAAATAAATTAACAAAAAACATTTAATAGTATAAAACAGTGTCCCACCGGCATCGGGTGCAAGGACCAAGCTGCCGATGGTTAAGGCTCCAGAGAGAGGAACCTACTTATTATTATTTTCTACTCAAAGAATAGTACACAGACTAAAAACTAAACTAACTAATAAAACTAAACTAAATTATATATAGTATAATTTAGTATTCTTTATAATTCTTTTTTATATCATTGTTTGTAATGTTTTGACGTCTTCAAGCGCCTCCCTGGGGCCTATGAAAATAGATGATTGGCATTTGCATTTGAAACAAAGTTATAAATGAAAACCAAGTAACCCTTTAGCCCCTTTAAATAAACAAATAGCTTTTGAATATTGATAAAGTGTTAAATGACAAACAAATCAATCTGAAAACAATATAATATAATTGGTCATATTGCAGCACAGATGCGTATTTTATGGGTGGGGTAATGGGTAGAATTTGGCAATAAATTCGTGGAGTTTGGGTGATTGAACCGATCCATCGACTCTTGTAACCTTTGGAGACTTTCAAGAATTTATATTGATATTAAGTGAGAGTAATTTATGTATTTTACGTTATAATAGACTTAGTAAGAGACTAGCGGTTAGCTGGTTAATTGTCTCGATGGTCTAGTGGTTAGGGAATGCGCCTCTCACCAGTGGCGTAACTATACCATCGGGGGCCCGTGGCAAAAATATTGGGTGGGCCCAAATAAAAATCATTACGTTGAAGGCCCTTACTAATGATTCCCTTACTGGAATGCACAAATATTTCACCATATTTTTAGAAAGAAAAATTATCTTACGCGATTTACTGGAAATTCCAAGCTCGACTACCGTGAAAAAAATGCAACCAATGGATGCGTTTTATAATTATTATTTTTATACGAATGCGTTTAAATCTTGTTTTTTTTTTCTGATAAATTGTGTTCAGTTATTTTCGAGGAGATGCCACATCTTGGGCACGGGGGCCCCCTAGCTCCGGGGCCCGTGGCATTTTGCCACCCCTGCCACCCTATAGTTAAACTTTTAAAAAGTAAATATAAATATTACCCCATGCTCTTAATACCTTTTTACCAAAATAAATATACTCAATGAAATATTATTATGCTTATATTCACCTCAATAAAAAATGTAAAACATTCAAAAGTACAGCAGAAGTTTGTATTTAATCCGCCGTGAGATCAATTCGGTACACTAAACCCTACATTGTGCATTGTCGAGTACAGTTGGTGCAGTGTCGGTCTGCTAATCTCTGTATAGAACATATTGTTGCACAGTGGATGTAAATGCGTCGTATTATACACACCCGGGTCCAACCACGACTGGAAATACTGTCTAGTATTACTTTGGAATATGAAATTGGATGTTGCGTATGGTACTAATAGTAAGTATTCTGTGTAGAGGAACAGGGTGTGATGTACAGTGGGCCAACGAGTTAGCTATGCAGGGCAAAAACTTCTACGCCATAGTGAAAACTGACTGCAATAGATATGCATGTGTAAATTACATATTTAATAAGTTTATTATATACACTATTTATATATGTAACTCACTTATCCATAACTGGGGTAGTAAGTCTTTACTATGACATATAAGTTTTTGCCCTGCATAGCTAACTCGTTGGCCTACTGTACCTCCACCACAAAGGGAGGATCCTCCGACCAAGCTCGGTGGTATTGCCTGGCGGACAGCTGTCCAACGGTAGCGTATTGGAAATGGTATATATGTACACCACTCTCTGTGAACACTTCGTTATCGCGATTCAGCGCTCTTTGACATATGTGACGTGTGTGTCACTACTTGACGTTGTCAATGTCATACGCCATTTATTATGTGCGGATACCGCCACATCAGTTTACTTATTTTGTCTTGGGAAGCCAATATATAATTATGCTAGCTTCCACCTGCGGCTCTGCCCGCGTGACATCGATAAAACAAAATTTAATTATAATATCTAATCTATCTACCTAGTAGTTTTTTAGTGAAAGAGTAACAATCTAAACATCATCACGAACTTTCACGAATATTCCTCCTCCTTGCGTCGTTTATTCTCAATGCTAAAGGGTTGTGGCCTCTCTGAATAATTCACCCAAAGGTAGACTGGTAGAGAATGCCTATGGCATTAAGTCCGCCTTGTATACAAATTTTGTATATGAAGTTTAAATAAATAAAAAATAATTATTTTTTTCTCTAATTATTTTGCGCCATTTTGTCCTGTTTTCTGTCTGTTCTGACCAGTACATAGGGCTTCGGCTTCTGGGTATTTTTCCGGCCACATTTCCTGTTACTAGTAGTACTAGTTTTTCGAGATTGTCGCAACTCATTCTGGCGATATGGCTAAAAAACTCGAAACTGGAAATCGATACTATCGATATTAGTGCCTAGGATTATTACAGGATAGAATAATTAGCAAACATGTGAGTTTCTAAGCAAAATAATGTTTGCATAAACAGACACTTCAGTCCAGTTACCGCTTGTCACGAATGGTTGAAACCACACAAGCAATACGCTTGTCGATTCCAGACTAGTGTTGCTAATGATGATTTATCGACAGCCAAACTTTCAAAATACAATTGATGGCTTATCAATAGTATTTTAAATGAATACAATACAATACTATCGATAGTATCTATTAGAACTAGCGATCGTGAAGAATTAACTATCGATAGTATCGATATCTACTATAGATAGTATTGTTGTTTGTACACTATTAAGTGTCTAAAAAATCGATACTATCGATAGAAATTGAGTGAACGGTTAGCGTAGTGATTAGAACGGTCGCCTCGTCGCTTTTACTGCGCTGGTGTTGTGGGTTCGATCGCCACACGAGACATATGTTTGGGGAATCCGCAATGTGTGTGTGAAATGTATGTTTGTGAACACCTCTGCGACACAGGATTTATCCTAATACCCCGCACTATACAGTATACTATGTCGTTTTATTAAATAAAAAGAAACTCCATACATTCCATAGTATTGCCTCGTTTTGAGTGAATGGATTCGATACTATCGATCAAGCTTTATTGAAAAAATCAATAGTTTATTCTTTATTCTTCAATAGATATATCTATTTATGGAAAGTTTTTTCAAATAAAAATTACCGGTCAAATAAAAATGAAAAAAAAATTGGCAACTCTATTTCGGGTTACAGTTATGATTCACTTTGACAAACTTTGGAGTTCCAACGTTATGACACTCTGTTTACATATTGTAGCTGTTTTGAAGTTCGCCTGTCGTGAACATGTTTCAAACTAATTATATGAACGTTATATAATAATTTGACGATACTTGTTGAATAAGTAATAAGGTAAGTTTGGTGTTGGTTTATTTTTTTTATGTTTTCTCAGTGTTGAAGATGTTTTAAATACTATTTACTAATCAATATTATAATATCTGTTTAAATGTCTGTTTGCTACGCTTTACAGCTAAAATTGCACCTATCTTCATAAAAATAGCAATATAGATAGTTGAAAGACCGAAGAAGGACAAAGGTTATTTTTATTGGCTCATTACTTACTTATGTACTTATTTTCATTAAATTTGAATTTCGATTTAACCATCGACACGAAATAAGTGAAATTAGCTAACGACGCGGGCGAGAGCAATTTTAAGTTATAAACTTATTGGTTGAATGAGTAAACAGTCGCGAAAATTCCAGGTCGTCAGACTAAGTTAAGTTCGGTTTATGTCAAGTTAAGCAAGTTGGGAATCAAGTTAATTCTTCCTCTGTAAATATTTTTGGGTAAATATGTCTTTGATCGAGCCCGCAGACGACCTTGAGATGAGACGTCAGAAGTTTATTTTCTCGCGGATTTTAGCATTGAAAAGTTCAAGTGCCAATTAAAAATTGACACTTGAAGTTATATGTTAAACAAAGAAATACAATGTTTATCTTTATTTTTTGTATATTTTAGAATAACTAATATAACTTTATTGACAGAATATATATATATATTGGATCTTAAATAAAACTTTTCTTATAACTTAATTTAAGCTTAACAAGTCAAAACAATTAATATATCTAATAATTAATATCATTTGTTATTAATTAGTATATTTAATTAGAGCTTCCTGGTCTTTTTTGTGTTTATTTCCCTGCTTTACTGTTAGCTACTTCAAGTTTTTTTACGTTCCATATTTGTGGCTACGTCAATAAATTTTATATTTGCTATAATGTTTGCAATTTAACACGACTATACGTTTGGGAACCATTATATAATACAAGTTGCCACAGGACGGCCATATTGCCGTATTTCGAGCGTTATATTCGAATTTGAGGGTAGTTAGAACAGAACACGAAACTTAATAACTACCTCGTTTAATAATAAATCAAGTTGCAGCTATTTGAGTTTACTATTCAAACAATGTTAGTTAGTTTTGATCAATAGTTGGTAAACCCCTTTAGGCTATTACGAATTGATGATTGGTCGGTTTTGGCTTTCTATAGTTTAATTTCTAAGGTTTACGCACTTGGTTGCTGGGCGTCCGATTCTAGTTTCTTAGGTTTTGGTATATATATATATATATATATATATATATATATATACATATATATATAAATAAGAATACTTACGAGGTTCCTTTTTTTGGTAAAGTTTATTCGATGGCCAAAGGCGTACGGGCCCTCACTATATTACTAAATGAATGGTATTAGCTGGGGATGTGACACGCGATTACACTTTTGTTAGACGCGTTAATTGTTAGTTTTATTTTCATTCAGGTATTTAGCGATCGAGATCGGAGCTTAATAGCTTTTGAGGAATTCCATCATAGGCATAACCTTGGCTGCAAGGTTTAATGAGATGCTCACAACAATAGCTGAGTTATTAAAGCGCATTATGCCGTAAAATTACAATGTCTATCCGAGATAATGCTTGACCACGGCTCTTTCGCGAATATTTTATTTTAAGTGTGCTATTCTTGGATATGAAACCTTTATGGAGAGAGATCGCGTCTTTTTGTTTGGATCTGTGATTATGTGAAATCTAGACGGACCAAATAAAAAATATACATAAGTTGATCAGATAGAGTTGTAAATTGATGTAGTTTAATATACTATTATTAAACATTGAATAGACCAATATCATTAGGTGTAGATGTAAATAACGATAAAATATATATTTTCCAAGCTAGCCTTGAACCAGCGAGGTTTACTAGCCCTTATCCTCGACCTTGCCGAGCCTTAATTACATGTGAGCTACGTAATACATAATAGCATCCAATTAACTCGTTTGTGGCATAATGACGTTAATATACTCTCTCAAAGGTAGAGCAGGATTAGATGATTGAACATGTTATGTAATGAATCTCGTAAAAAGTCATTATTGTCGAAAGTGTGATGAATTTGATACTATATTACGTCATGAATGTGATATTTTATCACGTTTGGTGACTGCAATATGAAGCCCGCGATACTGATCGATATGTTACATCTTTCTTGTATTTCTAAATTAATTTAGGAAACAAATTCTGTAAGACAAATATTTCGATTTGTTTTTTAATTAGCGCTTAATTCATTTTTTAAAGTGAATTTAAAGTTAGTGAAAGCTAGCTATTGCAAAATTCTGACAATATTAGAGATTAGGCCTTTAAGATATATACTACATTTTATCGATTATTCATTCGATAGGAGTAAGTTAATAAAATATAACTAAAAAGGGTTATTAGAGCTGACAAAGATAATACAGTCAAACATGTAATATCGCTTACTCACAATGTACTTCATAAAATACTTCAAAAATAAGTTTTTAGTATCCAATAACTACTTGTATATCTATTTGTATATACGAGTATAGAGTGAGAGCCAGCGGGTGCCTGACTTACTACATTTATTAAAGTTGCCTGTGTGTCATGTGTGTGCCTCTAACATAGGTAAGAGCGACCACCAAATATGAAATTATGATCGTGGTGGGTTCGGGCAACATAAAAAAAGCGTAATATTTGGATATGACGTTTATGGTGATGTAGGAAATCACCCCCTACCCTTCACCCCTATTGGTAGACACTTAATATGATTCTCACCTTAAAAAAACATCCCAAATACTCTTACGAATTATGTAGTTTTAAAGTTCTCTATCCAGACAGCGAGCCTGATTTTCAAACCTTTGTACCAATCCGTGTATTTACAGAATAGATACAAACAAAAATCAAACTCTTCGCCTTTATTACTATTAGTATACAAGTCACACTGGCTGGGCTCGGGCCTCTTCTCATGACGAAAAGGGTTAGGCCATATTCACCACGCTGGCCAAGTGCGGATTGGTAGACTTCACACGACCTCGAGTACTTTTTAGGCACTCTCAGGCATGCAGGTTTCCTTACGATGTTTTCCTTCACCGTTAGCGAGCGATAATTTATATGAGAAATACACACATTTCTTCGAAAAGACGAATCTTAACGATTTATTTGAGAGAGGTGTGTGCCGTGGGTTCGAACCCGAGACCTTTGACTACGGTCTCCCACTCGGCTATCGCTATCAGTATACAAAGCATTCAATACGATTTGGTACATTCCCAAGCCATCCAGACAATAGTAGTTAATTTTGGAGAGCTGCCAAGATACTCCTCGCATTGAACTGTAACGTTTCAATTGAGGGAGACATTGAATGCCAATACTCTCTGTATTGAACTGGTCTTCAATTATTTCAATATCTATTTAGCAGCGTCCCTTTATCTTGCAATACAATGGTGCCGGCGGAATACTAAGAGAACGTAAATGCTCTTAAGGGTGTATTCACACAGGCGCCGAAGAAAGATGTTAGAATTATAAATGATATGGAAATATTTAAAATCTCCTTCTTGTATAAAGGGTCTTGTTTTTAGTGCATATTGAAGAATATATTTTAATAATAGTAACGTTTAGCTGTGTGTGTCAATTATTATTCCCTTATTTAGTTTTTTTTTTAGCCTTCTTCTTCTTCTTTCGTGTCAATGGCTTTATGTTATATGGTTTTTGCCCAAAAAGCAGCAACGTCCACTCCTTTTTCGTGGCTTGCATAAGGTCTTGACGCGTACACGTGGCAGGAGACATCGGGCATGATAGCAGGTTTTTTTTGGCCAAAAAAATAATATCTCAAATCGGTCCAGACGTCTTATAAAAAAAAATAATATCGATTTATTTTTGAAGTCGCTTAAAAATACGAAAGAAACTCTGTAAGTCTGTCTGTAACGCTTTCACGGCTAAACTACTAAACCGCTTTAACCACTTAGCTACGGTCGCAATTTTTTTTTTATACTACGCCCACAGCGAACGAACGTGTAGTCCACCTGATGGTAAGTGGAGTACAGCCCATGGACATCAACAATCCAATAAAGCAGATTATAGATGCGTCGCTGCAGCTGAGGACTACGGTGTTACGCCTCACGTGCCAGTAATTTCAGGGCCTGATCTCACCACCAAAACGGAACACAATAATGGAAGCACTACTATTTGGCGGCAGGTTAAAGGTGAGATGGTGGTGCTGCCGCCCTCGAGCTCATTCACAAGAGCTCTGCCACCAGTATGACAAAATTTAAATTTACAGGGCTATATAGGGTTGTCACCATCATTTTAAAAGAGCTTCCTAATTTACATATAAAATGTGTGTAATTATCTTTCACTTGCTACACGAACGAACGTACCTCTTTGAGAAAAGGGAATTATTCTCGGCAAGAAAAAACACTCCAACCTGATTTGCATATAAATGTGAGGTAGAAATTCAATTAACGTTGGTGCTGAGAAAATAAGGAAAAAGGCTTGTATATTTCCGGCCTACTTTCACCACTGAAATTATCGTTGTTGTAGTCCAATTTTATTTATTTGTAATATTTTTAAAGCAAATTTTAGCATTGCTATGCCTTTTTGTATTTTATATAATATTAAAGTTGAAAAATTAAGCAATACAAAAAGGCATAGCAAATCTAAAATTTGCTTTAAAAGTATTACAAGTATTTGATAAAAATCGTCATCTCTCGACAGTATTACAATAGTAAATTTATAGTCTAGCAGCATACGAATCCATAGCTGAATTGGCAAAGCACTTGGGGCGTATACCCAGGGGGTGCAGGTTCGAGTCCTGATGGATTCTTAATTTTTCGATTTTATTTATTTATTTATTCTCTAACAAGAGTTTTTTTTATTGATATAAATCTTTATTTATAAAAAAATATACATATTGGATCTAAAATTAAACCCGTATATTAACTGAATCTTAACTTAATAAGTGATTGTCAGAAGGCCTCATACCCAAAATGCTGACAGCATTACCGCGTTGTATTGAGATACCAAGTCGCTGGCCGAAATACAAGAGATATACACTAGTATTATGTTTGAAAATAACAAGAAAATTATAGTGATAATTATTACTTTGAACCCTGATAAACATTATACACATAATACAAAAGATATATAAAAACATTTTTGAGTATTCTCTTCATTAAAATGAGACCACATCATTCAAATAATTTGCAGCTTAAAAAGGAATTAATATTTAAAAAAAATTAACACTTTTGGTGATTGAGATACAATTTATAAACAAAACAATTGAAAGTATAAATTGAATAAATAAAATTGAATATTTCGAGGAATGAGCTGTTCCTGATACTTTCGTCTATTAATTTGTTGTTTATTTAGGCCAGGCCATTGGCTTAAAACACAAACATGTAAATGGCAAATAACTTGGCTACTTTTAACTAAAAACAAAGTATATCGTATCCATTGTAGTTAAAGTTCTCTCCAGCGTAGTCGAAGTTTAGATATTTACTAAATATATGTAAAATTTGAAAATCATGAACATTATAAGCTACAACATTCTCTCATGTTAAACAAGAATTTACCAGGTAGGTACAATAAAAAAATTGAGATTGTCACGCGAGTTTTGTCACAAATATATGTCCCAGACAATTGATTGACTATAATAAAACAAAATATTTATCATTCGCGAGGCATTATTTGAGATTTATATTATCTGTGACGTTGTGCGGTCAGCGATGTACAACAGATTTATTAACTGAGCGGTATTATCTGTTTTGACATTTATGTAAAAGTATAGGATACTAGCTTTTGCCCGCGGCTTTGCTCGCGATTGTAAGTTGTCGTAAGTTGAGTTATCATTATAAATAAATACCCAATTAAAGTATTTCTTTGTAAGCAATATTCGAAGTCTTCCCTTCAGGTGCCAACAAAACCAGATCTCGAGGCGAACTTACTCTTGAGCAGGCGACATAAAACTGGCCGTGTGAGAAGCAGTTCCCCCTCAGATCGATACCTGCTGTTTTCAGTGACTGACCCTGAGCTTTATTTATAGTCATTACAAAAGACACCTTAAGGGGGAAGTGCAATCTATTGAACTCGAAGGGATAATCAGACGGTATAAGTGGTATATACACTGATTCTCCTCGTGCACAGCCTGTAAATATAATGGCCTCTACCACCGTTTTATGTAGCGCTTTTACTTGCAGTCTGGTCCCATTGCATAGTTTGGGAGGATTGAGGTTTCGCAATAACATTACCGGATCACCCACTTTTAGGTTTAGTATGTGAGGAGGAAGACCGGGTGGATTAAGAGTGTTCAGGAACTCTACAGGATAGCTGGTAGCATCATCTGAATGTACTACAGTATCAACAGATTTGTATTGGTATTATCGTATAGACTCTTCGAATGACATTAGCAGAATATCATTAATGACGGAAGCCTGATCGTTTTTTGGTGTCAAAATCGCACGCTCATTTAGCCACTCCATTGGTTTTTTTGGTAGGTTCTGGATATCATTATATTATTATATATGGGTTATTAATTCGTCAACCGTAGAAACCACTATACCAAGATCCGATGGATTTTGATTCTACCTCCTGTTTACTTAAATAAACGCACGTATCGGGCTTTATTGTAGATTGTATTTAATATAATTAGTCCATCCGTCAAAAGTGTATGTTGTATAATTTGCGCAGTTGATGCCCTAACTTACCATCAGCTAAACCTTGGGCATGTTTGCCACCTGACTATAGCACATCAAAATGATAGTTTTAACCCTATTTAAATATTTTTTTATAATTTACATCACACATCTTCCATTACATTAAAGTTTTTTTTTTTTTTTTTTTTAATTTATTTATTTCCATCCTTACATCTATTTTTACAGGAAGACCCCAATACAATAGAGTAGCACACGTAATATACAACTTAGTCATTTTTACAATGTATAATCTAAAAACCTAACATATAATTTCTACTAAACAAAACAATTACTTCATAAATATCTAAAGAGGCCGAAATGACAATTAAAAAGTTTACACTGACATAAAATCCTTTTTTTATGAAACTTCATGTCAACATCTCATTGTCAGACGATTGCTCAACAAAGTTCCATTTTTGAAATTGATCGAGCCTCATAATTACTACAAACGCTTTTTCCATACAAACTTTCGTCCCACTTTTCACCCTGTTAAAGGCCGAATTTTCAAAAAACCTTTCTTATTGCACGATAAAATCTTGTAAAGAATACACCCTCCAAATTTCAAGTCGCTACGACCTATGGTTTAGGCTGTGCGTTGATACTAAGTCAGTCAGGACAAAGCCTTTTATATATATAGATTTGAGATACCTACCTATACCTAGATAAATAAAATTGTGAGCGGAATAAAATTGTGAGAATTCCTCCCAAGCGAAACTTTGTGGAATGATTAAGGGACTAGCATAATTAATTTTAGTGACAGTCAGCTGCGGTTACGTTCCCCCTCGTGGTACCGCAGCTGACTTTTACAAAAAAAAAGCAGCTGGCCAATGGTCTCACACGTTTATTATAGCGTTTCATAATTTTTTTGCGTATTATTCTTAATACACATGTTACATAAATTCTCACGCCTTTCATTTGTTTTTGTTAACCAAGGCGAGATCAAAAATATTTTTTTCACACACAAAGAGTTGTTTCTACCACTGAATATATAATTACCCAAGAATCCTTTAATTCATAAAGAATGTAAATAGCACACATTTCTGAAAAGTTGATTCAAATTACATATACATTGTGTGATCCTCGATACGAAGAGTAAATTGCTTTGAAGACAAGATAATATCCGATATAGGTACAATCCGGGTACATTATTATCCTTTGATATTACCTGTGATGTTAATGTCATAAAGATATTGCAGATATTGAAGATCAAAGATTTCATGGAATAATAGATCTCAAGAACTCTGTTGTAATATTAAAAATGTTGTTTTGTTTAACAATTACGTTGCTTCAACCACGTGGTATGTCGATAAAAAGTAGTCTATTCCCTTTTTCAGATCTTAAACTATCACTATACCAATTTTCATCAAAATCAGTTTAGTACTTTAGTCGCGAAAGCATAACAGAAAGACAGACAGAAATACAGTTACTTTCGCATTAGTAAAGATTTTATCCAGGGCTGGGTAAAATCCAGGTTATTCCTCAAACACCAATTCTTCGGAGCTCGCGCGTGGATAGCCACATATTCTTAGAGTCATTAGAAAAGAACAACTTTGACCCACATCCAAAAGAACTCGAGCATTAATCAGAGACATCTAATCCCACTAGTCTTTAGTTGCCATTACTTGCGGTTGCAATTATTGTCTCCTGTTTCTTGGCTGGTTTAGTTCAATTACCGTTTTGAATTTCTAGTCGAGTAGTCAAGGTAACCTCGCAATAAATTTCCGTTAATAAGAAAATATATGTATATATAAATATATATAGTACAATGCACGAATTACTGGAAACTCAGCCACTAGATGTCGCTCAGACGATGAGCCAAAATGTATAAAAATTTGCATGTTTGGTTATGCAACTATTTGACAGTATAGCCACAAACATGTCCACCCATGTGGCAACGATGACAGAAGTATATAGATGCGAAAATCCATTGGGCACTTTGTAGATAAATTTACACATACCGCGTTCTACTAAAGTGAAATTTAAAAAGAAAAAAATCAATTAAAGAAGTTCGTTCGAGAGCAAGAGCGACGGACGCATGCCGCGATCCACTACCATGAAGTTAAGGAATATGAAATTTTGAATAATGACAGGGAACGCACGTGTCATGAGTGAATTAGTGCGTACGAGAGCAAGATAGACGGACAAATAACTACAAGTGGGGACATGTCCCATTTCCAAAATGCTTTTAAAGACTTCACTTCTAGCCTATTTTCAGTAGGTTTTCATTTATTTTCTGCCCTTTCAAACTTTTCCATCATCCTGTTGCGATAGGCATGCATACAAAACGAATTAAAAATAAACTCAATAATAAACAAACTAGTCCTCTCACGACACACATCAATACGGTCACCCATGCAACCTCTGACCCATTGAGAAGTAATCAAATAAAACAATTTACAAACTCGAGCACAAATAAAAGAAGGCGATTCTAATTTGTGCTCGAGTTTCGTTTCGACGTCATTTCGTTTGTACGTCAAAAGATATAAATGCTACACCCAAATTAGAGGTTTAAAATTAAGGCTTTTGTTTTAAATTATGAGGCAATTGAAACGCAACGAACCGCTCGAGTACGATTCCCAGGTTGGGCAAAAGTGATATTTGTGATTTTTCTTTCAGGAAATTTTCAATAACAGCGAATGCATAGCAGCAATCAAATGTGATAACAACAAAGAGTGTGAATGTGCCCGACGAATGGCGATGGGCGAAGGCCTCTATCACATGATACCCAAATCATAACATGTACGATCATGCACATCGTACAATATTTACATATTTCATGTATCAGCATTCTTTAAACAAGCAATGAGTTCAGATTTTACCGCATTATTGTAAACACGTATTTTGTGTGCAATAAAAACATTTTATCAAGAAAACAGCAAGGTTTATTATTTTATCACAAACAGCAAGTAATGTATGAGCAGACAAGGGCCCATACATAACAGGTGAAATGTGGGTGTTATACACCTACACATAAACCAGATATGGTGAATGAAGCAAATGGTCCAACTTCACTCTTTGCATGAAACTCGAGCACAAACTAGAGCCATCTAAAACCTTTGAATTACGTGTTCTTTAATTTCTTTGAGTCTGGTTTTGTCTTACACCACTCGAAGGACAAATGACGTTTATTTACTGTCCATTGTTGGTAGATTTTGTTTAATTAAAGTTTCGTATTTTGTATTAGAGTCAAGGCACGTGGCGGCTTAGGAGAGTGATCCTTGCTCGAGGTTAGTTGGCAGTTATTTTATAAATTGTGCAAAGCAATCGAAATGAGATAATTAATATTTCGTTAACTAGGCTTTGTCTACGTGTTGAAGCGTTAAATCATTTAAGTTTCATATTTTTACTTCAAATTTTTTTCTACATGAGATGATTATAAAGAAAATAATTCAACGTCATAAAGTCAAAAACATACAAAATTGTCGCATTTTCATTATTCTGACTAACGAGCTCATAAATATTAATGTATTCAGTATAAATGGAACCAATTCGATACCCAAAAAGGTTAAACTTCCAAAGTTCAATCAAATATGTAAATTACTTCGCTAAACTATAATGTAATCATTAAAATTCACATCACATATTAAAATGGCTTCCTTTGATGTCAAGTTCAGAGTAAATTGCCACATAAACACGAAATGAACAACCCAACCCTGTGTCGTTATCACGTTATTAATTTTAAAGTAACATACATTAACTTTTTAATGGAACGAACGGGGCAACCTTTTGTACTTGATTGCCATTGGATATAAGTTGAATATAAATTATCGACAATTTATTCGATAAATTTATGTCAGAAAGAAAAATCACGTTCAATATAAAAATTGTGTGCGATCAAAGGTTCGATCACCGCACAGAACAAATCTTTGTGTGATCCGCAAAGATTTGTTATGACTCTGGGTGTGCTTTGTGCGTGTGTGTGTGAAATGTATGTATGTGAACACCACACAGGAGTTATTTCCAGTACGGGTTTTCGTTTTTTTATATTTAAAAAAAAAGTTGGTCCTTATCACTCTAAAGCAAGCCAATCAGGTAGCTATAGGGAGAAAAGTAGATTTTGCTGCAGACCGTACCACCAGATACAAAGAATTCGACGCATTAAATGAAATATCCTAAAACAGAATGTAACTGTAAACTGTGGTAAACTAATATAAATCTCAAAATTTATACAAAATGTTATAGACACCTGCAAATTTTACTGACACGACGAAAATTGGCAATGAAAATCGTATTTTTATTACCATCAAGAGCAAAAGTGAGACAGGCAATGAATTATGAATTTATCGGAAAACCAATTTACTACAATTTACCTGAAGGTATTATTATGTAATCAAGGTAAGGTAAAGTATTACCAGAAAAACCAATTTCAGAAAATTTCCACTTAAAGCATGGCTCGTTTCGTAATTTAAATAATGTTAAAATCATGAACTTATAAACTCACCTTGTATTTTATCAGATAAAGTTTTATAATATTATTAGTATTATGTCATAAGCTTTACGCCTTACCTGTAATATGCCGTTTAATTATATCCCTGTCTATATAAAGCTGCGTCATCCTGCGACCCACAAACCTGACAACACATTGGCGGCCAATCAAATCGCTGATCTCTGTGGCCTCGTCAGAATCGAATGAAATCGTTCAAATATCGTTCGTTTTGCGACATATTTGGGTCGCAAGAGACATGGCTTAGTACTGTATTCCAATTAGGTCATGAACTTATTGTGATCCGTCAGAGTAACAATCTTTCGGTCTTATGCTGTATATCTTCATTATTTGTAATAACTACTCATAATGAGCTTGGAACCCTTGGTTTCAAAATAATTCATGTGTAAAATACTACTGCTCCGCTGAAGCTAAATTGGTAATATAGGACATACATGCTACGGTTCATCTTCGCAAAGCGATCGGACCGTATGTGGGAATAGACCCACTCTGTCTTTGACATGCGCAGGCGACCGCGACCGGAGCAAAATCGAAAATCAATTATTTCGAGCGACCGAAGAGGTAACCGAAACGTATGCATACACACTTCTTGACCTGTGCAGGTAAATTCACCAGTAGACCGAAGCGTGTGTGGCCGTTTAAGAAATGCAAAATATTTTTTCATTTCCGTTGGGAATTTTAGAATAGAAAATAATTGTTAGCGATTTATACCTATCAAGGATCAATCAAAATTCCTTTTGATTCATTAGTAAAGATTGTTTGAATAATTAGGTCCATCAGAAGCAGTAATTACGATCCCGGCGAAATTTCCCGGCGGCTATTTATTACGCCGCGTAATTAACCGACTCAACTTATTAAAAGAAGAGCTATGAGTGTCTCCCAACTTGAGAAATAGCAGCTTTTATACTTTATTTAACTGTATATTTAAATAAATGAGTGCCTTGTGTAGAATCTATGCCAGCTCCAGACGCCTGGCGAACAATGCCAACGCCAACAGCGAACACCAAAAAACAATTGCCAACATGTGGACGGGTGTTTGTTGACGTTCGCCAGTGGTCAGAGTCGGTGTCGGTTTTCTTCACAAATCGCAGAATGTTCGGCAAACAGTTTGCAATATCTTTACACGCTTGTGTTGACCGTTTGCTGTTTGCTGTTAAGCGTCTACGACAAACAACTAGCGTCTGGAGCCCGCATAAGTTTTTAAAAGCAAAAGGCGGTCTATTGCCACTTAGTGGCACTGTGGCAGTTATCTCGTTATTACAATCTTTATTGATCGCTGCAAGAGCGACAGAGATCTAAAATTGAAAAATATTTCTATTCATTGGCAATACCCGTGAATATAGTTTTATATGTGCAACATTTAATGCTAAAAAACTTTGACGAGTAAAGTAATAAGAATTAAGCGGTTATTTATTTAAAACTTCAGCATTACATTTCGTTCAAAACTTTTTTTAAATTTATTTGAAAAGAAAATAAACAGCAAAATTCTTAAAAAAATTGCTTAAATGCTTCTTTTGAATATCGCACTAAACAAATAAAAAAAAAAAATAAAAAAAACTAATTAAGAAAAAGAATATTCTTAACTCGAGCGTATTCTAAATATTATAATTATGTACTAATTTTTTTCAAAGAAAAAGGAACCGCCTTCAAAAACTCAAAAGTAAAAAATAAAATATTCGCTAAACTTTGCTTACCTTTATATTATATTAGTTTAAAACAATAAACCCAAATAATTATGTAATACCAATTAATTATATTTTTTTGAAGTCGGCGCCAAATTACAAAATCAAATACCAATTAAAACCGTATTTACCGAATTAATTGTTGAAAAAATCACAAAATCAAATACCAATTAAAACCGTATTTACCGAAATAATTGTTGAAAAATCATAAAATCAAATAACAATTAAAACCGTATTTACCGAAATAATTGTTGAAAAAATCTCAAAATCAAATACCAATTGAATTGGTATTTGATTTTGTAATTTGGCGCCGACTTCAAAAAAATATAATTAATTGGTATAACATAATTATTTGGGTTTATTGTTTTAAACAAATTAATATAAAGGTAAGCAAAGTTTAGCGAATATTTTATTTTTTACTTTTGAGTTTTTGAAGGCGGTTCCTTTTTCTTTGAAAAAAATTAGTACATAATTATAATATTTAGAATACGCTCGAGTTAAGAATATTCTTTTTTTTAATTAGTTTTTTTTATTTTATTTTTTTTATTTGTTTTTTTTATTTTATTTTTTTATTTCAAGCTTTTTAGTGTCTTAGTTTTTTAGATTTAACGATGGGGTTAGGAAGAAATACTAAGGCATCATTACGCATGAAACACAATAGAAACAATCAAAATAATCAAAAAATTCTTTCTGAGATCTTCATGATCATAAGTTATCACTACGATAATAACAAATGTGCTGAAACGTAAGCCCCGTACAAACCTAAGCAGAGCTTTCGGTACTTTAAGGGTAGGTAAGTAGGCTGTCTCTGCTTACCCTTCAAAGCATACACAGGCATGATGTTATGTTATGTAGTGGTGAAAACAATACATAGATACACGATTGCACAAAACGTGGTTCATTAGCTATTCGTTTTTGAAGAGTTCCGTTGCCTGTCTCCAAAGATCTTCATCAGATTCTGATAAATTATATACTAAAACCTTCCTTGAAACACAAGGATTAAAATACCGAAAACTGCATTCAAATCGGATCAGTAGTTTCCGAGAAAATCGCGAACATAAAAAGGTGACATACATACATACATACATACGGATCGAATACAGAACCTCTTTTTTTTTTTGAAGTCGGTTAATAAATAATCGAGCAAGTAACCAGATATGATCTTAACAGCTAGTGGCCATTTTTAGAAATAGTTTAGTGTTCTCATTAAAATTTAAAATGTAAATTACTAACTATTTATGATAAAATTGATAAAAGAACTTCGTAGCAGGCAATCGGCTACGAATCTTCGTGGCTTTTGTTACGAAACTACGCAGTTTTGCTACGAATCATAAATACCTTTGCTTTGAGTAAAAACCGCGTCGAGTGTCACTCAAGACGCGGTTTTTACCCGCACCCGTGAATCACATACTACTACAAAAACTTAAATCACATTTCACGACACCTATTACGGCAGCAATTTTTAAAGTAGGAACTTTTTGTTTTAATATTGACCATTACCTTATCTTTAAGATTATAAAATTAAACTTTTCAAAAAACTTTGAATAAATACCAAAAAACACCATTATCATCAAGAAAATATTTTGTACGTATTACAAAAAATTAAGTATAAAATTGCTAAAATTGAATTACGTTGCCAAAACTAGTCCAATATTCCATTTTCTATTAAATTCTTAGGCCACAGGTTGTGGCAACGTGACCAGTGACGGCGATGATGTGATACGACATATCGGGTTATTCTTTGCCTATTTATGTGGCATTTTGCCTAGAACTTGACATCAATATGTGCTATAAATTTAAATAAATGATTATGATATAGTTTAACTGAGTAAAGGTGCATTTACATCGTAAGAGTCTATTGCTTGCTATGTTAATTGCGTCAAAAACATACAAATACTTAGTATGATTTATTATTTGAAAAGATGCAATACCCATTGGAGTTGGTACTTTGATTGATTTTAATTTGAACCTAAACAGTTCGATTGAAATTGATCTAAGTTTCAGTAATGCAAATTAGATTATTTTTAATGTCTCCGTCGTTGTAATGTTTGTTGACGTGTTCAAGCGCCCCTTGGGTTTATGAAAATAAATTATTTGACTTTGACTTTGATTAATAAGCAGAGTCGGCAAGAGAATTGCCCTGCAGAACTGGTATCGTGTAAATGAACCTTAATTTACATATTTGATTGAACTTTGAGAGGTGAACATTTTTGGGTATCGAGTTGCTTAAATTTGGAGCTGAATTCGTAAATATTGATGAGCTTGTTAGTTCGAATAGCGTATGAATATCATTTATTTTCCTGTTTTATAATTATAAAAGGTAATAAAGAGTATGTTGTGTTTTGTGTCCCGCCGAGCATGTATGATATTACAATTGTTATACTGTTTTCTTTAACGATAATATACCAATTGTTATATATTATTTTCGCTAAAAAACTGTTCGGGCTTTATCAATTATTTTTTTATGAATCTTTTTGTTCAAATTATACTTGAAATATAAGTAAATCCAAGTTCAAATGATATAATAAATACAGCTCCTTAAATTTTCTTGCAGACTTTTAAAATAGATTACTCAATGACCTCGAGTAGGGATTACTGGCCATAGCCGTCACGTGCCTCGACTTAAATACAAAATACGAAACTTTAATTAAACAAAATCTACCAACAATGGACAATAAATAAATGTAATTTGTCCTTCAAGTGGTGTATTTAAAACCAGTTCAATTCAAAGGAATTAAAGGTTAAAGATGGATCTAGTTTGTGCTCGAGTTTCTTGGGTGTGGGTCAAAATGTCTTTCTAATGTGTGTTGTGAGTGTTTGGTGAAGGTTTGGCATTTGGTTGGTTTGTTTAAAAGCAAAACGGCACTCCGGCATCACTTCATGGTAGTTATGCCACAAATACGCACGAAGCGTTTCGCTTCAACATTTTTTATATGAACCGTCAAGGCGTTGAACGCCCTGCACCAGTCAGTGTTGCCGCATGAGTATGTACAATGTAAGGTTTACATAGGAAAGTGATTTAGCATGGGCCGCATCATTACTTACCAAAATATAAGTGGTCGAATGTGTGCCTATGCACAAAAAAATAAAAAACATTTTGCGTCATTCGTGTATTAGTTTATTTTTGGTTGATTAGGGAACTTTTAAAAGTAAAAGCATTAACTTAGTATTCAAGTTTATTAAAGTTGACTTGTTAACCAGTAAGATAGTGTCGCAGATTATTTGGCAGTATTTTCTTTTTACTTACAGACGCTAATTAAGGTATTAATTTCATCAAAATTAGTCTAACAAGCGTACAAATTATGATGAAACGAAAATTTATTGCTACTGTAAGACTTTATGAATATAAATTTTGTTTTGTAGTACCACTTAAAAACAACTTAAGAGTAATCCAATGGAGACTAAGTGGTCCTTTACTTAAGAACTTGGCAAACATTTTGTAGTTCCATTTAATAAAAAATATAATATAAATATTAAAGCAGAGTATGCTTTTAGGATTTACTAGTAATTTTACTAGTACGGGGAATTAGTGTGGAAAACACTAATGATAACTACTTTACTTGTGACAAAATCTATTAATATAAAACAAAATTGGAACTGTGCCCGGTGGATAGCGATAGGCTCACCCCTATCCCATGGAACCTAAACGTGACAGGTGAAAAGGCAATGCCCAAAAACTGTATAACTGACCAAAACCCTTGTGTCACGAATATAAGATGGAAAATGATTTCTAGTTTTATGTATGACGATTATCTTGTAGTAAGAGACATAACTTAAGCGGGATTTAATAAACAAAAGAGATTTTCTATTTAAACATGAAGGATGCTAGAATCTAATTTTGTTTTGATAGAATTATCAAGTTTTTTCATGACATCCCAGCTTACTATGAAAATATCCGGCTTAAAATTAAATTTTCATATTCTACATACAACACAGCAGTTTTTATCTAGACAAAGCCACGGTATAGATAGCACAGCAGCGATAAACAATCCCATAGTCGATTGGTCATACCCCTTTGTGTGCTGTCCATCACTGCCACACCCTTCTGGGTAATATAGGCGTGATGTTATGTTACGTACTTTGATGCCAGTGCGCCGCTGAAGGTATTAAACATCCACGATCCATTTCCGTGTGATGCAGCCTAACTCAAGCTATTAACAGGTACTTAGGTAAAGCCGTACCTAACTCTCGTGACCTTTCACGACCCGTGGGAGTTAAGCACTAAAAATACTTTATATGCAGAACTCGTTATGACCTGGATTACGAGGACTGTGCCACCATACGTTGTAGTAACATACATAACGTAACATAACATCACTCCTTTTTAACACGCTTATATTAGCTTCACCTGTATGTTTGTTTGTTTGTTTGTTTGTTTGTTTGTATGTAACCGACTCCTTTGGACTCGATTTTGACCCACTTTAAACGGACAGATTTCATTCAAATTTTGCACACCTGTCAAAGATCGATGACAATGCAATAATTCGATAAAAAAAATTAAAAATATATAAAAAAAAAAAAAAAAAAAAACTAAAAAGTAGAAAATAAATAATAGTTTAAAAAAACTAAAAAACACGCTTTTAAAGTACTTCTAACTAAAAAGTGAAAAATAATTCCTAATATAAGCTGAAAAAAGCGTGGGGCGCTCTGTGCCATATTTTTCGTCTATCGAGCAACCCACGCTTTTTTCAGCTTATATTAGGAATTATTTTTCACTTTTTAGTTAGAAGTACTTTAAAAGCGTGTTTTTTAGTTTTTTTAAACTATTATTTTTTACCCAGAAGGGTGTCGCAGATATGTACAATAGCTTTTTTCGATTTTTATCTTGCATTTTCTGAGAAGATTTACTATAGTGACATATATATATATATATATATATATTTTCACCATCGGAAAGTAGAGATTTCAACGAACAGAAAACATACCAACTTTTTGAAAAAAGCTGATATTTTGACGGGTGAATTTTCGATCGAAAATTAGGGTGCTTATTCGATATTAATTTAAAATAAGGTGAAATAAATAAATATTTGTAATCAAATAAATTACAGCGTATTTGGGACATAAAAGGTAAGTTTTCACCAAATTTCGTGAAAAACAATTATTGCTTGTAAAAGATAAAAATAAAAAACCAAAAACTTGGTTTTTTGAATTTTTCACTTAAATTTTGAGGTTATATGAAATAAGTGTAAATACAAAAGTTTTACAACTTTCCTTTTCGACTTTTTTCCATAGGACTTTTAGTTTTGCCGGAAATCGAGAAAATCCGTTTTATACCCTTAAAACCCCCTCCTCTTCCCCTTCCCGACCTCAGATCGCCCGTAAATTATTTTTCCTTTAATTTTTATAATATTCTTCCTTTTCTAATGGGTTTCATCCTTCTATTATTTTTTTAACTTTTTATCATTTTTAAAGGCTTCTACCCTGGTCTATTATTCCATCGAGCTTTAAAAAGGTTTTAAGCGATAGATCTCAGGATTGTTTTCGTGTTCTCAAAAGTAATTTAGAGTTGGAGGCTGTTGTTACAAAAGAGAGATTTATCTTCGGTTTTATTAAGTAACTTGAGAAATGTTTAAACGAGTCGAAGACTTAAGGGCTTTTGCGTATAGCGAGTTGAAACAGTTGAGGATATTACATAATTATAATGGTTGTTGTTTTAGAACATTTCTGTATAATAAACTTTTTCATTTTTACGTGAATGTCATACATAACCGTCCCTACAATATTACGTCAGCAGTTGAAACGTCGAGAAATATGAAACATAACGTCACAAACGTGTCGCAGAGGCGTACAACACCCACATTTCACCTGTTATGTTTAAGTCCTATGGGAGCCTATCGCCATCTACCGGGCAAAAATCCAACTCCGTGCTGCTATTGTGAATTTCCTGACGGAAAGTTCACAAATAACACTCGGGAATCGACCCCGAGACCTCGCGGTGAGAGGCGCATACGCTAACCACTGGAACATCAAGGCACCTTTTTTTCTTATAATTGTAGTGCAATTTTATATTCAAAGACTACCTATTCCCATTACATGAGGATCGCTATACTCAAATTAAACACAATAATGAGATTGAAATTCCAATTAGAGTTTGAAATAATAGACACATATTATAATATGTAATAACGGACTGATAGCAAAGAGTCTCGATAAACATCTTAAGAGACTCGCGTTGGGTAGCTGGTTGATGCAGAAGGCGGTGCTACTCGACACGGCACGGATTGTGAGGAGGTTCCTCTCTCTAGAGCCCTAACCACCGGTAGCTTGGTCCCTGCATCCGATACCGGTGGGGTACTATTTTTTATATTTTTAAATATTTTTTTGTACTTTATATTTAAAATGTAGAATTTTATAGTTTTATATTTTTAAATGTACTTTACTTTTATAATTTATATTTAAATATGTAAAAAATGAGAAAAAATAATAAATGAGTGAATAATAGATAATAATAAAATTGTTTATTTATCTCAACACAATATAAAAAATTAGACATGAAAAACATACATTGGGGATATTTAACACATTACAATATAATAATTATATTGTGTGAGACTGGTGCCTAAACTAGACTTACGTCTGTATTTCAGGACACCAGGTCATAATTATAATATTATTTTCGTCCACCCGCGAACCGACCTCGCTATAAGTTGCTTAACCCGCCGACCTAACGATACGTGCAAGTATAATTTATCTATAATCTTATAAATCATCAGGATAATATCACTCTTCATAATCGTACAGATGGCTACACATCAACCTGTACATTTCCAGTATATGATGGATTCGCGTTATATAGGCTTTCCGTGCAATGCGAGACCAGTTTATCTACACATATTTAATAATAAAATTGTTAAGTTGCCATTACGGGTGGTAGAGCTCTTGTGAATGAGCTCGAGGGCGGCAGCACCACCGTCTCACCTTTAACCTGCCGCCAAATAGTAGTGCTTCCATTACTGTGTTCCGGTTTGGTGGTGAGATAAGACCCTGAAATTACTGGCACATGAGGCATAGAGAGTTCTCAGCTGCAGTGACGCATCTATAATCTGCTTTTGTGGATTGTTGATGTCCATGGGCTGTACTCCACTTACCATCAGGTGGACTACACGTTCGTTCGCTGTGGGCGTAGTATATAAAAAAAAAACTTACTGTACATAGAAGATGTATGTACATGTTTATGAAACGCTGCCGTCCTCTTTCCTAAGTTGCTTTTCTCAAAAGGGTCCACGATGATCTGTACTTATTATATTATAAGCCTGTGGACTGCAATAAATATATTGAGTATTGAGACGGGTGTTTGTTTGTTTTGTTTTGTTTTTAAACTTTTTATTGTACAATGAAACAATTTATAAAACAATACATAACACAAAATACAATAAAGGCGAGTTTAACTCAAATTTGAGTTCAACCTTAGAGTGATAGAGGAGAAGAGGATGCAAAAAGAGGGCAAAAACAAGTGTACAACTCAAAGGAAAAGCGGAGTTACCATTATTATGGTAAAAAGAAAATAATAATAAATTAATAAAAAGTAACTAAAGTTACAATACATAAAAAAATAGACATAAATATATTATAATGCTATCTATAGAATACAATACCTAAATAAACTAATTTACCTATTTTTATACCTAAATATACCTAAATACACAGTTAAATAAACATACTTAAATATAAATAAAATACTTTTAGATGTAATAAATATTGATATAAAACTGTACCTAAGCAGTCTGAGATAGAAAGTATTTTTTAACTCTTTCCCTGAAAACATCCAATGAAGGACTATCGCGAATCGAATTAGGAAGATTATTCCATAATCTTAAAGGGTCTTTGTAACAGCAGTAGAAACCAAAACTTTTTTTTTCAATTTGTGTCTGTATGTTTATCTATTTGTCTGTCCGTATGTTCGTACGCGCATAACGCAAACACTTTTGCATGAAATTCGATGCGATTGACACAGTTGTGAAGCTGGAACTTAAAACTGGTCTATGTTGGATCTTTGTATTTTATTCCTAAGGGGGTAAGTAGGTATAAGTTTATATGTGAGGATCATCAATTTTAAAGGAAAATGCATGAAATTCTGCACATAGGTTCATTACATGACATACATTATCAATATGATAGATTTTTTAAATATTTCACCCCGAGGGATTAAATTTGAGGTAGAATTTAAAGTAAATGAAGGAAGTGACTCCATTTTGTAGGAAAAAGCATGGTAATATCGAATTTCACGTGAATGAAGTCGCAGGCAACAACTAGAACTGGAAAAAATTGCTTGTTGAGTAGCTGTGTGTACCTATTAATATGTATAATATACATTTATATTACAATTGCTTACACATCTAACAGCATATATAGTTAAACGTGAAGTGCTCCGTTTGAGCGTCCTTACGTACGTCTTTGTACGTTGAAGTACGTACACGTACGAACGTATACGTCATACGTATACGAACGCCTCCCAACTCGTGAAGTGCTTTAAGATGTCTCGTTTGAGTCCGTATTAGCTCTAAGAAGCTTTCTGAAAGCTTAAGAAAGGAGTTGAAGGGCTTTTTGCGGTGGATTACGTTTTAAGTTTACAGTTTGTAAGTAACATATTCTATGTTTGTAATATTTTAGAGCAAATTTTAGCTTTGCGATGCCTTTTTGCATTTTATATAATATTAAAGTTGAAAAATAAAGATTTATTTTTATTATAAATATACCTATGACGCTTCCATAAAAAAGGTTGAGAAATTTCGAGTCTAGCAGCATATGAATCCATGGCTGAATAGGCAAAGCACTTGGAGCGCATACCCAGGTGCGAATACTGCTGGATTCTTAATTTTCAACTTTAATATTATATAAAATATGCCATGTTAATTTAACCTATTTACGTTTATGCGAGAAGCTATATTGACATGTATTTTAGCTAAAAACAGGCATTATTTCAATAGCATGCCGCCCTGGCTCCGATCCGGGTACTATGAAGTACTATAATATTCTTGTTTATTCATAAAAACCTTAGTTATGAATTATTCTATAGATAACGATTAACGGCTTTTGATGATAGATTAAAACCGGCCGGATTAAAATTAAAAGTGCGAGTCGGACTCGCGCACGTAGGGTTCCGTATCACTATACATCTAAATAAATGTTTTTCTTTATTATATTGGAGTTTATTGAATGAAAGGTAAAATGCGGTTTACGATTTATAACGTATTAAAAAAAAAAACTAATTATTAGATCTCGTTAAAACCAATTTTCGGTGGAAGTTTGCATGGTAATGTACATCATATATTATTTTTACATTTTACATTTTTCCACTTAGGAAGCGTCTCTCGCGCAAACTATTCAGTTTAGAAAAAAATATATTTGAAACCTCAATATCATTTTTAAAGACCTATCTATAGATACCCCTACACGTATTGATGAAACAAAAAATGAGTTTTTGTTCTAAGTATGGGGAACCCCAAAAATTTATTGTTTTTTTTCTATTTTTGTATGAAAATCTTAATGCGGTTCACCGAATACATCTACTTACTAAGTTTCCACAGTATAGCTCTTATAGTTACGGAAAAAAGTGGCTGTGACATACGGACGGACAGACGGACAGACATGACGAATCCATAAGGGTTCCGTTTTTTGCCATTCGGCTACGGAACCCTAAAAAACCGCACCCAAATCCGTTTCGTAGTTTTATAGTTCAAAGCATACATAGGGACAGACAGAAACTTTGTTTTGACTATGTAGTGATGTTGAAATTAACGGCTATATGAAAATAGAATGATTTTAAGTTGCAAATTAATAAAAAATACTTTTAATATAATATTAAAGTTGAAAAATTAAGAATCCAGTAGGACTCGAACCAGCACCCCCTGGGTATACGCCCCAAGTGCTTTGCCAATTCAGCTATGGATTCGTATGCTGCTAGACTCGAAATTTCTCAAATCTTTTTTGTGCCAGCGTCATGAGATATATATACCGTAACTAGACGAACATTGTACATTATGAATAAGATTTTTTTAATTGTAACTGTTAGTAATATAATAGGTTTGTAGACAGTAACATATTAAGGTAAATTATCTTTATATATAGAAAAATATACATGTTGGATCTTAAATTAAACTAATAACTTAATCTAAACTTAACAACTCACTGTCATTTTTAGGTTAGTCTAGCGTGCTTTTTTGTGCTTATAATGCTACTAAAATAAAACCTTAAACAAGCATTTCAGTAATAAAAAACATTCGCAAAAAATGTCTCTGATAAAATATAACGGCCTTTTCGAAAGGTCAACTTTTCATCTGTCAAAAACAGGCACATGTAGAAAATATTTTATATGAAACAAATTTAAAACCTACAAACGTAGCATAACAAACCAAGCATTTATATTAAAAGTTGGAGGTAACATTTTGTATTCTGTAGCAAAATTTATATTACCATAATCCGAGCTTCAAAACGGACAACTTCACAACTGATGTTTATGTATAATTCAAATGTTATACTGGTTGCCCCGAAATTCAAGTTTGAAGTATTTTTTTTCATGTTTAAAAACAGCCATCAGTCACTGGAAATATTGTAGGTTCGACTATTATCAGTTGGATGAGTGATGTCTTGGCATTTTAGGTGTTAGGGTTATTACCACTTTTTTTATTATTTTATATTTCACAACATTCGCATATCGTCATATAGTCCCAAACTAAGCAGAGCTAGTATTATAGGTCAATACATACTTATTATACATAGAAGCACCCAGACCAAGACAAACCTCCATGTTCACGAACACAAAGATTTGTCTTGAACGGGCATTAAACCCGCGACCTTGTTGCTATCTCATGTCTTCTTTTGAGCCGGTTTTGGGTTCCATCATTAGCCAACGGATTTGGCACAAGGCGGTCAGAATAGCGAAACTTGTGATTGATTTTTTTTCAATTTGTTCAGCAAACGTTTTTTTTATCTTGTGTTGCGTCCACCCTGTTTCTTATGGCTAGTTATTTCTGGCAATGTTTTACATTACACCTCAATTGGGTGATATTTTAAGGTGAGAATGTGGTACAGCTCGTTCATAAGAACTCTACCAGAATCGGCAATTGAAATTCGGGTCATTCTGTATAAGCTAATGTATTGTAGTGTTTTGGACATTGACATGGATTCTACATAGTAAATATGTAGATAGCATGAACATAAACATACTTACCTAACTGAAGCCTATGTTTATCTATGTCATATTTTGTATGTGTATATTAATTTTGTTTCTTTTTTAGTAAAGGACGCGTTATTATTTAATTACGTACGAAGGCTGGTTTGCATCTTATGATGGTTTTTGAAGGTAATGGAGCGTTTGTCACCTTCAGAGGCAATATCAATTAAGACAAGCAAGACGCAAAATTGTACCCTGAAAAAGTTAAATTAAATAAGTTAGTTTTAGTTTTAAAAGGTCTTTATTTACGCATAAAAATAATAAAAAGATCTTATTCTAATTGTACACACACCAAAATAAGTAATAACTATTGTTTAGGCTGCATCACCTTTCTCAACATTAGACACTGATTTTTAGTTGCTATTTAAAACATATTTTACATGGATACTATCATGTTGTAGCGTGAAGTGGAACTTGTAATGCACACTTTTTACCAAACACTGATTTTCTAGCAATTATGCAATTTTAAACTAAAACTTATAACTAATTAACAATAAAATTAAATAACGAAAACGATACATATCATAACTTTTTATATTCTCATGGAATATAATACGACTCAAAATATGCCTTGAAACTTGTTTCAATAATAAATTTTATACATAATAACATTACAGTAATAGGTTTAAGGTTTCTAATCTCTGCCTCGTTGGTCTAGTGGTTAGCGTATGCGCCTCTCAGCGGGTTCGATTCCCGGGTCGGGCAATGTGTTATTTGTGAACTGGAATTGTGCCTGGTGGATGGCGATAGGCTCACCCCCTATCCCATAGAACCGAAAGATAACAGGTATAATGTGTGTGTTGAACTCTGCCACACCATTCTTGGTAATATAGCCGTGATGTTACGTTATGTTTCTAATCTTCCTTTGGCATGTCACGGCACAACTGAACATTACTTGGCACAACCAGTCGACTCCCTCGTCGTGTCGCAGAACGTTGTTGCCTGCAGATTGAGATAAGAGCTTACTACTCATAAAGAGGTACTCAAACTTATCTTGACTTTGAAAATGGTTCCAGATAGCATGAAATAGACTTTACGGAACACGAATAAACCTATTTCTTGTATATTCTTACCCGACTACGGCGAAGCCAATAGGAAGGGTAATGATTTTGGGGGTCTATGTATGTATATTTGTATGTTTCAGCGTAGCGCCTAAACTACTGAACGGATTTTGATGTATGAGGTGTCATTAGATTCGTAATAATTAAACGGAATTTATACATAAATATTTACTTTCTTGAAAAATGGACTCGCCCATGAAATTTTGAATGATCATAAAATGAGTTAGAATTATGGTATGAAACAAAAAAATCTTGCATTTGGTTTATGTTTACCTATATTTTGATAAGGTATCCTGTATCTTACTATCAAGGGATCAGACACCATGACCATTATCTACTAAAATATACATTCTCCAAAACATCTTATTCATTGCAAGTTTTAACTTTAAGTTTTCACGTTGCATGATTAACTAAAATCTGACAGGAATTTACGCGATCATGTCTGCCTGCCGAATGCCAGTGTAATCGGTCAGCCCAAACATAAAACCTAAGAGCCTTACGTTTTATTTTATTTATTTATTTATTTAACAATTTATGTACACACACAAGAATGGTTAAAAGGACAAACACAATATAAACAACAACAAGTACAAAGGCACTGCTTATTTCTTAAAGAAATTTCTTCCAGCAGACCCGCGAGAGGAGATCGTAATATCTATGAAAAAAAAAAAAGAAATAAAATGTGTGATAGAAATAAACAAAAGGATAGGTTATACACGCATACATACTATATTATATTATACTAAATAAATCATACATACATAACAATAAATAATATATATATATACATAAATATATACATAAAATAATTATAATTATGATATTAAAACATGTCATAAGGAGTTAACAGGCAGAGGACAGATAATGTTCTTTAACTCTTTTTTAAATATATTCAAAGTGGGACAGCCTCTAATATCAGCAGGAAGTAAGTTCCACAGTCTCACTGCATGAACAGAAAAGGAATAGGAATAGAAGTCAGTTTTGTGGGAAGGAAATTTGAGGATAGTACGGAGATGTGACCGGCTGGCAGAATCGGGAGAGCGGGAAAAGGAAAAGCGTTCCTTAAGGTAAGAGGGATAGGAGGGGTTATGAAGAATGTTGAACAGCACACACAATATACGAGTGTTCCTACGCTGACGGATTGGTAGCCACTTGAGTTCTTTGTGGTATTGAGAGACATGGTCATATTTTCTTAAATTATATATAAACCTAATGCAAAGATTCTGTAGCCTATCTAGTTTATCCAAAAGATCTTCAGTTGCATCTAAATAGCAAGCATCAGCGTAATCAATTATGGGCTGAATTATTACTTGAGCCAGAGAAATTTTGGTTTTCAAGGGCAGGAAAGCCTGGTGAAGTTTAAGTGAGTAAATAGAAAAATGCACTTTTTTACACACCTCGGTGACATGAGGCTGCCAAGATAAGTTTGAGTCGATGACTACACCTAAGTTTTTAGATGTCATAGTAAACTTAATAGTTGCTCCATCCAATATGACAGGGTGAAGAGTTGAAAAAGGTACTAAATTGCGCACATACCTGCTGCCAATGATCATGGCTTGAGATTTAACAGGGTTTATGAGCAGTCCAAAAGACTTTGTCCACATGCTAATGCATTGAAGGTCATTGTTCATATTTCATGATCGCGTTAATTCCCGTTATATTGATCTGATGATTATTTCTGTATTAGTTATATTTTATAATCTCCAATCATGACGTTTTATTTAACTTTTTTTTTCTTTAATTAACGCACCAACAACTGCCCATAACTTTGCTCATTACTTATTGGCCCATCCTAAGGTTGCCTGTAAGAAATTGCTTATAGCGATAAGGCCGCCCATAGTACAACATAATTTTTAAGTGCATTTGTTTACAAAATAACCTTTGTTAATATTGGTGTACAATGAAACTACACAACCTTATGCCTCCGTCACCGTTTCACCATCGGGCTACCAGACAAACGGCACTCAGGCATCGCTTCACGGTAGATATTCCACCATTACGCACTAAGCGTTTCGCTTCTACATTTCTTATGCGAACTGCCAAAGAGTGGAACGCCTTGCCCGAGTCTGTGTTTCCGCTTGAGTACAACTTGGATCTCTTCAAAGCAAGAGTCAATAGGTATCTCATAGGTAAGCGTGCTCCACGGTAGACCGCATCATCACTCACCATCAGGTAATAAAGATTACTCTATCTATCTATATTGAGGTAAATATTGCATGATCGCGTTAATTCCCGTTACATTTCAACAATTACAACAATAACTTAAATGGCCCAGACACACAAAGCCTGTGTTAGTAACTTAATAAGTGCTTCCAATAACGTGATAATATCATTTAACAATTAACCTTCCCATCCCTTATTGTTCCTTACACATGAAAATAACGCGATTGGCGGAATACGGCCACTAAAACGTTATAGACTCTTCGAATTTATTTCCCGGTAATAAAGACTGTTTTCATTTGCAGCCTAGTCGGTGAGACATAAAAGCCTTATGTACTGCTAGTAAATCCGAGGAATTACGCCGATGTACGGTATAAGAAAAAGTAATAAATTAAAACGTAAACTGTATATTGTTTTTCGAAGAATTGTGTGTATTATTATTTATTGGTTTATTATTTAGGGAACTTTTTATCGAACTGTCCTTTACTAAATCTATTTTTTTAATTAAAAATACTTTAATTTTATTATTACTGAGAATACGATAGCCGACTAGTTTCGAATCTATTACGTAGATTCATCAGCTGGACGATTATAGTCGGCATATCCCGGCTAAAATAACGTGAGTAACCCGTATTCTCAATAATAAGGTCTTCACCTCATGTCGGTTCTGATATTACATGTCTGCACGTGTGGTGTAGTGGTTTAAGCGGTCGCCTCGCCGCTCTCCACTTCACTGGTGTTGTGGGTTCGATCCCCACATGGGACAAATCTTTGTGCGATTCGCAAAGATTTGTTCTGAGACTGGGTGAGCTTGTGTGAGTGAATGTGTGTATTTAGCCTTGTCATTGGGACCATTGGATAGTGTAATTGCTTCTGGCGTTCAATCTAATGTAAAAAATAAAAAAATAAAAAAAAAAAAAATAAATTACTTTAATTTGAGTTTAGAGTAGTGATATTTAAAGGCCAGTTTCTGAGGTTCCGGATATTTCTTAACCGACCCATAAAATATAACCTGACTGAATTTAAAAGTGACACAAGTTACACTTGAAGAACACAACTGTCACTTTCACTTATGTGTGTAATATGCTTATCATGCCGATAAGGTTTATCTAACACCTGTGAAATTAGGGCTTATTCTTGGAATTAGTCGCAAAAGCAGTTAAATATTTTAATAACATAAATAAAACAGTAAGTAAGTACATTTTTACTTTTTTAATGATCAAGCTCAAATTATCTCTATTAACAGAAAAATATACATGTTGAATCTTATTCAAATATTCAAATAATTTTATAGACACAATTCAAAATTCTTAAATTATGTTCTTATGATGAGTCTATATTTTTCAATGTTGATCCAGAGCAACTCACTCCTACGCTGTCTTGTCATTTAAATAGTCCGAGATTGTATAGTATGCTTACTTACATAGTTTAACTTTAACAACTGTCTTAAACTTATTTATATATATATATATATATATATATATATATTGACGACCGGATGGCGGAGTGGGTAGTGTACCTGCCTGCGACGCCGAGGTCGTGGGTTCGATTCCCACTTAAGACAAATCTTTGTGTGCATGAACATGGGGGCTTGTCTTAGTCTGGTTGTTTCTATGTATAATATGTATGTATTTACAAAAGAAAAGTATATATGTATTAGTATCAGTTATTCTAGTACCCATATTACAAGCTTTGCTTAGTTTGGGACTAGATGGCGTTGTGTGTAAGTTGTGAGATATTTATTATTATTATTATTATTATACACAGTACTCGAATACTATTAGGAAGTTTTTGTAGAAGCGTATACATTGGCCCATAAAATAATTTTTAATTTTGTGGAGACGAGTCGTATGAAGTACAAGATTATCCTTATGTCTAAAATTATACTAATTAAATTATATAAATTATACTAAAAAATGTGTGTTTCTCTAGTAATGATGTCTTCTCACGTTAGTTTCAATAGTATTATACTAAAAAACTTAAATTATACTAGTCTAATAACTTAATCTAAACTTAATAAGTCACTGTCAGAAGGCCTCGTTCCCAAAATGCTGGCAGCATTACCGCGTTGTATTGCAATACTAAGTCGCTGGCCAAAATATAAGCCAGCATTTCGAAAACTAAAGCATAACTTCTTATCACTTTATGTACATAGGTAAACTCTAAACTTAACTTGTGGAGTTGTCGTGGTACCTAACAAGAAGACGAACGATATCGCTGAATAGTTTGCAGTGCTTTTCACTCCAAACTTCCGTCGCTAAGTTTCTTCTATTCTTGAGGGGAACAATTGGTTGGCTATTTTCCATACAAAAGTAATATGTGTTTTAAAACCAAGTAAAATTCGTCTAGCTAAGGTATATATATCTGTGACGCTGGCACAAAAAGGGTTAAGAAATTTCAAATCTAGTAGCATAAGAATCCATGGCTGAATTGGTAAAGCACCGGGGGTGTTTACCCAGGGCAGGTTCAAATCCTGCTGGATTATTATAAATTTTTCAACTTTAATATTATATAAAATATGTGTTTAACTTTAGTATTATTAAGTTTAATCTATTTTTATAGACAAATCTTATCTAAAACACTAAAATAAAGGCTTTATGGCACACATTTATTAAAATTATTATTTAAATTTTTCAGTTTGTTTGTAACTTAATTAATGATTAAAACAATTCTCACAAAATGGCTATGAACAAACATGCATTTTAGTATTGTTTAGATATCATCTGTCTATAAAAATTGATAAATTTACACTTATAATAAATCTGTAGGAGTATAATTTCTGTACATTGAACATATCAAAAAAATAAATGGCAAGAGGGGAGACCGACACAAACCCAATAATTGTCTGTCAGTCTGTCTGTTTGTTCAGGCATCACGCAAAAACTACCAGCTTACCGGTTGAGTTTGATAGTCTAAGTCTCAAAAAGGTTTTACAATATTTAGCATTACGCTAAACTCTACGGGAGCGGAGCTGTAATGTTGAACGCGGGTCAAAGCGCGGTAGCAGCTACTAATACAACGAATTCGAATCAATGAAAACTAGTACTTAATAATATTGTAGTTAAACCCATATTACGTTAGTATGAAAACACGGCGCTCGGGCGTCTATTCCAAGTTTCTACGTAAACTGTTCTCGGTGCTATCTTTGTTTGCAGTTGAAACTTGAAAGTTAGTTCAACATTAATTAAGTGTTGCTACACAAATGTTTGTTTTGTAAACCTCTTGGTTTTAAAAGCGAAGTCCGAGAGACTGCGATCGTGTGCGAAAGTTGTGTGGGAATCACACGCTTCAAGACTCAATGTCCTACTAATGTAAAGTAAGTGGTGGTAGAGCTCTTGTGAATGAGCTCGAAGGCGGCAGCACCACCGTCTCACCTTTAACCTGCCGCCAAATAGTAGTGCTTCCATTACTGTGTTCCGGTTTGGTGGTGAGATCAGGCCCTGAAATTACTGGTACTACATGAGGCATAACACCGTAGTCCTCAGCTGCTGCGACGCATCTATAATCTGCTTTTGTGGATTGTTGATGTCCATGGGCTGTACTCCACTTACCATCAGATGGACTACACGTTCGTTCGCTGCGGGCGTAGAATAAAAAAAAAAAGTTTTTCATTTTTTACAATTTGTTTAACAATATATAATAATTATTGTTTTTATAATTTTGTTTGAGGGATTTAATAAAAAAAAGTTATTTTCTATGATCAAATAGTTGCTTAACATTGTTTTCATCGAATATTCACGATTTTTTACATTTCTTCACTAACCTTTGTCTTGTAGGTCGGCTTTGACACATTGTTGTAATAGTATTTTGTCTAATGTGAAGTGTATTAACCCGTATTTGGTTTAGGTAGGTAAAGCCCGTATTTTCATGATGAATTGATGAGAGACCGTAGATTTTTGGTTTGATTGATAGGAATGAATCTCATTTGAATTTACCTACTAGCAAAGCAAACGTTAAGGGCGCGGTTTTAAATAAGCAATAACTTAACATTATTTAGAAGATTCATGTTTCTACGTCACAAATCGTGAACTTTTTAAGTCACGTGTTTTACAGTACGAAGTGCAAAAGGGTTGTTTGTTCACTCACCGATATTACGTTTATTTTGTTGGCTTACTTTCCCAGAGCAAAATACAATTCAAAATGGCAAAAAAATTGCTGAGAATGCCTTGGTTTTTTAGTGGTTTCGTACTAGTAATAGTTAGTATGCTAGTAAAAAATTGTTATTATAGCGTACTAAAATAAAAAAAATTACTCGTCCCTCAACCTCCTCTGTGATAGAGGGTGAGCCTAGTTCAGTAGGCATAAACTTTATCTAAAATTGTTATTTTCTCAAAGCTTTTAAGAGCTTTCATTAAAGCGTAGATAATTAAATTTTACCTGGAACAGGTTTGATTTTAGAGGCAGGCACCGCAAAATTAATTAACTTAAGTATTGGGTTTTTAGAATGGCCTTTCGAATACTAAAATACTTACGGCTACCTTTATATTGCATCTTCCGTTCCTGTCTGTATTTACATCCTTGTTTAAAAGTTCTGTAAGTCTAATCGTTTTATAAATTGTTTCATAGTACAATAAAAAGTTGAAAAATAAACAGCTCTAAATCGCGATAACGAAATGTTCACAGCGAGTGTAAATAAGTACAACTTCTACCGTTGAAGCTGTCCGCCAGGCAATACCACCGAGCCTTGTCGCAGGTCCTCTCTTTAAAGTGGAGGAACATCACAGTACATTCCTCTACACTATCTTTATGATCGAGTATTTGTCTTTTTACTTAACCTTACTGGTGGTAGAGCTCTTGTGAATGAGCTCGAGGGCGGCAGCACTACTACTCCACTTACCATCAGGTGGACTACACGTTCGTTCGCTGTGGGCGTAGTAAAAAAAAAAAAGAACCTTAAATGAACATTCTTAGAGCATACGGACCTTCATATTAAAATATTTTCGAGGTTTATTTATTTAGAAAAAGTAACAAAACACAAAAATTTGCACAGAAAATGTACGGACATAAAAGATCAGCAACATTGAAATCCGCATGTAAACACAAAATAATTTACTAGCGAAGCCGCGATTTTGTTTTTATTAACATGACATTAGAACTCTGCGAAGTCAGGGATTTTAAGTTTATTGCTCAACTCGTATTTATTGAAATGTTCTGGTGTGTATTCTCGTTTACCTACATGTACTAAAATACAAAAAATAAAAATAAAAATATACTACGTAATTAAATTATAATACTTATTGCAATAAAATGATTTGACACCGGAGCTTAGATCGACTTTAATTTAACTTAGAAATTTAAAATTAATCCATTCATGATAACTATCACCTAAACAGTAGTTTGACACAACTGTTGCTCGACAAGCTGTAATGTATGACGTCGATTTTTAGGGTTCCGTAGTACCTACAAGGAACCCTTATAGTTTCGCCATGTCCGTCTGTCTGTCCACGGCTTAGCGACGAAACCGTTGGTGCTAGAAAACTGAAATTTTGCATAAACATGTATGTTAACTAAACAAAGAAAGTCGTAGAGTAAAATTTGGAAAAATATTTTTTTTTCAGGTAGCTCCCCTACATGTATAGTAGGGATGTTTTTTTTTGTCGCCTACCCCATAGTGTGGGGTATTGTTAGATAGGACTTTTAAAAACGTTTAGGGGTTGCTAAGATAGTTTTTTGATTTAGGGATCCGTTTGCGAGATAATTAACTTTAAAGAGCAAATTTTTGTTCGAGTAGGGCGTCCCCCCGCCTCTAAAAGCTAAACTACTGGATCCTAAAATCTGAAAAAAATTGTGTCGGTAGTACATGTAATGAACTTTAAAGGAAAACTATAGCGGATAAGTTCACTTCATTAGTTCAAGAGGAATAGGGGTCCGAAATGTCAGATGCAGTTACTCAGAATATTTCGTTCAAAATTCTTGAAACATAAATAAACATACATAATACATATATAAATCTGCGGCTGTATGAAAACAACCCCAACGACAGCGATCGAGATGGCCCTACAAATATTACCCCTAGACCTCTACATACAGCAAGAAGCAGCAATAGCTGCTGTTCGGCTCATGCACCTAGGTCTATGGGGAAAAAACCACACGAGTCCACACACGAACATCCTGAACCAGGCAATCGAGATACATCCACTCATTGCTGCTCCATGTGATAGGACTCTTCCTGTATACAACTTCAACAAAAACTACAACATAGAATTAATTGAGGAGGCAAAGGATCAATCAGGAGCCAACGAAGTACGCGTATACACAGATGGCTCCAAAACGGATAGTGGTTCAGGTGCTGGCGTACACTCCTTTGACCTCAATATAAACATCCACATTCCGCTGGGTAATCACAGCTCAATATTTCAATGTGAATGTGTTGCACTAACACTCGCCGCAAAAGCCATTCACAAACGGGAAGTAGAGGGAATAGGCATCAGACTCATTTCTGATAGCGCAGCAGTTCTCAAAGCTCTTCTTAACAATAAAACCAACAACAAACTAATCATAGAATGTCACGATGCCCTTGAAAAAATTTGCTCCAGGAATCAGGTCACCCTGCAATGGATCAAAGGGCACAGTGGATCTCTTGGTAACGACATTGCAGACGAACTAGCGAGAAGGGGATCAGATACGACAGTACAAGGCCCGCAACCTCTTCTTCCAATCCCCTTCACGCAATACCGGACCTGAATCCGCCAAAGATCGATAGAGACCCAAAACCAACGATGGTCAGAGATCGCTGAGTGTCGGCAAGCCAAACTTGCAATACCGCAAGCGAATCATCGACTCACTAAAAACCTCCTAAGACTAAACAGAACAAATCTAAAAATAATGATAGAGTCAATAACGGGTCACTGTCCCTTGAACAAACACCTATACACCATAAAAATCACTGACAGTCCTCTCTGTCGAGGATGTCTTGACGCCGAAGAAACGGTCTCCCACGTAGTCCTGGAATGTAGGGCCGTTGCTTCTCAACGGGAACAAATCCTCGGAACAATGAGGTCACTCCGCGAAGCCTGTGAAGTCCCCAGGAAACTTCTGTGCTTCTGGGCGGAGTTAGGCTGGCTATGTTAGCCAGGACTCTCCACGCACAATGGACCAAATGAGAGTCTAAGTGCGGAAAAATGAGTCCACTTTCCATTCCATTCCATACATATATAAAATCACGCCTTTATCCCACGGAGGTAGGCAGAGACGATGGAACGCCATGTGCTTCGCTCCTTACATACTTCTTTCGCTTCCTCAACATTCATACATCTCGTCATACGTGCTAGCTGGTTTCGTGTACTACAAACATTTCCTTTCTGAAGGACGCCATTTAGTTAAAAAGTAAAATTAAAAATATTTTTCTATGGAACCCTACTGCGCGTGGCCCGACACGCACTTGGCCGGTTTTTAATTTACAATACGTTTATTAAATACTAATGTGTATGTATGTTTGTTTTAGGTCCTGGGCTCTGACACAGACTGGCATTTCGCTCACCGAGGCCTACCGCACGCGCGCACTCGCCGCTCCATCGCTCACACACGGGTTCTCAAACAACACCCCCTGGTGAGTAAAGCATGTAACTAAAGTATAACTTAATAACAAAAGTTAGTGAATACTTTAAATATTTTAAACGTCCATACAACTACGTAATAATAATGATTTTGAAAAAAAGTGCCTGAAATTTTGTTCATTTGTAGCTACTTCTGTGGCTGACTGTACACGCAGCTACACGTGAAGCTTACATTGCTAGTATAAGATGGTCTCGCGTGAATTCACTCTGCAGCTAACTGTTAAAAAAAAATACATTAGATAGAACGCCAGAAGCAATTAATCTATCCAATGGTCCCAATGTCAAGGCCAAATACACACATTCACTCACTCAAGCACACCCAGTCTCAGAACAAATATTTGCGAATTACACAAAGATTTAATTTATTTAATAAAACTTACTAAGCGTAGTTATCGGATTGTTTGGATGATTATTTGGATTGGATGTCTAAGAATTAAAAGTACAACAATTCGAATAATTGAATAAAAGTCAGTTTTGTTTTGATTATTATATTATATACATTGACGTAATATATTTCTATGATTATATAGCAAAACATATTGTCTACGAAAGACTATTATTATATATTGCTACCAGGGCTTTCTACACCTATGGCATCACTTGACTAATATACTACTATTTGGTTTATTTATTTTTATATATTTAACTTTGATTTAATTTTTTTACCAAACAACCTAACAATTTTTTAATGATTGAATATAGAAATCCACTAGTAGAAGATCTATCTTCTGTATCAACTGCAATGTCTTTGATATGAATAGTTCCATATTTTCCCTTCAATATTGCAAGAATAGTTACAATAAGTGTCTTAAGGAAGTTTTTCTTCGGCCTTAGTGCCAGCCCTTCTCAGTTGGCAGTTGGAAATCACTTTGTTTTATATTGTTCATCTCTTTGTGACGATGAGAAATGTCTATGGCATTCGTAATACCCGTCAATTGCCAGATACGGAGAAAGAAAAAGCTTCTCCGTAATTTTATATCGAGCATTACTTTTATTGGTTCATTTGTTTGGTCTACTTTGCGACCCGAGGGAGAATGTATTCCTTGCGTCAAACGTTATAGACCCATATATTGAAATGATTCTAGACGTGGTCCGTGTTCATTTTGATTTCAAAATTCTGATGGTAATCAAGACGGATTTAGCGTATAAAATATCGCTTGCTAACGTTGAAAGAAAACATTGTAAGGAAACCTACATGCCTAAAAGTGCCTAAAAGTGCTCGAGGGTGTGTGAAGTTTACCAATTCGCATAAGGACAGCGTGGTGGACTATGGCATAACCCTTCTCATCATGAGAAGAGGCCTAAACTCAGCTGTGGGACATGTATTAGATACAGGGCTGCTATTATTTTTATTTAATCAAGACGGACCACGTTCAGAATCTGTTGCTTCAATAAATGTCCCTTTGCCGCATCCAACCTCTATAATCGGGTATAAATACACACATATCTTCGAAAAGACAAATGTTAACGATTTATTGACAGACGTATCGAACCCGAGACCTTTGAATTCGCAGTCCTACGGTCTCCCACTCGGCTATCGCTGCTTAATCTCACTTTATCTCACTTTATCGATCTATAAATACTTTGTCTATTAACCCACTGTTCTATTTAGTATTGTGTCGTTTTCATCACACAGTGCCGGTCGATTAGGTCAGTTTGCATGACTAAACAATACCTACTGTGGCAGTAGGTTAGCTATCTGTGTCGACGAGATGAAAAACAAACTACAAAATATGTACGGTTGAATTGAGAAACTTGTTCTTTTTACGTCGGTTAAAATTGTCAGGCGAATTGTCTCGTTGGACATGTGGTTAGCGTACTCTTACCGCAAAGTCTCGGGCTCGATGCCCGGGTCGAGTTATTTTTGATTTTGCCGTCAGAAAATTCTTAGGGACAGGTTAAATGTGGGTGTACACACCTCTGCCACACTCTTCTGTAAAAAAGGCGTGATATTGTGTTATATAATAATTAAAAGATACTAAAATAAACGACACGAAAGCTGTAAAAGTACAGATTGAACATGATCAAAACTATGATAATCAAATACCTCATAAAAAGTATGATTTAGCGTCTACCTTTCAAAATCCCTATTCTACATCTAAAAAACCCTTTTTCAGGCTGATGGAAAATAAGGCATCACTATTTCTTACTTCAATATTAGAACATTTTCTGTATGTATAGTTTTATCGCCGTATAAAGAATGTTTTTCAGAAAATATACGAGACTAGTTCGATTGAGTCTGAATCCTGTTTATGGATCTAGACCGGGTTTTACATTGCTTGTGTGGCAATAGGGTTATCACTTTTTCATTTTACAAGTTTATGTATTAGCAATGAACTGTTTCGATTATCACTGGCTTTAAAATCAATATGAATCATATAGGATATTGAATATAGCTTAAAAAAACGAAAAAAGTAAATTATTAAACATATTAATATGTTTAATAATTTAGAAAATAGTGGACAAAACTTGCTATGGAACCAAAAGATGTTACACAGATGCTACACAGCTTGTTACGAAGGTATTTCCACCTTCGTAACAAGCTGTGAAACGTTTTAAAATCGTTTTAAAACGACTGGACCGTGAACTGTTTAAATGAGCTTGACTTAAACTAATATAATATAAATATACCCAAAGGGCGCCTCTATGGAGGTGTTTTTAGTTCCTGGTCCGCCTCTATGTCACGTGTTGTAGTTCCTGGTCTGCAGCAAAAATCTTGGCGAGTACATTACAAATATGTATAGATATTTGTAATGTTCTCGCCAAGATTTATCATTTCATACCGAACCCGTCATGACCATCTCAATATTTTTTTTTCGAGTTTAGTGTCTGACAATTTTCTGTGTTTCGATTACCATCCAATTCTGTTCAGGGGTTAGATGGTGATTGAGTAACAACTATTAAAAAATACTCATAAACTATCTCATTTCTAATATTAGTAGAAAAAGGATCAGGTTACAGAAAATAACTTTTGTATTATTATTGGATTGTATTAAAAGAACCGCATAAATAGTGGCTATAAAAATCAGAGCGTAACTACATAAAAATAGTTGGTATCACAAATACTATGTTCACAAAGAAACATTATTTTCGTATTACGGCATAGCTCATGAAAATTTTATGACTTTCATCCTTTATCTAACCTTAGTAAAATCCGCTTACAAAGATTGTAACATATTTTTACTCCAATATTGGTAAATATTTTCTTGTTTATTATTTTTTTCCATGTATAAAAAGTATTTATAGTTAGAATATACTCGGCTAGCTGGATTGCATGCAAATCCTTATTATAAAACGTATGTAGACCAGTTTACATCGCTTGATCGTGTGGAAAAGTAGGGTGAGCAAAGCCTTTTTAACACGCTTATATTAGCTTCACCTGTATGTATGTATGTATGTATGTATGTATGTATGTATGTATGTATGTATGTATGTATGTATGTATGTATGTATTTATGTATGTATGTATGTATGTATGTATGTATGTATGTATGTATGTATGTATGTATGTATGTATGTATGAATGTATGTATGTATGTATGTATGTATGTATGTAACCGACTCATTTGGACTCAATTTTGACCCACTTTAAACGGACAGATTTCATTAAATTTTGCACACTTGTCAAAGATCGATGACAATGCAATAATTCGATAAAAAAACTTAAAAAAAAAGATTTTTTTTTTTAAAATACGTTCTTATAAATAAACCAAACTAAAAAGTAGAAAATAAATAATAGTTAAAAAAACTAAAAAACACGCTTTTAAAGTACTTCTAACTAAAAAGTGAAAAATAATTCCTAATATAGGTAAGCTGAAAAAAGCGCTCGATAGACGAAAAATGTGGCACAGAGCGCCTCACGCTTTTTTTAAACTATTATTTATTTAAATGAAAGAAATATTACACATGAGGTGTGTGTAAGTTTATACTTCGGGGTATTTTATTTCAGTTCGTCTCTATTATCCTTAACCTATCTTAAAAGCCCGGCGGACACATTGCGTTATTGTCGAAGCAAGTACAAAAATCACACGGAGTAGTGCTATCTCTGTTTGGCACACGCGAGCTTTCATGTATCCCCGCGAGACAGCACTCTTGTTGTTGAAAATGTAAACGCAAATAAAATGTATCTTGGTTTTCAAAACGTTTGAATGAAAACTTATTTTTTAACCATTTATTTCTGTTAAACCCTAACTAAACAATATGTTATTACTCATTAAAAAACAATTCAGAGATAAATGATTATAACACTGAACAAATATGATGAAAATCTGACGTTTATGCTGTAAAAATACGTGAAACTCAATTTTCTTAAACTTATGTAAATAATTTAATATTTCTTGTCTCGCACTCCGTATTCTCAATAATAATGTCTTTACCTCACCTCGGTTTTAGTAATATTAGTTTAATTCTAGTTTGTTTTTTTATTTTTTTATTTTAAATTAAGATCTTACATTTTTTATTTATTTATGGTAATTGATATGTATTTAAGTTTTAGTTAATTATTATCCGTCCTCTCTCTGGCGCCATCAGAAATTCAGCGCTGCAGGGCTTTGTAGCTCTGCAGCACATGGCTGAGATGGTGTCCTTTTCTGACAATTTTTTTGTTTAGTACTGTATGTTTTTTTTTATTTTCTATTAGTATTTTTATTATTGTTTGTCAGAATAAATATATTTTCTTTCTTTCTTTCTAAAGATATGTAATCTTTCTTGTTTAGCATTGCTCGTTGTTGACATTACATGCAATTGGAGCTTTGGTGCATTATTACTACATAGATCACATAGGTGTATTTATTGAAGTTTCCTGTAGTGGTATTTAAATAGATAACCTTATTTTACCTTAATTATGGATAGATGGTAGAGATATTTACGGTTTAAGATAACAAATAGCAATTGTCACGTTCAATAAGGTGGATATTATTTGTTTTAAACTTGACACTAACAACTATTTAAAATGATATCTAAAGTTAGAGTCTAAGTGAATTTAAACTGGTATTATTGAGAAACGTCTTCGCAAAGGTTATTAGTATTTAGGTGGATCATGGATATCGGATAGTACTGTTTATTTCTTACAGCTTTTTAAGACACCTTTTTCTATAAAGCTTATACTTAAGAGACTCTCAAAATTGGCAACCCTACGACTTAGTCACGTTCTCAAATATTTCTTATTTCCGATAAAAACGTTCGTCACAATCCTTTTGGGAGTTATAACGTATCGATTTGAGTGCGGTTTTGGAAGGTATCGAGTACTTCTACCCACGTTATGAAGTTATTTCTGGTCTCAACCACGTACAGTCATGTTCGCAAAATATTATTGCGAATTTATCATTAGTGCCGTTAATTTTGCGACCTAGTTCAAGTTAAAAATATATACTATCATAATATCACGCCTATATTACCCAGAAGGGTGTGGCAGAGATGTACAACACCCACATTTCACCTATTATGTTTAGGTCTAACGCCATCCACGGGACACAATTCCAACTCCGTTCATTAAAAAGTACAAGCGTACAAGTTTCGGTTTGAAGCTAGGCTAGTTATTGATGTGGTAAATTATTTTTATTATTCAAAACAGATAAACAAAATAGAAAATAGCTAAACCTGGAAAACTGGCTGAAATGGGGTAAATTCATTTAATACTTGATTTTTACAACTACTTCTCATTCATGAAAGCATAGACACACATACGTTCTAAATTGTAAATAGCTAAACTCTATATTTCATCTTTATTATAGTCACAATAGATTAAAATAATAATTAAAACTTATGTTACTGATTTATGGTTTTATTCAATTCATCTCGTAGGAACTGAGATGAGGAAAACAATTAAGAAAAGCTAAGTATAAAAGTAACTTTATTCATTGCTTCAAAATTATAATGACGGAAAAAAACTGATAGGTAAATTTTTCCAGCGAAAAAAATATATTAAAAGTGATAAAAAGATTTTTTTACTTTGGAATTTTTTTCAAGTTCTTGTACCCGAAGTTTAACAATGAGAGTTTTATTCAAAAGAATTGGATGATGTTTCTCATTTCATTCTAATTTTCGATATTGTTAGAAATAATGAATATTATTATCGTTTATTTATTTACAAAGAAGTATTATGCAATTATAATATTATGTAGATATCTTCATTCACAGAAAAATATACATATTGGATCTTAAATTAAAATAGTTTAATAACTTAATCTAAACTTTATAAGCCACTATCAGAAGGCCTCGTACCCAAAATGCTGGCAGCATTACCGCGTTGCATTGCGATACTAAGTCGCTGGCCGAAATATAAGCCAGCATTTCGAGAACGAGTTGCCTCAGTTAGACGCGCTGACAACTCTATGTACAGACTATAAGTGGTACGACCCCAAGGCCGTAATATAATTGGTTTTAAAATGGGGACCCATCTATGCATGCACGTTGCTTTAACGTTCGTGAAATCGGTGGCGTGATTGTGTAAGGGAAACTGTCGGTTTCGAAATTTTGGGTATGTGATATGATATTTTAACATTTAGCCTCTCGTAGTCCACTGCTGGACATAGGCCTCTCTCAATTTGCGCCACAATACCCGGTCCTGCGCCTTCCGCATCCAGTCCCCTCCAGCGACCTTCTTCAGGTCGTCAGTCTACCTGGCAGGGGGGCGTCCTACCTTACGGTTGCCGAGTCGCGATCTCCATTATTTTCAGGACTCGTTTGCTCCAACGGCTGTCGATCCTTCGGCAGACGTGACCAGCCCACTGCCACTTCAGCGAGCTTACTTTGCGAGCGACAAGTATGTCGGTTACTTTAGTTCTTTGTCGTATGACCTCATTACGAATTTTATCCTTCAAAGAAACTCCGAGCATAGCTCGCTCCATAGCCCGCTGCGCGACTTTAAATTTGTGGACTAGTGCAACCGTTAATGTCCACGTTTCGGCACCGTAGGTCATAACAGGTAGGACGCACTGTTTGTCTTCAGGCATTGCGGTAAAGGCGAAGAGAAGACTTGACGAATATATTATGATATTTATGATTATGATATTTGATTGACAGGAATTCGAATTTTGTGTGATTCCATTTTGGGGTATACGCATGCGGGCCTTGATTAATTGATAATCACGAGCTTCCCTGTATAACAATAACATAATATACATAATCATCACGGCTATATTACTCAGAAGGGCGTGGCAGAAGTGTACAACATTTCACCTGTTATGTTTAGATCCAATGTGCCCTGGTGAGACTATCGCCATGCACCGGGCACAATTTCATCTCCGTGCTGCTATTGTGAACTTGCCGTTGTTCAACCCGGGAATCGAACCCGAGACCTCGCAGTGAGAGGCGCATACGCCATCGAGGCAGTAATTTGCATACAACGAGTGTAGCTACTGATTACAATTTAATCCCGAAGCGATAAATGACGATAAATGGCGTCATGTACTATCTATTAATAATGCAGCTGGTTGATAAAGCGATAGTGTTTATTACATTTTAATCATTGCAGCTCATGCTGGGAACAATGCGACAAATAAAACAAACATAAAATACGAGCAAAAAAATAAATTACGAAACATTTTTCCTCTTTTGTGGATTTCGATTTTACCTTGATTGATTGAACCTTATTCTTCCCTCCCCATAACACTATAGAACTACCAGACAAACGCTAGTTATTTAATAGGTATCTCATAGGAAAATATGCTCCGTCATAGACGCCATCATCACTTACCATTCTGTAAAAACGTGGTCAAACGCTATTAATTACATTTTCAATTATAAACACCATTAAAAAAATCATTAACTGACGTCACCACTTATTTTCGACAGATTATTTTTATGCTTTCATTTCCTTCTTCAACTTGGACATTTAAGACTCTAAAAATGTTTAAAAATCTATCTCGAGACATGATGTGTTGGATAAATACGTCAGACTTAAATAAATAATGTTGTGATTTCCAATTTTTTAGATATGATTGAATCTTTGACGTTAGGAACATACCTACATTGTTTAAACAACAGTGAGTGCTTTTAATTTAATATGAACTTTATACAATAGCAATAAAGCTCAAATAGACTCTAGTCTCGTTTTTAGGGTTTTGCCGGCAATTATTCGAATTTTTCTCGCCGTAAAAACCGTCTTTGAACTTCAACGAACATAAAAAAAAAGAATTGGCCAAATTGGTCCAGGCGTTGTTGAGTTATGCGCTTACCAACACATTTTGCGATTCATTTTATATTATAGATTAAAGTTGAAAAATTAAGAATCCAGCAGGACTCGAACCTGCAATGGCAAAGCACTTGGTGCGTTTACCCAGGGGGTGCAAGTTCGAGTCCTGCTGGATTCTTAATTTTTCAACTTTAATATTATATTTAATCGAATGGATCTTTATTTTCCATATCTACTAACAATCCAGGGCGTCCTTGGAAGACAATATTACTATGACGAGGTGGATTTCCACTCACCCAGTCATATAAGGTGCTTATATTCGTGTATAGTAATGATTTGCTTCTAGTGTAATAACAAGGTATTAATAATAATATATTTAGTATCGAAGATGTTTCAGTGCAACAACTACAAAAAATATGGACACTTATCACACTAAGCAGAGCTTGTACTATGGGTACCATAATAAAAATATGTTGATAAATAAATGTTACTAGATCTTTAAAATTATAAATAGCGCCGCTGCTCGCAGTGCAAGAAAATGCTCTCTGAAAATGCCGAAAGTATAGGTGAAACCGCGGTCAACTAAATAGACCAACATTACGTGAGTAACACCCGTATTCATCATAATTTTAATAATATTACTGGATTTCATTGCAGCTATCACTAATCGTAAGGTTAACTTCAGGCTTTGTTGTATAACTTGTATGAAAAGTTACTGAGTTAAAGTTCATTTGCGCCATTCAAAGAATAAAAGAATTCTTAAACAATGAAAACTAATTAAGCAAAAGGGAACAAGAATATTTTAACAATGCAATTCGCCAAGTTTAGCGTTCGTTACAAGGGTTTAAACATTTAAACTATTCTTTATCCAATTACTTTTCTCGACGAAAAAACAATATAATTACAATAAGCTGAGACAGACTATTGCAAAGAACGACTTTGAGGCTCGTTTCACACTGAAAGTTACGGCTGACGAAGTTGTGAAATAAATATAATACCACTAAAATAAACTGTGTTTGTTGAATCATTGGCGCATCATTCACATCGTCATGATTATGACCTTGTTTGCTCATATTTATCAGCATAATATTTTTAATAGTTAGTTTAATATTGAACACAAGAAAATACTAATGAAGTTTTTAGTTAGTTTTCGTCTAATAGTCTGCAATAGCAGTATTTATCAATTATGTTGGCAACTGCGATACAGTCGGACAGAATTTAGATAGCTTACTTATTCAGCACCCACAAATTGTAAGGTTAATCTACAATTAGCTATTATTAGTAGCCGTTTAACATCTACTTAGGGCTAGTTTAGAAGGTTCCGGATAAATCTAATCCGATTCATAAACTATAACCTAACCAATATAAAAGTAACACAAGTTACACTTGAAAAAAGAACACAGTTGTCATTTATATTTATGTGTGTTATATATAGACTTATCCTGCCAATATGGTTTATCTAACACCTGTGAAATTGGGGCTTAATCTTTTTAAAGTTACAAGTAGCCGCGACCAGTCAGGAGTGAATTAAGCCTAATTCTATTAGGTGTAATACCTTTATTCATGTATTAATTTTATTCATGAAGAATAGTTACTTATTCATTCGTCGTCTTTATCTTTTACCGATATTGTTAGTAGCTGTCTTGAATACGATTATGGGGTAGTTTATTGCGTAATCTGTTTGTAGATAGTATTTTATTACCAAGCCGTTTAATAATAGATTCTGTAAAATTACACAAATCACGTAATATTATTGTTATATCTACATTTAAACTAAAAATAGCAGATGTCTCCGGATCCATTTGGTGGATAGATCTGTTTACCGCAGTTATAATAGCAGCCCTGTATCTTATACATGTCCCACTGCTGGGCACGGGTCACTTCTCATGATGAGAAGTGTTAGGCCTCTACCACGCTGGCCAAGTGGGGATGCAAGTCTTTGTGTTCCGCAAAGAATTGTACTGACTCTGGGTACCTATGCTTTGCGTGTGTGACATGCATGATTGTGAACACCCCCGCGACACAGGAGTTATTCCTAGTGCGGGCGTCGTTTTCTTTTGTGTAATCTGGTTATTGTAAATCCTTTAAACTGCTTATTTTAAACAGAAAACAGATCTTATCCACCAAGTGGAACCAGGAACATCGACTATTTTCAGTTTAAATATGTATGTTGTAAATATGTAACATTATCGCAGTGGTTAGAAAATCACGTTAGAAAATAACAAATGACGTGTGCACCGTACTGTGGTGTAAGTCGGTAGAAAAATGAAGAATGGTCCATCGCAGCCTCACTTCGGATTCATCCATCCATCACCTGTAATCCCGCACGGATTGGTACAACGTCTGACGGCTGCGGTACATTTATCGTTTTTAGGATTATGTCAAATTATGTATGGTTTTGTATATACTTTGTACAAACCTTGTTATCACGAATCTTTTAGCTATCGTTCACTTTGTCGCTCCGTGACAAGTAGCCTATATGTTAATTGTGAATCTAGACTTTCTTTGGTTTAGTTTAAGATCCAACATGTATATTTTTCTGAAAAAAAGATCTAGATTTAAAGCACCATGTGTGCCAAATTTCATCAAAATCCGTTTAGCAGTTTATGCGTAAAAGAGAAACAAATATCCACATATTCGTCCTCACACAAAATCTTTATTTTATAATATTAATAGAATAAGTACAGTGGTTAGAAAATCACGCTAGAAAATAACAAATGGCGTGTGCACCGCACTGTGGTGTTAGTCTATAAAAAGATGAAAAATGGTCCATCGCAGCCTCACCTCGGATTCATCCATCCATCTGTAATCCCCTACGGATTGGTACGTATGACGGCGATTATGGCATATTATGTAAAGCTTTATGTATTGTACAGGATTATTATTATAAATGGTACACACGTGTAAAAATAGTACACAAGATCTCCCAAATGATGACGGATGCTCGACTACAAAGTATGGAGCACCGTCGCAAGGTGGCCAGCTTATCGTTCTTTTATAGGATACACTTCGGAGAGTGCCGAGGAACTACACAACCTAATGCCTCCGTCCCCGTTTCACCATCGGACTACCAGACAAACGGCACTCAGGCATCGCTTCACGGTAGATATGCCACCAATACGCACTAAGCGTTTCGCCTCTACTTTTCTTATGCGAACTGCTAAAGAGTAGAACGCCTTGCCCGAGTCTGTGTTTAGTACAACTTGGATCTCTTCAAAGCAAGAGTCAATAGGTAGGTATCTCATAGGTAAGCGTGCTCCACCGTAGACCGCATCATCACTTACCATCAGGTGAGATCGTGGTCAAACGCGTGCCTATCCACCATAAAATAAAAAAAAAATATATATATTTTTATTTTAGTCCACAAGGCCAAAATAAGAACGGTTTGACGAATTAAATAGTTTCCTAAAAATCTTTGTCTATATATAAACGTGTGTGTCTCGAATGTGCACAAAAAAGTTACACACGCCTTGTTGTTGGACATTCTTATAATAAGGCTGACAAGTCAGAAAACTCCCACGACCTAACTCAATCAGAGAACAGCTGACACTAACAGAAGCCAATCTTGATTCGCCAACAAATTCACAATACAAACAATTTCACACTTCTTGTGTATCATACTGACCAAGCAAGGAACTCATGTTTCAGCATTCGGTCCAAGATACGGTTCATCGTAAGCTGCCTTAAATATACCTACTAAGAACAGAATATCTTTTTACTTTTCTTAGTTCTTAGTATTATATTTTCTATCACGGCTAAATGCTATACAGGGTGTCCTAGTTTAGGACGCCAAGCCGAAATCAGGTAATAGAGATAATATAGTTGCCAAAAATTAAAAAAAACGTATTTAAAAATTATAGTAATATATATATTATATTTAAATCCCGTGACGGACTTGCTCCTGTCAGTAGAAATATTAATATTTTCAAATAATTATTTAGTAATGTAATCCTCAATACAACTTCCTTAAAATCTGGCAAAAAATATTAAATCGATTTGAAGTAAATGTCACTTTATGCCAAACCAAAGATTTATAGTTCATTCTTAAACCAGCTTTGCCTTACCGTACTAAATAAAATGTACCAAGCAAGTTTGGCAAGTAGCATTATTTCAAAATGGTATAACACTTATTAATATATATGAAACGCTCTTGAAATTTAGCCTTTCGGTGTCATTTTAGACATTTCACCGTACAAAAAACAAGGAAACGACCCAATTTATTGCAATTGTGTGGCACGAGGTCATAGTATGACCCTGGGAGTAAAAGCTATCACAATTCCCATATCCTCAAGCTTTTCCGTGTCCTTCTTATCGTTATATTGCTCTAAGCATCTGATAGCAAAACTGACCTACAACAAATCATTTTTAAATTAGTGTTACTGCAACATAATGTCTTACAATTCAACAAAAAGTATTTCAGCTTCTTATTTATTATTTTTATAGCATTTAGCTATGCTTAACAAATTACACTCAGAAACAGTTGAGTTAAAGTTGAGAAATTTAGTGTACCTACAAGCAAGAGGCGACCGTAGCTTAGTGGTTAAAGCGGCTGCCCGGTATGCAGAGGTCGCAGGTTCAAATTCTGCCAGTCCCATAATTTTCCAACTGTTTCTTAGTATAAAGTATTTAATTTAGAATAATTTTTTTTCTAGAGAAAGATAAATATACAAAAGTGAACCTATATTGACGAATCGGACCTATATTGCGAGTGTGGTGCTGTACAGACTATGGCCCACCTCATGACCTGTCCCACTTGCTCCACCACCTGCACAAAGGAGGCGCTCATGAATGCCGATGAAAGCGCTATCCGCGTGGCTACGCACTGGGCTCATAGAATATACATACAATATATAACACGAAAGAAGAAAAAGAAGAAGTGAACCTTATTAGAATGATCACAGGAACCAGCCGTGTACTATAACAAATGAAACAGTAACTTGTAAAAATGGCAATTATTCCTGCTAACGCCTACTTTTTTATCGGTCTTAAGTACAACTCAAATTATCTGTTTCCGTCAGCTTAACAATCAAGGCCAAGGATGACATTGAAAGGTTTTCGCTTAGACCTTTTTACTTATTTTTATTATTCGTTGAGAGTGAAATCTTTTGAGTGGGGTTGGTCATTAGCGAGGCAGTCGTTATCAAAAAGAAGGGCCTTTTAGTATTGTTTAAAGTGAATTGCCTGTGTTTTGCCGAGATTTTTGTCATAAGTTAATTGGTCTTTTTAGAAACGTTCTATGGTAAAATTTCTTATATATCCTAAGAATTGCTGAATTTGGCCGACTGTTTCTTGTATCAGATTGTTATGCACTGCGGGTGTAAATGACATTGTGACGGAGGCGATTACCAGTGATGCACATAATGATTCTGATACCCTTGGTGCAATAAAAATCACCGAAAAATTCTACACATCGGTCTTAAAAACGTTTTAGACGTCATAAGAACGCGAAAACGATTTCCAGTTATTAAGAACATAATTTTTAAGCTGGTACATAGGAAAAAAATATAAAAATCTCAATATTGACCGGGAAATCGAAAATGTTAAGAATAGGGTAACGTTAACACTAAACTGGACCTCTGGAACTATGACATAATTATATCAGTGGCCAAACTCTAAGCTACTACAAAATACAGCCAATATTAAATATTTAACTGAGCGAGAAAAATTAGCTCTAAAAGTCACATTGTTTTAACTTTAAGCATCAGATTCTTGCTAAAATTCTCAAAATTCTTATTTTTCCGTATTTCCCGCGTCCTAGAAATAAAAGCTAAAAACAGTCCACTTTTCGTAATGGAACCTGGTTGGGGGTAATTTCATTGTGCTACAGCCGGAGCACAATAACTGCCTTATTTTACTATGTTTTTCACTTGTGAAAGAACGCGTTGATTAACTTTATAAAGGTGGAAACAAAGTAGCTGTTATTTCGACTAGTAGCTACTTAACTGTTTGAAGATTACGTTTTCATTATTATAGCATTTCCCTTAAATTATTTAGCTATTGCAAACTTTTTGGCTCCAATACTCATCTGTACTAACCGAGAAGAATATATTAGTTTTTTGTTGGTTTGTAATAAATACGATAATAAGAAGAAATTCCAAAGAAACCGGTGACGTCATTGAATTTTTAATATTTTTTGTTAGTAATGGTATGTTATGTTATATCTTTATTGAGTATCAAAAATATGTAATAAGAAAACAGTTGACTTTAATCATATAAAATGTAGTCTGTTGGCGATGGTATTCGCTTCGCTCGTACCGACCGCGACCTGAAATAAAAACAAATCTTTCGCATGTAATATTGTGTATATATGTATATATACATATCTTTTTTTATATTGTGTGCCCCTATGTGGGTATTATTATAAAACAATACACTGCCGAGGGTTGACGGCCGCTGCGCACCTCGGCACCGCTTGTGTCTCTTTTTGAGTCGACCAGTTGCCCACAGACTTTTTTTTTATGTTGGATAGGCACGCGTTAGACCACGATCTCACCTGATGGTAAGTGATGATGCAGTCTACGGTGGAGCACGCTTACCCATGAGGTACCTATTAACTCTTGCTTTGAAGAGATCCAAGTTGTACTCATGCGGAAACACAAACTCGGGTAAGGCGTTCCACTCTTTGGCAGTTCGCATAAGAAATGTAATTTAGAAGACTTTCACGACAAGCGCAACCCTGTTTGCTTAGCATACAAGCGTGAGATGGGTTTTGTCGCGGTTTTATCATGTATCTCTCATAACATGAAAGAGATAGCATGATACCTGCGTTTATCTCTACATTGTGCTTAATGTGATCTAGCTATGATGTATAAATGTATATTTAAATCTCTATACATTTCATTACATCTTTACGTAGAAGTTTACAGCTAAAATGTATATGTTTAATCTTCGTATTTTGACATACATTAATATATTTAATATGCATTATAGCTGCCGTGTGAGAAGCGCTAATTGCGATATTGTTAGCGATTCGGACCTTAGCAGAATATTATTTTGCCAACCGGTACGGTTATCGGTATCGTTCAAAAGTATAATTTTCACTGGTTGTTACGAATAACATAAAATGTTAACCTTTTTGACTTAAAGTGATAAAATAATTCAAAAGTACTGTAATATGTTTTTACTCCTGTTTCAAAAATGAAACTGTATTTGCGCACGATATATTTTTATCCGTCATCATTCAAATGATGGTTTACGCCAATTTATTAGAAAAAGTAACACTTACCATTAAAGAATTTAAAACATAAAAGAAAATAATAATCAAATTTTATAGGCATGTGACAACAAATTACATTACTTAGAACAAACTTATATGTAACGGTAAATTCACTCATTTTATCTCATTAAATGTTGACGTTTTGAAAACAAAATTATAAATGCAGGCGGTCGTTGTAAGATTTACTGATTTGAGATACTTCATTTAAATGAAATTTTCTTGTATTTTTTCATACATATATACGTGATACGTGTTCAACTTTCGGCTCATTTTACGTACCTATTAGTTATTGTTTTGTAGAGGTGTACGGGCCAGTAACAATGAAACGAAGTACTTAATACAACTGTCTATTGCGATTTAAATAAAATACAATAGTAATATTACGATAATTGTAACAGCTGATTAGAGCGCAACAAGTAAAGCGACGCGAGGGTGCTCGGCACGGTGGTGAAAATCGAACATCGCCGAAGCTAGCCGATCATTTACGAACGTGGTGCTCGCGCAACAGGATCACCGCGCCCGCGCGCCGCGCCGCGGCGCCGCCACAGTTTATTTAATGAAAAGTACCTTACAAGCTAAAATCAATTATATAGAAATCATTCTATAGCATTCATTCTAAAAAAAATACAGTGCAAGTAATATTTAAATCCAATATAAATTCTCTTATAAGATAACGGGCTCGGCCCGGATGTGCGTAAACACATTTATGCATGCATAGGCAAGACTAGTATTTATTTATTTACTATCAACGCCTCGCAGAAAGGTTTGCCCTACGAACGCCAACAACATACGGGTTCGCTCCGTCCGCTGTGGCAATAACACACTTAAGATGACGAAAATACTTATTTTATTTTATATTTAATGATCATGATTTATTTTCATAATTCACAATAATAAATTAAAACTTTTACTTTCGTATTTTTTTAATTTACATTGTTAGCAAGTAGCAAGTTAGATTGAGCGTGTAGCAGGCAAAATTGTGAATATACCGCCCAAACATGCTTGAAGTCAACATAATAATATTTTAGGACAAAGTGATTGAATAATTAAGATTGAGCGTGCTGTCGGCGTGTTATTCATGTCGATTAACGCTGAACGAACGTTTTTTGATCGCACAATTTACAAAATAAATGTTTTACATCGCTTTAAATTAAATATTAACTTCGATAATTATCTCCTATCATCTCGTCGCACAATAGTAACGACGAGTAATATCTCATATTAACTCGATATTATTTGTCAAAATTCGGTAAATGGGTTCAATGAAGGTCGGAGTGCACTTGTTGTCTCTACTTTTGACGTTATAACAAGTGAGATAGAAAACGTGACGGTCGTTGTGCGCATGTGTTAAACGTGAGATAAAAAACTCTCAGCCATCTCTCGTCCATGACTTATGTCATGTTCGTATGCTAAGCCAGCTGGTGTCGCTTTTTATTCCAAATTCGTTTGTTTTCTTGATATATATTCTTCTTCATCGTGTCGATGGCTGAGTCAAATTTTATTTTGACTTGCCATCGTGGTGAAAGGATTAGCCAATTCGCTTTGAAGAACTCGCGAATTGCCCAGGGTGGGCCGGACGTAGGGAATCGTTGTGTACGTCACTCGGGGAGGCTCCTTTCATGCACCCCCATAACATTCATAATATTATAAACAAGAGATTTGCCTTTTTGCGATAAACTCACCTCCTATACCATGGGACCTAAACATAACATGTAAAATGTCGGTGTCATACGCCTCTGCAACACCCTTCTGGGTAATATAGACGTTATTTTATGTTATGTTATCCTTTTGCTTCTTGTTTGTGTGTATCTCATTTTAATACAGTGAACTAAAACGTCCGAAAAGTTCACAGTTCCGGTACAGCTCACAGAAATGTAAGAAATGTACACTCTTTATATTTTATTCGTACTTAAATAGAATATTAAACATGAACTTTCAGCCGTAACTTTTCGGCTTTTTGGTGTAAAATTACACAATTATTGGGGTTACATTGTTTATTAGCTTTTGCCTGCTACTTTGCCCGCGTGGAATTCGTTGTATTAAGTAGTAGCTGCTCCCGCGCTCTGTACCCGCGTTCAACCTTAGTGCTCCGCTCCCGTGGCGTTTAGCGTTATGTTAAATATTAATCAATGTGATCTGTCGCTGTGTGTGTGCTCGGTGGATGGCGATAGGTTAACCCCGTATCTCATGGGACCTATACAGATGAAATGTGGGTGTCATTCACCTTTGCCACACTCTTCCATGTAATATAGGCGTGATGTTATGTTATATTTAAGGTCCAAACTGTAATGTTCTTGAAGAAAATTGGTATTGAGATTGGTCAGTACACTTTCCCGAAATGTATTTAAATTTAAATCTTGTATCTTTTGCTAATGAATCAAAAGTATTTTATTGCTGTCCACGTTTCTTTTAATAATGATTATCTGTAGATTCACTAATAAATAACCAAAAAGCTCAAACAGAATTATATAAAAAGTTCCATGTGACCAAAACTTTAGGAGCCAGGTGGCTCATGATAACGTAATTCATCTTATTTCGTTATTTTTTCATGAAAAATGATTGTTGCTTATATCATATTTATCCTTGAGATTCGCCGGGTTTACGAATAATATTTGTTATTTATGAGATGTTTTGTATTATGACTAGAAATTACATTTATATTTAGGTGTTTTATAACATGCATTTAAGCTGAAAATTAGATTGTAGTAATACAGGGTGGATGGGATATAACAAAATTTATTGAAACCACAGTTTAAAGTTTTAACGAAAAAATATCCAGTTTTCCAAACAAGTTTAACTTTGAGATCAAGCCAATTGTAAAAAAAAAATTAAAAGCATAATCCTAAAAAAAAAAAATTATATTGTTAGCAACCTATTTAGAGAATAAGCATAGAACCTTATTCGATGTCATCGAGATCATAGACTGGACAGTAAAAAAAAAGAGGTGAACTGTCAAAGATAGGTTGGCAAATCTAAGGCAGATTTGGCCGATACTACATTGCGATATTTGTTATTTTATAAACTGTTACTATCCTCTTGAAAATCTATCTAAATAACGAGATTTCGATAGCCAATGCAACGTGTCAATTTTCCGAAGTCATTTATATGCACACGAGGCGAGGTCCGAGATATTTTTAAACAGACGATCGAAGCGATGAAATATGTCATGTTATTTTGTGAAGAATATTGTAAAAATATTCTGAGTCTTCCCTTAAAATAAAATGATATTCAAAATGGAAAAGAATTTTCGGTTTTCTCTTTATTTGACGTTTACCTTACTTTTTTATTGTTTTTTTTTTCAAACTTCGTGCAGCTATTATGAATTTCCTGACGGAAAGTTCACCAATAACACTTTACCCGACCCGGGCAACAACTTGAGACCTGACGGTGAGAAGCACATACGCTAACCACTAGAACATCGAGGCTATTATAAACATCTATTAATAACTGAATTAAAAAACCTTGCGCTTGCCCGAACATGGGCAGTAAAGTTGTTGGTTTTTAAAACTGAACATACGATACATAATGTTGGGATTACATGGGATCAGATGCCGCTAATCACACACAATATAGTTTTCTTGACCCTTTTTCAAGATCTCTAATAGAATGTGAAAGTAAATATCTCCCTGAATAACCTTTAGTAGATCTGTAGATAGAATATTACGTAACAAATATGTAACCATATCCAAAAGGAGTTTCTATCTAAAATGCGTCTCAAAGACGAAGTATATCTCTGTTGTGAGAGGCTGGCGTGTCACACGGCTGGGAATCTCAAACGCTTTGAGTACGTAACCTTTTAATTCTGCATTGCTTTATGATATTTGCTTCTAAAAGATGGGTAAAAGGTCTATGTTATGCGTAGTAATATAAAAATATGATTTATATTTACTTAAAGTATGCCCAAAATGACCCACTCTTACTTATTTGAACTCTTTTGGCGTGGACTAAATATAGTATTCCAGTTTCAGCAGCTGTGGCGCAATGGATAAGCCATCGGTCGATCAAGAAGTCGTGGCTTTGCCGCGATTTTTGCGATTACACCTCTGACGTGAACTGCCTCCAAACACAAGTTAATTAAGCTTAGCTAGAAGAGGTTAATAAGAATACTAGTAATTTGTTATTGCAAATTACTAGTAAGCTTTTTATATAAAAAAAAGAAAGAATACATAATTCAAACAATTATTTAAGGTGGACTTAATATCGTATATAGTGTCTTCTAAGTGGAACTACAATAAATTACATAATAAATTGAAATGTTTAGTCAGCCAACATAATAAATTAAAATTTTAAACTTTAAATATATTCTCTACAACATTCGTTTTGGTTTCAAAACTAATCAAGTTATCAAAACATGTGCAATAATAACAAGCTTCAGCTTCATGAATTGCTTTTCTAAACTTTGATGAAGTTTTCATTCAATTTCAATAAGTTTACATCTCTGTTAAATAAATTGAAGTTATATATATATTACGTTTTACGACCAACTTTGTCCGTAAATTTCCAGTTTTGAAGTCTTTAAGTGGTTATTTAGGAGCTGGAAATTAAGAGCAATATTGTTAAAAGATTTCGTTATTTTATTTGTAAAATGATTGGAGTTTTCAGTCTGAATGTTGTAATTTGTAATTCAAAAATTTAAAAAATATTAAACATTCAATAATTACAGCGAACTAATGTTAAACTTTATAAAAACAAAAACTTAACAAAGTTAAATATAAATATTATTACGAGATGCCGGCTATTTACATTATACTGTTGACTCCTAGAACTCTGTGAAAGAAACTCCTATTTAAATTAAACAATTCAGGGGCTAATATCAGAGGTTCCAGATAGCTCTTATCCGCCCTTTAAAATATAACCGGACCGAAAATAAACAAATCTGTCATTTTCATTTATGTGTGTTATATGCTTGTTCTGCCAATAAGGTTAATTTAATATCTGTGAAATTGGAGCTAAATTATAGAAGTCTCAAAATAATTATTGCAAAGTTGAGTAGTGATGTAACCACAAAAAATTTGTGTCGACGAAATTATCTAAAATATCAAAGTTTGTTGTATCAAAACGTACTGTATTCTGTACTCCATTAATATTCGGTCCCAGTTGAGGGTCACATTAATCAGTTTTTGGAAACCCATTTATCCGGTGGGAGCTCCGTGCAGAATACTAATAGACCAGGGCCTTTGGGGCAGCCCTGACCGTCCGCGAGTTAGGATACGAGTTACGGAGAATAAGAGCAGGTACTTTTTTGGTTACTTTGTTGCTGTTTTACATATAGTTTAGAAGAAAAAGGAAAGATAATGCAAATGTACTAAAGTGGCTTACAAATGGGTCGTTATTCTGCAGTTGGTAAGTAAGTTATCTGACACTGAATTTTCAGGGTGTCAATGATATGGTGACGAAGCCGTTTACCAGTTTTCAGTGGACATTTTTTACCGAAAAAAAAAATAACCGAGCAAAATTTTAGGTTATCGCATATTTCGGACTTTTTTTTCTTCTTACATGTCGATGACTGCAGTCATATTGTATGAGCCCAGTGCGTAGCTACGCGAATAGCACTTGCATGGGCTTTCATGAGCGCTTTCTTTGTGCAAGTGGTGGAGCATTTGCCGTCTGATTACGGAAAAAAAACTTGCCGTAGGCTTCCAATAAATTTGCAATTTGGAATTTTCCTATGAAAAGTTTCATCATTAGTAGAATTTTCAGATCAAAAGTGTTTTTGCAAGTTTATTTTTATATATTTGATGTTTACTTTGAAACATTTTTTAAAGACCGATTCTCTGATGTGTGGAAATTTCCGATGTTTTTTTGCCTCAGTATCATGTATTTAAAAATATTAAGTACTTTGCCGTTTTATTGTTGGCCAAATTCAACCATATTTTTTAATTTGAATAAAATACAATTATCATAGCAATTGTTCGTCCAAATCTGTTCCAAATATACCTACACCTGGCTATCTTCTACTAATTATCAGGCAAAATAAAGCCCATTGTAATATTTTTCTTCATCGTACGCCTACACAGGGATTAATTGAAATAAGGTAAAGCCGTATAAGCCTAGTAATTATAGAGCGTCCTTTGGGAGAAACCCTTGTCCGAAACGAGCGAAGAATATTGCTCTTGACAGAATACTGAATACACTTCCATTTTATATAAGAAAGAAGGATATTGATGTAATCTTTTGAAATAGCTACAAGAAATAAAAGCATAAAATATTTGTTGGACAGTAAATTAATGAGATTGTATTTTAGAGACTACCTTGATGGTCTAGTGGTTAGCGTATACGATTTCTCGGGTTTGATTCCCGGGTCGGGCAAAGTGTAATTTGTGAACTTGCCATCTGGCAGTTCACAATAGCAGCACGGAGTTGTAATTGTGCCTGGTAGATGGCGATAGGCTCACCTCCTATCCCATGGGCCCTAAACATAACAGGTGAAGTGTGGGTGTTGTACAACTCTGCCGCACCCTTCTGGGTCATATAGGCGTGATGTTATATTCATGTATTTTAGAAAAAAAATAAACAATACATTTTAATTACTATTACAGACACTAAGACCCAGTTCACTAGGACCCAGTTACATCAGATCCGGATCATTTTTATTCGCCATTTAAAATATAACCGGACCTAATAATAATTATAACAGTGACTTTTTATTACATCTATTTTATTTATTAAATTTGTATTATTCTTTTATTTGATGTATATATAGTTAGGTTAGGTTATATATTTAGTTTTCACGTATATAATAATATAATGTAATTTAAAATGTTTAATTGTATCATAATAAAGTTACTTATCATCAAAACCAAAAATCTGTCATTGACACAACCTAAACTTGAAAATAAAACACAGCTGTCACTAAAATTTATTGTGACACTTGTACAAATAGGCCTTAATTAGAAAATGGCTCAAATGATTCGTTAAGTGAGTATTTTCGACGTTATTCATTGCTCTTACTAGAATAACAATATAAATACGTTATTTTTGTCCACCTACAACAATACGAATAATGTACCACACATACCTATATCAGAGGAGAAGAGGGTCAAGTTATACTAATAGTGACGTACATCTAATCATGAGTAGTATCTACCTCTATCATGTAGCTGAGGATTATTGTAAGCCTGCTATAAATTTGTTTCAAGCTGTTGTCTATTGCTGTGGCCGTTTTAGACGGCGCATTTTATTTGACGCTTGTTACAAGGACTTATGGACCTTGCCTTGTTACGGCTTCAGTCGCGTTGTATCTAACATTAAATCACGCCTATTATTACAAAAGGGTGTGGTGTACAACACCCACACTTCACCTATTAAAGTATGTTAAGGTTTCAAGGGATAGGAGGTGAACCGATCGCCATTCAACTTTCAGTCAGGAAATTCACAATTGAATGTACAAGTAGCTCAAGTGTAAATCTAAGCTATGAACTATCTATACATTAACAATTTTTATCACAATTCTTTAAGTAGTTTAACTTCGTGGCCGATGTTTATACCTATTTAAAGGGAATTGATGTATAATTTTTTACATAGCAATATTTCTATCATCAAACTGATTTAATTTAATAACACTTGTCTTGTTCATCAACTGTTAATTGGACAAAAGAGCCACTTTACCACTGTCGAGGTCGACTCTAAGTACGATACTTACAAAATAATTATCCTCGACTCTAATTTAAGTGTTTGTCAAGGAAATGAAATGGCTCAAGATCGCTTCGAACAATCAAGTCAATTTAAAGAACCTTTTAATTTTCCACAAGCACTATTTAAGTATTTCTTTGTAAACACGTCCAGAAAATACTTTCAAGGACCTTTTGGCACCCACATACCTCTCATAAATTTAACTAAATAACTCAATAAATCGTTAAGATTCGACTTAGACATGTGTGTTTTTATCATAAATTTACAATGCAAGTTTACTAACCCGAACTTAGCCTTTCTGGGGCATCTCAAGAAATCACAATCAACTAAAGTCTACAATCACAACAAACATAATAACCCGAACTTTGTCAAGGTCATTCCACGGACCATAGCCTCGTTCTTCGCATCATTTTAAGAAACCCACTTGGATATGTGTTAATAAAGGATCTCTTTGTCCTCAGGTTCATACAGCAGTACAACAAACCGGCTTTAAAAGAGTTAAGCGGGGATTCCGCCCCCTCCTGTTTCCGGAGCCTGCGCCGCCGCCAGCCGCTGAGCCAAGAGACCCGTACTTCCCCCTACAATGGTACTTGAAGAACACGGGACAAAATGGGGGGAAACCCAAGCTGGATTTGAATGTGGAGAGCGCGTGGGCGCAGGGGTTTACGGGAGTTAATGTTACTACTGCGATTATGGATGATGGTAAGTAAACATTCTTAGATTTTTAATATTTCTATGAATTAATGAATGTATGAATGAATGATTTGTTTGCATGAAACATAGGTATATTTTTGGTATTTAAATATTTAGTAGCCTTACATGTCTCGCCATGAGCTGGCATGCAAACATTTATAGAAATAATAATTACAAATTAGCACATAATATGAAATAAACAAAAAAATTGCAATATTCAAAATAATAGTGATATTAATAATAATAGTCAACAAATAAAATTAAAATAGTTGTCATAAAATGTTCATAAATTTAATATGCTTGTTTCTCCTTTTAGAAAACAAGGTGAACAAATTATGAGAGATTTGCAATTATGATTTGAAAAACAAAATTCTCAACTCATCTCATTCTCAAAATTTTAGACTAAAGAGTCTCAACGCTCGTGTATGTCGAAGACATTACTTCACGCGACAGGTTGACGTGGCAATCACATTGCAATCATCGACTGAGATTTTTGTTTTATATCAATGATAGAAAGTAAAAAAACCGGCCAAGTGCATGTCGGGCCACGCGCAGTAGGCTTCCGTAGCTAGTCGTAACAACATATTTCGACTTAAAAGGGATTTACTATCTGTATTAAACAAGTAACATCTTCATACAAGTCATTACTTTCAAAGGTTTTTGTAATTTGCACGAATTATTCTAAGTAACTGCATTTTACACTTTGGACCCCAATTACTCTAGAACTAATTAAGTTAAAGTAACCAGATAAATAGCGTCCTTCAGATAGGAAATGTTTGTAGTACACGAAACCAGCTAGCACGTATGACGAGATGTATGAATGTTAAGGAAGCGAAAGAAGTATGTAAGGAGCGAAGCACATGGCGTTCCATCGTCTCTGCCTACCCCCGTGGGATAAAGGCGTGATTTTATATATGTATTATGTATGTTTATTTATGTTTCAAGAATTTCGAACGAAATATTCTGAGTAACTGCATCTGACATTTCGGACCCCTATTCCTCTTGAACTAATGAAGTGAACTTATCCGCTATAGTTTTCCTTTAAAGTTCATTACATGTACTACCGACACAATTTTTTTCAGATTTTAGGATCCAGTAGTTTAGCTTTTAGAGGGGGGGGGACGCCCTACTCGAACAAAAATTTGCTCTTTAAAGTTAATTATCTCGCAAACGGATCCCTAAATCAAAAAACTGTCTTTACAACCCCTAAACGTTTTAAAAGTCCTATCTAACAATACCCCACACTATGGGGTAGGCGACAAAAAAAAAACATCCCTACTTTACATGTAGGGGAGCTACCTGAAAAAAAAATATTTTTCCAAATTTTACTCTACGACTTTCTTTGTTTAGTTAACGTACATGTTTATGCAAAATTTCAGTTTTTTAGCACCAACGGTTTCGTCGCTATGCCGTGGACAGACAGACGGACATGGCGAAACTATAAGGGTTCCTTGTAGGTACTACGGAACCCTAAAAATCATGGTAGTGATGACCATAAAAAAACTACATTATGTAGAATTACACCCGAGCGAGCTCATTTTAATTATTTTGCGTTAATTGCTATCTGGACCCGTGGCGTACTATAGGAATGTCGTTATAGGACTTAATAAGTAAACTATTATGTATTAACTTTAAAAAAGGTAACTTAAAAAAAAAACTAAGCGAGTAAAGCCTAATTTAATCATTTGACTGACACAAAGCGTCTAGGCATTTATATTATAAATATTTGTGTAAGTAACGTTAAACGTATCTCATTGTTTTAATAAATTAAGTCAAGTCAAGCGTCCATTTTCCGTATAAACCAGAATATATTAAAGTAATCTTCTTTATTCAGAAAAGCAGCAATAGCTGAGTGGGAGACTGTAGGACTGCTAAATCAAAGGTCTCGGGTTTGAACCCACGGCCATACACCTCTGTCAATAATTCGTTAAGATTCGTCTTTTCGAAGATATGTGTGTATTTGTCATATAAATTATCGCTCGCTTACGGTGAAGGAAAACATCGTGAGGAAACCTGCATGCCTGAGAGTGCCGAAAAAGTGCTCGAAGAAGAAGTCTACCATTCCGCTTTTTGCCAGCGTGGTAGACTATGGTCTAACCCTTCTAATCATGAGAAGAAGCCCGAGCCCAGCAGTGGGACTTATATTAGGTACAGGGTTGCTATTATTATTTTTTTCTATAATTGGGTGAATACAATCCGAGTTGTTTTACGATCTGATGAGCATAAAACACAGAAACAAAGGACTTATCCGTATTTGCCCGATTACATTTGTAATCAAATGAAAATCTTATTCATTGAATACGAGTGATTTATTTTCAATATCCGCGTAGAATTTAAATCCCACTTCTGTTATTTTTCGTCAGCTTTTAGATTGTAATTATATTTAAATAATAATATAATATAATATAAAAATTGTTTATTTATCCCAACACAATATAAAAATCACACATGAAAAACATAAATAGGGCTACTTAACACATTTCGACATAATAATTATATTGTGTGAGACTGGTGCCTAAACTAGACTGACATCTGTATTTCAGGACACCAGGTCCCCACTCCTACTCAATTAATTACATTTTTTGTGTAAGTGAAAACAACAAACAGTTTTAACAAATTAATCTCATTATAGTATAAAATAAAGTTAAAAAGTCAGTGTGGTATGTGGCGTGATTTTTGGCTTTAGGTATGTACATTATTATCATGTGAGTGTGTGTATGTATGTATGTGTGTGTGTGTCTGGTATGTGTGTGTGTGTGGCTGGGTGTGGGTATGTATGTAATGTTTTTGTGGGTTAAATTGTTATGCACTCATTGTGTTATGTAGGTATATATAAAAGATTTTCAGTTTCATTGTAATTAAGTGTAAGCAGCCAAATAGTGAGGGTTATTTTACAATTTCTTTGGGTAAGGCTGAACACAGAGATTTTTTTATTAATTTTATTATATAAAAATCTACCTAGATGGCAATAGAACCGTTTCGAAAACATAGTTGTTAGATGTATATCTTGTCTTTCCACAGGCGTATATCTTCTTTTGTCAAAAGTTATGGAATGGTCGTATGTCAGACAGTTATGCTGCTTAAGAACAGTATTCAGAACAAATAGCTGACGTACTGTTAAGACTTTTGATTTTTGATAGAGAAGAGCAGTAGGGTAGCGATACGGTAAGAATTGCGATACCTTCAGGATTGCCCTTTGTGTTCTCTCCAAATCGAGTAAAGTTGTTTTAGGAGCTCCTCCCCAGGATGTTATACAGTATGTCAACAAAGATTGAACAAGCGCGTAGTATACTGTCTTTAACAATTTAGCATCCGCTGCATGCCTCAGCGTTTTAAAGACGTAAATAAGTTTACGTAGTCTATTATTTAGGGTGTTAATATGGCTATGAAAATTAAGGTTTTTGTCAATTAATATACCCAGGTATTTGATGTTATCAGTTTTGCAGAGACGCGTACAGCTACAAGTGGTATTTGGTGATTGGAAGCAGGAATGAGCAACAATACTTTGTTGTGGCAATGATGACGGTAGAACAGTGTTTTTCATAGAAAAGGTTATGTATGAGGTTTTGTCAGTGTTTAGTGTAAGTACGTTATTACGCAGCCAATTAAAGACAGTATTAAAACCTTTTTGAGCGTACGAGAATACTTCGGACCAACTGTCAGCGCTAAACAAGAGAGCGGTGTCATCGGCAAAACTAACTATTTTGCCCTTTGCAAGTGGGAGCATACCAAGGTCGTTAATATAGATGAGGAAAAGAGTAGGTCCAAGAACGCTGCCTTGGGGCGCACCATAGCTGATTATGCGTTCGCTGCTGACATATTCACCAACTTTAACTCGCTGGGTACGCTCACTTAGATAGTCCTCAAAAAGCCTCAGTTGGGTACCTCTAATTCCAAGACTCTGCATCTTATTTACAAGAAGGGGCACAGAAACCGTGTCAAAAGCCTTAGCTAGGTCCAAAAAAATACCCAGGACTTTTTTACCACCATCCATGTTGGTGACTACGTGGTTAGTAAGCTCATGTACTGCATCTGAAGTGGACTTCCCAGATCTAAATCCAAATTGATTGGGAGATAAAAGAGAATGTCTCTCAAGGTAGTCAATAAGTCTATTATTCATGACTTTTCGAGAATTTTAGATAATGCTGGAAGCACCGCAATCGGTCTGTAGTTATTAGCACGGTCTCTGTCCCCATTCTTGTAAACTGGATGAATGATTGACTTCTTAAAAACTCTAGGAAATATGCCTGAGGAGAGGGCAAGATTACAAACATAAGTTAGGGGAGGAACCAGGATATTGAGATGGTTTTTAATAAGCCTGTTTGAAATTCGGTCCCATCCAACGGCACAGTTATTGCGAATATTTGAGCTAGGACTGTACTTTACGTGTATATGTATACTTTATGTGTCTATAATAATGTGTGTGTTGTAACGAGGGCTTAAAAAACAGACTAATTTGCGACAGAAAAGTACAGAAAACTTATAACTTAAAACTTACTTATACTTTATAAGTTTTCTGTACTTTTCTGTCGAAAATTTGTCTGTTTTTTAAGCCTCCGTTACAAAATACTATCGGCCAGTTTCTGACTAAACCTGACCGAATTTAAAAGAGACACAAGTTACTAGACCATTTAATTTAAGATCCAATATGTATATTTTGCTGTAAATAAAGATGTTAAGTTATACTTAAAAAAAAAAACCGGCCAAGTGCGGGTCGGACTCGCGCACGTAGGGTTCCGTACATCTAAATAAATGTTTTTCTTAATTCTTTATTATATTGGAGTTGATTGAATGAAAGGTAAAATGCGGTTTACGATTTATTACATATTAAAAAAAAAACTAATTATTAGATCTCGTTCAAACCAATTTTAAGTGCAAGTTTGCATGGTAATGAACATCATTATATTATTTTTACATTTATCATTCCCTTATTTTAGAAGTTACGGGGGGACACAATTTTCTACTTTGGAAGCGTCCCTCGCGCAAACTATTCAGTTTAGAAAAAAAATATAATAAAAACCTCAATATCATTTTTAAAGACCTATCCATAGATACCCACACGTATGGGTTTGATAAAAAAATATATAGTTACGGAAAAAAGTGGCTGTGACATACAGACGGACAGACGGACAGGCATGACGACTCATTAAGGGTTCCGTTTTTTACCATTTGGCAACGGAACCCCAAAGCTCACCTTTCATTTTCATTAATGTGTGTTATATACTTATCCTGCCAATAAAGTCTCAGATCTCGCTTAAGACTTTACAGCTTCGCTATAAAATCTTCATTTCCGTGGTTTTTTTTATCTTAAGGTTTTTTAATAAAACAAAACGCTTTTATTAAAGTTTTTGATAATGTATATATTCTTGCTTAATGTCTAGCAGATAACTTAAAAAACTAACGAAATATCAGGATTCAAAATTTCTGTGCCACTGCGATGAAACATGCGAGCATGGCAATGAAACAAGCGTCCACGGCAATGAAAGAACTGTGCCACGGCAATGAAAGAATCTATCCACGGAAATTAAAAAAAAAAATCTATTGAGATGACAGATAGATAGAATCATAATGATTGTTCATAAGAGGTCTTGATTCCAACACTTGTATGAGAGTAAAATTTGGGTAAGGAGATATTACAAAAAAAGAATGAGAGTCTTCTTTTTCGTCGTGTCGATGGCTGAGTCAAATTTTATTTTGACTTGCCATCGTGGTGAAAGGATTAGCCAATTCGCTTTGGTGAAGTCGCGAAATGCCCAGGGTGCGCCGGACGTAGGAAATCGTTGTGTACGTCACTTAAACAAAGACTGTTGAATTACACTCGCAACACTACTTAGATACTATAATACTACAGTCTTTTTTTTCTTATACATACTCCCATTCTTCCTTTTGTAATATCTATCCAAATCTTACTCCCATACAAAATCTGTCTGGGTTTGCCTTTCCCTCTCAGAGACAGGCATGATCAGGTATATTTTTGCACTTGACAAAACAAAATAGTCTCTTCAGAATACGTATATTGTGAAATTTATTTTACCAAATGTTACATCATTTTGTAAGGTTAACATGAAAACATCTTTTTGTAGTTGACTGTACAGTAAAAAACTCATCAAGTCTGAAGAGAGACCAGAGAAAGAGAGAAATAGTCTAGAGTTAACTTGACGAGTTTTGTACTGAAAAGATGTTTTCTTTGACCAATCATACCATAGCAATGAAAACATAAGTCACGGAAATGAAATACCTGGCCACGGCAATGAAACTAAATTGTTTTACAAAGCATGGCAATGAATTTTTTTTTCATTTCTGTGTATTTTTTTTCATTGCCATAGAAAATTTAGGCCACGAAAACCACGGCAATGAAAGCACGGCGATGAAAATCAAGGGAAAAAATTTAAATAACAAAAAATCTATTAACTATTCGAAGAAATAAACACTTCACAAATTAACATATAACAAATGGTGTTCTATCGATTGCTTACTCATGAAGACAAACTTATACAAATATGAGTTATACTTATCCACGGCGATGAAAGGAAAAATGTCCAGTAACAAAAAAAAATAATATTTACATTTATGGCGGGAAAACGCAGGCACGTGTATACGTCCTTCCACGTCGAGCACTTAGGCGGCACTAATATGCAACGTTTAGCATACTGGGAGGGGGGACGCAAGTCGTAGTTAAAACAATATCCTCGAACATGATTAGGACACGGCGATGAATGGTAGTTCTGGGACAAATGATTTTTTATTAACCATTCGTTGTATTGTTTAAATATTTGAATAAATTATTCGGTAACAATACTTTAACTATTCATGTATCAAATAAAACTAGGTTTTAATAAAAATAACCAATAGATTTTTATCAATGAGGAATAATACACAACAAGGTGAAGTGTGGACAAACACGGTAATGAAAGATTTCGAGGTTTAATTTTTTTTTTTGGAGTATCCAATGATCCAATTAATAAAATATTTAGTGCCACACATAGATTACTATTTCACATAACCGGAAAAAAATGTGAGAACATATAACTATGTTTTTTAGTACCGATTTCATTGATGCCACGCAATTTTCGGTCCCGGGAAATTCACTCTTAAACAGACACAGGCACAGGCAAATTCAAGATAAAATGATAGCGTAATAATGTCCTCGTAATTAATTTAGGTAAAAATATCTTGGGATTTAGCTGGTGGGTATATGCTAAGTATGATTTATTACCTGCCAAGAATTTTTATTATTAGATTTGCGAAGTGAATATTACCTGGCGTTTAGGCTTTTAATAGCCATTTTATTAAAAAAAATATGAGAGATTTAAAAACGTAATTTTCATTTCGTATCGTTTTTAAGCTGCCTTAATTACAAGGAAAATTAATTATGAAAACATAAATTCGGTCCGAAATTTATAAATTTTAATGTTTAGAGTGCTTTTTAGTGAAACACGATTCATAGCTTAATTTTAAGAGAAATAGAAAATGAAAGATATTTAAGTAGTCTTATGATTTGTATTTGCAAAGAAGTGTAGTGCAAACTAAATGTTGAATTTGTTTCAGGTGTTGACTACATGCATCCGGATTTAAAGTATAATTATGTGAGTATTTATCAAACTTGTTAATTAATATTTATGTACGTATTATATGACTTTTCAATCACGCCTATATTACTCAGAAGGATGTGGCAGAGGTGTACAGCACCCATATTTCACCTGGAATGTTTAGATCCCATGGGATATGGAGTACTATCGGCATCCACCGGACACAATTCCAACTCCCTGGTGCTATTGTGAATTTCTGGATGGAAAGTTTACAAATAACATTTTGCCCGACCCGGGCATCGAACCAGAGACCTCGTGGTGAGAGGCACTTAAGCTTATCATGAGACCATCGAGGCAGTCGGTTAATTAATGTATATGTAATAACATTCTCGACGTTGACTTTCGAAACTCCAAAAAAATGTGGTCAATATTGATTTTTATATAAATCACTATTTTTTTTAGAAACAACTTTTACACACACACTTTACACACAAACACACACATACCCACATACATAAACCTACTCAATCTGCCTCTTTTATGTTAAATATTTATTTTATATTTTATAAATCATCTAAAGAGCTAAAAACTACAACTAGATAGTTATTATTGTGCACGTTTTGCTGCTTATTTGTAAATTGGTTCCGAGTGGAAAACTGGTGACCTGTATCACAGGTTATTTTATACCTACTTCAGGCACCAGCGATCCTCAACCTACGCTGTAACATAGCTATATAGATTACAATTTTATATGTATATTATGGTTTATGGTGAGAAATAAATTCATTTATTCTTATTATTATTGTACGTAACCAATACGGTTTCGTATCTCGGGACTATGGAGTCCCGGACCTTTAGAAGGCATGCGTGGGGCAGAAGCCAACAGCGCAGAGGCCTGATTAACCATTTGCTCTAAATGTAATAATTATTATTAAAAACTAATATATCAGTTTGTTACACCAAAACATTCAACTCTTTATCACTTCCCTTTCAGCCCTTGGATTAGATTACAGTTTATCATATTTCATTTGCTATAATAATACTAAAACGTACCATTATGATACCACTCAAACCCGCGGAAACTATAATAGGAAATTGATATCCAATTAGTCTCAAATATCAACTGCTTACCCTTGGTTACGATGACAATAACAATTATGAAAGGGCTTTATACATATCTATTTACAAAGAAATATTCACTTGAATGTAACCACAAGTTTTGTAAATATACATACAATACGCGATTGTTCCATCCCAAGGCACACCTCTGTCAATAAATCGTTAAGATTCGTCTTTTAAAAGATATCGTGTATTTATCATATAAATTATCGCTCGCTCACGGTGAAGGAAAACATATCGTGAGGAAGCCTGCATGCCTGAGAATTCTAAAAAGTACTCGAGGTCGTGTGAAGTCTACCAATCCGCACTTGGCCAGCGTGGTGAACTATGGCCTAATTCTAATCATGAAAACCGGCCCGAGCCCAGCTGTGCGACATGTATTATATACGGGGCTGCTATTATTATACAATACAGACGTGTCTACAGAAGTTATTAATTTTTACGTGCGGCCCAAACACACCGCTGTTGTCTACATACACATAGGCTATTTAACAATCCAACGGATGTCTATAACTACCTCATAGACGAATGGCAGCAACGCTGGGACACATCAACTAAGGGCCGCCACCTCTATTATTTCTTCCCATCCATTCGCGACAGACTTGCGGAACCATGGCTAGAGGTGAATCACTGCGTGGCTCAATTCCTGACGGGTCATGGCAATTTTAGGAGCAAACTATTTTCGTTTAAGCTAGTCGATTCTTCATTCTGTAAATGTTCTACATCTGAGCACGAACAAACCGCCCACCATATCATCTGGGAGTGTAGTCTTTGGCACAACGAACGTAATGTTATGTTAAAATAGCTTCCAATTGACATCTGGAGTGGTATACTATGAGGATCTCGTATCGTACAGAATAAATTTCCGTGCATTTAGCCGTTTCTGCCATACCTATTATAGCAATCAAATTTAGGTCCCATAGTTTTGTCACTGTCCGTGGTGTCTACACTCTTTCCATATAGACACTTTGTCTATATTTGGCATCACTCAGTCTCCCGCTTGGCTTTGGAGGGAAGTAAAGATACATACTTTCCAACTCCAACTATATACTTCTGATTAAATTCATTGCGGGTTCCAAGACAATTTTAACTCTTCCTGGGATTGCCCGTGTGTCATGCACGGTGCCTTTCAGTTGGTTACCGCTGTTGATCAGGATCAACAGCGGTAACCAACTGAAAGGCACAGCGTCACAGGAGTCACAGTGGTGGGCGTGTGGGTGGGATTATGTCCCGTTAAAAAAAAGGTAACTTTTAATTCAATCTAAAGCCTTTTTTGTACACAGATGTACAGAGAACTAAGTAATTACAGTAAGTATGTATTTACAAAATAAAGTTACATTATGTATTAGTATCAGAGTTAGTCTAGTATTACAAGCACTGCTTATCTTGGGACTAGATGGCGTTGTGTGTATGTTGTTTGATATCTATATTTATTTTACATTTATATTTATTTATATATTCAATAAAAAAACAATTTATCATTTATTTAATTTAATGTTTAGATTTGAAACTGCATTTTCAATAGTAGGTGATACTAAGAAATCCAACGTCTCTTAAATTTAAATAATCTACACTAATATTATAACGAGGAAAACTTTGTTTGTTTGGTTGTAATGAATAGGCTTAAAAACTACTGGACCGTTTTTAAAATTCTTTCACCATTCGAAAGCTACATTATCCACGAGTAACATAGGCTAAATTATATTTTGGAAAAATAGGGTTCCGTAAGATATTTGGGTTTTTCGGACACAAAGTGTAAAAAATCAACAAGAAAAGTTACTTATTTTTAGATAATAATAATAAGTCTTAGTGGCCAAAGTACAGCCATAACGGCCGCTTATATAAAACCTTCCTCCAAAATTATTTACACTTCAGTAAAAAGAACCTTTACAAATAATTCAAGAACTTGTTAACATAACCCAGACCTTTTTCCGTAATAAAAAAACACTTACTCTTCATCACCTCTCTTGAAGTCATGAGTGAGATTCCTCTTCAATTTTAAATAGCCGACTTAAAAGACGGGCATTATATCGCAGGTTTTTTGCAAGTAGTCATTTAATAAATAAATAAATAATAATAAAATAAAAATCTTTTATTTTCAAGCTACAATAGGCTCATAGTGTGTTAGTACAAATTGCTTATGAACTATGTTAGTATAGACAATTTATAATGGAGTTAGGGTTAGTAAAATAACTTAAAAAGACTATGTTAGTAATGTTCCTAATAACTATTTTGCAATATGGGAGATATGTCAAGCAACATTTGTAACATGCAGCTTGACAAACCTCCCCATTGTCGGCCCATCTAGCCTATATGCAAATTAATTGATTACTAGGCTCCGAACATGGCTTTGACTGCGTGGTATCTCGATAAAATATAGCATTTTTTACGCCTAAGATAACAAAACATGTAGAACTATAATCCATATTTTATTATTGTTGTGGATTGGGTTAAGACAAACAAACCAGGAATAAAGGAAATAAATTATATTAGAAAATAAACTTAAGAAAAACATTGAACCTAGAATGATAAAACCAAAAGACCAGACCAGAAACTTAATTGTGAAAAATATAAAAGCAAATTCTTATAAAAAAACTAAATATGTACAAATAATATACAAAAAGGTCCGATTGGGAACAATTATCCTGCATGCAAGCTTATATCTTGTACTGTACACACATGTTTTTGACAAAATAAATATATTTTATATTAGCCTAAATTACTTGAAGCAGTAACATTCCAATAGTGAAATATTTTTAAAATTGGCCGAGTTTTCAGTAAAATCGTAACAAACAAACAAAAATGTAATATTTCCTCTGTACAATATCTATCTATTTATATAAAAATCTCGTGTTACTGTGTTAGGTTAGATTAGCTATCGAACTTCTCCCAAACGGCTTGACCGATTCTTATGAAATCTTATGAAATTCGGTAGGTCTAAAAATAGGTGGTAAGTTATTTTTTATACGGTTAGGTAAAGATCGACATACCACGCAGGTGGAACCGCGGGCATCAACTAGTTAGTTTATATAAGAAAAAAGCAAAATGTAAAGGAAGGCAGTGATTTATAGTATGTAATTAAAAATAACTTTGCGTGTTCAAGTTACGCAGACACGTTATAATTAAAACTATACAATTTAAATATTAATATAATCTGGGTAATAATAGTGCTTTTTACTACGTGTTAAACGCTGAAATAAATGTTAGAGGCGTGTAATCGACAAAGCTTTTAGTAGGAGGGGGAAAGGGAGACCTAATTTTTCTACCGGAAAACCACGCAAGGCAGGCCAGAGGTGGGTTCGGAAAGTATCGCACATGGGCTAGAACCTGGCACTGGCAATTACCACAATGAATGCCTTTTCTTCTTCTTTCGTGTCGATGGCTGCAGTCATATTTTATGAGCCCAGTGCGTAGCCACGCGGATAGCGCTTTCATCGGCATTCATGAGCGCCTCCTTTGTGCAGGTGGTGGAGCAAGTGGGACAGGTCATGAGGTGGGCCATAGTCTGTACAGCACCACACTCGCAATATAGGTCAGATTCGTCAAGAAAACCCCACCTTACCAGGTTCTGTTTGCTTCGACCGACTTGAGTTTGGAGTCTATTAAGTGACTTCCAAATCGATCTTGGCAATTCGTGGCCAAGTGGAAGGCTCTCCTTGATTGGAACAAAGGGGCTGGGAAGAGATGTCTTTTTATGCCATAGTTGATATCGCGCTTGTGGGGCATCACAAGTTAGGGGTTCAACGCACCGGATGAAGTTTTTACGGCTTTTTAGCCGTTGAAGCACTGTGGTGTTACTGTGCATTGGGTGTCTATTGTCTTCGTCCGATTTAGTTCGCTCTATAGAGCTTGCCACGGTTCTACGGATTTCCGGTGGAGCGATTCCGGCCAGTGGATACAGCATCTCAACCGGGGTTGGCTGAATGCCTTTAGGGCAAGTACATAAAATGTGAATATATAATTGTATTATCTCAGGAAGTATACGAGATAATAAAGTTACATAAACTTACATATACATTACATCACGTCTATATTACACAGAAGGGGGTGCCTAAGGTGTACAACACCTACATTTCACCTGTTATGTTATGTTTAGGTCCCATGGGATATGGGGTGACTCTATCGCCATCCTCAGCGCACAATTCCAATGCTGCTATTGTGAATTTCCGGACGAAAAGTTCACAAATAACACTTTGCCCAACCCGGGCATCGAACCAGAGACCTTGTAGTGAGAGGCGCATACGCTAACCACTAGACCATCGAGGCAGCAAGAAAGATATTATTTTTATAATGCTTCTAATATCGAGAGATTTTTCGAAAACACAAAAGAAATATAACATTTTTTTTTTAATTTTCACTATTCTTTATTATACATCGTTACGTGACCCACAGGTACTAATATTGCTTGATTAGGTTATTTGTGTCGCACTGCATTTATTTCATACCATGCCAGGGCCCTAGAGACTTCGTGGCCGCACAATTAATATTTCATTAAAAACGTATTTACTTATGTTATAATTAAACTTTTATATGGACGCTGAATTAGGTTAAATGTCTAAATAAGGCTTGTTTATTTCATATACAATAAATAGATTACTTAGTATAAAATACACTGTCAGCCGACTGTTTTGGAGAATTTTCAGGAAGGCGAATGTAATACAATCACATTAAATAAATGTTTATTAACTTGTGTTGGTAAAAGAGCTCTTGTGAAAAAGTTCGATGAGAAAGTTTTATCGTCTAACCTACCGCCAAATAGAAGTGCCCAAGAAAAAACTAGCTGTGTTTAAACATACTTTATTTTAATGAGATAATATACCCAAAAGTTATTATTGAGCTATTTAATCTTAATATAAGATTAAACAAAGCTTCAGGTGGTTTAAAGAGCGAAGAAATTAATTAAAATTTAATCTTGAATTCGTATAATTATAACGTACCATTAGTCGCTCACTTTGTACAAAGTTTGGGGTACATTTTAACTTAGTACTAAAACAGCTTACGTTTCGCTTACACGGACTTTAATTAGAAGGAAAATTATAATGAAGCCTACTTATTGCCTTTCTTGGTACAGAGTAGCTTTGAATAGAAGCTTTATTATTTTGTGATTTATGCTAATATGCCGCGTTTGTCTAGGGGCTAGCGTATGCAACTTCTGATCGTAAATTTTCAGGTACGAGCCCCAGGTTGAATAAAAGTGTTAGTTGGGCTTTTGCCGTCAAGAATTTCTAAGTAGCGATACGGAGTCTGGCATTAGGATAACTTAGCGAGGTGGGGTTATGCAGACTTCGCTGATTATGAATGCGGAGTCAGTCCCCAAACAATGGGTCACCTTTTTACATGCCCCTTAAGTCCCACCACCTGTACACCATAGACGACCTGTGGAGCGCCACCGATAATGCCGTTCTTGTAGCAAAGTTTTGGTCAAACAAAATTTAAATACTATGCATTTTCATGTGTTTTTCCATTGATACGCAAAGAAGAAGAAGTCTTAATATAGCAGGTAAATCGTGAGTGATATTACATCTCTGCTACACCGTTTTGAGCTATACAGCCGTGATGTTATGTTTAGGGACCAAGACCTAGTTATTTTAGCTTAGGTATGCTTTGACAGACATCGAGGTACATGCTACGGTGAGGTTTTGTGGTCCCTTTGCCGTTGACCACTACACTGTGTTGTTTCGTTAGGTAGGTATTTCGAGTTGCCACAGGGCAATGAAAATCCCTGAGTTGGGTGTTTTTTGGGCATGAATAACCGTATGAAAAGCTTATAATACTAGTAATAAAAATCTAATAGAGACGAAGGACTTTTTAAAATAGATGAGTTATATTTTGGTGGCAAGATCGTTGTTTATCGACTTAATATTTTAACTATCAATATTTAAGTTTAATATCTTTATTTACAATTTTAACACGATGGATATACTCTTCCTACAATCTAAACTTAAGAAAACGAATTAATGAAATACCTAAGTTTATAAACAATAAAAAAAGAATAATATAAACTAATTAAATAAAATAAAACTCGTAAAAAGTTCAGGTGTCAAAAATACGTCCGCATTTATTTCGAACGCGGGTAACGTGCCCAGGCTGGCGGCATTGCCATTTTATATTTCTTAAATCCAGTAATGATGATTAATTAGGTGATACCGTAACACAATAAAAACGACAATTTTTTTTAAACAACGTCAGCACTAGGCATAACTCCTGGGTCGCGGGGGTACACACACAGAGCACACCCAGAGTCAGAACAAATTTTTGCGGATTACACTAAGATTTATTTCGGGCAGCGACTTAGTATCGCAATACAACGCGGTAATGCTGCCAGCATTTTGGGTAAGAGGCCTTCTGACAGTGACTTATTAAGTTTAGATTAGGTTATTAGACTAATTTAATTTAAGATCCTTTATGTATATTTTTCTGTAAATAAAGATTATATATATATAAATTTTAGTATATATAATACTAGTGTACTATATACATACCTAAACCCCTCGTTTTGGGTTATTCTATTTATAAAAAAAACCGCATCATAATCCATTGCGTAGTTTTAAACATCAAAGCATACATAGGGACAGACATACAGTGAGAAGGGATTTTGATTTATACTATGTAGTGAAATAACCAAAATGCTTCTATTTTTGAACTGCCTCCATAAACTAATGGTTAGCGCCTCTCACCGCGAGGTCTCGGGTATGATGCCCGGATCGGGCAGTGTTATTTGTGAATTTTCCGTCAGGCAGCACTACGGAGTTAGAATTGTGCCTGGTGGATGGCGATAGGCTCACCCCTATCCAATGGGACCTAAACATAACAGATGAAGTGTGGGTGCACACCCTTCTGGGGAATAACCCTTAAACCATCAAGGTAGACACTAAAAACAAATATGGTTAAACCAATTACAGCATTGTATTTTCAACTCATGTTTACATTAAGTTGGTGTTATTCGTTCGGTATTATCCTTTGGTAAGTTCCCAATTACAAACAGAAAATATACAGTAGCTGTGTAGATTTAATTTAAATGCTGGGCAAATATTAGTATTCATTGTAACTGTTTGGGAGTTCAATTAGAGTTTAACCTATAATGTTTTGTTTAATTTCATGTCATGTTCTCCTGAAAAGTTATATAGCGCCATGTTGATTTGAAACATACTGATAACATTTAAACATTAATTCGTAGAGTTAACAGCCGCTTTTCGTATTTAATTGTTATTTAATTCCTAGGTTAGGCAACGAAACTCTAGTAGTTTTCAAAGAAAATCATGGTAGTGGAGCCGCTCGTAAATTATACCTTTTTGCATACATAACTTGATTTCTCTACTACTTATATTTTTACACATAAATTTATGCCTCGATGATCTAGTAGTTAACGAATGCGCCTTTCCTGGGTCGGGCAAAGTGTTATAATTATGTTTACTTTCCATTAGAAACTTCTCAATATCAACTCGGAGTTGGAATTGTACCCGGTGGATGGTAATATGCTCATCCTCTATTCCATGGGACCTAAACATAACACCCTTCTGGGTAATATAGGCGTGATGTATTTATATGTACACCTTCCTCTCTTCTACTGTGACAGGAAGAAACTGTAGGTTGATATCAGTTCTTGACCCGATCTACTACATTGGAGATGTTTTCTGTAAAATGGTGCCATAGACATGCTCATTTCCAATACATTTTCGCTTCATCTTTTGAGCGTCATCTAGTGGATGAGTTTGATTCTCGTCCAATCAGAGCCGCCCATTTCGACCTATCATCTGAGTGACATCTGGTGGCTAAGCCTTCAGTAGGTAATCTTGTCTATTGAATAAAATATGTAAAAATATTATACGTTTGTTGCAGAACGCCGAGGCTTCGTATGACTTCAGCAGCAACGACCCGTTTCCGTATCCGAGATATACTGACGACTGGTTTAACAGGTACGTTTTGGTTATACCATTCTATATTCTATTATCATGATTATACACGGTCTATTTTCATTTGGCCATATTTTATATCGTTGCGTTGTGAAAAAATGTCTCTATGGTAGCGACATTTATTAAAACCATAGTTTCTGGGCATGACCAGTATTCTTTACAACAAGTTAATTTGTTTATAGGATAAAAATATTCACGTTTTTTAAACAAATGGCGTGAACCCAATATTCAATTTGTACGGTAAAAGTGAAATTTTATTTTTGTGAAATAATATTAACCGGTGGTAATTAACGTTAGTCAAAACAAGAATAACATGAAAATTGTTGAAGGAGTCTTATACCCGCCATAGGACTTAACAATTTAATATTAGTGTGTGAAATTTTTATTATTAGTTAAAAAAAAGAGGCTGTATTATTTCTAGTTCGTAAATAACTTATTTCATTAAAAAATACAAAAAAAAACATGAAAAAACAGTGTCCCATTGACATCGGATGCAGGTAGCACACTGGCGGTGGTCCAGAGGAAGGATTCTCCTCACGATGCGTGAACTCCGTGTCAAAAAGACCACCTTCTGCATCGGGCCCGTGGTCGACCTGCCTAATGCGAGCCATTAAATTATTATTATAATTAATTAACACCGACCATGTCTAGAAACTGGTTTTAATAAATATCGCTCTGTCGCAGCCACCCTGTTTACTCTCAAAAAGGAGACCTTTGTTCGTATCTATTTCAGGAAAGATTAGATTAGATCGTAATAAGTAGCAATTAGACGTTATAATTTGTAGACATGCTAGTAGGTTAAGTAGAATAGGTTTTTAATATAAAAAATAAAACAACCAATAAACTAATGGATACTCCCGAAGAAACTCCGAGTAAATAAAAGAATAGTTGAGTGAAGTTATAAGTGTGAAGGTCGCTGGTCATTGGTCGCTCCAACGATAAAGTTTTATTAAAAAATAATATATCATAAATAAATATAATATGTAAATCTAAAATTATAATTTTAATATGAAACGAAGCATTTGATTCTCGATATTATCGCAAATAATTAATTTTCTTCTAGAGATTAAATTTATTTAATAAGAAATTGAATGAACTGAAATGTAATCCTCAGAAGATAACACATTGTTAAGCTTAATTTTACGTTTATTTAACGTTTTACAATGATGTAACATTTAATGCTTTATATAAATTCGTCCTTCGATGTTATTTTTCGTTTTTCTGACCGCGAGATCTTCAAAGATACATTATCTTTGAAGATCTAGCTAAGGTATAATGGCCTGGTTAAGACTTTAAATATTTCCATACCTTGTACACTAGCTAGATGACATGGCGATTAAATATAATATAAGAACAATAAGATATTTTTTTTGAGTTCAACGCAATGAAAAGAAAGTACTAACACTGAGCAAAAGTATATTGTGAATTTTCAGTGGATTTTCATTCCAACACACCAATAATAACATGCGGAAATATAATAAACTATGTTTGTGGTCGGTCGCCAAGCCGGTATTTCGTAGGAATTTGTCGGTTTTCTAACATTCATGGCGATATCTTCATGGCAGTTTTATTTCATTTGTGTTTTTAAGGACCAAATGTAGATTCAGGTCTGTTATAAAGAAAATTATGTTCAATCAACATTACAAATGCTAATTACAATAATAGAGACCCCGAATTTCTTCAGAAGAGTTTACAAATGCTCTCTTAATTCAGTTTAAATGTGAAGTGTGAATGTTCAAAATTTCAATGGAAGGACTTTTCCACTTAGTACAACTTTCAGGTTAATTAAAATTGTCTGAGCGTTTCAAGAACTTTGACACTCATTTCATCTTTCTCCGTCGATGCTTAATTCACTTGCAATCGTATTTTATACTTCACCCAAGTTTTAAGTTGTTTTTAAGTTACCTATATTTCGAGTTGAAACCTTCATGAAGGATTTATTTGCTAACGATTTTGTGCAAAAAGTATTTATTTCTGTTCAAAGCTTAGTTGTTTTTTTAATAAATTTGCCTTTCTGTAAGGAAAATGTCTTTGAAAGTTACATACACAAAAGGCCTTTGGCAACGACTGTGTATGTAAAAACAACATGGCTTCTCATTACATTTTCTTTGCGAGTTACTAACTCTTTCCATGTTTTTATCATGAATTCATATTTATTCAGCACATTAACATTTATATGGGTACAGAATGTGTGGATAACATATTTATACGCTTATATGAGATTACGTGGGTTTGAAATAAGAAATTAATGCGTAAATGATGAATTAAATTACCAAGATGATGGTAAATGGTAACTACAGTTTATGAAAATTCACTAAAGCACACACACTCACAAGTGCAGTACCAGTATCACGAGAAGAAGGGACATCATCAAATTTTCAAGAAATAATTTAATATATATATTTAGTTCTGAACTATTTCATGATTGGATGAATCAAAACTAATAGTAATCGATAATATGTGCATTATTTCATAAAAGGGATATTTTTAATGCGGAATAAGTTTGTTGTATAAAAGTTTAAAAATTTTAAGGTGTTGTTTTGTAGTAATAGTAAATTTGTGACCTACTTTTCTCAGCTAGATATTTTATAAGAAGCAAGATAAAAATTGATTAGAAAGGATGCGAATTTATTAAAGACAATACAATATTTATGGTTCCTTCAATCTGATCCAGTTGAAAGGTGAATAGTTGAAATCTTCAACCATTATTAATAAGACTTTCGACCACAGAATAGATAGAAACAGAAGGATTACTCAGCAAAAGAATTTAAAGAAAAATCAACTTAATGTCGTCTCAATATTCTATCGACTATTCAAATTTCTTTAAATTGTTCTACATAAAATTTATTTGTGTATAGTTATAATCATGATAATATTAATATTCTTTCTTTTACTAATTTTATTTCTATCGTAAGGTTGCCTAACAGAAATCACTATTAGTGATAAGGCCGCCCATTGTACAGTAATCACTAGATTTTAAGTTCTAATTGTAATCTCAAGGTGTACAATAAAGTGTATAATAAATAATAATAAATAAATAAATATGGTGTTATTTAGCTCGCCAACTCAAGTTCGGACTCAAGTCGTTTGTTTTGACGGTCAGTGCTTTCTAAATCTAGAACATTTGTCAACAGCCACGGTACTCGGTGCGCCGGTGAGGTGGCCGCAGCAAGAGACAATGGAGTTTGCGGTGTGGGCGTCGCTTACCACTCCAAAGTGGCTGGTAAGTGATTGTGTACTTTACTATTTTATTTAGGTATGTAAAAAAATAAAAATATGTCTGATCAACATTGAATTAGTTATAACAATTTTATTTAGTAAATAACCTATAGTAGATTTGCTCACGAGTAAAAGTTACTCATAAGTAAATCTACTATAGGTAAAGCCGTGCGTTTTTGGTAACCATTCGACAAGGGCTTCGCTGGCAATTGTCACTTTCGATAAGGTAGTTATTAGTTTGTTTGTTTATCAATGTTTTGGCGTAGCGGTTAAAGCGGTCGCCTTGCCGCTTTTAACTGCGCTGCTGTGTTGTGGATTCGATCCCCACACGGTTCAAATCTTTAGGTGATCCGTAAAGATTTGTTCTGACTCTGGGTGTGCTTTGTGAGTGTGAAAGGTATGTTTGTGAACATCCCCACGACACAGAAGTTTAAAATTAGTTGTTAAGCGAGTTTAGACTATAATGTTTTGGCGTTACTTCGCAAAAAGAAGTATTCAGTGGATTATGAAGCTTTTGGTCTGATTCAGTCATTAGTTTCGATGAAACAAAGTTAATGTAGTTGATCACATTTATATTTTTAAGGCCTTTCCTATCGGATACATAACATCACGCCTATATGACTATCCTGACGGAAAGTTCACAAATACCACTTTGCTCGACCCGGGAATTGAACCCTAGACCCGAGCATACGCTAACTATTAGACCATCGAGCCAGTCAGTTATTTGTATTATTAAAAACTTTTATCTAGCTAAGTATGAGATCACATTTTACGATACGTTTGTACCGAAAGTAGGTACGACAGTATGCAAATTGTCACTGGTTAAAACCGCCGTCAAAAAAACCTTTTTCTGTTCTGAATAAAGTAAATTAAAACACGTTATTTTGCATTAAATGCTCCAGCAGCGACGTGGCAATGCTTTCCTTTACAAACAAAGTTAGCAAGCAAAGGGAAGATCGCAATAAAGATAATAGAAAACTTCAGTACACTTCTTTTTAGTTTCTCCTATTCTTTGTACTTTTTACAGCCATTTTATTCTTTTGTTTCTAGAACTTTCATGCTCTTTGTTGTCCTTTGTCTAGCTCGTTCTAATCTTCTTAATGTATACATACATACATACATAATACACGACTATATTGCCCAGAAGGGTGTGGCAGAGGTGTATGACACCCACACTTCACCTGTTATGTTTAGGTCCCATGGGATAGAGGGTGTGCCTATCGCCATTAACCCGGTACAATTCCAACTCCGTGCTGCTATTGTGAATTTTCTGACGGTAAGTTCACAGATAACACTTTGTCCGACCCGGTAATCGAACCCGAGACCTCGCGGTGAGAGGCGCATAGGCTAACCACTGGACTCTCGAGACAGGCGAGTCGAGAGTTATGCATATTATAATAATGAAAAGATAGTTTACGACATTGTAGAACACAGCTGGAATACTATATTTTTTTACAAACTGAATCGGCTTGCAATAAGTATAATGGTAGATTTACGTAATGCAAACACAATGAAATACATTTATCTACACCCATGCTATAAATCCTCTATAAACGTTCTTGAAACAGTTAGCTAATTGCCAACATTAAAACAGCCAGTGTCATAATAACCATTATAACACCCAAACGGGTGTTATAATGTTGTACTGAAATTCATTATGCAACTCCTTTTTTACTCATCGAACAGCCACATTCTCATGGCATCTTTATGAATTTCAAAAAAAGAACATGTCATGCACGCGCGTTTCACTACCACAGCGCCGTAATTTAAATAAAAACTTATTCGAATTTTTGAATTGACGTCGTATCCCGCCATTTTTGTTCAATAATAGTATTGAAAAAATACTTTTTAATAATTGTACGATCCAAAATGTAAATAATTATTACAATAAATAATTATATTATTACCTATACATAGTTTTTTTGTATTAGATACTCACTAATTAAACTTTCCATGAATTTACATAGAGTTCTTACAACACTGTACCCTAATACCCTAATACGGTTTCAGAACATTTATAGAGGATTCATATCATGGGTGTAGATAAAGTCTTGTATGCAACTGTTATAATTAGGTATTAAAACACTCATGTGATACTATTATCACACTCGGCTTCGCCTCGTGTGATAAACCCACACTCGTGTTTTAATACCCCTCATTATAGAACAGTTGCATAAATAACTATTAATTGCAAACTCCATTTAATTTAACGACTATTGGTATCAGCACGGTACTGCTACCATGCTTTAACTTTATGAACTGTTAACATAATATTTCACCACAGATATACGGGATATACAATACATGAATATAACGAATTTTTGGAACGAAGTTCCTTATCGTGCGTTGCGAAAGGGGGCTAGACGGAAAAATTGGGACGAAAAGTTGTAACGACACATTTCATAGCAATTCTTGTAGCGGCGTAGTATTTACATGCTACGTTACAGCTACGGTGCTACATCATCAGACACACAGAGTGAGTATTCGGTGAACCACACTAAGATTTTTTTTATAACTAAGAAAAATAAAAATTTCTTTACTTATTAATCGAAAGGAACTTCGTTCCATCCGGGTGTCCCTTGACACCTCAGTAGTTTTTTTTTATGTATGACCAAACACATTTAAAAAAAATAATAAAAATCAATCTGCCGAGCCTTTTCCCAAATACATTGGGGTCGGCTTCTAGTTAAACAGTTTTAGCTGAGTATCAGTATTCGACGCAGAGCGGCTGCTTTTAGACCTCCACAACCCAGTACGAGGTAATACCATAGTAAAAATAGATAAGTATGCTATCTTCGAACAAAGGTACATCGCGCCGTTTGTATGTACGCGTAGCGCTTGCCACGCCCCGGGTTCATGTACGTACGCACGCACACTACGCCGCTCGGCCACCGGTAGTGCGGGCCGTGTCATTACTGTGAGATGCTTTAAGTGTAAGAGATTGCAACCTTATATACTACGGATAATTTTATTAATATAATATTGGTCTCTATTTGGCAAAGAATTTAATTTCATAGTATTATTCTTTCCATAACCATTTCTAGTCATTGTATTTTGGTTGCTATAACTTACACATAACAATTATCGTCAATAAACAAACAAAATTGTATGAATTATTTGAAAAGATGGTGAACATGAGTTTCTCACCAGCTCTTCTCATGATGCAATACCCATCGGAGCTGGTACTTGGATTGATTTTAATTCAAACCTCAAAATTGAATTGAAATCAATCTAAGCTCCGGTGATTCAAATCATTTTGTTGCAATTAATATTCTAATTTAATTAGCTTAAGTTTTATTTTAATTTTATTTATTTGAACGTTGATGTTTGTTTTGACGTGTTCAAGCGCCCTTTGGGGCCCATGAAAATAAATGATTTGACTTTGACTTGACATAAATGCTTTGTTTTGTAAAAAAAAAACGTTTTTTTATAATTAAAAAAATAATTTCAGTACAGGTAATTTAAAATATCAATCTGACAAGTGACAACCCTGCGCCTCGAGCAAGTTTAGGTATCGTGCGCTCCTAAACGCCGCGAGTTGGCCTACTTATATATTTTTACTATGGTAATACTCTTTGTTAGACTAGTTGTCAGACTTTCTGGCTTCTGAAGTTCTGGCTACCTGACTGCTAACGATTGCCATAGATGTTCAAAATGGCAACTGGGATCAACGGCTTAACGTGCTCGCCGAGGCACGGAGGAAAACTCGTTATGTTAAAGATGCACCCATCCACGGCCGACCGCGGTTAGCATTGCTTAACCTGCGAGATCAATCAGTCCGCGCGGCTTCAACTAAGCCACGAGCTTCTCATATTTCAAACAAAATAAGCTACCTAAATCCATATTTAGCTATCTAAATGGTAGATTAAATTAAAGCGTAAAAACAAATTCGATCTCCATTGTCCAAATCCGTGGAACCAACTTTTATATTCTTAGCATTCAGAATCCTCAAGTTTAAAAACTTTGCGGTACGCCACGGATACTTCAACTTCTAAAAATTCGATCCTAAGTCAGGAAAAGTGTAATTGAGTTTAAGAAATTCTGTTATAACTCCAGATAGGAATTATGGAACACGATTTAGCGGTGGCCGTCCGTAATGTTGTTGGCGCCAATCAGGAGCCCGAAATTACGTTATTTGGGTACCTTTTCCGAAAATGCAGGGGCATAAAAACGGTTCGATAGAATAAGGTGGTTTTTCAAGGCCCAATTTTGATTGTCCATCAACATTATCATCATACACATCCCAATGTAATTGAGATTTTGCAAATTATTTAGTTAAAACATTTTAGTTTAACCAAAGATTTCCGCCGTCGACTAAATAGACCAACATTACGTGAGTAACACCCGTATTTCATAATTTGAACAAAGATTTTAGTTTGACATTTGTAGATTTCTTGTCCAATCAAAATGGCAACATCTTATAGCTGAGCTTTTAGTTGTCTTCCCAATTGATTAAAAAAAGGTGTATTTAGCGGTGTAATGAGGTTCAATTATTAACTTTTAAACTTACACTAACTTAATTACTTATAGTGTAATCTGTCTACCGATACGACAAGCCTAAAAGGTAAAGGATATGTACGCATTTCTAAAATATTATTCTTAAACCCGTTTCATTATTTTGCTATAATTAAACTACTCGGCCAACAAAATATGTTACACCAAACAAATTCCAAATTATCACCAAGATATAACACTTTTTTATTCTAGTGCGCTGCAAATATTCTATTGTAACAATAATTATTTTATTCTTCCACGAAAAATACTTCTCGTGCACCAAATATTCCTGATTGTTACACAAAATAAAAGCTATAGTTATAGCATAGGTCAATTATGGGTAAAGTAGTAGGTTAGGTTAGGTTAGAACTGCGAAGTACCTGCACAGGCTGAAGAGGGAGGCGAGCCCCATGTGCCACCACTGCGACTGCGGTGAGGACTCGGCGCAGCACACTCTCGAGCAGTGTCCTGCTTGGGAGGTGCAGCGCCGGGATCTCACCGCGGTCATTGGGAACGACCTCTCGCTGCCGGCTGTGGTCGCGGCAATGAGCAGCGCGAGGTCGTGGGATGCGGTCGCATCCTTCTGTGAGGACGTCATCTCGCAGAAGGAGGCGGCGGAGCGGATCAGGGAGGACTCACTCCTGGCTGATCCGCTCCGCCGCCGGCGAGCTGGGCGGCGAAGGCGCGCGTACGCCGCGAGCCTAATGCCGCCCTAAGCGAGGCCGCGGGCGGTGGAGGGGGTTTTCCGCCGCCCGCTGATGCCTTCCGCGACGGAGTGACGCCCTGGGTGTGCCCGGGGCGTCGCTACGGGAGTAGGAGGACTTAGAGTCGGGTGCCCGGTCAGAGGTCGGACTGGGCACGGTCGCCGCGGCGAGCCCTGTGGATATAATATCGATCCGGGGCTCGCCGACCCACCATCTTTCGGCGACGAGGGCACACCGCGGGGTTTTAGTGGGTATTCTGTGCCGTTTAACATCGTAGGCACGGGAGTCCCACATGCCACTCTGCCCGTCCCCCCCACGGGTGGGGTTGGTATGCGTAAATGCATTTCCCCGCGAAAAAAAAAAAAAAAAAAAAAAAAGGTTAGAACTGCGACCCCACCAACGGGTCCCGCGTTGTCGTCGCGGTGGGGCTTAGTACCCGTGGCGCCCCCGAGCCACGGCGAAGCCAAGTGGACCCCAGAGGGGGGCTGCTCTTCGGGCTTTGGCTGGAAGTCCATGTGGGAGCAGCCCATGTTGCAGGGCTCTTATGGGGGGGCTCTGCAACAGGAGGGCCTGCGGTGTCGGCGTGAGTCGGCACTGCGGCCGAGGAGTTGCGGGGCCGCGGCGGGAGAGGACTGTCGGTGTTCCGTTGCCGCTTTCCCTGCCTTCCGCGGTCCCGGCGGGGCCGCAGCCGTCAGTACTGCGGCGTGGTGGGCGGTGGGACGAACATCTGTCTCACCGCGGAGGGCCAGGCCGTCAGATACGAAAGTGTCTGACGGCTTTGCACGCGGCCCTCGGTGCCGGTCCCCCCACATTTTGGGGGCCATGATGGGCCTGCGTCGGCGGGCAAGGCCGGGCTGCGGTGTTGGCGCAAGCTGGCACTGTGGCCCGGTGGTTTACGGGGCCGCGGCGGGTAGGAGTGTCGGTGCGCGCGTCGTTTTTCGATGCCCCGCATTCCCTGCCTTCCGCGGTCCCGGCGGGGCCGCAGCCGTTGAACTGCGGCGTGGTGGGCGGCGGGACCGACCACCTGTCTCGCCGCGAGAGGACCAGGCCGTCGGACATGGGGAATGTCCGATGGCTTTGCACGCGGTCCTCGCGCTGGTCGATGGCTTGCGCCAGCCCCCTCTTTGGGGGCCATGAGGGGCCCGCTTCGGCGGGCATCGCCGGGAGGGTCGTGGACGTAAAGGCTGCGCCAGATTCCCATGACCCTCCCATCAAGGCGAGTGCGGGAGCACCGTGGGGTTTTAGTGGGTATTCCCGTGCCGTTTACCATCTTTGGCACGGGCGAGTCCCACATAACCACTCTGCCCTTCCCCGGGGTGGGGTGGTATGCGTAAATGCATTTCCCCACGTAAAATAAAAAAAAAAAGGTTAGAACTGCGACCATAACACAGATGCTAGAATCAATCTGTTTTTAAAATAGGTGTAGTACTATTTTTACAAATTTGCAACAGTTCTTAAATAGGTGCTCACTATGAAATATGTTAGTGAACATATTTTGGTGCACATTCAGTATATTTGGTGGAACAAAGGCAAAATTAGTTAAATTATATGGGAATAAATTGAAGCACTTTTAAATACCATCCAAAGGTAAATAATGCATGATCGCGTTAATTCCCGTTACATTTTACTATTCTTCTTCTTCGTCGTGTCGATGGCTGAGTCAAATTTTATTTTGACTTGCCCTCATGGTAAAAGGATTAGCCAATTCGCTTTGGAGAACTCGCGAATTGCTCGTAACCGTAAAACCGGACGTAGGTAATCGTTGTGTACGTCACTCGGGGAGGCTCCTTTCATGCCCACACATTTTACTATGGTTCATATACAAAGTCATAAAACCAATGTTATTATTAGCAGTGTAGTGTGTAATATGTGTGTTTAAAGGTTACTTCAACAGTATTTAACCTAAGACTCAATTCTAGCAAGCAATCTGCATTTGGCCACAGCCGACGTAAGTTAAAAGCGAAACGCTCACCTAGCCCCAATTTCATAAACCACGAGAAGATATTTTCTACCCGCTCTTCAGGGAAAATACATACAGCAATATCAAATTCACTATTTCATATCAAAGCGAAACGTTTCACTGACATTCAATTGAGTGAACTGAAACAAAATATTGAATGCACGTGCAGTTGTTGGTTTTGTATATTATGTTTAGTAAAGGTAACTGGAAAAGTTCAGAGGCAAGTTTATTTTGCCGTTGGCATTGGTTAAGCCTCTGCCTATCTTTTAATAATATTTTTTCATGTTATTAGACTGTGAGGTGTAGTTCAGTATGCCACTTTGAAACAACGACAGTAATTACTTTAAATTGCTTTCTCAAAGCGCTTCGAGAAATAGTAACGTGAATTGAAAAGGTCAACATTGATTAGAGTATACTGAGAATTTTCATCAATTAGCTCCAAAAATCTAATAGACTAGTCTACGTACTTAAAATTCATTATTACCAGCAAAGTTGGGAACTGGACCCGTTTTAACATAATGACGAAATTTTTCTCAATAGGTATAATCCATTCATTACAGTCTCACTAATCCCTAGATTATTACGTGCCAGTTAGACCCTCTACTCATTAGTCGATCGGTATGCAAGGTACATTAGGACAAGTAATTGCGTATGCAGGGCAAAGTCTTCTACGTATTTTTTTTTATTACGCCTTTAGCGAACGTACATGTAATCCACCTGATAATAAGTGGATTACAGCCTATGGACATCAGCAATCCACAAAAGCAGATTGTATATGCGTTGCTGCAGCTAAGGACTACGGTGTTATGCCTCGTATGCCAGTAATTTCAGGGCCTGTTCTCACCACCAAACCGGAACACAGTAATGCAAGCACAACTATTTGGCGGTAGGTTAATGTGAGATGGTGGTGCGGCCGCCCTTGAGCTACCTCACAAGAGCTCTACCACCAGTAAAAAGTTCATAGTGAAGACTGACTACGTCAGTAATGAATGAATTTACAAATAACACTTTGCCCGACCCGAGCATCGAACTAGCGACCTCGCGGTGAGTGGCGCATACGCAGTAGGTAGTACCAATGAGTAAAAGGCCTTAATAACCTTAGTATGCCTATCTTTGCTCGTGGTTTAAATCCCTTCGGATTTGGTACCACATTATATGCGACTCGCCGGACCGTGTGATTGCCACATTTTTGTCCCGACCTTTTACGTCAGATCACGCGCTGACCGTTATCATTCCAAATTTAAAAATGGAAGCATATTATGTCCCCAAAGGTTAGAGGTGAGCCTAAAAACGGTGTTATTATGTATTACATTTTCAACGATAATTTTATTGCCCAAATGACGTAAATTTTACAGCTGTATTGTAAGAGTAAGTTCTTTTTTATTGTTGCCGAAATTGCTGTCGAAGTAGGCTGTTAAATTAAATTATTAATTTTAATATGAAATGAAATAGATATACACATCTTTTTACTACAGTCCGCCCTATGTTTCAGTTTTTTTCAGCATTTGAAATAAGGTGACTCTTGAAAAAAATCGGTCAAATACGTGTTTGAACTCGCTCTTTCAGGGTTTCATACTAAATGTACTTGCTTAAATGTAAAAGCTTTCGAACCCCAAAATTAAATAGTATTGTAAACATCAAAATACAAAGTTGGCATTTTAGAGCCTACCATCAATATATTGTATATTATTCTGAGCTCCGTGCTCCTACTGAAAATTTTTCAAAGGAAAAATCCTGAATGACTCTTTTGCTCAACCAAATCTTACAACATGACCGTACAATAAGCGGTCGCAAATATTGCACTTCTAGACCACGAGGCAGCCGGTATTAAATTAAAAGAATCTATATCCGTTAAGCAATAAATAAGTAATGTATGTAATCTGCTAAATTTGCCCATAATGGCTGATCTTTCAGTGGTTAAAAGTATTTACAAACATCTCACAATCTCACATTTCCATACAGTATCGGGTGCCCGACGGTGTAGAAAAAAGGTCTTTATTTACTTGTCAGCTGTGGAATTTGTCACCGAAACAATACCGTTTATTTCGGCTTTGTTTGGTAGTTTCAGGGTGATTTGGGTATAGAAATGTTTATTTATAAATATGTTTATCCTCGACTTTTGCGAGTTGATGTTTAGATATGGTGTTGACTATGATATATGAAGAAGTATAAATATTATAGTGATAAAGTTATTTGAATTTAAAAGGAATTACTGCATACTACTTTATCTAATTGCATAGTTAGTCAAATATACATTTAATGAGCAGATGGCTGAAGTTTTTTATTTTTTGCCCAATGTTGAGCAAAGATCTCCTCCAGACTTTTCCACACCTGACGGTCTTGGGCCACAATCATCCACTTAATCCCGGCTGTCTTGATTAGGTCGTCGGTCCATCTGGTAGGAGGCCGGCCCACACTGCGTCTTCCAGTTCGCGGTCGCCACTCGAGAACCTTTCTTCCCCATTGGTTGTCATCGGCTGAAGTTAGTCAGTGTCAATTTAGTATGCATATTTCGACAAGAAATTTATGAACGTCTGACTGGGCCGGACTTAAGATTAATTCTTAATCCTCTGGTTAAATTAATTAGCTTTAGGTATTTGCATATCATTTTAGGGAAACAGTAGCCGTACCCCAACAAAACTTATAACATATTGTCTCTGGCTGAAAGAAAAAAAAACGTCAACTCCTCACGCAGTTGTAGCTTTATTTATGTTTTTATCACTATTAAAAAAAATAAGGTAAGTTTATTAAAAACCTGTAGACAAAATAATTATAAGTGAATAATAACAAGGGGCTGTGGCGCAATGGATAAGGCATTGGTCTTACGATCGCGAGGTCTTGGTTTATTAATACTACGAACTTATGAATACTAGTAATTTGTATCTGCAAATTACTTGTAAGTTTTTTTTAATAAAGATATATAATAAATAAAATTAAATACATTTTCTGCACAGTAATGAATCAAAAAAATATAATAAAGTAGATTACTTAACTAAAAAGTTTTACAGACTAAAAAAATATCGCTAACGAAGGTGAACTTGTAAAGTTTTTTAATTAATCGAAAACAATTAGAGCCTTTTTGTAACAACTTTCAATTAACAAAGAAATATTATCTATTTAACTTTATTTTACTTACGTTTTAGAGCAATAATACTTAAATTGATTGATGTTTATTCTATACCCACCCTTCCACAGCACAGGGTGGGCAAAAAATCGAGGTCCATACGAAACTGGACGATAGATGGGGTGATTGCCAACAAACCACTTTTACTGTTTAACTCTTGAATGATCTCCTTGAGAAATATGGCAATACAAGTGGTTTTTGAAGCAAACACCATATTTTTTTCCCACCTAATACTGTAAAAATTACAAAACAGGAGGCCAACGATATATTTTTGAGCTAGTAATAATAGAGTCTAACTTAATTGTCTCTTATCGTTTTATATTGAAAAAATTTCGAAATCTTAACCACAAAATTAAAATAATTCAAATCTAAAAAAACCAAGTCCAATCCTTATTTAAACATCTTGTAAAAACCAATTCTCTCAACAATCAAATTCAATTTCTTCTGAGTGGTAATCTAAAAATACACTTTCATTCAAATAAAAATTGTACAGATATGATTCCCAATTTATTTTACAAAGGGCGGCATAAGCTGGCAGAACCGGCAATCAGACGGGCGGTAAAAACCTTCCGTCAACAAACTGTAATGCGGCATATCGAGGAAGTTCGTCTAATAAGAGCTGTGTATCTGATAAAGTAACCTATCTGATTTCACCAGCGTGTTAAACTCAAGATTATCGCTAAGCTACGGCTATCGATCTCTATGTCCCGTACAAACATTGAATCAATCAATCAATCATTTATTTGCTAAAATATGGTACATCAATTGGTGTTACAATGCGGTTTGTCCTTATATTCTGCCAAATAATGGCGTGCAAATATTTACATACATTCAAATTATAATAGTTATGGTACAAACATTAACAAAATTAAATTACAGCTTGGTTTATTATATATACAGAATTAAATTAATATATCCTTATCCTCAAAGTATTCCTGTACGTCATATTTAATAGAATTTTATGAAGTGTCCTTTTGAATGATAATAATGGTAAATTTCTGATATTGTGTGGTAGTTTATTGAAAGCTTTTATTCTCATGCAATGAATGAAAGAGAGGGAAGCATATACGGGTTTAATATAACCGCAGATTAGGATGATTGGTGAAATCAGGGCTCAGTGCTTAATTGGAGCTTAATGTAAGCAATCATTTTGAAATCGGCTTACATGATGATAAGATGTGCTTAGTGCTGTAGCTCTTTGCTACGTAGCGCGTAGCAAATGTTATCAAGTTGGTTTTAGTCGTATATTTATTTTTTGTTTATAAAATGAAAAATACAACATAGCAAAAAAACCAGTGACAAAGCATTTTTCAACGAGTTCGAGGGAGAATGCACACTTGCATCACTTCACCTTTAAGAAATATGTCGCTAAGGGTAGACTCCCGAGCGCCGTTTTTTCATAGTAACGTAATATGGGGTAACTTAAGTATAAAATCGGAGCTGTATATGAGGACTTTAAAGTAATCTACAGTTCTACACGTATAAAAATTGTACATGATTTGATTGCTTTGATTTACTTTTGTGATAATTGTTATCAAATCTATGTATTATGAATTCATAGCATGCATTAAGCGCTTGCAATAAAACAGCATAATATATTATGATTAGTTCCAAGAGTTTAGAGTGAGGGGGTTTATTTGGGGAGTTGATCAATTTCAAATAAAATAGCATGAAATTCTAGTGGCGATATGTAAAAGATAGATTTTTGAAAATTCAGTTCTCTTATGAGGTACACTCTAAAAAAAAATTGGTTGCTCCTAACAAGTTTGTGATTATTTCAAACAAGCATCTTGATTCCATTTGAGCCTAACAAGACGTTATATGAATCAATTAAGGTGGTTTTTGTTGCTCTTACTATCTGCTTCTTAAACAGAACAATTAAAACCTTAATCAAAGTCAACAAGAAAATGACTAATATGACGAATTCAACATAATATATTCATCTATGGTCTTGGTTAATATAAATATGAAAATGACTACTCTAACTAATTCTCATTAATAAATTTGACTAAGAACTTGATCATTATAACTAATTCATATTCGTAGACTCAACTAAGAACTTGATCATTATAACTAATTCATCTTCGTAGACTCAACTAAGAACTTGATCATTGTAACTATTAATCTACATAGACTCAACTAAGAACGTGGTCATTATAACCAATTCATGTTCGTAGACTCAACTAAGAACTTGGTCATTATAACTAATTCATCTTCGTAGACTCTACTAAAACCATGGTTATTTTAAATATGAAACATTATTATATCAACATAGTTACTCTTAATCGAATGTACTGAGATACTTTGTATCATTAACTAACACCGATCTATTAATTGGGTTAGGACTTCAAATGCATATTTAGGAGCAATTTTGGTATTAATTGCGATTTATAAATACAACCCTTACCTCCGGTTTTTGAAATGCTTTGAAAAGGGTTGTATTTAAAAATCGCACTTAAGAGCCCTATTACAAAAAAATGCGTATGTGCAAGGTTTTCGCCGTCGTAATTGTATACTTTTTGCTGTTTATTACTTAAGCAAATTACATTATAAAGATAGCCCATTTCATCGTCTTAAACATTAATACAACAGATATTATTTTTTTAATTTAATTATGCAGTAATCATCATTCTGCTGATGTATGATTCAGTAAAAGAGGGGAACAGACCTTGTTTGAGAGCTCTAATTTGTAAAAACTGGCTAACACTGCCCATCAAAATATTATTTTTTGTATTGAATGTATCCTCTACTAACATCATTATAAAATATATTTTTAATATTGACCTTTTATGAGTATAAAAAAAGGTCTGGAATTGATACAAGTTTTAATCAAAATTACCTCAAAACAAGTCAGAATATCTCTGGTATTTCGTATTATTTCAATATAAAGTTTTTACTAAAATAATATTTCACTTTTGCTTTATCCTATAAATTTTTTGTTTTATTTAAAATTGCTATAGTTATTTTGTAATAAATCAAATAAAAGTAGTACTTATTTGACTGCGCCGGGGCGATGCAATCAGATGCGCACGAGCGCTTGTCGAGGTCGGACCTATGTCAGTTTATTTCGTGCGCTAGTGTGCGTAACTAGGCAAGTAAACGCTACGTCAGTGTGTGTGCGTGTGAGCATCTCATAGTAGGATCGCGATTTCTTGATCATTGTGAGTATAATATTATTTTGGTATTGTGTGTTGTAGTAGCACAATTATTTTACTTCTTTTGTATTATACAGATAATTGCGTTTTATTGTAGTTGTGCTACAGTCAATATGGGTAAATGTAAATACCAATGCTTAAGGAAACGTAAAAGGCATAACATCGAAAACCTGAGCAAAGCTAGAGAAGCAAGGTATGTATTTAATTTCTTTTTCGTCGTTATTTAATTGGTCGTGTTTGTTATGAATTGTTAGAAGGTTCTAATGAAAAAAAAAATAGAAAGGACATCCGCTCCCCTCAATACCTACTTTTTCGGCGTGTTCGAGAAAGTTCTTATGAAAGAAAAATAAGAAATTTGCTCATATTTCCCATTTCTATTAAAACATACTTATACGGGGTGGATGCGACATAGCGACATTTATTGAAACCACAGCTTCTATACATGGTAAGTATCAATTTCCAACGGATAAAAATTCCCTGGCGAAAAAAAAAAAATCACGTTCTCCGAACAATTTGAACATTGCGATCGTGCAATTTGTTCGGAAGACGTGAATTTTTTTTTTCGCCAGAGAATTTTTTATCCGGTGGAAATGCATACTGGCCATGTATAGAAGCTGTGGTTTCAATAAATGTCGCTATGTCGCATCCACCCTGTATATTCATAATTTATATTTTTTTATAGAAATAATAAAAAACAGAATCTGGAAAACTTTGAAGCTTCAACATCTAGCAACATCAATGAAACTAAGGACATGGTAAAATAATGAACTTTTCTTAATATGAAATACTTCGTATTGAAAATTTAATTTATTTCATGCTTTTTTTAATTTTTTAGACTTTTGACAGTGAATACACAGACTTCGACACTAATGATAATTCAATAATTGAAGAAACAGATATAGAAGAAATATCTGTTAACTGTAACGCTGACAAGGTATATATATTATACATTGTATACCAAATAGTTTGTTAAAACTTAGGCAATCCCCATAAGTGATCTTTGTTTTACGCTACACAATGTACTTATATCTTTTTTCTAGGTAATGCTTCGTTTGGGAAAATTATTTAATATTATGTTTTTTTTTTTAATTTTTTAGAGTGTTGACAATGAAAATCCAGGCTTCGAGACTAATGATAGTTTAATCATTGAAGAAATAGATAAAGAAGAAATATCTGTTAACCGTAATGATGAAAAGGTATGTACGCTAACTAGTTGCTTAAGACTTAGGAAATCCCTATTATAACTAATCTTTGTCTTACGCTACACAATTTACTTATATCTCTTTGATGGGTAATGCTAATGCTTTATTTTGCCTTGTTCACAGGATAATATAGATATTCAAGGAAGACGCTTAATTGATTTTCGTTTCTTCATGAATCAGTTGGTTGCAATTGATGCGCATAGCGAAAAATTGTCATCAAGTCACTATAGTAAACGACACTTATCGACATATTATAATGTATGTATTTATTTTTGTGGATCACACCTACTTTAGCATAATGTTCACGTACTGTAATATTTACTTTATATTAAGTTTCATAATGTTATCAAAAATATACGAAATAAAATAATTTTAATGTGTTTCAATTGACTAAATGTTGTAAAACTGATATACCTGTTATTGATAAGGAGCCAATTCTGCAAACTACTAAACTGGTAAACTGAAAAAATACTTTTTATTCTAACAACAAAGCATACTTTACGATTCGTTTACCGTGGAAGTGCCATAGGAAATCATACTACAGCGGATCAAGATTATTTAGTCACTGTTCACGCAACATGTGCATCGAGTGTCGTAACTTGCCGCGCGGTCGCAGAAACACCTAATTTGGCGCAACGTAAAAATGTAATAGGGCTCTTAATACCGAAATTGCTCCTAAATATGCATTTGAAGTCCTAACCCAATTAATTAAGATAGCACCATTCTTTTTCTTCTAGAAAAGAAGAAAGAAAAAGAAAGATAGCATCTCAAGATCGTACCCAGAATGTTATCTGAGTTGAGTGTATTAGTGTATTAATACAAGACGTATGATATCAAAACGTCATCATTTTTTCTCTAGTCTCAAATAACAAATATGTACCTACTATTTACATATTCAAACTGTATCTATTGGTAACTATTTTGTCTAACAAAATTTTTCTAAGTAGGTACATATGTCTGTTAGGTACATAAATTTGGTCAAAATGAAACAAAAATATAATTAAAAATAGTTATATATTATATTCATCGACTACTTAGATAGTACAGCGCAGGGTAACATATTTTGCCATTGCTTAAAATATTTATATTACAGGGAATCGGCGTTCTAACTTTTTTAATAACAATATTTAACAGTGAAATTAATTTTTACACAGCTTATTTCTTAACCAATTATGAATTATCATCAGTCACAATAACATTTGTTTATTATATTATTAACAGTGGTCTAAAATTATTACAACCAAAACAAACTAAACTTTGTTGTAACAATTAGCTTATTATGTACCTAAATATGTATAATACTAAATACTTAAGTAAGAATTATAGTAAAGAGAAATTTTAACATAAACAATGTCATAAACAAAAGTTAAATAATTATTGTCAGTCATTAAATGCGGATGACATTTTATAAAACGCTTTTTGTAATGCAGAGTATGGTATCGACACAGGGTATGTGTCGATACCGTACTCTGCATTTAGGGCCCATATTATTTTATAACACGTATCAACTGCGTGTATAACAGATATTCTCTCATAGATGACTGATCTATTCGCAACTATTAGAAAAGTATTTATTATGTCCAGCGACTCACCCACTACAATAATATGAGGTTGGGATGGCGCTCCTTTTTGGCTTTTTGTAGAAGGGTTGAAAGGCGGAGTTCTATTGCTTGACGGATTTCTGCACTAGATTTTACGTGCTTTATAAAGCCTTCCCGTGCTTCAACTTTACTTGGTTTCCAGCTTTGACCTGCATCTGAACCGCGTTTCTTCTTTTGTTTAACTGCCGCAGTGTTTAATAAAAACGGTATAGATAAAAATCCGGCTAAATTTGATGTATCTTCATTCGATGCTGAAAAAAAAAAAGATAATTAGATGTTAGCAACAAATTTTATTAGAATCTATTTACTACATAAACAAATTTGAAGTGTCAGCTTTTCACTAAATGCATATAAAAGTATATACGGTACCTACATCAAAAAAACAATTTATAAAATGTTTGTCTATCTGTTTGTTCCAAGAAATCATTGAAACGGCTTGGTCGATTTTAACGGGACTTTTATTGGCTGATAGCTGACATTATAAGGAGTAACTTACGCTACTTTTATTTTACGAAACGGCTATAAAATAAAACCAAATCCTACCTAACCCCTAAACCCAGGTATTTACCTAAACCCTTGGGTTCAGGTAGGTACCAATTACATTTTCTATAACCACCATAAAAAAAAACTTGCTATTGAAATACTTACGGGTGAATACTGGTATTAGAGCCTCTAAATCCCATGTCTTGAGCAGTTCGCTAACGTCTTCCACTTCCAGTAGTCAAAAGACGGGATCACACGGGATAACTGCACTTGTACTTATAATCAACGTTCATTATATACCTAATCCTTATACTCTACAATATCAAACGCACTGAATTAAATTACTTGATACTAAAATGACCACCAAGATTCTAACTTTAAGCAGAGAAAAGAAGCACAGCAGGCCACTCCACGGCACGAAATAAACTGGTTTAGACTTGCTTTGCTTACATCCCTCAGTCACCTGGCGCCAAAGATAGATGCGGGCGGGTAGAGGGAGGCATAGGGAGGGGTCGATCTCTGGATCAAATCTATCAATCGAATGATTAATTCAACTAATATGAAAGTCGATTCAACGTTTTAGTTATAGTAGAATGTAACATTAAATTTTAGTTGACGTTATTATCAGATCTTAGTTAAATCAAACAAGACAAATTGTTAATTTTATAAATAAAAATGATCAAAACTATCATTTGATTTTGATTGCTTTTATTAGTTTATTCTAAATTGATTCAACTGACGTATTTGTTTATGTTAACTAAATAAAAATGATTAAGTTATACAAAGAAGTGAATAATGATTCAAACAACGTATTTACGTGTTAGAATTAATGAACATATGTACATTGTTCGTTCAATAAAAATGAACTTGTTGCTTTAATTAATCAGCTATCGTTGAGTTGCATAATATCATGGTTGTTTTATTCAATTTAACGTCAACTAAGAGAAAATCTCTCTTAGTTGGCCTCGATTTTTTAGAGTGTACATTGTGGGTAACATTGGTGGTTTATAATCTTGGTAAACTTATCAATATACTAAACAGCCTATCAGACGTGCTTAATCTCTAAATATTTTCAAAACACTTATAAAAGCTCACTATCTTTTTCTTTATAGATCTTCCATTCTCTTCATCTCCTACTCTCCACCTCTTTCTGCTAACGTATACAATTATTTCTAGTGCACCAAAAAAACTACCTATTTATAATTTCTTAAGCTCTCCATCCAAAGGTTGCCTTTTATAGCGATAAGGCCGCCCATTGTACTATCTAAAAGATGTGCTTTATAAAACTGACTTTATAATTTGTGTACAATAAAGAGTTATCTATCTATCTAAATACCTACTAATCACAATATTCATTTATATCCCTTTTCTATTATAAGCCAACTGTATCACCGCCATTTTTATAATTATCCGCAAGACAGGATCACGAAAATAGCCTCTTATTATTGTTAGTGGCGTCCCCGATCTCCTCAACACAAACATAATAAGGCCGTGTCGTATTCCCAAGGAGCTTTATAACGTCATAGTGGAAATCTTACCTTACCCTTAGATAAAATAATAATATTAAAGCGGTCCTTTTGGACAAGGCACGCATTGTGAGGAGGTTTTTCTCTTTGGAGCCCTAACCATCGGCAGCTTGGTCCCTGCACCTGATGTCAGTGGAACACTGTTTTTTATATTTTAAATGTTTTTTAGTATGTTTTAATAAATCATATTTAAAAATGTAAAAAATAAATAAAGAGGAATAATAATAAATCTTTATTTGGCACCCAAAAAAAACGGTAGGTACACAGTAGGACACTTAAAATAGGTACAAAAGAAATCAAAATATAATGTTCTGCTGGTACTTAAAATAGTAAATCCTGTGCTATAAGTACCAGCACCTTCCAGTTTTACAAATAAGTTAGGTAAAAATACCATATACTTTTCTATAAACCTACTCAATATACAAAATTTGACAAAATTTTACAGTCTTAGTTAAATTTAAGAATTAAAGTAGTATTTGGTAAACCTCTTTAGTTTATAAATGTGGTGTCTTATGTGTGTTGCCTAAATGTTGTAAGCGAGTGTGTTTGCGCGTGTTATGTGAATGTGTGTATGTGAGTGTGTTTATGTGTGTATTTGGTAGATTGGGAAAGTTGAAAGTGACTACTATATTAAATGTATCTTTCTTGCATTAGGTTGCTCTCAGATCGCCTGTTATGTTACGCAGCAGATACGAATTTGAACATTACGTTGCATCCTCCCAGACTGGCAAGCATACGCCTGTTATTTTTACTTTTCGATTTTCAAATTTTCAATATCAAATTTCAAATTGTATAATTTAAAAATACAAGTTGCGCACTGCAGAGTTTCGTTCACCTCCCACACTGGTCAAATATTCGAACATTACGTTGTATCCTCCCAGAATGGCGAATTTATGCCTGTAATGTTTACTTTTCGATTTTCAAAATTCCAATTCCGAATTTTGAATTGTATATGTATAATTACAGGTTGCATTACAGTGTTTCGTTCGCCTCACACGTTAGTGAAATATTCGAATCTGTAACGTTTTTTCAAGCGAATGCTCGCGGTCTGGGAGTACCTTTAGGCAATCTTAAACGTCATAGAATTAAACATTCTTGCCCTTAGACCCTTGATGTCTAATCTTTTGACGGGTTTATACTAGTAAAGTAAAGGGAAGGGAAGGCTTATACTGTGGCTTTACGCTGCTATTTAAGTATTCTGTCTGTGTACCTTAAGTCCATTAATTTAACTGCGACGCGGGAGCTATTTAAGAATCAATTTACCATCTCACAGGAAAGACGCTCGTAACTTTCGTGTCCTAATTTGAATTACAAAATTGTTGCAATTTTAATAGTGCCTAATATTTTTGTTGCAATCAAACTTTAAAACGTTTTTTTTTTAATATCTTTTGTAATTAAAGTTGATATCCAAAACAGCAACAGCACAACAACATATTTCAATTCAATCATCGACTCACAAAATTCTGGGATAAAAACTGCAAAATATTTATATAGATTGATAATAGATAGATATCCTTCAGATCCCAAATCCAAAACTAAACAACATTGTTTTAGAAAGCGTGAAAATGCCATAGCTATCAAGTATGTAAATAAAGACCTTTTTTCCACGCCGTTAGGCACCCGACTCAGTATGGAAATGCGAGATATTTGTAAATACTTCCAACCACTAAAAGGTCAGCCATGATGGGTAAATTTGGAAGATAGATATGAAATTTTACCGCGTTGTGGGTATTGTTTAGTGTTCAGTAGTAAATAACTTTGGCTGAAGTTATTGGTTAATATTATTCACCGAGAAAATGTCGGTAAACTGAAACTTGCTTGGATTTCACGATTTTACTTGATTGATGGAGATTCAAATAGCTTTTTGTTTAATAGCTTAAACTGTTACTATGTTTATTTTTATCTTGGAAATTTCATGTTTTTTTTAATAGTTATGGGTATGGTGCGAACTTAAACAAATATTAATAAATTATAATTATTAATATTAAATATTTATTTTGGCCAGAAGTTGAGCATTGTCATACAACGTGGCAATGCTGCCAGCATTTTGGGAACGTTGCCCACTGGTAGCGGTCTTTTAGATTAGGTTTGTACATAGATTAAGCTTTTAGTCATTTATTTTTAGGTTAGTAGGAATTTAGTTTTTTTTTAATTATTAAAAGACAAATATTTAATTATATACAACAAAATAATATAATTACATGAAAGTTGGCTTAAGTGACGGCCTACTTTCATGTCAACTTACGTCGACATCGACATTATTTAACTCAACAATAAATCAAGACTGGTAGAGAATGTCTATGGCATTAAGTCCGCCTTGTATACAATTTATGTATATGAAGTTTTTAAATAAATAAAAAAAATAAACCTCTTTTAGGCTCACCTTTAACCTTGCAGACCGAATATAATTTCATTTTTAATTTAAATTTAGAACGATAACGGTCAGTACGTGAAAGGTGTTTACACAAAAATGTGGAATGACACCAAAATGTGGCAATCATCCGGTCCGGCGAGTCGCATATAATGTGGTGCCTCAGGAGGGACTTATAGCACTGGCAAAGATAGGCATATAGTATATGCTATATACTATGGTAATTAACTGGAAAGTTTTAATCTAGGGATTAGTGAGAATGTAATGGATGAATCATATTGGGCAAAGTTTTGTAATTATTTTGATAAACCTTTCGCAACTTTTTAGATGGTGTGTGTGTGATTTTACACTACTTTATTCATAATTAATTGGTCAACAGTATCCATAGATTAAAATACAAGTTTATTTTCTACGGCTACACTTGTATACTAGCCATTTTTATAATTATCTGCAAGGCACAACAAAAATAGCAGTTTATTATTATTAGGTCCTCGACGTCCACTCAAAACACCTTAATATAAACATAATAAGACCATGACGTATTTTGAAGGAGAGCATTATAACGTCATAGTGTGACTCATTTTTTGCCCTTGGCCATAATGCCTCTAATCTAGATGATATTTTTTCAAACTACATCAGACGAGTTTCTTATCTACCTGTTTTGTGCCCTGGGCTTGGATCTAAATAAGGGTGTTATAACATCTACATAGATCGACCGTCGACCGATGTATTTGACGTTTAAAGAGCCGTGCGTTGTTTTACATCAATCGAAGCATCGATCACGCGGGGCGTCGGACGCCACGTCAAAAAAAGGATACGGAAATGTTTAGAGCGTGCATGGAGAGGTAGATTGGCGCGCCCTCGTTTTTGTTCGGGCAGTCCGCTCGGCAAGCCGCGTCGACGACGCCTGCCATCTCCTCCCGTGCCCTTAACCTAACACATTATAATACATTTATACCTAAATTTTTGCCTGCTTTTTGTTACATCGGCAAAAGTTAAAGCCTCAATTACTTGTCAAAACTATGCCAATTACTTAAAGGTTCATTGCATTTATGCTATGCATGTTTTGCAAAGCAATTCTTTTCTTATCTCTGAGTTTCAAATTGCAATAAACAAAAAAAGCATTTGTCTAGCTTAGCTATATATATATATACCTATGACGCTGGCACAAAAGAGTTGAGAAATTTCGAGTCTAGCAGCATACGAATCCATAGCTGAATTGGCAAAGCACTTGGGGCGTTTACCCAGAGGGTGCAGGTTCGAGTCCTGCTGGATTCTTAATTTTTCAACTTTAATATTATATGATTGTTCTTTGTTGCCAGGCATCAGGATGTTGGATCAGCCTTACATGACGGACTTGATTGAGGCCAACTCCATGGGACACGAGCCCCATAAGATCCACATATACAGCGCTTCATGGGGCCCCACAGACGATGGCCGAACGGTGGACGGACCAAGGAACGCCACCATGAGGGCTATCGTCAGGGGAGTCAATGAGGTAAGTCTGATTGTTACATGTATTGTTGTGTCAGTGTCACCATATTTCTAAACGGTTCCGAAATTTGCCGCGGATGAACTTCAGCGCTGATTAAATAAGCGAGTGCGAACTACTGAAACAGCAGCTTACTTCAGCACCTTTAATACATGTTCACATCAGTTTTGTTAAGGTGACATCTATTCTGCAATTGCAATTGCAATCTTAAGGAATTATTTGGTGAAAATAGAGACAGAATTTTATAGCAAGAAACCAAGACACGCAGTTTCTTTATGGCTGGCATCTTTAGCAAAAGTCGTAGACCTTTGTGGACGAGAATATGTAATTCTTATTGAACTTTCACCACTTATTCAACGAGGAGATCATAATTAAGTCATCGTGTCATTGCTTTTTCGACCTGCTACGACGTCTTTTGAGTAACTACTGTGTCTTTGAAGTACCTACATCTTTTGAGCTCATTCCAAAGATACGGTCGAATACTGTATTTTATAAGGCATTATATAAATTTAAATCTCACTGTAAACAAAAACAATAGATAGATCGATAGATAGAGAAAACTTTATTTGCACATCAAATTAGTAACAATCATACAAGGAAATAGGTACTAAGTGTAATTAGTACAATTTAGTATTATTTATGATTTATTTTTGGGTGCGCTTTTTCTTACATAACTTTTTAACTCCTAACATCGAAAGTCCGAAAATGTGTTTCATACAATTTTATTTCATAATGATCACTCTTCATAATTTTTATTTCAATAAATATTAAAACGCCAAATGAATCGACTTCATAATTTTATTGTTCATACATTTATTTGTACTCATTTTTGCTTTCATATATTTCTTAATCAGAAGTGCTATTTATCCTATACATCAAAATTCATACTGTTAATAAACATACATCACTTTTAGTAAAGTAGTAGGTTAGGTTAGGTTAGAACTGCGACCATAACACAGCACGAGCCGAGCGAGCGAAGCGAGCCTGCCGCGGTAGCGGTCGGCGAGTGCTAGAATCAATCTGTTTTTAAAACATTTACAAACATACCTACATTTTAAACAGAATGCTACAATTTAATCTTATTTGAGACAACGTTATGTACACAAATAATATGAACATTGTCTCTTATGAAGAAAACTTTTCTGAATAAAAAAAATATTAATTAAACACCTTCTTAATGAAAACATTATGAAATAAAAAAATATGATGATGGGGTGTTATGAGTTCCGATTATAGGAATATTAATGTATGAACATAAAGTTTATGAAGAAAAATATTATGAAGTGATTATTATGAACTCCAATTCGTAGTAAAATCGTAAATATGAATACAAATTTTATGAGAGCCGATATGGACCCTTTATTTTTATATAATTTTTTGTAATGTTTTGACGTGTTCAAGCGCCTCCTGGGGCCTATGAAAATAAATGATTTGAATTTGAATTTGAATTTGAATTTAAAACTATATCGTACAAAGGGCGGCCTTATCGCTTGACGCGATCTCTTCCAGGCAACCTTAGGATGGGCATAATAGACATAATATTTGTTTATATACATTTGCGGTAGTTTAATGCAATGGATTTGTTGTTTTTTTTTTTACAATTACAATTTTGATCGAAGTATGATTCATATTTTTTGTTAAGACAATTGTTAGTGTTTTTAAACCAAAGAGTAGTTCCAACCTCATCAAACTTATAACTCTGTAAATACAATTGTTTATTATGAAAATCTGACAAAGTTTTCCCTTTATTCATAACCGAAATTACTAGAGTTTTCAGACGAATAAGCTCGCTACATTTCACTGCCATAATTAGCACTCGTATGTGCTCTGAATATTAAAATTTAATTAATCGTGCGAGCTGCCTCTCATAATGAGAACGTTAATCAGGTGTGTTACGCAGTGAGGCTTTATACTGGTGGCAAACTTCATAATAATATGTGGTATAATGTGGTATTACGGCTCTAATAATTTTGGTACAAACATAATTAAATGTACAGGGGGTTTGGTACATACATCGTTTGCCAAATTGAATTAGCTAAAAGGTAGTATCTTGAGCTAGTTTTAGCACCCCTTACTCACTTTTCAACTGACCAGGTTTTTTCATTTTATTTGATATAAACACCATATTTAAAAAAAATAGGCAACGGATTTTAATCGCGTAGTTATTATAAAGGTAAATAGCATACAGAAACACCATATTCAGCATTTGAATCTGATCACTGCTATATTTAACCCTGTTACCCGAATTTGGCTTAACGTCCTATAATGGGACACCCTGTATATTACATACTCGAAATAGGTGCTTTAGAAGCAAGTAAGATAGGGACGTAATCGAGGAAAAGAAAATGTAAAACACTGAAGCAACTTTCTTAATTTTAAAACTAAAACAGTAAAATAAAAGTATTTCTTAGGAATTCTCTCTAGAAACAATGTTCTTAATTGCATTCTGAGGAAATAACCTCCTTTGTACAATTTTGCTTAAAGTTTGTTTAACAACTTTATATAATAGTGAGAGGCAAAGAACTATGTAGTTTCGCCCCTTCTATGTAAATTAATTCATTGGATAAAAAAGTGTTCTTATTTATCTACGAACTCAATTAGGAAAGAAACGTTTTTTTAATAAGTATGTTCTTTATACCGGTGTTTAGGGTTCCGTAGCCGAATGGCAAAAAACGGAACCCTTATGGATTCGTCATGTCTGTCCGTCTGTCCGTCCGTATGTCACAGCCACTTTTTACCGTAACTATAAGAGCTATACCGTGGAAACTTGGTAAGTAGATGTATTCGGAGAACCGCATTAAGATTTTCAAACAAAAATAGAAAAAAAAACAATATTTTTTTGAGGTTCCCCATACTTAGAACTCAATTTTTTTTTCATCAAACCCATACGTGTATGGATAGGTCTTCAAAAATTATATTGAGGTTAATTTTTTCTTTTTCTAAACTGAATAGTTTGCGCGAGAGACGCTTCCAAAGTGGAAAAATGTACCCCCCCCCGTAACTTCTAAAATAAGGGAATGATAAATGTAAAAATAATATACAATGTACATTACCATGCAAACTGCCACCGAAAATTGGTTTGAACGAGATCTAATAATTAGTATTTTTTTAATGATTTATAAATCGTAAACCGCATTTTACCTTTCATTCAATCAACTCCAATAAAGAATAAAGAAAAACATTTATTTAGATGTATCGGCAAAGTGCGAGTCCAACTCGCACTTTGCCGATTTTTTATGTTGGTTAGTTTTACCAAGTCTTGTTGGGCAACACTCCATTCTGGTATAATAGAAAAAAAAGACAATCCTATACTTTATCAAAGTTTACTAACTCTATTACCATAATAAATCTACCATCTGTCATTAATCTTTACCGCCCCTCCATTTTGCGAATCCCAAAATAAATACGATTCTCATTATATATGATAAAATATTCATGAATATAATGCTTGCTCAACACTCAGGCATATAGAGATTATATGTTCATAACTACGTGATACTATATTACTGAATTCAGCAGTTAATTATGCAGTTACATGAATTTGATTTTGCGCGTGCATAATTATGTGCGACCCACATAATATTATTATCTAATGCTAGACATTAAAATAGTAGCTCAGTCAAGGCATCACATAGAATAATTTCGAAATCATATTTAATTTATTCAATTTTAATTTTGATTACGATTTCAATTTTGATTACAACAATTTTTTTTTTGTTATATTATGATTTAAATTTTGATTATGATTTTAATTAAGTCTGGTTCATTCACAATTTTAATTTTCATTTATTAATTGTGTTATTTTAAATCGATTTTTATCTTAATGGTATTTATTTTGAAACTTTATTTTATTTATTTTTAATTTTTTATTATTATTGTAAATTTTAATTTTGAATATTAGTTTTATAATTTTAACTTTATCTCAATTTTTATGAGTGATTGTTATCAGTCAGTCAGTCGGGACGCTATTTAGAATAGTAGGTAATTACACACATCAACACTGTCTAGGGATATTTTGTATTTCTTAATTTTTTTGATAAACTATAAATATTTTGTTCAGAGAAGTATATATGGAATTGAACCTCAGTTAATGCCCAACTTAATTAAATAAATAAAAAACATTTTAGATCTTCAAATATTTTTTTTAAAAATAAAATAACCAAGAGACTAAAATTCTGCTAAGTCTACGAATGAAATTAATGAATAAAATGGATAATTTATTAAAAAAAACAACTTAAAGTGAGACATTTTAACTCTTAATAATCAATGTTGCCACCGCTCACGTTAATAAGAGCTTGGCATCGGTTATTCATACTGTAAATTAAGGTGTCGATGTCTTGCTGTGGTATGCGTTTCCAGGTTCGTTGCAGGTGCAAGAAAAGTTGCTCTACTGTGGCCAGAATTGGAGAGAGGGCGTGCATAGCCCTTCGCTGCAACATGTCCCACGCATGTTCGATGGGATTCATATCGGGCGACTGCGCAGGCCATCTCATTACCGTGACGTCGTTGTCTTGAAGTGCGGCTGATACCAGCTTCGCAGTGTGTGAACGAGCATTATCATGCATGAGTACGAATTGCTGGCCGATTTGCACCCTATGCGGAATAATAACAGGTTCCACCACCTCATCACAGTATTTCTGAGCATTCATGTTGCCTCTTACAAAAACGAGGTCGGTTCGCGCGCCTATACGAATTCCTGCCCATACCATGATTGTTCCTGCTTGGTACGAATCAACCTCTTGTGGATGCTGGAGCCGGCGTTGCCTGCCTGGAACTCTCCAAACTCGTGTTCTTCGCGAATCTGGATGAAATCCAAACCGAGACTCATCCGTAAAGAGCACTGTCGACCATTGTTCATTATCCCATAACACGTGTTCTTGGGCCCACAATAGTCGCCTTCCGCGATTGCCTCGTCGCAAAGCAGGAACACGAATTGGCCTGCGAGAATGAAGATTAGCCTCATGTAGCCTTCTTCTGACAGTTTGGTCGCTAACCAACAGCTGATGCTCCTGTTGGAGCCTCTGTACCATTTCCATCGCCGTCAGAGTAGGTTCTCTCCTGGCGGTATTTTGGAGAAAACGGTCCTCTCTAGGGGTGGTCATACGAATTCTGCCAGCATGCCGTTCCGCCACTTTCCCAGTATCACGATAAGGTGATCAGAGCCTTGATCTCACATTCTGGCTGGTGCCTAGGGTCTCCGCAACAACGTTTTGGATAGCGCCACCACAGCAAGACATCGACACCTTAATTTACAGTATGAATAACCGATGCCAAACTCTTATTAACGTGAGGGGTGGCAACACTGATTATTAAGAGTTAAAATGTCTCACTTTAAGTTGTTTTTTTTTAATAAAATTATCCATTTTATTCATTAATTTCATTCGTAGACTTAGCAGAATTTTTAGTCTCTTTGTTATTTTATTTTTAAAAAAATATTTGAAGATCTAAAATGTTTTTTATTTATTTAATTAAGTTGGGCATTAACTGAGGTTCAATTTCATATATACTTCTCTGAACAAAAATATTTATAGTTTATCAAAAAATTTAAGAAATACAAAATATCCCTAGACAGTGTTGATGTGTGTATTAATTTGAATATTTGTGATTTTTATTTAATTTAATTAATTTGTACTCAACTTTATATAATGTGCCGCGTGCTATACAGTAATTACTTGGCGGAATCATCTGTATGAAGTTTATCGATATGTCTTTTGTCTTATTGAAAATATCACAATAATATAATATTATGTATTATTGAATTTTATTAATGTTTATTACAGTTTTTATCATATAATTATGTAACTAACTAATAAACGTAACATAATCTCTGCACCACTTTAAGGTTGACTGGTAGAAAAGCATTGGCATTAAGTCGGACTTCGTCACATGTTTTTTGTGCGTGAAGTTAAATAAATTTATATTATAAATAAAAATGGTAGATTGATCATCTTTATTTATTGGTGTTAAAACATTAAAATGTGGATTTAAAACGTGCTTCTAAAGATCTTTAGAATAGATCACTTTGTCGTAATATACCTTCTTTTAAATGTAACGTAAAACTTAAAGTAAAAGTACCTTTTTATCGGCACTTTAATTTTATACCAGAATATCTCAACACGTCTCTTTTTTACGACCACTAAAATATATCTAAAACATCGTCATCTAAAACATCATCCATGTAGACCACTTACAAATAAATCACGAAACTAGTTATATTTTCCATTAAAAGGAGACATTAATCCGCTGGGGGTGTTTCGTTTCACCCCCCGGGGTTAAAAGGGGTGGATAAATACCCATTTGGGAGGTTTAAGGAGGTTGAAAGTCACCTGGCTAAGTTGTAGGTACTCGTGCCACCCGTAGACATGCTGATTTTTACGCTACTACTTTAATGGAACTTATTTTTGTGTATGGCTTTTAGATGAGGCTACAAAAAATATAGGATGGAAAAAGAATTGTTTATGTTAATACAATTATTTTAGGAAATACTCATTACAAAAATAAAGTTGTTAAAATTAAAGCGCTTTTTTTTAGAGGTTATAATTTTGAAAAAACGCAGCAAAGCACCTTGAAACGGCTATATTTTTGGTGCGAAAACAGTGTGCAAAACTCTATTTTGCTTCGATACTTCGCAAATAACTGTTGTGATCTCAAACTTCTTTATCTTGTTTTATATACAAAGGAAAAGGTGAATCTTATAATAGGTACTCATACAACTCATTTATTGGTAATTTATATTACAGGTCCATAACATTTGGGTGTAGTACATAATACAGCAATTATTTTTTTTATAATAAATACGAAATAATCAAAATAATAATGTACGAAATAAGTCAAATACCAAATCAATAGAGTGAAATTTCAAATAATACAGTAATCATTCCAAACAGTAAAATAAAAATGTCGACTAATAATAAAAACCTTAAATTAAAACAGGATATAAAGTAAATCTCATTTATAATTTTAACAATCAAACGTAAAAATAAAAATCGAATGAATTAAGCACTCGTCAAATTCATGCCAACATTTCATTCTCAAAAAATGGTCCAAGGAATAAGGGGCTTGTTCAGCGAGCCATCTTGTTAATTATCGCAGTAACACCAAAGCGAATACCGTATGAAAATATAATTAGCAGCGTAGAGGAGACAGTTGCTCGGAATAAAATACCGCCCGGCGATGCCGATATCCTGCGACAGGATGTTGCGGTAATATTACGTAAGTCCAGACCTCCAGCAAGTAATGTCACCATGGAAGAGCGTCAAGCACTTAAAAGCCTTAGGGATAACCAGGACATCCTAGTGCTGAAAGACGACAAGGGCAACGCCACCGTAGTGATTGAGACATCTGATTATCATCAGAAAGTACGGAGTTTGCTTAGCGATGATCAGGTTTACAAACCGGTCTCATACAATCCCACAGCCCGCGTAACACGCAGAATACGAATTGCAATAAAAGAAAATGAAGACCTTTTCACAGATGACGAGTACGAGAAATTGTATAAGCCTAAGCCACACCAACCACCAAAATTGTATGGCTTGCCCAAAATACACAAATCCAACGTGCCACTGCGACCAATCGTAAGTCAAATTGCCTCACCCACTTACGACCTCGCGAAGCACGTTGCGTCAGTATTGCAACCTTTGGTAGGTAAGACACCGTCATTTGTGAAAGACTCGCGTCATTTCATCCAGCTTATCAAAAATCTGACATTGGAACAAGATGAAGTTATGGTGAGTTTCGACGTTGAATTGTTGTTCACCAATGTGCCAATCAAGGAATGCCTGGATGTAGTGAAAGAAAAATTGAGCGACAGCGAGATGCCGTTTAATTATATTGATTTACTTGAACCCTGCCTGGTTGGTAATTATTTCCTCTTCCAAGGTCAGTTTTACCTTCAAATAGATGGCGTCGCAATGGGAAGTCCAGTAGCCCCTGTTCTAGCAAAATATTTGGATGGAACATTTTGAAGAGAAAGCTTTAAGCCGTGGCCCTGCTACCATTCGACTTTGGAAGAGGTACGTTGATGATATTTTCAGCATTGTTAAAGGAAGTAAACAGGAAGTGGATCAGTATGTATCGCATCTCAACTCCATTCACCCAAAGATGAGGTTTACTTACGAAATGGAGACGGACAGATCACTGTCGTTCCTAGATGTCAGGGTAACCGCGAGATTGGATGGCTCACTGTCACATTGTGTTTATCGTAAGCCCACACACACTGATAGATACCTACACGCCACGTCGCATCACCATCCACGTCACCTGCAGTCCGTTATGACATCATTAAAGAACAGAGCCTATGACCTCTGTGACCCTGAACATGTGGCGCAGGAGCTAGACCATGTTCAGGAGGTACTAACTAAGAACGGCTACCAGGTGAATGGAAATCTGAAGCGGCCTTTGAAGCGTAGCGTACATCCAGAGGTGAACAGGCAGCCAGCCTATTTACCTTATGTCAAAGGAGTGACAGACAAAATCGGCACAGTGCTCAAAAACTACTCCATTCGCACTATCTTCACTCCAGGGACTAAAGTAACCAGCATGCTTGGTACACCAAAGGATGTCCTACCTCTGCAAACACCAGGTGTCTACAAGATCGACTGCAGCTGCGGTAGTTCCTACATAGGCCAAACGAAGCGGACCATCGCAGAAAGAGTCAAAGAACATATCGCAGCTGTCAAGAACCGTCAGATCAACAAATCGGCGATTGCAGAGCATATACTCGAATCAGGCACTAATCACTGGATTGAATTTCATCAACCACAAGTACTCTCCACCGATCACCATTTCTACTCAAGAGTTGTGCGTGAGGCGATTGAAATTCGAAAACATAAAAATTTTAATCGGGAAGATGGGTATAAATTGTCTACCGCGTGGAATCCAGTGATTACAAAAGCAAAACCTCGCTTTGATTCGCAGTCGGTGAAATCCGCGAATCCGGACACGGTCAGTGTAGTGTGTACTGGACTTTATAATGAAAAAAGTCAACAAGTGAGGGTAGACAGAAAATCATCGCCCTCACGAACGGAGACGGCGCGCCGCTAGAACCAGTCTACTTTCGAAAATGGCCAGTGTAATCTGTTAGCCGAAACGTAAAGCCTAAAAGGTAAATAATTGCATGAACGCGTTAATTCCCGTTATATATTTTATTTAATCTTGTTAATTGACTTTTAAAACAGGCATCGGTCGATACGTTTTAAAATACTAAAGCTTACAGCTTACTTTGTAAATAGTATATTCATTTTTTTTATTATTCTGTTGTCTTTTGCAAAGAAAATATAGAAATACTTAAATATAGAAAGGCAATTCACGAGAACATTGAAAGATTTAACGTAGAGAAAGATATTTATTTCGTTCCAATGTATAAAAGAAAACATTTGCCTAGGCACATTTCTTCCCTTGTGTAATATATAGTACTATAATAATAAGTACTATTGTATTATAAAACTTCAGTAAGCCTACAAAATCTATTCAGCTCAGTGGCTCAATATTTTTTACTATCGATTACATTTTTTTAATAAGTCACGTTTCTCGTTAGTCTTGTTTCTTTTTCTTTTTAGTTTTCGGATTTAATTTGCATTAGTTTTTCAGAATGATTTGTTACGTTTTTCTATTTGTTTAATTGCTTAAAGGTTGTGTCGGTCCTAATTGGGTCTCTTAAGTAAAAAAATCACTTGATAAGTGTTGTGTCCAGGAAGTACGGGGAGCGAAGTGAAACCACTGTTTGCCGTAAGAATTTATTCTAGACTGCCTTAACCTACGATTACATTTCTTATATATATAGCTCTGCTTAACTTAACTTAGAACTACCCTCCACCGACCGTATATTTACATCGTATGTATCTTCAGATTATTATAGGAGTACTTTACTTACCATACATTACGATAAGTTTTTTTATTTATTCACCATTATTACAATTCAACATTAATAATTATCAAATGAGATGTAAAGATCAGTCCTATCTACGACAATATTGTACTCAAATTGCATTGTGCTATTTTAAGTATCTATCTATCTACACTGTACAAGCTAAGCGGTTTATTCAAATTGCATTTACCAGCTTAGTAGTGTTGAATACAATTTGCCGTGTTTTTTTTAACTTGGAGAAAAGGCAAACTAAAAGTGACGCGGCAAATTGTGTTCAACACTACGAAGCTGTCAAATGGAATTTGAATAAACCGCTTAGATGTACCTACAAATTGTTTAAAAAAATATATTCAGCAGGAAGAACTGTTATAGCAGTAAGCAGTCTGAGAATTAAATAGTGATCACGGTGCGGCGTAGGCACAGTAATACAAGAAGACCTAATACAAAAATAAAAATATAAATAATAAATAAATATCACACAACATACACACAACGCTATCTAGTCCCAAACTAAGCAGAGCTTATACTATGGGTACTAGAACAACTGATACTAATACATAATAATATATACTTTTCATTTTATAAATACATACTTTTTTCAAAAATTAGACAACAGGTCTAAATCGCGTAATTATTATAAAGGTAAATAAATACCTATGCTCGATGTTTCGAAATAACTTGCATCATTCTTGGTCACGAGCCGACTGGTGAAGCTCAGCGTCGTCTCCGTGAAGCGCGGATATTGATATAATTACGCGATTTAGACCCGTTGTCTAATTTTTAAAAATGTTCTCAAATCGCGAAAGTTTAAAAACATAAAATATATAAAAACACCCAGACCAATGCTAACAAATATTTGTCTTGAGTGGGAATTGACCCCGTGATCTCAGCGTTGTAGGCAGGACTACCCATTCCGCTATCCGGCCGTCAATTTTACATTTAACAAACATTTACAATATGTTGGTATACAGATGACGTAAGGAGTGCAATAAAACTATGCATTAAACAGTTCGTTAGTAAACGAAAATCTGGCTTCAAATAAGAATTCATTATCACACACTTTTTACAAAAGCCTTCGGAACACAAGAAAATTCTATAGCCTACACAAAAGGAAAAATGTCAGTATTGAATTGAGTAATGGACCAACGTGGGACTATTTGAGATTGACTCCGATTTTTCCTCAATGGATTAAATATTATTCCTTTGACTTCATCGTCCGAAACCCTTTTATTCTTTTGTCCCTTAGAACTGTCTCAACAATGAAAAAGATAAGGACAAATGTGACCCTTTGTTGCTCGAAATAAGAGTATTCAGGGCAGATTTCAACTAAAGAAAAAGATCTTATATCTTTTTACAATGTGTAAGTGGCAATGATAATATGTCTATTTCAAGCGGACAAGGCTCAAGACTCAAGGTCAGATTGGATGTTTAGGAAACATAACATAACATCACGCCTATACTACCCAGAAGGGTGTGGCAGAGGTATACAACACCCACATTTCACCTTCCTGCATATTGTCATCCACCGGGCACAATTCCAACTCCGTGCTGCTATTATGAATTACCTGACGATAAGTTCACAAATAACATTTTTCCGACCCAGGAATTGAACCCAAGACCTCGCGGTGAGAGGCGCATACACTAACCACTAGACCATCGAGGAAGTTTCAAGTTCATGTTCTGCAACAAAAGAATCTTCAAAAATCTTCCAGACCTCGGTAATTCAAAATGTTGAAATCAAAAGATGTACGGGGAACATCTAAATGATAAGTCTGATATAAGATAAAGGAAATGTATTGAAAGTCAGATAGATAACACTGAAAACTAATGTTAATTGACCGACACGCGGCGAAAGGAACGTTTTTAATCCGAGTGCTATGTATTTCCACAGACAAACCGATCATTCGGTTTTGTGGAGCCTGTTTAATTTATGAATAAAGCATTTTATCTATCTATCTAAAATGAAGTAACAAAAACAGTTCATAAACACAGACAATAGCAATCTGCGGTGAGATTAAAGTGTGGATGCACCCCATATAACTAAGTCTGTAGAGTTGTCAGGGACAGGAAGGAGGTGACGTCGTTTTTGAAGTGAAACGCTTCCACTTTGAACGCCGGGAAATGACGGGGCGGCGGAAATGAAGCTCTTTACTGAACTACGATTGAGGAGTTGAGAGAGTTAGTTACCTTGGATTCTTAGTTCTTAGTGGCAAGATTGGAGAGAGAAGATAAAACAAAAAAATCTAGTTCATTTGGACTGAAAACTTTGGTTTCAGTCCCAATAAACTCGATTCATCTCGAGCCATTATATGCTTATCCTGGCATTGTCATATTTTTATATATCTTATTTTTTTATGGCAATTTGTTGTACATTTTTGCCAGTGTCGTAGTAGAAGCCAATAAGGTTTATCTATGACCTGTGAAATTGAGGCTAAATACAATAGAACCTTATCAACATCACGATACTATTCGTCTAAAACGTGTGTTTATGCGTGCGCGTGCTTGTGTGTATGTGTGTGCCGTGTGCGTGTGTGCGTGCAATTTAGATTTATAAAAGCGGAGATAATTTACATTTCCAACCTTGAACATTTTAGCAAAAGCAAAGACTACCGTATTAGCAAATTATACACATATTAATTCAAAATCCTTTGTACCTTTCTCTGTTAGCATATTCGGGGAATGGCGTGCTTCAGTGGAATTGCTTTGTGAATCAATGTATGATAACGAGCCCTTAGGCTGCTCGAACTGAGTATGACAAAGCCTACAGGTTATAGTAGATAATAATTTTACTTATTATACAAAGTTAAAAGAGTGCACGGTTGGCGTAGTGGTTTAAACGGTCGCCTCGCCGCTCTGCGCTGGTGTTGAGGGTTCGATCCCCACACGAGACAGATCTTAGTGTGATCCGCAAACATTGCTTTGTATGTGGAATTAATGTGTGTGAACAACATTGCTTTGTAAGTGGAATAAATGTGTGCGAAACACAGGCATTATTCATAGTGCCAGCATCGTTTTTTAAAAAAAAAACAGTTATAAGAATGACATAATATAACATCACGCCTATATTACCCAGAAGGGTGTAAAAATTCAAATCAATTCAAACTTTATTTGTAAGTGACATACTCACTTAGAAATCAAGTTTTGAATAAAGATATGTTTCAAGAAGGTGTTATTTCAGACCAGCTATTTATGAATATCACCTAGATAACACATAATTACAATAATTTGTAACAATTAATTAGCGTAACAATCAGTCTCAAGTTACAAGGTAGGGTGAATTTTCAGTGGCAGTGCGCGACCGTGACCTTGTATTTGTTATGTTATTGTTGAGAAATAGTTATATCGGGCTTTGTTTATACCTACTGCTGTGTTGTTTAATATAATATATACACTTCTCCATATCTTCCCTGTGAGATAACTTTACAGTATAGAGTAATTATGTTTGACAAGTTAGAAGCTAAAAAGAGGTGAGGTATAAAATAGAGGAACAGGCAGCCTTTTAGATTGAGTTCGGCTTCTAGTCCAAGGGATTTAACTAAATCTCTCATTATAAAAAACAACTTTCTAGGAATAATTTATTCATGTGTCGTAACGGGAGTTCACAAACATACATTTCACACTCAAAGCACACCCAGAGTCGGCACAAATATTTGCGGATCACACAAAGATCTGTCCTATGTGGGGATCGAACCCACATCACCAGCGCAGCGCAAAGCGGCGAGGCGACCGCTTAAACCACTACGCCAACTATGCACTCCGTCAATATAAATATCAGTATTCTATATAGAATGTTATTTGTTGAGCAATTTTATTATAAGTAAATCGTAAGTAATTTGATACCAGCTTTGTGTGAGAATATTGGACTACTAATAGATAAAAAATCGCTGTAGAAACAAACCAACAAGCACCATTTTTGTATTGTCAGTCATCGGCGTAATATAAATTTAACAAACGCATTGATAAATAAATTATGATATTGGTGCACCAAAGCGACATAACCATTGATTGTATTTGTGACCAATGCGAATGCGGCAATCGACTGGCTTTTTATTATTTAGGCATTTCAGCCATGGTTTTAGTAAAGAGGCTACCATCAAAGAGATAATTATCAGTAGGAATACAATTTATATCTCTATTTGTATTCACCTCAAACTTTTGAAGCAGTCAACAGTCAACAAGCAGAAACATTTTATCTTCAAAGTACAAAAAATCACAATAATATACATGCTTAATTTACAGAACAATATACATATTGGATCTTAACTTAAACTAATGTAATAACTTATCTAAACTTAATAAGTCACTGTCAGAAGGCCTCGTACCTAAAATGCTGGCAGCATTACCGCGTTGCATTGCAATACTAAGTCGCTTCCCGAAATATATATATAAATATTATTATTATCACAAAATAAATATATATATATGTCAAGGCCGATCTTCCCCTTCTGGATTCATGATTAGGTACCCTTACCACTGCAACCACCAGATATAACTATATCTGGAAACAAACTTTGATGAAACCACGAGAAGAAGGTCGTCCTTAACATCAAAAAAATAAAATTGTAATATACACAAGGAACCGAGTCTTTTGTTCAAATATTGTATTTTCAGGTTTAGTGTAAATTTATTGTTTGGGATATAAACTGATTAAACTTATCTATACTTCCTTATTAATATTACAAAACTGAAGAGTTTATTTGATTGATTATTTAGTTGAACGCGCTAATCTTTGACACTATTGGTCCCAATTGAAAAAATAATTTTCGTTGGATAGCCAATTCATTGAGGAAGGCTAACATAGCATACTTAGACTAATGGAAGCGTGGCACCATTCAATATGTAGCAAAAACGGGCAACGGGTGCAAAGCAGTATCGTATAACGCAGATAAATTCGTGGCGGACATAGCAAGCTACAGCTAATCAATACATATTTAGGTAAACATAGTGAACAGTGTTGCCATCGGTTTTATACATTACCAATGACATCACACAAAGCAATCATAATAACATAATCTACTAACAGCCAGTGGCTTAAGTTCATATCCAATCTCACAAATTGCGTATCGTCTGCCCACGCAATGCTGTGATACGAGTGCAATTCACTTCTATGATAGTACAAGGTCAATGGTAGAAGTGATAAAATGTGTATTGTGTTTATTATGTTTGTGTTTTTAACTGCCTCGTTGATGAAGAGGCTCAACTCGATCTTCAAGTCTGGATTTTTTAGGTCGGGAAATTCGCAGAAACAGGGGTGATAGGTTTTTGCCCTGTATACTATAACACGGGACCTAGTATTGCGTAATTATTATAAAGGTAAATAAATACCTATGCTCGACGTTTCGAATGACTTGCATCATTCTAGGTCACGAGCCGACTGGTGAAGCTCAGCGTCGTCTCCGTGATTTAGACCCGTGCCCGTTGTCAAATTTTTGTAAAATGTTCTCAAATCGCGAAAGTTTAAAAACATATAACATAGTATTGGTTTGATATGATGTTGACTCGTACTTTTAGGGTGCAAAGGCGTTTATGTCCAGGCTGTGGCAATTGAGATGTTAGGCAAAAAGCTTAAAGAACGTTCATACTAAATTTTATTTTTGATGTAATGAGGCATCGATTTTTTTCCTAGCCTTTGGATAAACAAACGGGATGGATATTCTCTTATTACAAGAACCTAATCAAATCAACCGCCTGCTAGTTACGACACAATGACCTATTTATGTTGGTCAGCGAAGTATTTGGCCGAGTACACTCTCCACGGTTTTATCCTGGATACGTTGTATTTGTTATTAAATGGAAATACTGGAATAATTTAAATCAGGTCTAGGAAGTGATCAAGTGTCAATGAAACATTTTTATATGATCAATACTCGTTATAAAGAGTAACTGCCAATATTGTTTGTATTTTTAATTAAGTTAGTGTTACGTAAATACAATTTACTATTACGTACTTAATGCCAATGAAATCAGTGTTGCTCAAGTATTATTATAATAAGATTTTAAAACAAGCATTGCTGCTTAAATAGTCATTAACTTTTGATCTCTATTGGACTAAGTAGTTATAAGTTGTAACCAACCAAAGATTTTGTTTCGAGATTGAAATATTTTTTTTTGTTAAACTGTTTTTTTTGTGCTTCCTTCCGAGATTTTCCCAAGAGACCACAGCATGCGGTTCTTCAAAAAGAGTGCAAATGATTTTTTAAAGGGTCGGCAACGCACAAGTGACACATCTGCGGTTACATAGCATAAAAAACGATAGTTATATAGATAGTCTATAAGCCTATAAACCTTTTTGGTAGATATAGGTCTTATATTATAATTTATTGACAGGGTCGCAACGGTCTGGGCAACATCTACGTGTGGGCGAGTGGTGACGGCGGTGAAGACGATGACTGCAACTGTGATGGATATGCTGCCTCAATGTGGACTGTTTCCATCAACAGGTAGATAACTTTATTTTCAATAACCTCCTTGACAATTTAGGACTTTGCTTTATTATAGAAGCACATGGTTAGAACAAAGGAAACGTAAGTAATTTGGCTCTGTTGTGCTATTTTAATGATTAAGAATAACATGTCACGTAGCCTCAAGGTTCCGTAGTACAAGGATCCTTATAGTTGCGCTTTGTCCGTCTGTCTGTCTGGCCGAGGTCACAGGTTGTGGATGTTGCGGATGCTGTAGTAGTTTAAGTCATCATATTTCGCTTCTAGTCTAACGAATTTAGCCGAATATTAGTATTTTACGTGGAGCGACTGCTATCTGACCTCCAAAACCCAGTACGAGGTAATACGATACTCTTTGTAAGACTAGTTGCTAGACTTTCTGGCCTCTGACTACACGTTACGACTATCATAGATATTCAAATGGCAACCAGAACTGACGGCTTAACGTGCTCTCCGAGGCACAGAGGAAAACGCGATATGTTAATGCTGGTCACCCTTCCACGGCTGACCGCTGTTTTAGTACTTTAAGTAATAATAATAATAGCAGCACCGTATTTAATACATGTCCCACTGCTGGGCTCGGGCCTCTTCTCATGATGAGAAGGGTTAGGCCATAGTCCACCACGCTGGCCAAGTGCGGATTGGTAGACTTCACACACCCTCGAGCACTTTTTTTAGGCACTCTCAGGCATGTAGGTTTTCTCACGATGTTTTCCTTCACCGTTAGCGAGCGATAATAATTAATATGATAAATACACACATATCTTCGAAAAGGCGAGAGGTGTGTGCCGTGGGTTCGAACCCGAGACCTTTAACTTCGCAGTCCTACGGTCTCCCACTCGGCTATCGCTGCTCCTAGTACTTTAAGTAGGTATGCTTAATTCAAGTGAGCATACGTAAACTACAACAGCTTACCAGCTAGAAGCTATTTGCTTAGTAGTCTACTCGTATTTCGTATTAAAGTATAAAAAACTACTGCTCAGTGTTGAGTTTTGTGCCATTCCTACGTTAATTGCGTTTGCATGTTGATTACCTGACAAACATCCACAACTATGCGACCCAAATACACTCACCTTATCACCCATTAACAAGCAATAAACGACACATAATAATATAAAGCTTGTGTAAAGTATGCATTATGTATTATATACTACGAAATTACCGACACGACGGCCATTCCTCCATGACATGCAACATACTTTGCTCTTTTTTTATAAATTTATGTATGCAGTTGCTTTTTTTGTCCCACACATTCGAAAATTGTAGAAATAGATAAATTAAAATTTTTATTTTAACAAAATGGGCTTTAGTGTTGTGAATATGATAATAATATATTAAAGTTATTACTCGATATCTCAAAATACGCTATCGATTGTTTCCTCTTAATCTGGGAACAGCTACGGCGTAGCAAGATAGATAGATAGATAGATGGAAAATACTTTATTTGTACTTACTTTATAATTTCGATAACATTAAAATTTATTAAGAGGTACAAAAAAATAAAGCTAAACAATTTTTTGAAAGAAATGGACACCATCTCAGCCATATGCTGCAGAACAACGAACCCAGCGGTGAACTCAGACAATGAAATCGGTACTGTATAAAAAAACGCTCCAACAAAAAGAAAAATAAAGCAAGTTGCACTATAACAATTAAATACTGTAAACATAAAATGCACAGTTTTGTTTTGTTTTGTAGCAAAACAGAAGTTGCTTTCTCACCTGATAAATGTCAACAAATGTTTGTAAATACTAATGTGGCAGTACTTTTAGACTAACTACAATAAGACTGAATAAGACCTATTTTGGAATTTTTATAGAAAACATTACGAATATTATTCGCTTTTAAGTATAGAGATTTATTTTTTAATAAAACTAACGGTCTAGAAACTCTGTAGCTGTTACTTTTATAAATGGCTTCTTTCAGGTCCTGAAAAATGGCCCATTTAAGGGTCATGAAAGAGTGCCTATTATTTATTTATTTTCAATGGTTCTATTTTAGCTAGAAATATTTTAGTGCTGGAAAACATATGGGTGCCCATTTTTTACCAAAAAGCGCGAGCCAAAAAGCTGAAAAAGATTTATTGTATCGTATAGGTACTATCAACAAAGCACATTTAGGATATGCATTATGCACACTAAAGTTTTTATTTTAATTATCTTGTTGTTAATATTGACTTTGACAATTTCAGAGGCAATATTTGTTAAATGGGTCATGAATAAATTTTGCTGATAGTACTAATTCTTTTTAGCTTGTAAAGGGTCGTAAAGTTCAGGTAAGAACGGTTATTCAGCTGCATTTGTTAAATCAGAATACGAGTATAAATCACTCGACGAACCAATGATACACGTGGCCACTAGCCAATAGCCAATACAAGGTCGCCCAACAAAGCATAGTATAGCTCTAAGACAGAGTAACACTCAACATTCAAATTGGGGCTTCAAACACTTGTATACCAAATAGATCACAGATCTGAACCAATTTATATGTTAATTCAAGAGCAACAACAAACGTTAATTAAGGTTACTATTGTTATAACAGTGAAGATTGTTTGTGAACGTCTTCTCTGTTGTTATGATAAGTTTAAGTTTGTACGTCAATTTTAGGGTGAAAAGGTTAATGTTTTAGAATGTCTGGCCATTAATTTACGTTCGCAAATGCAGTTAAGAAATTACATGGGTGCATGAAAAGAGCCTCCCTGAGTGACGTACACAATGATTCCCTACGTCCGGCGCACCCTGGGCAATTCGCGAGTTCTCCAAAGCGAATTGGCTAATCCTTTCACCACGATGGCAAGTCAAAATAAAATTTGACTCAGCCATCGACACGACGAAGAAGAAGAATAAGTTGAGAAATTTAGGGTCCTGGCAAGAGGCGACCGTAACTCGTTGGGCAAAGCAGCTGCCCGGTATGCAGAAGGTCGCAGGTTCAAATCCTGCCGTTCCCATAATGTTTTCAACTGTTTTATAGGATAGCGATTCAATTCAAAAGTAGTGTAAGCTATACAGATCCAACTCTAACAGTGGGGACAGTGGGGTACCTGCTAATAAGATTCTGCCCTTTTACCGTTAATCTTCAGTTTTAAAAGCAATTCTTCATCCTCAGTGCCATAAACGACGGCCAGAACGCTCACTACGACGAGTCCTGTTCCTCAACCCTGGCCAGTACGTTCAGCAACGGAGCCAGGAACCCCAGCACAGGGGTAGCCACAACTGATCTCTATGGAAAATGCACGGCCACCCACTCAGGAACTTCGGCAGCGGCGCCTGAAGCTGCTGGTGTGTTTGCACTGGCCTTACATGCTAAGTAAGTAAATTTGATTAAAAAAAACTGAATTTGCTTCCATAATCTTTATTAGTATTTGAAAAACGAGGTCAATTGCGGTAGTAACTTTGAGCAACTATTTTTTGAATATAGTAAAGAGTTTAATTTATTGCCTGCATACATTAAATAACACTTCTTAAACCTAATCTAAGAAAGGAAAGAAAAATATTTACATTCAATAAGATATAATAATAAAAAAACTGAGGGACACATAAGATCCTTTATAAAGTTTTTCTGTATTGTGACAAGAATGATATAGAAGAAAAAAATATCTATAGATTGATAGATAAAACTTTATTTGTGCATACAACATAGGATATGAATTTTGTACGAACATTTAAATAGCAATATATGCACAAAGGGCGGCCTTATCGCTTAACACGATTTCTTCCAGGCAACCTTTGGATGGACATTAGTGAAAAGATTTACAGAATGGTAGTTTTAGACAAAGTGAAGAAGGATTTAGCGCTCATTAAATAATAGGTATACCTAATACTAACATAAGTTATTTATTTATTTATTTATTTAAGATATATGGAAGACTTACAGCTAAATTTACAGTATTGTATGTAGTAGTAAAGAAATCTGGCAGCCAATTACAAGTCTTCACTTATAAAAAACAGAATAAAAACAAACGTAAACAGTAAAAAAATCAGAACAAAATAAATCTAAAGCTAAATTTGTAAGTACCTATATAAACACTTACCACACACTAATGTTACCATATACCGACCAATCACTCCTCCACTGCACCCTTAAAAAAGTCAAGGCTCAAACACCTTCGCACTTTTGACACACTACTATTGAAAGGATCAATATCATGCTGTTTACACATATTATTGAAGCTTCTGCTTGCACGGATCAAGAAAGAGTTTTGCCTATAGTTAGTCGTCGCAAACGGTACACATATAGGTGGATTGGATCGGGTTCTTGATGGCACATTAAAGTCGAATTTAGATAATAATTCCGCGCTGTCGATGCTACAATTAAAAACTTTTAATAAGAGAGTACAGTCCGAGATCTCGCGGCGCTTAACCAGCGGTAGTAAATGGTACTTTTTACAGAGACCGATGTAGTTGTCCGAACTATAGGGAACCTTTTGGTGATAGCACAAGTACTTTATGAACCTTTTCTGCACCTTTTCAATTCTATCGATATATTTATGATACCGTGGGTTCCACAACTCAGACGCGTATTCAAGATGACTTCTGACAAAGCTACAGTAAAGAATTTTCAAGGTCTTGGCCTTTTTAAAGCATTTGGATAACCGCATAACGAATCCCAATGCTTTGGATGCTTTAGCGACAATTGCATCAATGTGTTCTTCAAAGATGAGCTTTGAATCATGGATTACGCCTAAGTCTCGGATTACATTGCATCTGGGCAGCGCCTGACCATTCAACGTATAAGATGTGGCTATTACGGAACGCTTACGCGAATATTATAATATTATAATACTATAAACAATATAATATAATAATATATATATATAAATATATACATATACATATACTAATATTAATTCTAAATCTATCTAAATAGCTATCCAACATTAGTATTCATACTATCTATTACAGCCAACCTATCTATTGCATCTTAACAGACTACACAAGTAGACTAGCACTAGATCTAATCTAAACACTCATCAGCAATCACAACTTAAACCCTATTGACCTGCATTAAGGAGCATTATTCCGTGTCGGTCAGCAGGACTGCAGAGCTGTTTGTCTTACAAAGTGGTTCCTACATTACAGTAGGTAAGCCCTTGAGTGTCGATTACGGTGCATTAGCTGAAGCGTACTGACCAAATATCTTGTACGGTAGTAGATGCGGCTTTGTCATGTAGTGCATAAATAGGTGGGTACAGTGGGCCAAGCAATTATGTATACAAGTCAAAAACTTCTCCGCCATAGTCAAAACTGACTGCAATAGATATGCAAGTGTGATTTTCATATTTAATACGTGTTTCATATTTTATACACACTATTTCAAAAATACAAGTAGTAATTGTTCGCCCACTGCACGTACCAATATTGTTTGTAACCGTACTAAGACATTTAAAATGGATACCCTTTCCTAAGATACAGATTCCTTTAATTAAAGCTGTACTGGTTTCTTTATATTTATAATTATAATAAGACAACTCTGTATGCCATGTACAATCTATTTTTTGGAAATAAAAAATAAAAATAATTATTACTATTTAGAGTTCATGATTGGTGTAGTGGTTAAAGCAGTTGCCCCGCCGCTTTCAACTGTGCTGGTGTTGTGGGCTCGATCCTTACACGGGACAAATCTTTGTGTTATCCGCAAAGATTTGTTCTGACTCTGGGTGTGGTTGGTGGGTGTGGTCTGTGAGTGTGAAATGTATGTTCATGAACCCTAAACCTAAAAATATGTATCTCACTTATCCAATACTGGTGTAGTAAGTTTTTACTATGACATGGAAGTTTTTGCCCTGCATACATAACTTGTTGGCCCTCTGTACCTAGCCTATGTACAATATGCATTCCAGGTGTGCCTTAATCACGAATTGCACAGCTGATCGCATATAAATTAAAGTCGGATTCAAGCAGTAATATTCGCAACACAATATAAAAAAAAACATATACGATTTATTTTTCCAAATTGCGTTTTGTCCGCAGACGTTATTTATTTACTTGGGTGCTAATAAATTTCATTTTGAAGTTAAATAAATATTCAGAATTTCCTTCGGAGAAAAACAGAATAATTTGTTATCTTAACCGAAAGTAAGGCTGTTAGACAATTGCACTCTAAGTTACTATTAATTGAACACTAACCTGCCCACAGTGATTTATGCTAGTACCTCTATCTAATTTATGTGCTACTATTATACAACATACATGGGATTACTTTAATTACCATCATTCTAGGACTTCTAGCCTCAGAGATTCATATCTACGTAGTTAATTAACAAACGACAAATAAGAAAATAGCTGTAATATTTTAAAGCAAATTTTAGCTTTGCTATGCCTTTTGGTATTCTATAGCTATAGAAGCTTGCAGCTTTGTAGCTATAGAATATTAACCGACTTTTTGCATTTTTTAGCCCCATCTGCGTCAATTTTTATTTTAACTCTGGCAGTTAAAAATAAACTCTAAGCTTTACACACACTACACTAAGGTTACACTTGTCAAAATAATGAAAATTTAACCCTAGATTAGCTTACTCTTGGTTAATTTTTAAACTCTGGACTGCGATATCGTTTTTTATGACGTTTATAAGGTCGAAAAATATTTTGAATTGATACCAACATACAAAAGCATGAGTTTTTTTTCATAAAGAGGGTGTAAATAAGTTCGTGACGTAGCCACTTACCAGTGATTCAGTACATAATTCTGAAACTTAAAAAAAAATCGTTAGACATTGCCACATGTCAAAAAAACGTTATGGAAAAAAATTACACGTCATACGAAAATCGCATATGTAGTAGAATAACTTTACGTAAACACTTTGCACCGATTTAGAACATGATTTTAAAGAAATAAACAATTTTTGATCGAAAAATTTTACATATATTATGGAAATATTTTCAACGTAAAACATTAAAGTTAACCGGGAAATTGTAAATGTATCGGGATAGTCTCTATTAACGTTACTCTTTCATTATCAATCGCAAAAATCGCGAAATACGAAAATAACAAAATCATGTTTTTTTTTTTTTTTAAATATTGCACCCAGGGTCTTCTCAGAATCATGTACTCGTAAACGACTTCGACACCATGTCATTTACAACCTGTTTAGAACAGTTTACTTTATAAAAATAACATGTGTACTTGCGTATATAGTTTTCTTTTTTCCAGCCCGAGTCTAACGTGGCGGGACATTCAGCATTTGACGGTGCTCACCTCGAAGAGGAATTCCTTATATGATGCTAAGGTAAATAATATAAGTACAAACTTGCTGATATTTTAGCCCAAACCAACAAAACGTATTTGAGTTCGCTAAAGGGCGTTGGCGGGAGGGACATATTGACATAACATAACATCAGGTGTACACAACCCACACTTCACCTGTTATGTTTAGGTCCCATTGGATAGGGGGTAAGCCTATCGTCATCCACCGGGTACAATGCCAACTCCGTGCTGCTATTGAAAGTTTCCTGACGGAAATTTCACAAACAACACTTTGCCCGACCTGGGAATCGAACCTGAGAACACAAATTAAATTACTCATTAGTCTCTAATTTTATATCTAGACTAGATTGTAATCTTGATGAAGTATCTAATAGTTTAGAAACATCATAAAAAATAAAAAAGTAATATTATAAATCCTAAGCGGTTACTGTAAAAAATTATATGTAGATATATATATATATATATATATATATACAGTGAAATGTTGACTACATGTTTTACTGTAAAACGAGACATAAATTATTGATTATTTAGCAGGAGAAATTAATTATTTTGCTTGGAATTGGCTTTCCTTGAAACACTAAACTTTAATTAATTGATTTTATTGATTTTATAAGGAATTTTTATTTCTTTCAGCGTTCATTATTTCTTTGTTTCCATTCGTTTATGAAATTTATTCTTACTTTAAACGATAAAGTGTATTTCTATCTTTATCGACGTAATTGGTTAAAAAGCTTTTCTACAAGGCATTTTAGTGCTCGTAATAAAATATAAGAGATATTGTCTCGTCTAGACCATTTCAATATTCATAAACTTAGATGCCGTCCTACTTCAAGGTCAGATTTAAATTTCATGAAATAAACCGTCGTATGTTGTTCCCAAATAAAACTTTAAAGGAAATCGGATTAGAGTTTTGCGTGTTTTAAGTTGTTTAGATAATTCGTTTTAAAATTGCTAGACATTTACTCAATAGTGACTATATAGGACCCAAGCTTTGAAATTACTAGCACATGAGGCATATCACCACAGTCCTCGGATGTAGCGATGAAACTAAGTTCAGGGGTTGACAGTAGCTACTTAACATCAGATAAGTTTAGATAGCACACCCACAATTAAGTAGTTACTTTTAGATCCCATGTGATAGAGAGTAGGGCCATCGTCATCATCCGTTCACAATTCCAAACTCGGTGCTGCTCTTTTCCTCGACCCGGGGTCGAACATAAGACTGAGATTTAACTATGAGTTTTCGCATATTATGCCTCCTGTGCCAGCCAGTAATTTTAGCGTCAAGCGTCACTACCATCGTTATAACAGCTTACTTTAATAAATACCTTTTACTAATCAAGTATCTGCAAAGAATACAATACAGAACGCAAGCTACATACATACATAGCACGTTTGAGCAACGCACACATAGACAGCGCTTACAGAAACGATTTCTAAGACCCCTTGGACCCCTTAGACCACTTTCCTTTATATAAGAACTAAGGTAAGTACAGTGGGCCAAGCAATTGCGTATGCATGGCAAAAACTTTTACGCCATAGTGACAACTGACTGCAGTTCATAATGTATGTGTGATTTACAGATTAAATAAGTGTAGTATATATACTATTTAGACATTTAGATATGTAACTCACTTATCCATAACTGATGTAGTAAGTCTTTACTATGACTTAGAAGTTTTTGCCGTGCATATCTAACTCGTTAGCCCACTATACGTGAGTTTGTCTTCTGGACCTAACTATTTTGTGGTATCTGCTTCTTCCAGGGTCGATTCCACTGGACAATGAACGGCGTGGGACTCGAGTTCAACCATTTGTTCGGCTTCGGAGTCCTGGATGCAGGGGCCATGACAGCGCTGGCGGCCAACTGGAGATCCGTGCCGCCGCGGTACCACTGCGAAGCTGGATCTGTTAATACTCATACGTAAGAATAATATTTTATTTTTATAGGTATTTTAACAGAAGTGGTAAACAAGCTTCCAGATTGTTATATATATGTAATTGACATTCTACTAATATTATAAAAGCGAAAGGTTTTGTAAAGTAAACCGTTGATATTAATTATACTGCATCCTTACCAACATGTTTGATATTTGTTTAAGAAAAAATTTAATCTGGATTTACATTTTATAGGCTAAATTTTATATTTTGTTGAGGTGCCGCGCGAGCAGCGCCGCGGGCGGTATTCAGTATAATATTAATAATACGTTGCTTCTTTGTAGGGACCTTTGTATTCACCAATAATTTATTATTGAAAATTGTTTACAAAAGTCTCAAAAAAGTAGAATAGGCATTACAAAATGTTAAAAGAGAACTCGTACAATTCACTTACAAGGTTCAACACTCTTCTACAACAAGTTTCTCAACAATTTAAATGTCATTGATTTACCTTCAGTCACTTTGAGTTTGAAGTTTTTTATTTGAACTCAAAGTAAAACCATTTTTGCGCAGTTAAGCATTTAAAAAGCTTCGCTAAAGCGAGAAGTGAACGTAAAAACTTTGATATCGTGTTTACACTTATACGTATATTTCTTATTTCCAGTGAGATCCCATCAGAAGGCACTTTAACCTTGAAGATTGAGACAACGGCATGCTCAGGCACACCGAGCGAAGTGCGATACCTGGAGCATGTTCAGGCAGTAGTCAGTGCCAATGCCACGCGACGAGGGGATCTCGAGCTGTTCCTCACTAGTCCGATGGGAACGAAGTAAGTTGTTGGAGTTTGTACCATTTATAGTGACAACCCGTTTGATCTTAAGGCACATGAACCCATTTGTAGTGACAACCCGTTTGATCTCAAGGCACATGAACCCTGAAGATCGAGACAAAAGTATTATTAGGTACACCGAGCGAGCTACGCTACGTAAAGCATGTTTAAGCAAGCAGTATTTTTGTTGAGTGGAAATTAAAAATCCACTCTAATCCTTATAACGGCTGATTTCTTGTCACGTCTAATGTTTTAGATCGCGTAATTAATTTAACACGTTTGTTATAGATTGATGATCCTGAGCAGGCGAGCAAATGACGATGACGCTACGTAAAGCATGTTTAAGCAAGCAGTATTTTTGTTGAGTGGAAATTAAAAATCCACTCTAATCCTTATAACGGCTGATTTCTTGTCACGTCTAATGTTTTAGATCGCGTAATTAATTTAACACGTTTGTTATAGATTGATGATCCTGAGCAGGCGAGCAAATGACGATGACGCTACGTAAAGCATGTTTAAGCAAGCAGTATTTTTGTTGAGTGGAAATTAAAAATCCACTCTAATCCTTATAACGACTGATTTCTTGTCACGTCTAATGTTTTAGATCGCGTAATTAATTTAACACGTTTGTTATAGATCGATGATCCTGAGCAGGCGAGCAAATGACGATGACGCTCGGGATGGATTCACCAAGTGGCCATTTATGACGACGCACACGTGGGGAGAGTATCCGCAGGGTACATGGACGCTAGAGGTAATATTATTATATTTTTCTGGAAAATTATTTAAAACCATTATCGTAGCAACTTGGCATTGAAACCAGTCAATCAGATATCTACCGAAGACTTCCACTTGATCATATTTTTGATAATTACAATCTAAATATCTTTTTTCAGGCTCGCTACAACGGCGGCAACAATCCCACAGACTGGTCTGGGTTCTTCCGTGGATGGTCTTTAGTCTTGCACGGCACCCGGGCACCACCATATGCTGGTCTGCAGCCTCTGGACCCTCACTCCAAGCTAGCCGTCGTGAAGAAGGCTCATGAGGATAATCAAGCCAACTAATGGACACGGTAGATGGGTTTGCTGGTCATAGCTGGTCGAAGACTTTTAAGGCAAGAAATGTAGATCTGTCAAATTCCTCAAAAGTGTTGCATTCAATGCTTTAACTGGCGGAGGTTTTGGGTAAGGAACGCTCTAATTCAATACAGTATCAGTCATTTTCTGCATTTGGCCTTGAGTATGCTGTCCAGAAGTATCCCAAAGAACTTGTCACCGGCATCTTGGGCAGTATTTTGGTAATGGTAACCATTACCACTATTTCTTACGGAGTATACAACTGACGAAAAACTATACGCAGTTGAAGATCCCACTGAAATGCCAAAAAAAACACCAATTAAAGAGTTTAAAACCTTATAGGTGATCAGTTCTTTATTTGTAATTCTGGCTATGAATTATCTTACTCATGATACAGTTGGTAATCAAACTCAAATCAAATCACTATCAAATGATAAAAGGTAACCAGTTATGACCAGCAAACTCTAACTGATGGAAGCATGACATGAACAACTGAGTAACTCCTAAACAATAGCTTTTGTATTCTTTATCTCCTCTATATCTTCTCTCTCGCTCTTACCGATAACGTTGCCAGTTGCGAGTGTTAATGCTAAAAATTAAGCGTTTGTCAACATTAGTCTAGATTTTTACACTAACTTGACAAGTGCTGTTTTCCAAAGATTGTTAGATTTTGATTTTAGTGAACGGTAATTGCAAACTGTGCGTTTAAAATAGCAAATTTGGTTATTAACTATTTCGATTTAATTTATTCTAGTAAAAAAAAAACTGGTTTTGCTATTACCGTTCGTTATTTATGCGCAAACTGAATTGAAAATGGCGATAAAATAATTTTAAAATATTTTTTGAAAGGGAATTAATTGGTTGGATTGATTCCTAAAGTTTAATCTTGGTTTAAATCATTTTATTATCGCCATTTTGTGACAGTAAATGGAAACTGAGAATTTATTGTAATTAATGTTTTGCAAAATAAATAATGGTTTACTATTTTGTCCTTGACTGTACAATGTATTGGATAGCTATATACACACAAAGATTGTATTATGTTTGAACTTATTGCAACAATTTTTCTCTGATTGAACTAAGTAAACTTTCAAAACAGAATGCGAATGAATAATATTCACAATTACTCGTGTAATATTGATTTCATACCGGATCTTTCTAAAATAGTCTTATTTCTATAATAATACCTGTCTAACTTTTGAAATAAAACTTAAAGTGAATGAGATGTCAAAACAAAACGTGCAATATGCAGAAAAGTACACTTACGATGAAAAATGTTAAGAATAGAAGAAATATTTAATTTATCACTGTAAATTGAAATAACATTATTTTTATAACAATCGCCGTAGAATATATAGATACATACTTATTTTGTATGAATTTTGTTCATCTTCGATGTAAATCTAGAAGTTACATAGACAGACGGACATATCAGGTAACGTCGTAATGTGCCGAACTTAAAATACACAAATAAAAACTAATTATTTTATAATGACGAAGTTGAACAAGATTTATCGTTTATTTTATATTCAAACATTCATTAATTACTTTTTAACCATTGGCTAAATTATTTTGATCGTATATATAGATGATTTAAACAATATTGTCACTTTTTATTTTATAAGTTTAGTATGAGTAGTTAAATTTATTCTTGAAATATGTTTTTTATTGTTACGTTAGTTTATTATTTAATTCAAATGGCCTTAATTTAACCCAGCTAAATGAAGATCATTTGAATAGTTTGTGTTAATTTTGGTATGTATCGAAAGATTCATACGTTAGAGTATTTACATATGAGATATATTAGAAAATTATCTTTATGGAGTAAGATGTAATAAAGCTATTTATATGACAACATGGTTAAATACTTCCTTTTGGGGCCCACTTAAACTGAATATGGTTATATATCACAGCCTCTTTGCATCTATTTTCTTAAAGAATAAAATTTATTATTATAATAAACGTTTCAAGCATTTTCACTTCCATATTAACCAATAACATTATGTATTTTACATTATTGGGCATTACAGTAGGTTTACTACAAAGTCGTTAGGATAATGGCTGAGACATTTAACAAACAAACATATAAAGAAAATATATTATGTAACTATTATAGAAAATATAATGTGATTTGGTGTTGTATTTGAATTAAATGACGTTTTTGTAATTAACAATCCTTTCCCTTAAACAGTTGTGTCGTTGAGTGTACCTCGAATAGGTAGGTGTGCCAGAATCTTCATGTACCGAGTCACAACTATAATTTTATCAAATCTTCTATTAAAGAGGTTAAAATACACAAAAAGGTAGGTAAACATACTATACATGTATACATAGTAGTATACATGTACCTCACATGTATTCGGTTAGAGAAAATAAAACATTTTGAAAGACCCGTAAAATCTAGTAGGGTAACACTAATACTAACACAGCTGACACTCATGTCACTCGTTGTGGAGTGACATTAGGGTCAAAAGGTTATTACACCCTTTACCAACACATTTCAGGATCGACGTGGATCGATTAGTGTATTAACTCCTTAACAATGCTTCTATATTCTTCTCTACTAGCGCCAACACGACGGTTCTCTCTACTTTTGAAATGTATTCATAGCGTAATAATTTTATTTGAAAATAATATTTAGAAGGCTTTAGAGTTCGGCGGACGAACCGCGTTTTACCTTTCGAAGGAAGTGCAAAAATCTGACGAAGTAGTGCTACCTCCGTTTGGAGCACGTGCGCTTAAATCCCCGCGAGACAGCACCACTGGTTGTTCAAATGTACTCGCAAATAAAAATAATCTTGGCTTTTCAATATTAATTTTTGTTAATCCTAAACTAGACAATATATACTATGTATATAATGCATAAAACAGTACAAATATTAATGTTTATAATTCAGAAAAAATATGATGAAAATCTGACTATTACGCTGTAAATATAACTGAAATGCAATTCTCTTAAACCTTGATTCATGTAGATATTTTAAATTTCTTATTGGTTTTATATAGCATTTAAACTGTTTGCTAAGCATGGCTAATTAGAAATTGAAAAACCCGATCGTGTTCATCGATACATCATTTGTATTGATTGTAACATCAATCATGTTGGTGGCTACCTAATAATATATAGGTACAATAAATGATATGAGACGTCCGGATAGACACGTAGGGTGGCTTGGATAGCTCTGATGGGAGAGTGAAAGGACGGAATCCTAAGGTCACGGGTGTAAACCCCGCTTCATGTACAAAAAAAAATACTGTTTCTTGTGATTTTTAATAAACACCAAGATTGATACTGTCTTAATGTTAATAACACAATAGTGCTTGAATCACTAATTATTGCGGCATTTCGTTTGTATGAAAAATCACGTTCCGCCTGACCCTTAAAAGACCTTTCCGTTTGCAATTAGCAAAAAAGTATTTGACTCAAAAGAAAGACAGAGGGAGTTATAAATTAAAATTACAATTACGTATTAACATTTTATTTTTATTAACGGGCAGGTTGTTTATCTTACAATAGTATAAACTATACAAGTACACGGAAATACGTAGTAACTATTTAATACACTATATACAAAATATGAATTAAATTGTTTGTTGCATAGCTTTTAAATTCTCTTGCCGACTTATAATAAATAAAGATCGCAAGGCATCTCTACATTAAATCGTTGTTAAAGAAAATTTAATAGAAAACATACATCAAAGTAGGTATGTCAAAAAGGTCTAATTCTGGCCTGTTTTAATTACAAATATTGTTTTTTTTATTTACCAAGTCAGAGTATAAATATTACAATAATTCAATTGCTATTTTGGATGGACTGCTAAGTCCAAGGGCTCTAATTCTGGTGATTTGTCTACTTTGTTTTACATTTGTGTTACAACTATGTAGGCATGAGGTAAGTATAAAAACGAATATAAGTACCTATACCGAACATCAATAATGGTTCTTATAAAATTAGTACAAAAAAGTAATTATTATTTCATTTACTTCCGTTACTGATTATCACAATCGTTTAATTTTTTATTGTGCAAAATATTATGCAACATTTTAACTAGGCAACTGGAAAACAAATTATGTAATAATATTTGTTATAAAATTATTATAAGTATAATTTACACTAATCACGGAACAAAAATAGAATTAGTTACAAGGATACTTAAATTACTTAAAATACACTAATTTGTCATTTTGTTTGTCTTTTGGTCACTCAACACTGTACGTCTATACTCAATCAGCGTTTCACACTTTCATTTGGTCCAAAATTCACTTAATAGTTCTAAACATAATTGACATAATGTTACATTTGAGATATCTCGAATGTAACATGATCTCTATTAGTTTAGAATAGGTATTCATCAAAGCTATTACGATTAAAAACGATATGGATTAAATGCCATTCAAACTATTAAAAAAAAAGATTAATATTAATCATTTTGAATCAGCTTTTTTTGATGTTTGAATCTTATTCATTTTCCATTAGCTTCAATTATAACAGCTTGACTTCATCCACAAAGTATCGTACTTTCACTTCTATGTACGGGTCATAGGTAATGGGGTTAACCCCATCTCGTTGTAGGGGTTATGGTGGAGGGGTTAAACCCCCATCTCGTTGTACGGGCGGCCGTTGTTGACGTCGACGTCCACGCCACGCTCGGAGATCCCGTTGAGCCCGTTGGTGTGCCCACGGGAGCTTAACTGTCAGAGATCTGCCAAGGAAAATGTGTGGTGATGAAAATGGAAGTAATCACGTTACAAAAAATTGCAGAAACAAAAGTAAGTATTAAATACGGCTGAATAGAGAAGCTAGTCCTTTTTCGTGGTTAAAACTCTAAAAATATGTCAGCAATTAGTTTAATGAATTCTGCTGAATATGTTTACGTGATGTGACATCCAGTACGAAGCTCCAATGAACGATTTTCTAGTCTCTGTCTCTCTGTCAGAACACGAAAGCACAAAGGAAGCTTGGTAATGTCATGATGGTCACCAATCTCGCGGCCAACCGCGGTTAGTATTGCCTAACGACGATGCGTCTTTGACTTGGACACGAGAATAGAGTACAGTGGGCCAAGCAAGGTATACAGGGCAAAAACTTCTATGCCATAGTGAAAACTGACTGCAATAGACATGCATGTGTGAATTACATATTTAATAAGTGTAATATACCCACTATTTAGATATGTAACTCACTTATCCATGACTGGAGTAGTAAGTCTTTACTATGACTTAGAAGTTTTTGCCCTGCATAGCTAACTCGTTGGCCCACTGTAACTAACAATATAACATAACATCACGCCTATATTACCCAGAAGGCGTGGCTAACGTGTACAACACCCAAATTCAACCTGTTATGTCTAGTTCCCATGGGATAGGGGATGCGCTTTTCGCCATGCTGTGAACTCCGTGCTGATATTAGCACTTTGCCCTGCCCGGAAATCAAACTCGAGACCTCGCGGTGAGAAGGGCATACGCTAACCACTAGACCATCGAGGCAGTCTCAAGTTACAGTTAGAAAACAGTAGGTACCTATCAACTAGAATATAATAAGTAAAATGAATGTATGTCTTTCATACCCATAGTTTCTTGCTGTAACTCTAGTTTGTAGGCTGGATTGTCGTACGGCGGGAGGGAAGACTCACGCGGGGCGGTTGGCACTGCTGCAAATGTAAAAGAAGCATGGATTTAGTGTCTCTGACTTATTTTAAAGGTCAACACACCACGTAGAATGGACCAGAGGCGGATAAATATCGCAAGTGCCTCTAGGAAAACACGACATCGCCCTCTTGGAAGCGCATGACGATTTTTTAGGTCACGCAACTTTTTTTTTTTTTATGATGTGTCTAAACTATTAGATACTTTATCAAGATTACAATCTAGTCTAGATATAAAATTAGAGACTAATGAGTAATTTAATTTTGACCTAAGTTACTAAATTAATTTAATTTATGCTAAGAATGTGTCCATTAACACCTATCTTATTGTCTCTATTATCGAAAATGACACTTTGTTCTTGTGTTCTTTTAAAGTAGCACTAAACCACTTGAAGCACTCACTTCACTGGACTAGCTCAAAAGGTTTTGTCCTTTTGAGTCTTTTAACTATGTCTGTGGTGTCAAGGAGTTGGATGGCCTCGACATTCACGTGTTGAAGAAGTCGTCGTTCATGAGCTTCAGCATACTGTTGTATTACACTGGCGACAAGGTTCACCTTCAGGTCACGCAACTGACAAAACTTTTTTCTTAGAGATATTCAATTTTTTTTGGCCTTTCAGCAGAAACCCACTGCTCCTAGGAAACACCATATAAAGTACCTTAGGTTAAGTAATACGCCTCTAACTTTACTTGTAGACAGTTCAATCACACTTCAAGTATCACCATCATATGCGGTTCACTATAAGTGATTAACGTGCGTATTCCATAAATGGCATCACATAAAATGAATTGAATTTATGTCGGTCAAATATCGACCGAATACATGTGAATATAAAGTTGCACAAAATTTTCGAAGTCGACGGTTTCCCATACAGAATCGCACCACCAAGTCAGATAAAAGTGTGTAGAACAATAGAGGACGTATCACACCTATTGACGGAATGCACCAGGTTCCAATCTGCCAGAGGAAAATTATTAAAGGCATTAAATTTAAATATACAAGATATAGGGTATGGGTATGTTTCATCATATATTGTCTGCACCTAGTTCTGAAGCTGCTATCAGTATTTACATGTTTGTTATGTTACGATTTAGTTAAGTTATTATTAGTGTATGGTCCGATGGGACTGGCATGTACTTCTGTATAAAAGTCCCTAAAAATAAATAAAGAGAAAAAAAAAAACTCAGATAAATTAGGTTGAAAAATGGTCGATATGTGGACCAATCACATCACCTTGTTATCCCATATTGATAGCGAATAAATTATTTGATTTGATTTGATTTAAAGACAAAGGTGCCAGCTATCGCTACCGTTTTAACCCTCGTGGTTATTTATTTCTGCACGCGTGGTATGACGATAAAAATTAGCCTATAGGGTAATCCAAGCCACATGTGTGCAAAATTTCATTAAAATCAACCTCATAGTTATTGCATGAAGATGTATTCGTAATATTAGTAAGGACGTTTACTCACAAGTGATGGGCACCGACCGCGGCCTGTGCCGGCGAACGACGACGAGCAACAACAGCAAAGAGCTGAGTGCCCCCATGGCCGCCACCGCACCCACTCCCACCAACGCTCCGTAGTAATCGCCTTGGCGGGATGACGCTGATGATGAGGGGATCTCATCTGAAAATTAAAGATATTATTAGTCTTAATTCAATTTAAATAAACTTAATGTCACGCCTTATTGCCCAGAAGGGTTTGGCAGAAGCAAATAAGACCCTCACTTCATCTGATTTATGTGGGGTCACTATGATTTATGTTTAAATAAAATAAATGTATCTATTTTCATATGATTGAGTAAAGTTAGCAAAGTTGACTAAAGTGACCATCTAAATAAGGAATATTGTCTTGTCTATGTTTCTATATAAGGAACTAATTTACTCGGTAATTATGATAGATTCAGTACTTACTATCAATAGGTTCTGGATTGTCCAAAGACTTCGTATTGATCTCCAGCACGTTGCTGGTCTTCACTTTGCCGTTTGTCAGGAACATCTCGAGCCAAATACGACACCTGTAATTTTTTTCAAGTTAAATCATCATTATAACTCTTCAACTATGCCATAACTATCCAATACCAATCATGGCAAAAATAATCACCATCATATACAGAGAAACTTTTACTGGATTATAATGGCATTCCTTAAATCAAACTATCATCAACTCGAACGTATACTTCGCTATTATTCCATTAAAATGCCCTGGTTACGAAAACATTTTAAATTCAATAGCGTTAGGGACTTACTTAGTGTCTGGTAACAGTCCAGAAATGGTTATCGCAGGCGGTAGATCCCTGGCAGCCAACCTGAAAGCATCTCTCTCATGTCTATCATGATCATGTCCGTGAATGTCCATCTCATGTCCGGGATGTCCAGGTATATCATGTTCATGCTTCTCGGTACCCCCTGGAGGGTTGCAGGCATGGGCTGCTCGGTAGACGCGTACCCATCTTTCAGCTGGAGCAGGGACCCCTCTCCACCAGACTTCCGCGGCGCCAGCGCCCACTGATCGGGTTTCGATGGTGACTGTCCAGTTGTAAGGGTCTGAAAAAGAATAAATTGAATTCTTTTGAATTTAGTGTTACTTGAGTATTGATAAATTTTAGTGTTTTTTAAATTATTTGGAGTATAGGTAAAAATATAGGGTTTTTTTAAAATACGGTACTAGATAGCGAAACCAAAAATCGATGTGGCATCATATTTAGTGCCAAACCAAGAATGCCCGTCTAATATTGCGACTTTAATACACGATTAGCAGTTTTTTTTATGTTTATTGGTCCACTGCTAAACTGCCCAAACAATATATTAAAACATTGCTGTGGAGAAAGTTATTAACCAAAGGAAATACATAGGCAAACTGAAACGCAGAAGTTACTGCGATAACATATTTCAAAATGAACACTCACCAACATAAGGCTTGGTAACAAACTCCACTTTAGCAGGATCCACCAGCTCTGTTGTACTCTTTGGAGGAGGCACCAGAACTAGAGATGCTTCATACTTGGTGCCAGGTCGAAGGTCGTGAAGGTCAGCAGCTGAACGACTGTGGTGGAGTAGTTCTGTCATACTGTAGATGGGGGTGCCTACTGGTCGGTATCTGAAAAGGTATAAATACTGATTAAATTTAATCTTGATTCTAGAGATAATTAGAAAAAACAGCGAACGATTTATGACAATGATTTTGAGAAGTGCTCCTGGAAATATGATGGGTCACCATTATGCTACTATGACACACTTATTTTTTATCACACGATCATTTACTGGTATGAGACTTAGCAATTGTCTAGCTTATCAACCACCCAAGCATTTATTCTACCGGTCTTTAGATGTATGAGGTTCATATGTGAAACTCAGTTCCTTACCTGACTTGAATGCCATCAATGTATAGCAGTTCCTGTTCACTGAACCGTCTCCAGCTGACTTGAGCAGTAGTGTCATTCATGTCCACAACTGTTAGACGACTGTCGATCTCCCGGCGTTTCTCCTCCGTGGCAATATCCTACAAGTTAATAAGTATTTGCATTTTCAAAACACTTTTTAAGTCATTTTCCAAGATTGTCTATAAAACAACTGGAAGATGGTTGCATGATACAATTTACCTCATTCTAATCTATCATCATTACTTTATTATATACTGTGTATAGAGTCTGTACACAGTATTTATATTTTGATGAAGTGATGAATGTGACGATGATAAAAAAAGATATATTTTTTTGACTAACAAAACTCAAAAGCAAGAGTACTAATACAAACAAACGATTGCACAAACAAGATTCATTAGCTGTTTGTTTTTGAGTGCCATAGCCTGCCTCCGAAGATCTTTATTAGATCCTGATAAATTGTATACTTAAACTGTCCTTGAAGCACAAGTATTAAAATACTGAAAATCTCATTCAAATTGGCTCAGTTGTTAACGAAAAAATTGCAAACATAAAATATTTACACACAAACATACATACGGATTAAATACAGATCATTTTTATAAGTCGGATAAAAATAGAGTGTGGATGGAATCAAGAGCCCGATTTTGAAAAATGGTCGGCCACATTTATTATTACTAAAGTTCAGTTGTACAAAAAATGCTTACCACAGGCAAGTCCATGGTCCTAACAGTGTAGATTTCACTTTCAGGCTCCACAGGCAAGTTATGTAGGTACAGCTTTCCTCTAATCTTGTAAGATGTGCTGGGCTTTAGACCGGCTAGTCTAAACTCTAACCGAGGAGTGGTCAGGATCTCGTCTGCTGGCGCGAACACTTGGGAATACCATTTGGATATGTCCTCGTCACTGTAAAATAAATTGTTATTTTTCAATTAACTACTTCAGAAAAAACACTGATCAAACCGGTCGGACATTTTTTTACTTGGTTTGTTGAACGGAAACAGTTGCAGTTTTAGGCAAATTAGGTTATCACAAAAGGGAGGAAGGAAGGAAGTAAGGACGTGTTTTTTTCTGTCTCTATCAAAACATAAACAAAATGGATTATTTTCCTGTGATCAATCTGTCACAAAAATTATTCGCATTCTTCATTTTATCGTTTTTTTATTTTTATTTAAAACTTGATTTAACCATGATTATACGGATTTAAAAATAAAAACCCAAAATATAATGCAATGTTGTCTTCCGGCAACTAAGATTTTGCTTGTTGAGCATGCATCTTGCGATTTTATGGCTAATTATTGCTATATAATATTATAATTATTTCTAACACTTACGCATTGTCAGTATATCTCAAGTCCACGCTGCCTCTTAATCCAACCAGGACGGGCGGCAATCCAAACAGCATTTTCACGCTGGTTGGTGAATCAGCTTGCAAAGAGATCACCGACAGTTTCTTATTGTCGTTGAACTGTGGCGGTAAAGTCAACCCTGGAGGTAGACCAGCCAAGGCAGGATCCAATGGTTTTTGGTGCTGGTGAATGATATTGCCATCGTAGTCAGGTATATCGTCCCGAGGAAAATGAATCTCAGGACTTATTGTTGGTAAGAATGCTGGGTGAGATGGCGGAGGCCGAGATTCTTTGTCTGGTTTACCTATAAATTAAAGATATTTTGCTGAGCTGGGTACATAACATCTTATGGTAAAGCTGGTAGTTCTGTTCAGGGAATTCTGGAAAGATTGCCTTTTAGATCAGCGCATGTAATGAGTTAGTGTGGAAGATTGTGAATCATATTATTATGTTTATGGAATGAGGAAATGAATATTGTGATGACAGTATAGTTAGTAAGTTAGCCTTGTTTTTTCATGTTAATACATAATTACTTATTAATAAGGTACAGGTACGAACTCAGATAAAACTCGCTGCCCATTGAAAATTGGATGTACATGGATAATGGTGTAGAGCGATGTTTCTGCTGAGTTCACAAGAACGGGTAAAGCGTCTACTGAAGTATGTACACAAAAGTCTGTCAACAGTTTGGAAGTCAGTCATACACGAAGAAGAATCTGAAGCTCTAGGGCCACGAGGAGACAAACCTTCTTTGTTGCCTTCCAGTTTATCCGCTGATCGTCCCAAGTTCTTATTTGCTACAGTCCCCCTTTCCATTTGATTTAACAAATGTTCGAGATCCACGGTAGGGTAACTTTTACTAGACAGTTTCACCTTCGAATTAGGGCTATACTTAGTAGATCCTAAATGAAGTGTAGGGGGAATGGCTCTCAATAATACGGTCTCATAAGGATTGGGCAGTTTATTCAGGACGTGCATCTTCGATATTTCGTCCCAAATTCCAGCATTTATATCCATCGGTTTCTGATTCTTCAAGTCTTTGGTCTTTAAAATTGTCACTTGTTTCCTAAGTATGGATCTGTCTCGACCAGTATTTTGACTGTTTGATTGGGAATGTGCCACTTGTGGTACATGGTATTCAAAAGTCCTGTTAGCGGTTACAGGCTCGAATAACTTTTGTAACGGAATGGTATTTTCTGTCATAGTATTGGGTTCAGGTGGTGAAGTGTCAGAGTGATAGTTGGCATACAAATTATCAAGTGTCGGTGTTTGTTTGTCTTCCAATGGTAAAAAGTATCTAAAGTTTTCACCCTTTAAAAAAAGAGGTTTTCTATTGAGCAAGCCTTGTCCAGCCATAATGCCATTAGATATTATATTGTTATAGTTTTCCGTATGTGGATGAGGTCCGTAATCAGTGCGAACTTTTTCAATAGGATTTGATAACTTATGTGTGCCTGATAGAGAAAGATCTGGGTAGATAATTTTGAGGTTATGAGGCATATCAATAACATCTAGATTGAAGGTGGTGTTATTGTCACCATACATGGGTCCTGCTTGAAGTGGCTTAGCTAGTTCTTTATACTCATATTTAGGAGCTGGCGTATCAGGAAATGTTTTTGGATATTTTGCAAACGATTTTACTGGACTCAGATGCTTATAAAAATCTGTGGGGTCAGTGGTAAGAGGAGGGGGCATTTGGAGAACTGGGACTATTGATGATCCCATAGGTGGCAGGGGAGTCACGTAATTCAAGATTCCACCGATATTCGGCACACGGCCATTTCCTGCTGCAAGCAATAATGTGAATGAGTGACATGCAGATGATTTATAGTGATAGTGATTAAAAAGGTGATAACGCGTAAAGGTGCTCCCAAACCGTATGCAACGTAAAATTACAGATTCGAATATCACACTGGTTACAACTAGCAAACAATAGACTAGTATTAAAACAAATGCTCACAATAGAAGCCCAAATATTTCAATACAGATTAATGCTCGGACGGTCGGATGAAGTTTGTAACGTATGCTCAAAATCGAATCTTAGAATTACATCACAAGCAAATGCTTATGCAGTCTGGGAGCACCTTAATGACATGATATGATGATAATATGATTGAGTTTTATTATAACTGCCTTTTCTAACGTGAATGTCGTCTACCCGTCTATTCACTTACCATTAGGCAGACAACCCCAAGTCTTGCAGCAGTCATCATCAGATATATTAACAGGCGCTGGTCGGTGATTGGGAGGACATCTAAGATGTTGAGGAGGTACGGGTGAAAGAGGTGAGCACACTTCTTGACAGTCCAACTCGCCGTTCTCGCAGAAGCAACGCTGTTCGCAACCCGTCAGATGTATAGGAACTTCACTCCAGTTTGGAACCCTGTGGCAAAAGTAAAGAAATATTGTCATGATTTACGCAAGTAAAAGTACTTATAATGTAATGGATTTTTCTTTCAGGTTTGATTTTTAAAGTGAAAAATAAAAGGCGTAAAAATAACGTCGATGATTATGATTTTGGCTTGATTTTAAAGATATGATTATGCCATTTATAATTGCACATGGTTTTGTGCATTTATTGAAGGTTAGGGCCTATGATGATGTAATCAGGCAGTAAAATTTTCGATTTTTTATCGAGCCCTATATCACCAAACAACTTAACTTATGAGGATTTGATAGTGGTCCAACATTAAAAACGGCGTACCATGCTACACATAACGATTGCAACACTGCATTTTATAGAAGAAACATACGATTGGTGCATAATTTAATGTTATCCTCCGGACACTGCGAGTTATCAGATATTTTCCGCAGTAAATCGACGATTTTGCGTAATGAGTGTCATATTTCACGTTAGACCACTTGGAAATTAACATTAGCCGCGTTATCGGCGATTCACGGGCTAAGGCTTTTAATAAAGAATTGATTTCCCTTTTTGCGCTTGGCAGCCCTGGTGCTAATATGTCCGAAATCATATTTAATCCCAAATGTCATTAAATTATCTTTAAATCAAAGCCAGAACCATGACTATCAGCATTATTTTTGTGTCTTATATTTCATATCAAAGTTGTATACCTCTAAAAAATTACCCTTTACATATTTAAGCTGCCGACAGTGGTATTATTACCACTGTCGTCAGTACTGTTTCTATAACCATGAAATTGTAGTCTGCAGTGACTAATCATCGTGAACAACATGACATCGGTTCAATGTAACCAAACTATATCATGTATTTCCCTGTTTGATTTATTTATTTATTTAACCTCACAGAATTGCAAATATACCATTGGATCTTAATCGTATTTTGTGCAAACACTATTAGCTCTGATCTGTATACTCACGCCACTCCCTTATAATGGCAGGTCCCATCACTAAGACACCTAGCCGACCTTGGGCAGCAGTTAGGTGGAATTGCAGGGGGGCTAGGTGCCCATCGCACGCAGCCCTTGGAGACCAGCTCCAGGCCCACGTGGGAAGGACACACCAAGGCTACACATTCGCGAGTATCATGTCCGGTGCATTCGCAAAGCTGCTCACAACCTATGTGGAATTCTTCGCCTGAAAAAGAAGTTAATCTTACTGGTCTGAAAGGTTTAGTTCTCCGTCAAGCCGATCTTTCAACATTTGTGGATATGTCAGTGTAACATCATAGATCGGATGGATCTCATTGAGTTTATATTTTTTTTAACCAACACAAAATATGCACATTGAATTATAATTATATGCTTAAACTCGGCCTTCTTAACCTTTAAAGTTTTCATGTTTTTGGATTTAGCTTCATTACTTATTGACATTTCTACACGTTTTAAAGTTAGACAAAATCCAATAACTTACCAACAGGATAAAACTGTCCGTCTTGATAGCATCCAATCTTGGTGACATTACCCAGATCCTCATTTGGCACTTCATTGAATCCAGCATCTGACGCCGTCATAGTAAAATTAAATTTTGTACCAGTTTCCTTGGTTTTCAAAATATAGTCCTTTCCTGCTTCCAAATTAAGAATCAGATTAGAATACTTCAGTTCTATATCTTTGAAGGTCTTCCCACCATTACTGCTTAGAAGTAAGTGGATAGGATCTTCACTGATGTTCATATGCAGAAGATTAACTTGCACTGAGTTGTTCTGAAGGACTTTGATGGAACCAATTGGCTCTGCTAGTACTAATGGTCGGCTCCGTGCTTGGTCTTGATAGTCGTGGTCTTCGTATTCTTCAAATCCTTTTATTTGTTGCTGAAATATTATGGATTGAAGTTAAATACCCATTAAATTTATGTTATACTAAAGTTATTAATAAACGGCCAAGAGTCAAAATAATTTACAAAAAGCACAAACATAGCAAAGGATAGGGTTCGGATATATCTGAAGCTCTATTCTCCAATGTTTGTGACTTTTCTATCAAAAGGGGACTTTCAAAAAAAAAAAAGTGAGTATGTGATAAGGTTAAAAGTTTAAGAAGATATTATGTTTTTGTCTAAGAGATTCATTAAAAAGTTTTACCTCTGTAGTAGTAGTAGTCGTAGAAGTAGTAGAATTCTCAGGTTCTTCATGCACGTCATGACTGACGTCACAGACTTGCACTTCACAACAAGCGTCGTTGGGATCCTGAACGTTGATGCACTTGTCTGATACCGCTAAGGGGTTGCATCTAAAAAATATCAGATTAGATATAGTTTTTTTCTTAGAATGACATCCACTCTGCGAACTATCTCAGTGACTCAATGAAAATAACTAAGTAGTAAATCACACACACAAATTACACCTAGACTCAAAGTATATATTTATGGACCATGCTAAGACTTAACTTGAAAGGAGAGATGACCAAAGGTATGGGAGACCCAAAACATATTGCGTGGATCTCAATTACACGTTAAATATTAAGGATAAGTCTAGCTTTGACCATTACACGGTTTTGTAGTCCAATAGTAGATGGTAGTCAAGTAGCAGTAAAGTTAAGAAAATTGTGCAAATTAATTAACTTCTTTACATTAAACCATTTGTTAAGTTACCTGGGTTTGCACGTTACAACGGAGTTGGGTTCGCAAGAGCATGTTTGTTCACAGCCAATGTTCCATTTGGATCCAATAGGATGTGTGTCGTTCCCGTATCTGCATACATCCATTTTCACTACTTTATCTGAAAACATGACCATGACAATTTTAGAAACAGGGACTATATGTACCATAAGGTTTTATGCCCAGCATTCTTTTTATTTCTGGATAGTGATAGCTGTGATAGGTGTGTCAAAACTCGCTCGATAGGTGGCAATTTAATAGTAAATTAGCAGCTGCAGCTACGGCGTCATGATTCTGTTTGAGATAAAGTTTCAAAGCTAGCTTTGTCTAATGCTCTCTAAAAATAAAGTTCTGACTATAATGTGGTATTTCTCACCTCCATTCCCAGTAGCACACGCAATGATCGAGCAGCATTCATCAACGGGTGATTCAAAGCACAGAGGGTCCGTGAGTCGCCTTCCTTTTCGAATATATGGATGCTTGCATCGAGGCGAACAGTCAAAGATCCCGCCGAGCATGCATTCACACGTTTCTTCGCAACCTCGGTCCATGTGGTCGCCAATCTACAAATAGACAATGGTAGTAGTAAAATGATTAAAGAACTAAAATAAGAACTTTATATAATTGAATCAATGTGCCGTGGTTATAATAATATCTAATCTAAACTTCGTGTTATAATATAAATCAATATAAAGAGTAATGAAGACTGAGATATGAATAATATTAACTCTAAAAATAACCAATGAACGTAAAGTATGAAGTGCTATAATCTGCTCGATGCTAATGAATTAATATTCTTGTTGACATAATTTAACCATACAATGTTTATGTTGTTGTAATGCAGCTCTACGTGAATAGCCCAATGGATCTGATAGCCTGGGAGGTTATTAAAATCGACCTTTAACGTCCTTGCTATCGGCAGTCCTACACAGAGATATTAGGACAGCTTAAGCGATTAGGCTACGGTCATTATCTAGCGTCTTATAAAACGTGTTACTAACCTTGTACGTTACTTCATTATCTTTACAAGTATCCACTTCTTCAGATGCCCGATCGGCAGTCATTAACGAATGGAAAGGAGCCTGAAGATTTTTATAGAATGTATGTGAAATTTCCTTAGCCTTATGCTCTGGTACCATTCTGGTTTCATCTTCCTCGTCATCTAAATTTACATCGCTGAGATCTGTCAAGGGTTGGTTGTCTTTAGCATTTGTGTCATTGTGTAGAGCATTTGCGAAATTTTGCAATTCATCAACGTTTAAATCAAGTAATCTTGGCTTAGGTTTCACTTCAGCAGATACAGGTTCAGAAACTCTATTAATTTCTTCTGTTGCTTCGAGTATATTTGCTGTTGTTGCTGTTTCTACTTCTGTAGTGTTTTCTGTCGCCGGTAGTTTGTTCTCTGTCGTTAATTCTATACTTGTAGTCTTTGTTGGGAGCAAACTAGGCATTGAGTGCTGTGATGACATTGCTTGTGATTCATCATCTTCGGCTGTTATTTTTTCTGGAAAGAAAGTTTTAAAATTAGTGCCATGTGTATTGCAACAGTCAACATTCTCGTCAATTTAATGGTTAATTGAGACCAAATGGAGAAAATATTTGATCGCAAAAATGTGCTACTTTTACAACCAAGCTCGTAAAAATAATGATATAACATAAACTCGTTAAAACAGACACGGTTTTTATTCTAGTTTCTCTAGATATATCCTAGTTTCAGTTCCAACAAACATATCATTAACAATAGAGGAAAGGTAATAGTACCTATTTGTAAAACCGTTTAGCGGTCTAGGCAAAATCGTGGGTTATAAACTGGTTTACAACTGGGGCAGGGTCAGTAGGCGATTTACTGGTCATGTACCATTAGACTCAGGCTGTACCAAATAATTCAGCAAAGAAGATTAAACCTTATTGTATGGATCTAAGGTTGGTAATAAAAAAATGTTGGAGGCATCGGAACTATATCAAACGACTTGTCGATCGAAATCGATGTTACTGTCAGCAAACATTGATTACGATAAAGCAATTTATTTGGTGTCTTGCTGCAAGGTATTTTAGGCCTTCATTGCCTTAAAATAAAGACGATATTCACAGGAGTTTTATTAAATTTGTATATGGATGATAAATTTAGGACGGTGCAAAATTTAAGATCGATTGTTGATCTGAGAAAGCATTTAATGATTGTTATTAATAGATATGATTATTGAAGATTTGATTTCATCAAATTGAAGTGTTAATCATATGGCTAACAAGCAATTGTGGAGAAATTACGTTTTGTACGTGCTGATGTTCGTGTGAACCTTTTTCGCTTTTATCTAATTATAATATAATCAACGTGATTTCACTATTTTACGACTTTATTTTCACTTTAACGTGATGATGTACGTCATTTGTAAGAATAAATTACCAGGTCACTCTTAATTTAATGTATGCAGGGCTCTTACTAACAACATTTAGTTTATTGACAAATTCAAAAATAAAATTTTGTATTTTATTAATATAAAAAGATGTGTCGTAAGCTTAACAGTGATGAAAATATATATATTTTTTTTAATTGAATTAAATATAATCAATTAATTTAACCGTTACATTTTGAAGACAATGGGCCGGGTAATCAAACTTGATACAATTATTTTCGCTTATTTTAAATTAAGGATATAAGAATCAATGATTCAAAATAACCCAACAAGTACTACATATTATATACTTTTTTTTTTATTATTCTACTGAGGTGGCAAACAAGCATACGGCCCGCCTGATGGTAAGCAGTTACCGTAGCCTATAGACACTTGCAACGCCAGGGGCATCACGCGTGCGTTGCCGACCCTTCAAAAACCTATTTGCACTCTTTTTAAAGAACCCCATGCTGTAGATATACTTTTAAAATCAGAACTTTTACGTTTGATATTGCATCAGAAATATCTGATCCAAAGGGCTCACAGAACGATTGCTGGTTTAAAAACATGTCATTACATTTCAAAACGCTGTACAGTGATAAATCACGTGTCATGTGACTAAAGGTGCGTTGGTACTGCGAAACAGCAAATATTGATAACTGCTTAAAAAAATAAACATAATTTTGTTCATTGTTTAACCTGAAAATAACAAATAATTGAAACAAGATCACTACCTTTTTTTGAACCGTTTATTTCTAATATTGATTCTACACAGAAATGCCTTACCAACCAAACTTTGAGTTTGGTCTGCATTGTTCAGATTGCTAAAAATGTCAAACCTTTTTAACAACATTTTTAATAAATTAGACAACGTGTCTTAATCGCGTAATAATTATAAAGGTAAATAATTACCTATGCTCGACGTTATTAAATGACTGGCATCATGCGTGGTCACGAGCCGACTGGTGAAGCTCAGCGCCGTCTCCGTGAAGCGCTATTTTTATTTAGTTCGGATCCGTCGGTAGTTCGACACACAATACTAAGGGTATCGGTAGATTTACGCGTAACATTGTTTCGCCGAACACTTACTAACTTAAATTGGGGTTCGGTATTTTTTTTTTCTACGCCCACAGCGAACGAACGTGTAGTCCACCTGATGGTAAGTGGAGTACAGCCCATGGACAACAAATATCCACAAAAGTAGATTATAAATGCGTCGCTGCAGCTGAGGACTACGGTCTTATGCCTCATGTGCCAGTAATTTCAGGGCCTGATCTCACCACCGAACCGGAACACAGTAATGGAAGCACTACTATTTGGCGGCAGGTTAAAGGTGAGACGGTGGTGCTTCCGCCCTTAGAAATTAAAGTTTTCGTGGTAAATTATAGGATTATTTTGAAACAATCAGTGCACATACCTTTATTTTGGTGGTAATGACTGCAGATAGTCGTGAGCACCTGCGGGCACTTAGCATACAGAATGACCGGTCGTCCTAGATATATGGAGCATGTTGTATTATTGGTTTAGATTGCTGACGTTAGTGTGCTGTGATTTGATCATTTTCTATAGTTCCCATCTATTAAGGATAATGCATTCGTATCTCGAATAATCGAGCACGAGTAGAAGACCATAGGACTGCTAGTTGAAGGTATCTGGTTCGAACCCACGGCGCACACCTCTGCCAATAAATCGTTACGATTAGTCTTTTCAAATATATGTGTGGATTTGTAATATTATCGCTAGCAAACGGTGTAACCCTTGACATGAATAAGATACAGGGCTGCTTTTATTTATAAAATATAGTCATGGATCTACTAGAAAACTTCACAAGACAATTTCACTGGTGGTAGAGCTCTTGTGAATGAGCTCGAGGGCGGCAGCACCACCGTCTCACCTTTAACCTGCCGCTAAATAGTAGTGCTTGCATTACTGTGTCCCGGTTTGGTGGTGAGATCAGGCCCTGAAATTACTGGCACATGAGGCATAACACCATAGTCCTCAGCTGCAGCGACGCATCTATAATCTGCTTTTGTAGATTGTTGATGTCCATGGGCTGTACTCCACTTACCATCAGGTGGACTACACGTTCGTTCGCTGTGGGCGTAGTATGAAAAAAAAAATCTTTTCTAATACTTACTTTATGTAGAAGGCTTTTTGTTGCATCAAAATTAAATGTCAAATCTCGATTTGTAAAAAAAAAAGTTTATGAATTAGCCAGGTTATACTATTGTCTGATAAAGGTTGGAATTCTGCCCCTAAGATGGCGATACGTGTTACATGGGACCTAAATACAACAGGTGAAATGTGGAATAATGTGGATGTTATACAATACACCTCTGCCACTCCCTTTTGGGCAATATCCTTGCCGTAATATATTGTAATAATCGAACGAAACCGTCAAAAATAAACGGATATCCATAACCAAATAAGTAAATAAATAATAATATGGCCTCAAATTGGCCTCAATGTGCCAATATATAGGTTAAGTAAAGGACGCAAACAACCGGTCTGCGCGTGCGCACCTCAACTCAACACAATATACAAAATGATAAATATTAAACAGAAGGTTCATGCTTAGCAAATTTAATAAACCTGCATGTTTACACGCCTAATACGCCACCGCATCGTAAACCGTAAGGAAAGTGTTAAAAAGAGAAACAGCTATAAAATATGTATTATCTTAGTAGAAACAAGGGGGATAAATCAGTACCTAAAGTATTGATTTAGGCATAAGATGGCACATAGCCAAATATTCAGTCACCCCTGTAGTTAGACTTGAGTGTTATTACACCTAAAACAATTGACCGCCGATGCATTTGACGTTTAAAGAGCCAATAAGAGCGCATTACGCATGCGCAGTGCTCTGTTTTGCGTCGATCGAAGTAGATTTATTTGGACCACTTTCTAATTTTCGTAGGTAACTAGGTGATGCGTGAAGCATCTGTACAGACAGTATTTGGGGCTCAACGCGCAGCTGTCTAGAGACACATTGTTTACATAAAGAAAAACAATTAACAATTAGTGGTATTTTAATTAAGCATTCAATACATGTCGGTATGTCTGAAAGCTACGATGGCCTTGGTTTGATTCCCAGGACGGGAAAGATACATGCATGGGTATGTATGTCTAGGACGGTATTGTTATAAAAGTATTGTGATGCATTCCCTTCTTTGCTATACAAAAATGGGAAGGCCAAGTGCACGATATGACCATTGTTGTATAACAGATGAATTTGAAATATTTCATTATTTAATAACAATTGACATTACATAGAACTATTGCGCGAGGTAGAGACACAATTTAATTTTAGCTGTTTACTTCGTATATATCCACGAAGTAGAGTTTTGATGAAGAAGAGCGTGTAAACAGCATTACCTTTTTTTAATACTATGATTTATTTTACAGACATGAGAACCGTTTATCGTCTTCAGATCTCTTGGCACGGCTGCCACTTTTGACATTTCGATTTGACTATGAAATAGTTTTCAACATACCGGGTGGCGCAAAAGTAAAGACCCTATTTGGTTCAGCTATAACATTTTTTCTAAATTAGAAAACTAGATTTAGATTTTTTTAAATGTATATTAGTGCCATTAAATTTCGTACCATTAGGATTTAAAGATGATGTCTTTTAAATGGTGACCTCCAGAGTTGATACACATTTGAGCCCTATTTATGACATTTTGCATAACTTGCCGTAACACTTCCTGCGATATGTTCGTTATTTCTTGACGAATGTTTTCTTTTAGAGCTGCGAGAGTCTGTGGCTTGTTCACATACACCCGAGATTTCAAAAAACCCCAAAGAAAGAAGTCTGGACTGGTCAGATCGGGTGATCTTGCAGGCCAAGGCAAATCGCCAAAACGAGAGATAACTCGGTCTGGAAAAGCGTCCCTCACTAAGTCCATAGTGTCGCGCGCTGTGTGTGCCGAAGCGCCGTCTTGTTGAAACCAGATGTGCTCCAGCCCCAATACGTCCAAACTGGGTATCAAAAACTCACGTAACATGGTTCTGTAGCGTTCTCCAGTGACAGTTATCGCATTGCCTCCAGCGTCTTCGAAAAAATAGGGTCCGATCACTCTGTCAACACAGATGCCACACCATACAGTAACTTTTAGTGGGTGTAGAGGTGTTTCTTGAATAATGCGCGGATTATCAGTGCCCCAGAACCGAGTATTCTGCTTATTGACATGCCCTGAGAGATGGAAATGCGCTTCGTCACTCATAACCAATTTTGAAGGAAAATCATCCTCTTCAAGGTTGAGGTTTATGACGCGCTGGCAGTAATCTAGACGAGCTCGGTGGTCAGCAGGCAGCAGCTGATGAGTCATTTGAGTTTTATACGGGAACATCTTTAAGTCTTTAACCAAAATACGCTGCAGGGTCCGTCTGGAAATGCCCAATTGCGTGGCACGTCGCCTCGTTGATGTTTCTGGACACTCTTCCACATCTTCGCGCACAGCATCGATATTTTCAGCTGAACGGCCTGTTCTTGGTCTCCCAGACTTAGGTCTATCCAATGTTGAGCCAGTTGCTTCAAGGCGTGTGGCAAAGCGTCGAATTGTGCGACCAATCGGTGCCGGACGGTGGGGAAATCGTCGACGAAATTCACGTTGTGTTCTTATCACTGATGAATTATTCCGTAAGAACATTGACACAATTATTCCACGTTCTTGGGGAGTAAAACGGTCCATGTTTATTTTCAGTGTATTTTACATTTGTTCACTACACAATTTTCAACAACAGAATGACAGAAAATGTCATATAAAAAAAAAAAAAGTATTTTCTTTAGTGCCAGTACTTTTGCGCCACCCAGTATAAACGTCAAAGAACAAATCGAATAACTATTAAATGTTGATAACTAAATCATTAATTTCGTTACGTTTTACGTTTAAACTGGTTAGCCGCGCTAAGGGGGTAGGTATAACATGTAGAAACAAAAAAACTAGTAGTACCAAATATGCAATTCGGTAAGCCTGTTTCACTTTGCACGTGTCTAAAATTATGAAATATTTTGAGCGCCAAATCCATCCTCATTTCTGTCTAAAACTACCTTTCTGTAAATCTTTTACACTAATGTCCATCCAAAGGTTGCCTGGAAGAACTCGCGATAAGCGATAAGGCCGTCCTTTGTGCATAATATTGTTATTGAAACTTTCGTACAAAATGATTTTCCTATGTCTTATGTAAAGTTTTTATCTATCTATCTATCTATCTAAAAAAAAAACACAATAATTAATTTAATCCAGTCACCAACGCAATGAACAAGACTCTCTTGTCTTGTATCTACTCGTAAATATTTTGCGGTTTGTGTTTCACTAAAATTTTTTGTCGAAAAAACCGCTTACTATCAAGTTTTTGACAGGATGATGGATATAATCATAACAACAACCTAAAAAACGTTATAATTTTTTACGCTACAAACTCATACCTGTTTTAGGTTTACCTCGTAATACAAGTACAAACTATCACTTCGCAATCGTGTATTGGGTATCTGTCTATTAACATTCGTAACAACAATTAAAACACAGAAATAATAATTGATCCAAGCTAAACAATCCTAAAAATAAAGTACCTACTTCAAAACTAAAGTTACGATCTACAAATGGGTACTTGTACTTTAATATAACATAACATAACTTCACGCCTTTATTACCCATAAGGGTGTGGCAGAGGTGTACAACACCCACATTTAAACTGTTATGTTTAGGTGAAATGCTAAAAATCTCCGTGTTGCTATTGTGAGTTGCCTGACGGAAAGATTACAAATAACACTTTGCCCGACCAGGGCATCGAACCCGAAACCTCGCGTTGAGAGGCGCATACACTAACCACTAGACCATCGAGGCAGTAACTCGCATTGAACTTTAAATTGATTAATCATATTGTACTTTTCGTTAAGACCCGGTAGATACGATGGAGCTTACACCCTATTATATCCCATAGAATCTAAGCATACCAGGTGAAGTGTGGGTTTTATACACCTCTGCCACATACTCGTGTTATTATGTAATGTTGAAGAGTAAGAGATGTAAGAGAGAGTTGTAAGAGATGTTATCATGTTTAGGTGGGACCACTAATCGATAGCTTATGATTACATTTGAAAGATACATCAATCAATCATCAAATCATTTGTTTTGAAATACATCAACTAAGAGTCATATCGTGTCAATGTCTTAACGGTTAAATAGCCTATTCTAAGTTACTGTTAAGTAGCCTGTTCTGTTATTGAAAGTAGCAACAAGATTTCTTGAGTGTAGAAACAAGATTACTTGAGTTTTTTTTCCCAAAACGATCCTTATTTTCCTTTGGTTGCTGCAACTATAGGCAAACCGTTATAATATTTATTGACAGCTTATAAGATCGCGTAGAACCAATTCTTGTTTAGAATACATCTACCAAATTCAAAAAATTTCAACGAACCCAGAATGCAACTTGACAACCTGTTTCTCTGTAACCAACCATCGAAAGTAGCATGGGAACCCAATTACGGGTATAAACTATGACCAGCATTCTCAATAGCCATAAAACATGCCATACAAAACATACGAGCAACCGTTATTTACTCGAACTTGTAATAATTTGTAATTTGCTTACGGTACAGTGGGTCAGAGCCACCTTACACATTCCAAAATGCACCTCTCCGAAATTCCTGTCGCATTTTATAAGTGTGCGATCAAGCTTGCCGGATGGCATGTGTTGCGTATTTTGCGTGATTGAAGATGGCATCCGGTTTTGAAGACGCACGTTGATGCATTTTGGCAGTCCGAAAATAACATCGCAGGGGGATTAATTGAATATCCTTGTAACTTTCTGTATTGATCTTTCTTCTCGATAAGAAAAATAGAAATGAAGACAGACATACTATCTTTATTTCTCGTTTAATTGCATTTAATTGAGTAAATCCAAATTTATCCAAAAATATGAAATCTCAGAACTAGACAATTGTCTAGCTTTGAGATTTTATATTTTTATATCAAAGACAAAATGCTAAATAAATAAAGGCAAAAAATAAAGGCAAAATCTTTGAAAAATTGCTCGAAAAGAACGATCGACGTGACGATGACGTTTGTTTCAAGGTTCGTCCAACTACGATGTTAATTTTAGACAGCCAAAAATACAGTGTCATAAAAAGTGGCGTCTACTCTAGTAACCACGTAGTGAAAGCCTTCAGTTAATAAGGACGGTTCACATTGACGCGGCACGTTGTGGTCCTCGTGCTAATGACTTTAGACTTAATTAATACATCGATTAATGTAATCAATATTGTCATATCACTATTATACCATACATAATGTACCGTAATTAAACCTTTTTGTTAATAATTGATCGTCTCTCATCTCTTTCAATACTACTATTACATAAGTACTGCATTTAGTACTGTGATAAATAGCTAAATAATTAAAAAAAACGAATTTCTCAAATCGGTCAAGTCATATTGAGTAATTGGGGAACAGTAAAATGGGTATTCCATCTAACATTTCATACACAATTTAATAACAATATGTTTGCACAGTAATTCAGAATGTAAAACAAATAAAGACATCGCAAATCACTCAACAAAACCGAAAAATATAACCCTTCAAGACAAGTTGCATAAATTGCGTGATCGCACCAGACATCCGCCTAGTAAGGGCGACGACACATCGCCGCGGTGACAGCTATGATAATGTGAGACGAGCGGTGCTTACTAATCAACCAGTAAAGAAGTAATAGAATTTATATCATCGATTTATGTAACCAATATATTTAACGGTTTGTATATTCATTGAATTGGGTTTTTGTGCTTTGTTTCAGAATGTGTCAAGCAATCAGGATACTATTAATAATAATAATAAATATTTCACAACTCACACACAACACCATCCAGTCCCAAACTAAGCAGAGCTTGTACTATGGGTACTAGAATAACTGATACTAATACATAATTATACTTTTTCTTTTGTAAATACATACATATTATACATAGAAACATCCAGACTAAGACAAACCCCCATGTTCATGCACACAAAGATTTGTCTTGTGTGGGAATCGAACCCACGACCTCGGCGTCGCAGGCAGGAACACTACCCACTCCGCTATCCACCAGAACTAAGTTGCAGAAGTCAGATTGTCGTTGTAAAATAACCCATTTGACAATTATTAGGCATTTTATCGTCTTTTTTACTTTGAAAAGACAGCCACGTGAAGGTAATCTACGTAATGAATATAGATAAGTACATAATAGTGGTAAAGTACTATAAAACTGTATCGATGGTCTTGTTGTTAACAAATGCGTCTTTCACCTCTCGGGTTCGATTCCCGGGTCCAGAAAAGTGTTATTTGTGAACTTTCCGTCAAGAAATTCACAATAGCAGCACGGTGTTGGAATTGTACCCGGTGGATGGCGATATACCCCCTATCCCATGGCACCTTAACTGGTCACACGTATAAAACGTTATTTTTCTTATACTAAGTGTACAGTCGGCCAATGAGTTGGGTATGCAGGGCAAAAACTTCTAAGTCATAGTAAAGACTTACTACACCAGTTATGGATAAGTGAGTTAAATATCTAAATAATCGGTATATTACACTTATTAAATATGAAATTCACACATGAATATCTATTGCAGTCAGTCTTTACTATGGCGTAGAAGTTTTTGCCTGCATACCTAATTGCTTGGCCCACTGTAGGTACTATAAAACGTTATTTTTCTTATACTAAGTGTACATGACGGCAATTTAAGTTTTTAACCTCAATCGTTAGATCGTTTAACATTTAATCCGTACTTCACAAGGTTGCTGGTACTAAATAACAGACATTTAATAAGATATACTCATACTCATCATGCATAGCACGAAGCGGATATTGAAGCGCTCACGACTAATCATGGTTCCTGATTATTATTTATTACCTATATAGAGATAACTGTATGACTTGTTTGTCGTGTCAGGCGTATGGTACAGTGGGCCTACGAGTTAGCTATGCAGGGCAAAAACTTTAAAGTCATCATAAATACTCAATACGCCAGTTAGGGAGAAATGATTTGCATATCTGAATAGTGAGTATATTACACTTCTTAAATATGTAATTCACACATGTATATCTATTGCATTCAGTTTTCACTATGGCGTAGAAGATTTTGCCCTGCATACCTAATTGCTTGGCCCACTGTACCTACTTGCTGATGATTCTTAATAAAATAAATAAATATAAATATCTCACAAGTTACACACAACACCATCTAGTCCCAAACTAAGCAGAGCTTGTATTTTGGGTACTAGAATAACTGATATTAATACATAATATACTTTTCTTTGTTAAATACATACTTATTATACATAGAAACACCCAGACTAAGACAAACCTCCATATTCATGCACTTAAAGATTTGTCTTCAGCGGGAATCGAACCCGCGACCTCGGCGTCGCAGGCAGGTAGACTACCCACTCCGCCATCCGGTCGTCTTTCTTAATAGATATCGATATTTCCAATCATAGCTCTATAGGCCCTTAAGCTTGACTTTTGGTTAATATGCTTGCTTTTTTGTTTATATTATGACAACAGTAGTATAAAGTTGTCATAATATTAACAAAAAGGTAACAGACCGAGAACATAATTATGCCGAGAAGGTAAAAATAGCCCATACTAATTTACATAGTAAGCTACATCCGTAACGGTGTGAAACTTTTATACAGTCAACACCATTTCTGACGTGATGTGAATTGTAAACACCCAAACATACCAGGATCAAGTTACTTTTCCATTATTGTTTTGCGAAGGTCAACGACGATGTTACGTGATGTTTTTGAGACATGTTCGTCTGACAAAGTAATCATCATGCTATTTGATAAGTTAGTATGTTATATAATGCTCATGGGTGCAGGACTCAACCTGCACCCATGAGCTAAAATTTGCCAACGCTAAAATTTGCTTTAAAATATTACAAGTATTTGATAAAAATGCGTCATCTCTCGACAGTATTGTGTTGATCTTAATTCAATCTTACTGCATGTGACTAAGTGGCTAATCACTCATCGCATAGGTGGCGCTTAAACCAAGTAAGGTTCGTCTAGCTAAGGTATATATATATACCTTCGACGCTGGCACAAAGGAGGAGAGAAATTTCGAGTCTAGCAGCATACGAATCCATAGCTGAATTGGCAAAGCACTTGGGGCGTATACCCAGGGGGTGCAGGTTCGTGTCCTGCTGGATTCTTAATTTTTCAACTTTAATATTATATAAAATACAAAAAGGCATAGCAAAGCTAAAATTTGCTTTAAAATATTACAAGTTAGTATGTTGCCACATTAAGGATGAAGAGCTTTTGAAAAAGTAAAACGAAAGAGGCACACCACCGTTTTTGTTTTCATTTTAATAAGGCGGTAAACTATTGTTTACTGGTTCGTTAAGATTAGACTTGTAGAGGAACAGGGTGGATGTTCCTTCACCACAAAGGAATGATCCTCCGACCAGGCTCAGTGGTATTGTCTAGCGGACAGCTGTCCAATGGTAGTGTATTGGAAGTGGTATATATGTACACTCTCTGTGAACACTTCGTTATCGCGATTCAGCGCTCTTTGACATGTGTAACGTGTGTGTGTCACTTGTCAATTTCGTCCGTCATTTATTGTGCCGGCACAACCTTCTAAACTACTGGTACGGGAGTCATAATAATATTATAAATCCTCCAATGGTCGGTAATTCAAATTATATTATTTTGAATTGTAATATTTAAATTTATTTAATTCTTTAGATTTTTTTTTTGCTCTGTTAATATAATATTTGTCCGAAGGCATGGTAGACGCGCGCCAGTATGAGGCAGGATTGGAGACGTGACCTGTCAGACCGTACGACAAATCATAACGAAGCCTGGCTGGACAATATAAAGCAGAAAAGGCTTTGTATCACCAACGCTGCGCTGCCCGTGGAGGATTCGCGTTTCATCTGTGACACTATTGGCTATTGGCTTGATCAGCCACAAGAAAAAATGTATACAGCATTTGTAGCCACACAAACAACATGCACTGCAACAATCATCTGAGAAGATGCTGTGGCCAATGATGATGTTCAAGCGTCCGTTGAGGTTTATGAAAATAAATTATTTGACTTTGACTTTGACTTTGAAAGGTCGATGTTAAAAGGCTTTTAAGGGCTATTGCTCAGAAAGACAACAAGTCAATCCACTACATTCATCGTATACTAAAAAAGCATGGAATAACCGACATTGTAAATATTAGGTAAAGTTAATACGAAACGGGATTACCGGACTGACTTTGATAGAATACTGTTCAGTAATTTACCTTTATGGTGCTTGATGTTTCAATTACGGTCGGTGCAACGTGCTTGTAATGTCGGAAGCTATCAAACGTAGTTATTATAGATGGCCCATTTTATAATATCACTAGCTCCCTCGCGTGACTTTGCCTGAGTTTTTATTTTTTTTATTTATAGAATTTCACATTAGCAGCTATTAAGCTGTTGCGTGTGTGTTTTGCGATTTGAAGAATTTGTCAAGTTGGTTTTTAAAACTGTTTAAGCTTTTGTTTCACGCTGCTACTACACGATTCGGCAAGAAGTATTTCAGAGGGTTTCCTTTGTGTGGTTCTGTACATAGTTTAATTGAATGTCCTCTGAGGTGTTTGTTCTCGTTTAGAATGTACAAATTCTGTATCCCAGGAACATTGTAACAACCGGAGAGTATCTTGTATGTTTCAATAAGATTTCCTCTATGTCTGCGAGACTCTAGCGTTGTGAGGTTAAGATATTGAAGACGTTCTTCGTAGGGTTTGTTTTTCAGCAATGCAGCCATCTTAGTTGCGCGTCTTTGTACTTTTTCCAAGAGTGCAATATCTTTTTTGAAATATCCCATATTACATAAGCACGTTCCAGGTGGGAGCATGTTTTATCGCGATAAAATATATATCAAATTCAAATTCAAATTCAAATCATTTATTTTCATAGGCCCCAGGAGGCGCTTGAACACGTCAAAACATTACAAAAAATGATATAAAAGTAAATAATAAATAATACTAAATTATACTAATTACAATGATTTGAATAACCGGGGCTCAGATTAATTTTAATCAAACTGTTTAGAATCGAATTAAAATCAATCTAAGTAATATATAATACTAATCAGGCCTATAATGCTTAGGAATAATCGAACATTATATTAGTTAAGAAATTTTAATCATCCTTGTCCAATACTTTTTGAATTAAATCGTAACAAACAAAAAATAAATACCAAACCTTCTTTTTCATTATATTAGTTTAACATATCACCTGATTCATACAAGTTATGTGATTTAAATTAGAAATAGGTCATTTAATATCAAGTAAGCAAAACCAAAACCTCGGGTCAGTGTGTAGCGATCCTTACAGCAAGTGAGCGGATATTTTGTTAATGCGCTCAGTGAATCGAATAACACGAAAATGGAAATCTGACATCTTTATTGTGATCACCTGTTGCGTTTGTGCTCGTTCGATTATGATAAGTGTAACATTATCTTGAATAACTTATAGGTATCTGATTTGAAATTCAACTGGATTCAAAGAAAAGATGATAAATCTATATTACCGAATATGGTTGTTAGGTTAGCGTATGCGGCCTTTCACTGCGAGGTATCCGGTTCGATGTCCGGGATAGGCAGAAGTGTTCTTGGTTACTTCAATAGCAGCACGGAGTTGGAGTTGTGCCCGGTGGATGACGATAGGCTAACGCAGTATCACAGTACTGACCGCACACGCGGTGTCTTAAGCGGGAATTGAACCCGCGACCTCGGCAAACGGTAGGTACACTACCCACCCCACCATCCGGTCGTCACATAGGGGACTTAGAACAAATCCCGATTGGTTATTCAAACACATCTCCTATCATCTCTGCTTTGGTAGCTACCGGGCCCAAATGGTATCATATCAATATTATGTTTAGTTCACAACAGAGTGCACATTTTTATTTATTTAGTCAATGAATCTAATCAATTGGAAATCTTACATTTTACACTTGAATGGTATTTGTGCTACTCTAAGATTTTATCGAACATGAACACAAATTCAAAACGATTGGAGATGAGCTCTAAATTTAAAATTGTACAGGTTTTTAAGCCACTGTATTTTTTTTTTCTTTTTTTATAATAATAGCAGCCCAGTATCCAATACATGTCTCATTGCTGGGCTCGTGCCTCTACTCATGATGAGCAGGGTTAGACCATAATCTACTACGCTGGCCAAGTGCGGATTGGTAGACTTCACACACCCTCGAGCACATTTTAGGCACACTCAGGCTTGCAGGTTGCCTCACGATGTTTTCCTTCACCGTTAGCAAGCGACAATGTATATGATAAATACACGTATATATTCGAAAAGACGAATCCTAACGATTTATTGACAGAGGTGAGTGCAGTGGGTTCGAACACGAGACCTTTGAATTCGGAGTCCTACAGTATCCCATTCGGCTATTGCTGATACAAATTACTAGTATGCTTGATAACCCCCTACAGCTAAGCTTAATTCGCTTGTGTTAGGAGGAAGTTCACGTCCGTGGTGTGGCCAGGATTCTAATCACGACCTCTCGATCGTAAGTCTGATACCTTATTCATTGCGCCACGGCACCTAATTTTTATGATTACATACATCTTAGAATTATTCTTATTACATATTATCATTTAAATTTGGTAGCTAAGCAATTTTCGCATAAGGAAAATGGAAGCTGTCAAACCACTTTGATGAAAAACACAGATTTAATTCTCATTTTATGGTAATTAAATGTACGTTTTTTATTTTCCTGTCGTTAACTAGTTAAGATTTAAGAAGTTATGTCGTTTACTTACGTACTCATAAAAATGCTAAAGTGAATTAATAATCTTTAAATTAATATTCTTTAATAACCTTTTCTTAAATTATATAAAGAGGCCGAAAAATCATTATTTTTTTTGCAAAAGCGTTTTTTAGGCCTTATCTATTGGGCAATTTCCAGTAACAGCTGAGAGTCTACAATAAAATTGTGCATGGAAGATGGCAATAGGCTCACCCCCTATCACATGGAACCTAAACACAACAGGTGCCACCTTGGACACGCCTATATTAAGAGCGATGTTATTGTATGTAATCCGAAGAATTTTCCAAGAAACAACCGACTTCAATTAAAAAAAAAGCACTTAAAAGTTAGAAATACTTAAATATATTATTCAACAATTCATGCAATACTTAAGTACTATTCAACGTCTTGCCTCATCTGTGCATGAACTTGAAAGAAAACAGTAAATGGCCTTAAGATGCCTTTATTAAATCAACTTTTCAAATCGGTCCAGGCGTCTTTGAGTAATCGGCAGAAAATACATAAAAAAAAACAATCGTATTGAGAACCTCCTCCTTTCTTTTGAAGTTGGTTAAAAAAATACTTATATAAAATTCAATGTTTATTTACATCAAAACAGTTAACTTCTAATTGATTATTTTTAAAGCATTTAGCTATGCTTTAGCAAATTATACAAAGAAACAGTTGAAAAAGATATGGGACCGGCAGGATTTGAACCTTCGACCTTACTGCACACCGGGCAGCCCTTTGTATCCTACTTAAGATAGGAACAAATGGATGAACGTGACGACACGAAATGACGTATCATACAGTTGAGAAATTTAGGATGCTGGTAAGAGGCGACCGTAGCTGGATGGCTAAAGCGGCTGCCCGGTGTGCAGTAAGGTCGCAGGTTCAAATCCTGCCTGTCCCATATCTTTTTCAACTGTTTTTTTGTATCAAAACAGTTATTCAATGTCCTTACATATGAGATGAAGAGAAGGGAAGTACTTACAATCGTGGACAAAATCAAAGGTGAACTAGATGCATTCGTTGCGCAATCGAATCGACCGCGGGAAGGTCGAATCGAATCCTACGAAATGTTTTGAGGTCGGTATTTATATGGCTGCTAACACTAAAATAAAATATCGATAAATAACGTATTTATTTAGTCATGCTGCAAATATTTAAGTCAATAATGAAAAGTCTGTTACCACCAAGTTCATAAATATTTTTTGTTACAAGCCTCAGCCTTGATGGTCTAGAGGTTAGCGTATGTGCCTCTCACCGCGAGGTCTTTGGTTTGATTCCCGGGTCGGGCAGAGTATTATTTGTGAACTTTCCATCAGGAAATTCACAATAGCAGCACGGAGTTGGAATTGTACTCATTGCGATAAACTTACTCTCTATCCCATGGGACCTAAACATACCAGTTGAAATGTGGGTGTTGTACACCTCTGCCAGATCCTTCTGGGTAATATAGGCGTGATGTTATGTTATGTTATGTTAAGCCTCTGTCCGCGGCGTCGATCACGTGGTCCGTCGAAAAAAAAAAAGAAGCCTAGGTCCTTCCTGGGATATTAATTCATACAGTCCATACAATTATACAGATTTCAACTCGCCACACGTGCTCAGAATGCTGGTATTTATTTTGGCCAGAAGTTGAACATTGCCATACAACGTGGCAATGCTGCCAGCATTTTGGGAACGTTGTCCACTGGTAGCGGTCTTTTAGACAAGGATTGTACATAGATTTATATTAAGTCATTTATTTTTAGGTAAGTAGGAATTTTGTTTTTGTTTTATTTGTGCATTAAATACATTAATTTACCCAAACAATTACACAGGAAACACGAAAAAAAATACTAATTCATGTAAATTACTCGTGCTGTAATAAAAATTATACACACGAGACAGAGTTACTCACATTAGTAAATGTTTTTTACTAATATAAATAAATATAAATATCTCACAACTCACACACGACGCCATCTAGTCCCAATATAAGCAGAGCTTGTATTATGGGTACTATAATAACTCATACTTATACATATATACTTTTATTTTTGTAAATACATACAAACACCCAGACTTAGACAAACCCTCATGTTCATGCACACAAAGATTTGTTCTGACTCTGGGTGTACTATGTGTGTGAAATGTATGTTTGTGAACACCCCCGAAACACAGGAGTTACTCCTAAAACAGACGTCGTTATTAAAAAAAAAGAAATAAAACTTATGTAAAGTTTCTTCGTTATATTCGTAATTAAGAATTACGATAACCTGAGCATTGAATTAGTTACTTTCTAATTACAAGCTACTTAACATTAACAGTACCAGCATTCTAAAACAGACCGTAAGTTATAATTACTATGGATGTAATTGGTATTTTTGTGAGAAGAGCAGAGATAACATGAGACATGAATTTTATTCTCTACTAGTATCATTATCAAGTTTAATGCCTATTTATTTCACAATTAGTAATTAAAAATATGAAAACTAAATTTCTACCAACCTAAAAATAAATAACTTAAAACTAAAGTAAATAACTATGTACAAACCTAATCTAAAAGGCCGCTGCCAGTGGGCAACGTTCCCAAAATGCTGGCAACATTACCACGTTGTATGGCAATGCTTAACTTCTGGCCAAAATAAATACCAGCAATCTGAGCACGTGTGGCTTAATAGTTTAATTAATTTAAAAGATCTTTCAAAATAATATATGGATAAGTTTTTAAGAAATATTTTTTTATACGCTACATGTTTTGCCGAAATGCAGTTCTTAGCAGAAAAAATACCTATTTACTACCTCATAGGTTCCTAGAGATCCTTTCCATATTTAAATCGAAATCTTCCAATCCCCGATCAGGTAAAATGTTGTGATTTTATATAAACTGTGCAGCAAATGCACAGTTTTTCCACCGCTACTCCGTAGTTCAGTTTCTAGCAGAAAAAAAAACTATTTACAATCTCTTAGGTTCCTATAATATATCCTTTCCATATTTAAATAGATTTTTTTATCGTGGTTAATTAAATTCTTGTTTGATTTAAAATAATGTAAGAAACAGCTAGATCTAAAACCTACAAAAGTTAGTCCACAAAAATGTCTCAACCGCAAATCTTGAATCGAATCGATCACCGATTCTAGCGGAATGAATCACAACATTGTATAGACGGCCTTGTGCCGGTTACCAGTCGTCCAGGAGATAAATCGAGTGAAAGTGGACCACCGACGTACCTACTCAGATGGCTCGGTACGTCCTAGCTTCCAGTCTAGCACTGAATTTTAGTACGACGTAGAAGTCGCACTTCGATCAAAGGCATGTCACAAGGTTTGGCGTGTTTAGATTCACAGTATCAAAGGATACTTATCATTTTTTAACAGTAACTACACAAGATACCGCGGTACCTCAAGACCGGCCCAAAACCGCGCAAAGAATGCATTCCAGTGTTTAAGATTTAATTTCTCTTTACTAATAGATTAAAACTGAATAATATTAAAGATAAACCCTTATATCTTTTGTATGGAAAACAGTTTTCTTTTTTCCCCTAGCGGCTGAGGCTGGCGGTCTAGGACTACTTCTACCATCTAAATGTTTTTCAGTTAGGGTCTGAATAGTCAATACGTAAGCATGAGGATATGACCGTGAACAGGTGTTACGCATCCGACGAAGGACTTTCTTTGCGTAATTAGAAATTACGGTTGACGCGTCACCTAAAACGTGATCAGAATTCGTGTCGTGTGATGACATCCTTCCGTTTGTTAACGATAAAAGACTGCTAGTTTCATGGCCGCAGGGAGCGAGCAGACGTTAATTGGCCATCAGAATTTTGGTTGATATACTCATTTATTCCTTTTTATCATTTTTTACATGTTTAAATATAAATTATAAATACATTTAAAAATATAAAAAATAGTACCCCACCGGCATCGGATACAGGGACCAAACTACTGATGGTTAGGGCTCCAGAGAGAGGAACCTCCTCACAATGCGTGCCGTGTCGAGTAGCACAGCCTTCCGCATCAGACCCTTGATCTAGCTACCCAACGCGAGTCTCTTTAGATGTTTGTCGATATTAATAGTTTTTTTCGATCTTTGTTTTGCATTTTCTGTGAAGATTTACTATAGTAACATATATATATTTTTCACCATCGGAAAGAAGAGATTTCAACGAACAGAAAACATACCAACTTTTAAAAAAAAGCTGATATTTTGACGGGTGAATTTTCGATCGAAAATAAGGGTAAAAAATCGATATTAATTCAAAATAAGGTGAAAAAATAAATATTTCTAATCAAATAAATTACAGCGTATTTGGGACATAAAAAGGTAAGTTTTCACCAAATTTCGTGAAAAAAAATATTGTTTGTAAAAGATAAAAATAAAAAACCAAAAACTTGGTTTTTTGAATTTTTCACATAAATTTTGAGGTTATATGAAAAAAGTGTAAAAACAAAAGTTTTTGATCTTTTTATTACCAACAACTTTGCCATTCGACTTTTTTCCATAGGACTTATAGTTTTGCCGGAAATCGAGAAGATCCGTTTTTTACCCTTAAAACCCCCCCTCCCCCTCTTCCCGACCTCAGATCACCCGTAAATTATTTTCCTTTAATTTTTATAATATTCTCCTCCTTTTGTAATGGGTTTCATCCTACTATTATTTTTTTTGGTCTTAAAAATTAACGGCACTGGGCTATAAGGTATTCTATATTTTACTATCTATGGATCAGATGTCCATTCCTTACTGATAACCTAATAGAATATCTATATTATATAACCACTAAAAGCTAACATCAGTTTCTTTCTGACATATCCATCCAAAGGTTGCCTGAAGAAATTGCATTATGCGATAAGGCCGCCCGTTGTATGTAAGTTGTTGTATTTTATATAATATATGTATGATGTAGAAATGTCCTTTAAATTATGTATAAATAAAGTTTTTATCTATCTATCTAATAATATTATGTGCGGAAGACTGAGAGTACACACAAGCAGGCATTTGCCGGTATGCTAATAATATAGTTCCGGAGCAACAACCCGTAAGTATAGCGTGATGATTATGGCACTGTACTTGACCACTCAGAATGCATTAGCTGGTATAGGAAGCTCGTTGAAAATGAGGCTATAGTTTGCATTGGCATTAAGTCCGCCTTGTATACAAATTTTGTATATGAAGTTTTAAATAAATAAATAAATCAGATATAATAGGATATTTGTGGACTGCCTTGATGGTCTTGTGGTATGCGCTTCTCACCGCGAGGTCTTGGGTTCGATTCCCGGGTCGGGCAAAGTGGTATTTGTGAACTTTCCGACGGGAAATTCACAATAGCAGCACGTAGTTGGAATTGTGCCCGGTGGATGGCGATAGGCTCACCCTCTGTCCCATGAGACCTGAACATAACATTCGATATGTGGGTGTACAACACATATGCCACACCTTTCTGGGTTATATAGGCGTGATGTTATGTTATGTTATATCGTTATGGGTTTGAAAATCCAGAATTTCATAGTCCGTCAGCTGGATTATAGGGTACAAAATCAACTATTGTGACAGTACCTGAAGTACATCCATATGGATCACCAAAACACACACTAAATGACGTAATCGACAATGTTTTCCATTTCAAGATTCAGGATTGTAGTATTTTAAAATAGGACTAAGAAAACCCCTCAATAGTCGAATAGGCAAAGGACTTGTAGAAAAGAAATTGGTTTTTGCAAATAGTAATTTTTGTCAAGATACTTTTAAGCTAAGCAGCAAATTTTGTGAAGCAATTGGCACAAAATCTGCTAAAGCAGTATCTTAACTAAGAGTCTCACAACCGTTTCCACGAAACGCGCACCAAAAACGGCAGATTGACCAACACGGACATAGCAAGCCGCAGCGTTGCAACACTAGGCTCGACGACATTATAACTCTAAACGCTTTTTTGTTAATGTGACACAAATATTGCATCACGAAAATTATCACACAATAACTAATGCTCTCAATGGCTACTGGAGCAACTGTTGCTGTATGACATAAGGTTTAAATTCGCTCAGCAATAAGTAGAAAACTTTCCCGCGCAAAACAATGCTGCGCAGACGCACGCCTGCCGTTTCGCATGACAGCTTCTTGTTATGTCAACGAATTACGTGTAGTCTTCCTATTCAGAAACTCTATTATCATTCTGTGGTATCGTTACCGGCATCCAGTTGATTAAGTACGGTTGTCGTAATTTCGTATCACTATCTTTTCAATTTAGTGTGAAAATTACATAGGCCTGCCTCGATGGTCTGGTGGATAGCGTATGTGGTTGGTTGGGCAAAATGTTATTTGTGGATTTTCCGTCAGGAAAGTCACAATAGCAGCACGGATTTGGTGGATGGCTATAGGCTCACATATCACATAGGCGTGGTAAAGGCGCGATGTTATCTTGTTATGTTATGACATAGGCTGTTGACTCTTGGAAGCCAGTCTTCTTATAGTTCTAGCTAATAATGCCGAAAATAAAAGGGTTTATTTGAATCAATTGATAAATATATCTTTATACTAAGAAATACTGCATTATAATACTTGACATTTCCTTGATTGTCCTTGTACCTTATCTTGGAAACTAAACAACTACGTAAATACATAGAAAAAAATACATCGTTTCTACATATCATTTTAAAACTTGCTGGTACTGAATAACGTTTATTATTAAGAATTTCAAGTAAAAACGGAATCCTACTGTTGAGAATTCGCAGTCCATCCGTCTGTTCGAGGCATAGCATCGAAACCTTGTGATAGAAAATTTAAATTTTGCATGGATATGTATGTTTAAAAGAGGTTAAATGAAATCTTGAAAATATTTTTTGTGAAGTGGAGCTGATTATTTTTCTTTCGCCGGACTTATATATAGTATGTTATATATAGTGTATATAGTGTGAAGTATCGTTAAATAAGTTTTTGAAAAACATTTATAAAACAATTTATTTATTTAGTGATCCGTTTGCAAGATAATTCACTTTTATTTATCTCGCAAACGGCAACATTAATTAGAGCAAAATATTTTTCGGGTATGGCGTCCACCCCTCCTCTTAAAGCTAAACTAGTGGCTCCAAATATTGTCTCGGTTGTACATGTACCGAACTTTAAAGAAAACTATAACGACTAAGTTACCTTTGTACGTTCAAGAGTAGCAGTAGTTTGTACATAATACAAAAACCTTAGATAGTAATGACTTGTTTGAAGGTTTACTTGTTGAATATAGATATTAAATCCCTTTAAAGTCCAAATATGATGCAACACCGAACTACGGCAACTTATTGCGCGTAGCCCGACACACACTTGACCGGTTTTTATAGATATTGGTACGGAACTCTTCGTGCGGTTCACTGGTTTTTATTTAAGTTTTTCTCTTTGCTTCTTTTGGATGAGCCAAAAGAGATTTTGATAGGTCTACTACTCCCTTTTAACTGAATGAGACATTAACTCAAGACTGTTATCAAATATTAAATATTTTTTACTCTATGGGTTTTCCTCAAGATTCATTTCCGTGCATCGTGTCGTCGGTCAGTTTGTACCCAAAAATATTAGAATCTACTAGACCGATCTTAGCAAAAATTGGTATGGAGATAGTTGCGGGCGGAGCTGCACGTAAAAGATAGTATGCTATAGAAATAACAACTGCTGCATTCTAAATTTTACAATTGAATAATAGGCACTTCGAAATTAGGTCCGAACCCACGGCACGCACCTCTGTCTTTCGTTAAGATCGTCTTTTTGAAGATAAGTGTGCATTTATTATTTAAATTATCGCTCGCTAACGGTGAAGGAAAACATCGTGAGGAAACATGTCTGAGAGTGCCTAAAAAGTGCTCAAGGGTGTGTGAAGTCTACCAATCTGAACTTGGCTTGACCTATGGCCTTACCTTGCCCATCATGAGAAGAGATAGAGATAAGAGATATATAGAGGGCTACTATTAATAGGTACTTCAACTTAGATGCCAAACTTTTTTTATAATAATAATAAAATAATAAAAACGTTTATTTCAGACAGATAAAATAATAAAAACGTATATTTATGACACCACAAAAAATATGTTAAAATCTACTCTTTGTGATTTTATGGGACGTGAATCCTATGCTCACAAATCAATTTAACACTCATACGTTATTTACGCCAAAAATTGGTTTTTGGTAAAACTTAAGACAATAGCAACGAATACTCAATATTCTTAAATAAACATGAATAAATTATTCATATAAGATAAACAGAATAGTATTTACTTACTTTCCTTATTCTATTTACATATTTATAATACTTATTTACGGTCAAGGTAAATTAATTTTCTTCATTCTATTTATTTTCGTAAATACGAAGTAGGTTTTAGTACATATTTAATTATTATATTATGTGTATAATTATGTTGTAGATATTTTTGTTGTACTTCTTCTTTATTTTATACAGTTTTTACCCAAAAAGCAGCAACGTCCACTCCTTTAGTTGCTAGTGAAATTTTTTATTATATAATGATTATTGTATCTACATATTATTTGCATGCCATTCTACATGGCAAACATGTCTTGAACTTCATGTATCTCTATAACTTGCATGCGATTTTATTATTGTATGTACACATGTGTTTGAGCAAATAAATAAATTATCTTATCTTATCTTATCTATCTTTTTTAATTGCCTGCATCTTGACGAGTACACGTGGCAGGAGACAACGGGCCTGATAGCAGGTGAGCCATATTTTGTGTAGGAAACCCGCACTCACAATTGATGTTATTTGTTGGTGTAATTCCCCACTTGACGAGGTTCTCCCTGCAGCGGCAACTTGTGTCCGGAGGCGGTTAAGAGATTTCCAAGAGACTTCGTTGTACTTACAGCCTACAATTTGATTTGAACGCCATATCGCTGTTCTTTAATAAAGTTTCCAAAAAACTTTAGGGTAATCAACTAGCTGCAATTTTTATTACAATATTACAAAATCAAATGTATTTGTAGACTGTTGATTATTAAACTATCTATCTCTACTGTCACGACAACTGTATAATAATTCGCTTCAATAACAAAAACAGGTTTAATTATTTTAGTACCTGTATCTAATCAACTAGCTGCAATATTTATTACAATATTACAAAATCAAATGTATTTGTAGACTGTTGATTATTAAACTATCTATCTCTACTGTCACGCCAACTGTATAATAATTCGCTTCAATAACATAAACAGGTTTAATTATTTTAGTACCTGTATCATACTGTATTGACATAAGCTATAATTAGTGTAAACAAGTACAGTTTTGGATTTTAAACCTTGGTGTATTAAAAATATGTTGATATTTTGTTGAATGCCGGAAGTCCGGTAGTTCTTGACATGAACGATTAATTAATAAATATCTATATTTTTATGTTAATTGCTCCACTTATCGACCTCGTACTTGCCAAAATACAATATTTTCTGTACAAGTTTTACTGGTGGTAGAGCTTTTGCGAATGAGCTCGAGGGCGGCAGCACCATCGTCTCACCTCTAACCTGCCGCCAAATAGTAGTGCTTCCATTACTGTGTTCCGGTTTGGTGGTGAGATTAGGCCCTGAAATTACTGGCACATGAGGCATAACACCGTAGTCCTCAGCTGCAGCGACGCATCTATAATCTGCTTTTGTGGATTGTTGATGTCCATGGGCTGTACTCCACTTACCATCAGGTGGACTACACGTTCGTTCGCTGTGGGCGTAGTATAAAAAAAAATCATGATGTTGTATTAATTATAGTTCAAGGATTGTTTATTCATACATAATTATCTTATTTCTAACGATATCAATAAGTCAACGCAGTCCAGGTGGGTAAGCATACGAGTGCGAACGATTTAGTCACCTTTTTGTCATGTTTTTACATAGGAAAACATGACAAAAACACGACATAATCTATCTCGCGGTCGTATGCTTGCCCGGCAGGTTCCCCTTAGCGCTATATCACTCTATAGTTCTTTATCTATCTCAAAATATCATCGTACAATTTTATCATTATTGTAATTCCTATCCATGACTGCGATTACTCTAGTTATTGTAAAACAAAGACTTGAATCTACGAGAGAAGGCACAGGATCGAGGTATAACATACACTTTACACCTGTTATGTTAATGTTTGTATATCATGTAATTAGCACACCTACTAGGCAAAGTTCCAGACCCGTATAATCCCTGATACTTGACCGACAAACTCGCAAACCTTTTGCTTTGTTTACATTAATAATATAACATCACGCCTATATTACCCAGAAGGGCGTGGCAGAGGTGTACATAATCCACATTTCACCTGTTACGTTCAGGTCTTATGTATTTGGTCTTGATTCTACCCCTATCCACCGGGCGCAACTCCAATTCCGTGCTGCTATTGTGAACTGCCTGACGGATAATTCACAAATAACTCTTTGCCCGACCCGTAAATCGAACCAGAGACCGATAAGAGGCGCATACACTAACCACTACACCATCGAGACAGTTACATTCATGTTGTTTACATTTATAAGAATTATATTTACTTGTATTTGAGATGAATTAGGTGTCTGATTAGAAATATAGACAGTACAGTCCAGTCATTAAATATAAATGTAACTAAAACTTTAAAGTTATTTATCAAGGTAAGCCTTGGGGCATCCGTAAAACCCAGAGGAGGTCAACTTTAAAAGTGGTTTTTGAAATTGATCGGTCATTGGCTGAAGGTCATTGAACTCTCACCAATTCACTATAAAGTAATAAACAAAAGATATTGTCTAGTCGCATTCGTCATTTTAGCAAACTTGAGCTTGACGGTCGTATGTCAAACTAGCTTTGAATGAAAAAGCTAAATGACATTATGTTACAAACATATTTTCGAAAAAAATTTAATCAAATGAAACTCCAACTATTATTTTTTTGAAATGTGAAAATATAATGCCATCGACACGTGAGAAGAAGAAGAAGACATTATCCATAAGCTTGGGTACAGGCTTTTAACATTTCAATGAATAGCCTTGAACATCATTATCCTGGAGCTAACAAGCGTGCAAGTAAGGAAGCTTGTAATAAGAGCAGTGACACGGAAAGCTTGTATAACCTTTATACTGAGGAAATGTAATTTTAGGAACATTGGTTTCGTTTTAGTTTATGTGATTCATGGTCATGGATCAGAGCTTTATAAGAAAGAAAGAAAGAAAGAAAGAAAAAGCATTTAATTAGATCATAAAAGGAGAACAATGGTAAAAAAAAAGGCATGCAAAAATAAACTTAAACAAAAAAGAACAATAAAATTAAAAATAAGCACATATAAGACATCGTAAACAATTGGAACACTCCTGTATGAGACTAAAAAGGAGACTATCTCAGCAATTGCTGCAGTTTAAATACTACAGCGCTGATTTTCAGATAGCACCTATGTATTGACACTATGGTCAATAAGATTTATATATAATTTATAAGATAATATAATACTAGATATTAAAATATATATTTATATAAGAGAATAATAGAAAATATATTAATACCTAAATAAATATGTACAAAAACTATATAATATAATATGATAACTTCCACCAAGTATAATCTGCTGGGCTATACAAAACGATCTACAACAAAGTAGATCCCTGATCCAAATTTTATTTCTTCTTTATCTTTAACCATTTGCAGATTAGTTGTAGGTAGTGGTTGATGAGTTTATTCTACCAGAAAATAATCTGCCTCCTATTGTTTGATGTTTTATTTTGCTCTAGCAAAATCCCATATATGGTGGTGTTAAAGTCGTTTCTTTTGAAGATTCTAATTCACCTAAATACTATTTTTTGTATATCCATTTTAAAACACTTAATTCTAAATTCTCTGTTGCTATCAACAAACGTCAACCTTATAGACTGTGATGGTTTCAAAGGTAATATTTGTCACATGGGTTATGAATCAACTTGCCGATAGTACCTACCAAAAGCTTAAAATAACGTAACGTTAACTATCCTATGATTGAAAACATTACTTCTTAAATCTAACTCATTTTTCATAAAAAAAACATCATTGTTTTGCACATTTTTGTCTTAGAAACTATTCGAAAGTTAGTTTGCTAGTTTAGCTAGAAAGTTTATATGTACCATATATATACCATACTCCCAACGATGATATAAGTTAATTATATTGTTACCGCACTTTTGCACACTATATCGTGCTTTACAAAAGGTCTGTCTAGACCAGACTCATCTCTATTATAATAGTCGCTTCACAAAAAATCTGAGTTATACACCGTTTGTACAGTCATACATGAGTTTAATTTCCATTGCTATTCTAGTTATGATGACCTAACGACCTAAGCTAACTTCATTCTATACAACAACAATTCATATGATACACACGAGATGTCTGTATTGTCGATAGCATCTGTTAAAACAATTCTCAGCACCACAAAACTTAGCCCATCTGCTTTTGTCGACGCGTAACAAATTCATTCGCCAACAAAAGACTTTAGAAAGAATACAACGATCCACCTGATATAGCAGTCCGTTGACATCAAATCCGAGCCGTCATCCCGTTTAGTGATGTCATAAATACCGTTTTACGGATACTAATACCGGAATTCCGTATTTGGTAAATATGAATACAGAATTACGAAAAGATGAAAAATATTATTACTTAGACAAAAATGTGTTTTTATATTTTAATGATGTCATGTAAAGATTGTAACTATCATGGTGCCTGAATAGTATCAAATACAACTAATGAGCAATCTTTGAGCTTAAAGCGATTCTTTTAATATTGTGAACCTATTTTTTTATTCTAAAATTAGTGTGACTTGGTATAACCAAATATTTTTACTTGTCGCATCAAATGGCCAGATCATCAGTTTCACCAAGTACGATCCTGAAAGTGAAATATTTAAAACGAACGTTCGGCATTAACCTGATATTTGATGAAAAAGAATATCTGTTTTTGTTGCATCACTAATCTGTACAAAACGAGGCCGATCAGAAAAAGAGCAAGATGGAAGAATGTGGGGCTCCGAAAAAGGCGTCCACGGAGTCACGACTATTCGATTGCCGGCCGTTACGAATTGGGAGGATACACCCGAGATGATACCTACCTGAGTCATTTGGTTAAAAAATACAATTAGACACCCTTTTGGTTTTGTTTTTATAAAACGAAAAATTTTTGTGCTAACAGCTAAAGCCTTTTTGTGTTTAGAAATTTTATGGACTTAATCTTCAAATACATATATATTATTATATTAGATACTCGTACTATCTTTATGCGACTATAAATCAATGTAATTTGTAGATAGCAAAAGAAACTAATCTTTCATTTCATTGCAAACTTCGATGGTATAATTTTTTTAATTACTTAAATCAAATGAGTGTTGCTTATGTCCAAATATTTTTTAAACAGTAACTATTCCGTTTTGAGTCACGGTGTATTCTAAACGAAAAATACTCCTCTTAAACTATGATTCACATCACCTAAAAGCCGCAAAAAAAAGGTTTTGTATACTTCAAAGAGTTTGCCAGCAAGGCCTTCTTTTGTTTTCCATCTCCCGAACATAAGTCCTCATAAAAACCACAAAGGTAAATCCAGGATTAAAAAAAAACAAAACCATACAAAAAAGGAAGGTTTCGCGTGAGTCAGTGTTATTAATAAATATGTTTTGCAATAATTTATAAGTTTTATTTGTTAAGACATCGCGTAACGGAGGAACCGGTTGTTCTTTATAAGCGTAAAGGCTGTGGGATATTATGTATTTTTTTTTTCCATACATGATAGAATACCTACACTTACGCAAATAGCTGTAGCTAACTAGTTAATAATATGTGTCATGAAGAAGTGTTTACGGTCATTATCTATCGGACAATGCAGTTGGTGAACTTTTGGCCTATTCCACTTTACTCATTAGGATACCCAAACGGTATTTAATATATCCGCAAAGGTCAATTCAGTAATTCTTTACCGCGTTGAGTATTTTTTTATACTAATGGATTTAGATAAATTAAAATAAAATGTGGTTATGTTGTAAATTTTATATTATAACAGGGCTATAAGTGGACATACCTAGAAGTGGAATAAGGAAGGCTGTGGATGATGATTAAGAAGAAATTAATAAAACATATAGAAATAGGGTTTAACCACACTTACTCCTAAATACTATAAGTGCTTCTACAAATACTTATAAGTGCTTCTAAATAAATACCTTTCCGCTCTCTTTTCGAGAAATCATGTCCACATTATACTTATTCTACCACATCGTAAGCATGTTTTACAAATCAACATTGTGCTTCATGTCAAATGATTGAACAGAAATGTTACACCAATGGCGAAATCGAATCAACAAATAATATAATCCCAACAAGAATCAGCCAATGCAATATAAACTTGGTCGCAATCTACAAACGATCTAAATGTTACGATGTTTTTCAAAACATCTATATCATTGGAAAATCCTATAAATCAGACCGATTCAAAAATAGCTGAAAATTGGTTTAAGACCACTCTAAACTCATATCATATCAATATCATAACCATAATGCGTCCGCCACATTAGGCGAGCGCATTGTAGAACGTGTGGGCACGCTGGCTGCACACACATCACAGGTTCACGTGTTGCTGCCGTGGGCCGCACGCCTAATGTGGTGTCAGCCTAAGTACAAATACTTAGGTGCTAATTAAACGAAGTGACATCGAAAATGGTAAATTATATCCGGATATTTTGATCAACAACAAGGAAAGCCTCAGGCCAAGTAAACTATAGATATAAATCAGAGTTTGAAATTAATTATCCGTTAAATAGCAATATCCGTTAACATTAATTTGTATGTTTGGTTTTAAATCTTACCGTAATGGTAACATGTCGATTATGAAAAACGTTTTTTACTTCTCGTGGAAGTTATAAGAGGCTGATGCTTGCATAGTTGTTTAATTCAAATATTAATGACAAGCTTCTAGTCTCAACTTTAATACTATTTAAAAATGTCTGTGGAACTGTTGGAGTGAGGGGAAACTGGATTGACATCATATTAGAGATATGATTCTGAAGTAAAAAAAAGCTAATGTTATATCTGTAGACAACGATTTCGTTTTGTGTATAGTCAATTAGCTTGACACACAATTTATCCAAGTCCAAGAACCAGCTATATACTTCTGCAAAACACATCATTTTTAGACGTCTTACATTAATTAATAGCCAAATAAATTACTCGTTGTAATTCAGTGAATACCTAGACCTACTCAAATAGCAGTGGACTATAACGGCTTTAGACATACGACAAATGATTATCGTACGAATCTAACCTCAAGAGTACGACACTCTAGCAGTTGGCTCTACTAATTAATAACATGACTAAGGTATTTGACTTATGGGGGAACCATTGCTTGGCTGTTTTTCATACAAATGTAATATGGGTTTGACTTTAATATTATTAAGTTTTTGGAACGAAGTTCCTTACGTTGCGAAAGAGGACTGGACGAAAAAATTAAGACCAAAAGTAGTAACGACCGTGCCGTACGGCGTGCGCGTGTTTCTCTGTCTGTCTCTCTCCAGTTATATTTCTAAAATTATATATTACATTATATTTGTTAATAATAAAAAAATATTATTATAACTTAATAAAATAAAATTTCAAGCAACGATAGCCGAGTGGTAGACCGTATGACTGCGAAGTCAAAGGTCTCGGGTTCGAACCCACGGCACACACCTCTCGTCTTTTCGAAGATATGTGTGTATTTATCATATAAATTATCGCTCGCTAATGGTGAAGGAAAACATCGTGAGGAAACCTGCATGCCTGAGAGTGCCTAATAAGTGCTCGAGGGTGTGTGAAGTCTACCAATCCGCACTTGGCCAGCGTGGTGGATTATGGCCTAACCCTTCTCATCATGAGAAGAGGCCCGAGCCCAGTAGTGGGACATGTATTAGATACAGGGCTGCTATTATATTATAATAAAATAAAATTTTATTACAATTCTTTCACTAATTAATCGATAGGCACTTCGTTTCATCCGGCTGTCCCTTTTTACTATTATTCTAGACAAATCATATCTAAAACACTAATGAATATTCGTAGTCGCCATTTTTTTAAAGACTTATTTTAATTTTGTAGTTTGTATGTAACTCAATTGATGATTAAAACAATCTTGACAAAATGGCTACGAACAAACATGCATTTCAGTGTTTTTGATATGATTTGTCTATAAAGGTAATCAAAAACTAAATAACGTGTAAGTAAAACTTATATTACGTTAGTATGAAAACACGGCGCTCGGGAGTCTATCCTTAACAGTTCGACGGACTGATGGATCGTAATGTGTAAATAATAATATGATAAATTTGCTGAACCCGTTTCGATAGTTTTTGTTCCGTTGAATACCTTTGATGATTAAGCGTTTAAGTCAGACGAGTTACATGTTTTTAAGTGATAATGATTTGCTGCTACTTTGTCTAGACTTTAAGAAAATAACTAAAAATACATTGAAAGTCAATATCAGATTATATTGGGGTGCATGAAAGGAGCCTCCCCGAGTGACGTACACAACGATTCCCTACGTCGGGCGCACCCTGGGCAATTCGCGAGTTCTCCAAAGCGAATTGGCTAATCCTTTCACCACGATGGAAAGTCAAAGTAAAATTTGACTCAGCCATCGACACGACGAAGAAGAAGAAGGTTATATTACAAATATTATGATTTCATAATTGCAGAGATAGGTAATATTAGGTCATCATCAATAAAATAAATAAAATTGAGTATGTATTGAATGTCAGAATAACAATGTTGTTTTAGGCTGGTATAGCTGTTATTTTTGTCTGTTTGTCAGTTTGTATCGGCTAATCTTTTAAACGGTTGGACCAATTTTAATAAGATGTTCGATGCAGGTAACTGACAACAAGGCGCGTAACATAATGCTACTTTTAATCGATGTACCGCGCAGACGACATCGCGGGCAAAAGTTAGTTTGTTTGTTTGATAGCGCTTATCTCGAGAACTACTGGTCGAATTTCGATCATTCTTTTAGTGTTTGATAGTGTAATTCTTAATAAAAGTCTTTGGATATTTTTTATTAAGAGGATCAGTAAGGTAGAAAGCGCGGCAGCAGCTACTATTTCAACGAATTCCACGAAGTCACGTGCATAAGCTAGTAACTAATATACAAAATAAAACTCCTTTTCTTACAACATCTGCCTGTGTCAAAACTAAATGGATCTTTCCAATACTAAGATAAATGCTTTTAAACAATATTAATTAGAGAAACTTTAATATCTGATTGTTAAGGTCAATGACTTTAAAATGTAGAGCACACATACTTAAGCTATTTTACATTCCACTTTAAAAAAATATGAGGTACGTGGTACGTGTCTCATTGAAATGCTTTACATATAAAATGACTGCAGTAATATGTTTGCCTATCTATATGATTTTGTTGGCTGGACATTTAAATTTTTCAAAAATCATATTAAATTATTAATTCATAATTGCGTTTTAGTTTTTTTTAAATGTTGACAACACTAAAGTCTTTATTAAATCATTGATTGAATTGTTTCAATGCAAATATCATTTTCATAATATCAAGGTAGCATTTGCAAAATACAAAACAATTTGCAGTACAAATCCCACGGGTATAAAATAAAGTATAGTATACAATGACGTCATAAATACAGTATGGTATATTCGATGACCACAAGTCTATAATCAAGGGATACATTGTACCTTTTCTAACCGGTTTCAATCTAAAGACGAGCTGTGACGTCATAGTTCCTCGTTTGGTAAAAATCCAAGAATTCTTTGTGAGTTAGTTTTGCAATAATAAATCGTAGCTTTAGCTAACTAGTTTTCTTTAAAAAAATGTTTTTTTCTGCAATCAAGACTTAGGCAAGATTTTGGTGCCGGAATATTGCCGCTAAAATAACCCTTTCTTGGAATAACTTCTTTTTTCTCCCCATAACCATCTATAGCCATTGTGTTTTAGTTGCTATAGCTAACACATAGAGTTATTGTCGAAAAACAACCAGCCACCAGCTCTTCTCATGATGCAATACCCATCGGAGCTGGTACTTGGATTGATTTTAATTCAAATTTCTAAGTTGAATTAAAGTCAATCTAAGCACCGGTGTCAAATCATTTTATTGCAATAAGTAATATAATTTAATTAGTAAAGTTTAATATAAGTTTATATTTTTGTACTTTGATGTTTGTTTTGACGTGTTCAAGTGCCCTTTGGGCCCATGGATATAAATGATTTGATTTCTGATTTCTGATTTCTAACAATCCAACTTGAAATGTTTCGCCATTTTACAAATTGCGCATTGATCATAATTCTTGGGCACTTCTTGGGCTTGTAATATTTAAAAGCAAATTTTAGCTTTGCTATGCCTTTTTGTATTTTGTATAATATTAAAGTTGAAAAATTAAGAATCCAGCAGGACTCAAACCTGCACCCCCTGGGTATACGCCCCAAATGCTTTGCCAATTCAACCATGGATTCGTATGCTGCTAGACTCGAAATTTGGGTAAGTTGAATTCTTGGTCTTTACAAACTGATATCTAGCTAGCGTGAACTATAACAAATAATAACTTACTTAATTCGGAATCGCAGTCGGTATAGTCCTGGTTGCAGTCGACGGTGTAAGCGACTGCGTGCGCGCTGAACAGCAGCAGCGCGCACGACAGCGCGAAAACGCGCGCGCTGAGAGCGCACATTGTTGGTCACCGGGGCGCCATCTGTAGGAGAAAAAAACATGATTATTATAGTTTCATGTCCTATCCTACAATATCCTAATATTTGTGTAGTTCGTTAATCATTCACGCAAAAACTACCAAGTCTATTTTGACGAAGTTTTACACACATATAGCTTATTGCCTGGATAATCATAAAGCCTAATTTGTATAGGCACTTGATAGGTTTAAGGGAGTAAAATAAAAAAAATAACTTAACCCATGCCAGGTCCATTATCATAACATAACATCACGCCTATATTACCCAGAAGGCAGCGGCAGAGGTGTTTACCTGCTATGTTATTATCAGGACCGTTATTACATAAATAAACCACCTCAAATTGTTTCAAGTATGTACTCGTATGTAATACTATACATAATATCGTAACTGATTTTACAAATAACTAAAGACCCATAGAGCAACTACTTTTAAAACTATTAAAGTGAAAGGCTTTTTATTTTTTTAACATGAATATAACAAAATTACAGTGTGAAATATTGATTTATTGTTGTTTAATTACTATGGACACTAAAACTCTTTTCTAGTACATGTAAGCAAACTATTATTCAACGTCTATACTTTTACTCATACAAAAGAGCTCAACGCGCGCTACGTTTAAGACAATCTCCTAAATGCTAAAATAAAAATTCATCTACGAAAACAAATACATAAAACATATTATGTATAATTTACTTATTATGTTTTTAAGGTGAGAATCTTCGCATAAAAACAATTTAACAATCAATACAATGACTTAATTAGACCGCTTCATTCCGATTATAAATACTTTTCAATGGAAATTACTTGCAAGAATTAATTAATAGAAGTACCATACCATAGTATAATACCGTAAGACTCTTATTTCGCACCGCCCAAGTTTGTTAAGCTTACCCGAAGCGAAGTGTTTATTTTCATGTAGCAAAAGTTGCAGTTGAATTGATGGTAAAAGGCAACGATGGCCCTTAGAGAGCCTCAAAAAATAAAATAAAATTGCAAAAGCCTTCTACATACACATATTATGTGATCTTAGATCTGAAGACTACGATATTATGCCTTATGCATCGTACTTCCAGGGCACTGAGAGACGATGTTGCTTCCTCCATTGAGTTTGTTCAATAAAGGTACCTTTACCACAGGAATTACAATACTAGACTACAACATTACTAGGCTACGAAACTAGTTGCTTTACATTAATGATGCATTTAAAGTCTTGACAATTTCATCAACAATTTCACCGCGTAAACATCAACTATTACAATACACGCATTATTTTATGCATCTAGTTTTGTAATGTAAATTAGGCTTATGATGTTTGAAACAGCTGGACTACGAAAAACTAGTTAATAATATATTATGCACTGAGCCGCGTCCAAATTCCTGAGCGTTAACCGGGCATGAGACTACTGTATTATACTGCGTCATTATATTATAGGCCGTACTGTAGAATGTGGTAGAATACAATGCAATCGGATCTTTGTTTTGGTGGTAATTCACCGTTACTTGGCACGGCAGCGGCACCTGTATCGAATGTTTAGTGACTGAGAACTACTACTGCGGTTTGTGGTTACAATTGGGTAATAAATACATATTGGTGTTAATTTTAGTCAATACAATGGTTGAAACTAGAGTTTACTGTATTGTTATTTAAGCATATTCGTATGAGAGATCGAGGCATTGCCATTTTGAAGACGGTTCCGTTTCCACGTTGTATGCCGTCAAGTTTCGTCATTCACTAGGGGTATAGTGCAAAGTTTGGCTAGGCTATGCAGTGTTAAATAAATAAATAAATAAAATATTCTTTATTTCAGATTTTACAATTTACAACAATAAATAGTAATTATCCATAGCAATATAAAATAAGATTAAATTTTACATGTCAATATTCATTAATTACAATAGCTTAGTCTAAAAATAATATAGTTGTCAAAAGTGTCATTATTAAATTATTACATTATTTAATGTAATTTACAAACATATTATTATGTTTATAATTGTGCCATAAAGTCTGTATCGTGCATAAATACAACTTTAAATACAGTGGTAACTATTGTATTTTTGCTACCTATAATAAGTCTTTTAAGAAAGGACGTCTTAGAGCTACGGAGGACAGTAGGGAAATCAGCAACCCTACTCTCTGCAAACATGCCAGACGCGCTGCACCGCCATGGCAACCCTAGCAGGGCACGGAATGCGTTATTATATTGTACCCGCAGTGTGTGAAATTACACCAAAGCTGAGCAGTGTAGAACGACTGGCAGTATGCTTTGAATAAGCTTTGGTTAGCGCTGGTTTGTTTTAATTTAGAGAGCACTATGATAACGGGCTGCGCTGAGTTGGGGCACGGTGAGGCTGGTAAAAACCAATCTAAAACGTGTTTTGATATTTTCAAAATTAAAAGTTTTTAAGACACATAAATGGAAAATGCATTAACACTCACGCATTGTCTGGTTTCTCATACCATTTAAGCCGATAAAAATCTTTTTAAATATTCAATATTACGTCAGATCTGATTCACTGACACCCACAGCATATTACAAGTTACATTGTTCGTCATATAGTATCATTGTCGCTTTCGTTCAAGGCTAACACAAAAAAATAAATAGGTCAACATTGTTATATTAGAGTACAGTTATCCTTTGTTATGTCATTGCGTTGTTTTAGCAAGTTTTGGTGTAGGTTTATTTACCTCTCAGCTACGTCACACAGGTATGTAAAAACATTTAAAATCTTCAGACATCAGGTGCAGAAGCTTGACTACTGTGATTAGGGCTCCAGAAAGACCTCCTCAATTTACGCGCCAACTAAATAACAGATAATCAACTTGACACGCTGTGTCTTGCAATTAAAATTGCATTTTCCTCTAAAATTGACGAACCGCCCATATAAACTTACATCCGATGATAGGATCCTTGAGAAATCTAAGGACCCCCTAAAATGTTATAGGGTTTTTATACATTTTTTCGTATATTACCTAAAGCAGCTCGGATATTGTATTCTTTCAATACTTCATTTCATGTACAGATGAGGCAGACGACGTTGATTATTACTTAAGTATTTTTTATTTATTAGTGCATTTTTTGTAAAATAATTGAAGACGGTTTATATTAGGAAAACAAATTATTTACGCATAAACAAGTAAAAAAGAAACAAAGCTAGCTGCGACTCATTCACGTTGTTGTGAGCAATATTAAGGCCGCTTTCAGCTAAAGTCGTGAGTTGCAATTTGTACCGCTAGCATGCTTCTGAGACAAGACAGTCACAATAAATAATACTTAATTTGGCTACTAGCCTGTTCACTCCTCAAAATTCTCCCCTTAGATTAAAATTGCAAATTCACTCCGTTTTGGAGAACCTATTATTTCTTGTTGTATACAAAATTGTAGACAAAATTAATTTAATATTTTTTGACGAGCCCATACACTCCTTACGTATATTATTATTTGAATTATTTTACAAATGTAAAAGTACCGTTAGACAAAACAATTTTTATACATCTTAATGAAGTCGTTATGAACGACTATGAACATCTGCTAAAGCCGCTTTGTTACTACTCGTTACATTTGAAGACTAAGTCCTAATTTCACGAACGTGGTAAACCGAAGCGGTGATGTTTTTCTGACTGTGCGATTTGCTTTGTATCTTTTATTCAATATTTAAAATGGATAGAGAAATCTGAAGCCAGTAGCTTAGCGTTTTCAGGAGTTTATCTAATGTGCCAATAATTTAAAAGTTTAATCTTAACACCAAACTGAAACACAATTATTGCAAGCAATACTGATTGACCGCATGTAAAAAGATGATCACTACCTGACTTCAAAATGTCTTCTGTAAATACTATATTAATTTTAACTTTCAGTTTTTGTATGAATTTATAAAAAAATAAATAGTATATACAGCTAGCTAGCAGCTAATGCGCATGAAGTGGAAAGGAAGAGAAAATAAATTTCTGATTCGCACTGTGTCGTGTCTTATCACGCGTCTATGCTAGGTGGGCTGATGACACCAAGTAACGGCACTTTATGTTTATTGCAATACAAGTGAAGATGAGTCAAGTGTTATGTGGTTGAAATTATAAGTGTTGGTTGATTAACTCATGGCGTATTAAAATATTAGCGACATTTTGAAATAATTTGACATTTTTTATTTATTTATTACAAACTTTTTGCATAATTTGTATGGATGCGGACTTAATGCCAAAGGCATTCTCTACCAGTCAACTTAGGGTGGTGCAGATATTTTACATGGTAGGTGCACTTGATGATAGTAACATAATATATACATATGTATATCTACATATAACATTTATACATATATAATAGAAATATAAGATAGTAAATATATTTTTTTCAAGACGTTGAGAAAAATATCCCCACTGCTTTATGATGATAGTATACAAAATGGACTGCATGACCACATCGCCTCTCCTGAGACTAACACATCAATTTGGACTTGGTACGAGACCCATAGTAATTATTATTAATGTTGTTTAAGGAAAAAATGTTACAAAACATAACCTACACATCTTTTTACTACAGACACGACCACTTATTTTAACTTAATTAATAAATAAACTAATCTTACCCTCATTAAAAGTGAAGAATACTAATTTTAAATAAAATAAACAGCGTAAATGAAGCTTTGGAATGAGTTCTAGTGAAATGACAAATAAGAAAGAAAATTACCATTATATGTCAAGTTCACCACAAAAAGGAAAAAGTAATGTGTACAGTTATTCAAAAGCGTATTGTGCAGGCAATGAGACGAAATGAAGAATGAAAAATGTGAAGAAACTTTATTTTGCTATTAAGGTGAAAGAAAGTAAGTTTCGAATGGTAAAAAATGCATATGAGCAACGTAATGAGGTGATTGGCTTAAAACTAGAGTATTTGAAGGTATTTAGACTACATATAGTGTCTACGTTTAGTTCATACATACATACCTAAAATCAAGCCTTTATCCCACGTGGGTAGACAAAGACGATGGAATGCCATGTTCTTCGCTCCTTACATACTATTCCTACATTCTTTCGCTTCCCCAACATTTATACATCTCGTCATACATGCTTGCCGGTTTCGTTTATTACGTACAATATGGCCGCCATGAAGGACGCCATTTATCTACCTATATGTCTTTCGTGGATGACCTCTTTCACTTCGTTTAGTTCACTTCACACTAATATCACACAGGCTAGTAAGAGTTCTTGGTAAAGAGATCACGGAAGATTTAGTGAACAAACAGTCCTGTGCATATTTACGCTGCTGCGTTCCGGTGATCAGAAAAAGAGTGATCAGTTAAAATGTCGATGGATGGACAGGAAGAGGCAGACCGAAGAAAAGATGGATGGATTGCGTGTAAGAATATATCAAAGAGAAGAAAGTATTAAAGCGAGACGACTGACTTGAGGAGAATGCAAAGATACGTTTTGTGTCGACCCCAAATAAAATGGGATCAGGATTGGAATAAGAAGAGACTGCCCTGTTCCGGTTCTGCGGCAGAGATCGGACCCTAATTGATTATAGACATAGAGGATACTTATTATCTTCGCTCTATTTAGCGACGATAATCTTATCAATGTGCATGGCCGCGTATCGCATATGAAAAAAATATAATACCATCTAAGGAAGTGCCCAATTTTAGGTTTTGAAGATCATTATTATTATTAAATTGGTCTATTGTTTTGGATCATATTTTGTTCCTAACTTCCTATGGCAATGAAGAACAAAACAGTTCCTATTAATATTGCGTCCTATTAATATCTCTGTGATTATAACCTAGATTGCAAGTAAGGTCGATTAAGGCTATAACCAATTCGGTGTTCAAGATACAATCAAATAAGCTTACACTAAGGATAACTAGGCTTGACCAATATCTATAACATCTTTGTCTAATTAGGAATGATCTTATGAAGTGAAAAATGCATAAATCTTAGCTAGTGTTAAATATTTTTCAGCAAAGTATCCCATTAAATACTTTAACAGTTTATTCTTAATTTTTTCTTAATTCTTTATTGTACAAATGAAAACCAATACAATAATATTAGGTACTTAAATTTATGTACAAAAGCGAGTTTAACCACTAAAATGGGTTTTCTTCCTGCAAACTTTTACGTGCTAGAGAAAAAGATACTTTTTGAGGGTAAATGGAAATGTACAATAAAGTGATAATTATAGATAAGAGTAGAGTTCATCGTTTATTAAGGAATGTATGATACCAGAGTCAGAACACTACAATGCCGTACCACTAATATTCTGTTAATGTACCAAATAAGACAGGAGAATGGTGGTCGATGGTTCGATGACTTACCACTTATGGTATAGCTCTACCACTTTTTGATTCAAAACTTAATCGTTACATCAAAAACGAAATATTCTCAACTGTGACATCAGAAACTGTTTGTAAAGTCATAATATATAATACGAGCTGTTGCTTTTGTGTTATTTGCGTTACTGTTCCACTTCAGTCGCGTTAAGCGTATAAGTTGCCGCCGTTTTTGCATCTAATTTTGTTGCTGCTCCGGTCCTATTCTTGTTTTTCTAACTATATACACATACATCGCAAGTTTGGGCTATTTAGACTATAACAATTTTATTGCTGTACCTCAAGATGAAGATAGGATAAGTATATTTCATCAACCATAACATGCAATGCCATGGTGGCATGCTAATTTTCCTACAGCTCAATTTCACTGGTGTTAGTTAAATCTTATTGGTAGGATAAGCATATAACACACATAAATGCCCAGCAGTGTCATTTTTTCAAGTATAACTTGTGTCACTTTTAACCGACTTCCCAAAAAGGAGGAGGTTCTCAATTCGGCCGGTATGTTTTTTTTCTATGTATGTACATCGATTACATCGTGGTTAATGGACCGATTTGCGTGATTCTTTTGTGTTCGACGCGAATTAGCTGCCAGGTGGTCCCATAAAAATTTCTTTCAGTTTGGTCTAGTAGTTTTTATTTTATAAGCATTATTAATAATTGAAGTCGGTTTTTTTATTAGCAAATTATAAATTGGGTTAGTTTATATCATAAACTGGACCTTAATCTTTTACATTTATTGAATTAAATAGTATATCGTACACAAAGCCGTACTAATGTGCTGTTAATCTGCTAAATAAGGCAGGGAGAAATGTTCTTGTCTAGAATGGTCAAAGGGTCGATGACTTGCCATGTATGGAACGATAGGTCGACATCTCTACATGAAAGGCTCTCGAGTGTAAGTATTACTGCCTTTAAGTGTAAACTGACTGGTACAAAATCTTATGTATAAAATTCTCGTGTCAAAATGTTGGTTACCTTACTCCTCCGAAACGGCTTTACTGAATTATACCAAATTTTATATTCATATTCAGTAGGTCTGAGAATCGGCTACTATCTATTTTTCATACCCTAAGTGATAAGGGTTGTTCACCCTTTTTTTTAAAATTTTGTTTTGTTTTTATTTTTCTATAATGTGGCATTAAAAAATACATACAACCCTAAATTTTTACCCTTTTATCACCAACCCCTATTTTTTAATAGCCATTTAAGTAATTTAATCATTTTTCATCCCGCTCGATAACTGATCAATTATCGTCTTTTTTGTAAATGTTTTTCACTCTATTAACTACCTAGAAATAATTTATATGGCGAAACAACGTTTGCCGGGTCAGCTAGTATATAATATATATAAATATTTATTTATTAGCAGTAGGTCTTCGTTGATCACTTCTCACCGCGAGGTCTCGGGTCCAATTCCCGGGTTGGAAAAAGTGTTATTTGTAAACTTTCCGTCAGGAAATTTTCAATAGCAGTACAGAGTTGCAATTGTGCCTGGTAAATGGCACCCTGGGCAATTCGCGAGTTCTCCAAAGCGAATTGGCTAATCCTTTCACCACGATGGCAAGTAAAAATTTTGACTAAGCCATCGACACGACGAAGAAGAAGAAATGGCACCGTGGGTGGTGATAATGATGGTGGAAACGTGGTTGTTGTACACCTCTGCCATACCCTTCTGACGTGGCGTGATGTTCTATGTTATGTCAAACTTATAATACATGAATGTTGATCTTACATACTTTACTACTACTTGGAGCAATTTTTTTTTTTTTTAAAAGCTTACTAGTAATGTGCAAATACAAATTACTAGTATTCTTGTTAACCCCCTCCAGCTAAGCTTAATTCGCTTATTAGTTTCTTTTCGCTTCGTTAGGAGGAAGTTCACGACCGTGGTGTAATGGCCAGGACTCTAACCCACGACCTCTCGATCGTAAGACCGATGCCTTATCCATTGCGCCACGGCCGCTTACTATTTAAAGCCGCTTAATGCTTAATATTAAATTGTATAAGATGTACCTCTAATTGCATTTGCAATCTTAAAGACGGTCGCAGAAGTAATCATTACATCAGGATCAACACTCAACGGTGGCATTAAGTAGGTAGTTGGTCGAACAAATCACTTAATCGCATCGATTAACTCTCACAACCGTAAATTACGTAAGGATACCTAACCTCAATCTTCACATGAGAGCCTAAATCATTACTATAACATACACAATCACAGTATCCATGACCTATCGATGCAAACGAAGAATTGCCAAAACTTTCGACACGCTAATTCGCTAGTAGGCGCCTGATTTGTAAGGCCGTTTGCAATGGTTGTAAAAATATGTGGGATGGCTTCAAAACTAAGATAAGACTAGATTCTATTTAGATTTAGAATAAATTTTAATATTATGTAGGTACTCGTTGTTCTAGCGTGCCTCTTACTAAGGTCTCAGGTACAATTCAAGTTTAAGTTGCAATTGTGGACGGTGGATGGCGATAGGCTCACCCTGTATCCCATAGGACCTAAACATAATAATAATAATAATTTGGGTTTTTTACATTAGATAGAACGCCAGAAGCAATTACACTATCCAATGGTTCCAGTTACAAGGCCAAATACACACATTCACTCACACAAGCACACCCAGTCTCAGAACAAATCTTTGCGAATCACACAAAGATTTGTCCCATGTGGGGATCGAACCCACAACACCAGTTCAGTGGAGAGTGGCGAGGCGACCGCTTAAACCACTACACCACACGTGCAGACAAACACAACAGGTGTAATGTCTCGCTGTCACATATTTACATTAAGCTATCCAAATTGTTATATGCTGTTGATCTTCCTACAAATAAATAAAAAAATAAAAAATAAATAAATAAATAAATGTGTGTACAGCCACAACATTCTGGGTAATATAGAAGTGTCTAGTAGGATTGCCATGTAGGAGACAATAGATTTCGGACACCACAAAAAATGTTAAATGTTGCAAGTTCCAAAACAATATTATTGTGAGAAAAAACCTCATAAAAATGTTTGTCACCCTATTCATATCTAATACTTCAAAAGGATTAGGTTTGTGTCGCGTAAAATCGTTCGGTTGTGCTTAATAAAAGATAAAGATGAAGATAAATTTGGATTTTTTACATTAGATAGAACGCCAGAAGCAATCACACTATCCAACGGTCCCAATGACAAGGCCAAATACACACATTCATTCACTCAAGCACACCCAGGAGCCGTGAATCGAAACATCTCGATGGCCTGTTACAAGTAAACGATCTACCGTGTTCTCACCAGAGTCACATGTTCAGATGGTGTTACGAACGTCTCTACGTCTCTTATTTTCATAATCACAATTTGAGATCAACATTAAAAATTAAAAAAGTTATAAAAGTAACAAATCCTTAAAATACAAAATTAATATTAGCATGAATATTTATAGATAGGTAGGTACATATAACCTTCAAAAAAACACCTTTAATAAAAATGAAAACAAAAATAAAAACAGTTCTTTCAAAACCTAACAAAATCTAGTAACAAAACAATATTGTTTGCTGTTATGTCAGCTTTCATTAAAAATAAAAACTTGACATTATCTTTTACTCAAATAATCAAATGATACAAAAATGCAAATTATAATTTCACATTTACTGTTTAGTAGTTACATGTTTAGTAAAACAAATAGCAAAAAAAAAATAGAAATAAACTTAGTACTCTTTAAAAAACTTAAAAATGTGTAGTAACAAAACTAAAAACAGGTACTTGTATAATCAACTTAAAATTATGATTTTAAACAATTAAATATCGCTGTCAATATGTTCAGATAGATCCGGAGCTTCGCTAACTAGAAGATTTTCATAGAAATCACGACGTGATCTGGGCATAGCAGTACATAATGTTATTAGATCTGCTTTTTTAAGAGTGGTGATTCCTCTTGGCGATGTCTCTTTAGGTATTATATCTATTACATTAATTCCGTTTTTCAACATTTCAGCCAATTCTTTCTCCACTTTCTTCTTTAGAAAACGAATTGCCTTAAAATCTCCGTCATAACAATTTTTAGCATACATGGCAAGCTGTCCTCGTCTAAATTCGATAATTTTTAAACTTTGCATGTTATACCCATGTGGGTAGGCAACTTTAGAGTCATTATCAAAACATGACATATGATCATGAGTTATCAACTCAACATGCAAGTTTTTTCGGGAAGCTTTCATCGCTGTAACAAAATCATTAAGATCATACAATTCGCCAGAAGAATTAAATTTCTTAGTTATGGCTGCGTGAACTGCATCCGCAGCCATAAAAGTATGTCCCACTTCGAAATATACGAGAGTTATTTTTTCTATTTCAGTCTTTTCATCATTAACTTCCCTTACTAAAGCTGACATCAAGGTTTTGTTTTTATTTTGCGAGTTGCAGTTATCGAGGAATAAATACACGTGTTTGGTATCCCTGTTAAATTTCCGCAAGACATAGATATATGTATTGGCTATGTTATACGCCTTGCGGCCACTCTCGCCTTCATGCCACACGACACAAACAGCGTCCATGTTTTTACCAGGAGGGACGAATGATTCGTTAAAAAGAATAAGTTTCCTGGAAAAGAAAGAATCTTTGGTATGGAGTAAAGGCATGCAAATAACTTTTTGCATGTCTACAGTATATACGAAGCTTTCACCATTGGAATTCTTGCATTCTTCTTCGATTAATTTCATATATTTTCGACAGGCCCGCTTGTTTTCCAAATGTTTTCCGAAATCTTGGCATAAATCACAATTGCAAGGTAGTGGCCGGGTTTTGTGTTCCATTTCGTGATTTTGAAATTTGGTGCATATATCTTGTGCCATTTCAGCTGTTGACAAATTGAGAGATTTTATCTTTGTATAAAAATGAGACCAGCTACAAACTTCAATCCTTTTTCAGCACAGTATTCTTTAAATCCTTTATACAACATAGAAAAGTTTATACCGGTGGGTAAATATCTTCTGTTGGGCGCGTGTTTCAAATTGTAGTGCGATTGAACTGGGTTGTATTTCATTATATAGTCTGTTAATTCAGAATCATATGTCGCAGGAAATGCGTTTCCTGGTCTAACTTTTCCTCTTAAATCTGGAGCAGCACTAACTTTTGGATGTTTATTTCCTGACATATAATTGTTCTTTAAAACTGATTGCACAGCTTCATCATTTTTATAACCTAAAGTTCCCAGGAAAAAAATTTTACATACTTGTATATCTCCAATCTTCCAAATAAGAGTGTTATTTCGTCTACCACCAGCTCTAGCTACTTGTTTGGTGGGTACTCTCTCCACATTCCTAGATAGAAAATCACGACGACGTTGTCTATGGAGGCTCCAAAATTGATCCCAGATTTCTATTCTTCTGTCTTGCGGAATCTTCTCAATACAAGTTTTTTTGCAAGAACATGGAGCTACCATTGGATGTTTCGCCCTTTGCGCTTCCAAAATATCATTTGGACATCTGCCCCTCTTTCTTTTTCTTGTCTGTACTTCCTTGCCCGGAGTGTTTTCTTTATTATTTTCATCTGCGCTCTGATTACCTTCTTGATATTGTTGTATACCTTCGGATTCAATATCAACGCTAACATTTTGTAAGCCTGCATAATCGCAAGGTACAGACTCCGTAATAACTTCTTTATAATGTACATCTGGCCTCTGGTTGCCTTCTTTGCCTTCTTGATATCCCAACCTAATTGTATTGTCTTGGCAATTAATTTTTAATATTTTGTCAATAGAGTCACTTAATGCATTATTACTGCACTTATTTTCTATTCCATTAACTGAAAAATCCACCGACTGATGACTATGTGAACTGGTCGTCAATTGTTGTATACCTTCGGTTTCAAAATCAACGCTAACATTTTTTAAGCTCTCATAAGCGCAAGGTACCAACTCCGTATAAACTTTTGAACCAAAATCTTCCGACAAACATTCATTCAGTTGTGTTTCACTCATAGAAATAATTGGACTGATATTTCTGGAACTAATTTCCGATGAAGAATGGTAAGGAACATCTTGAAAATCACTTACAGACCTCGCAGTTATTTCTTGAATCACATTTGAAGGTATTATCGCCGACGAACTTAAATTATGATAGTTGCTGTTAGTTAGAGATAGATTAATTAATAACTTATTACGTGAACCACTCATAATTGCTTTTATATTGCAACTAAACACTCGTATTAATTAACGTAATGCATGCACAGAATATGAGTGCAAACTGATTTAAATCAAAACAAATACACGTCATGACGTGACGCGCGAATTCGGCCGCAGCGCTTGCGGTCCTGCTCTAACATCGTATGCGTGGGATGAGTAAAAGCGATAGTGATAGGCTCACACGCGCATCCAGGCCGGCCGGTCAATTATTATACAGTGTTTTGCCTTGACAACGTCGCTCATTCCCTTGCATTGAATGTATTGAACATGCGATATTATTAAGGCAAAACAATGTTTTAAAAAATGCAGTTTTATGGTTTGATAAGAGTATATTTTTTGAAACATACATGGTTTTTTAATATTGAATATCTTCATAAATAAAGGTCGTAACACAAAATTTAATAGTATCCCATAAAGTAGACCCTAAAATACGCCGAATAAGCATTGTTAAGGAGAAACACTGTATTCTAGTATACAGTGTAATAGCTTGACAGGTCAGAAATACATAAAACATATTATGTATAATTTACTTATTATGTTTTTAAGGTGAGAATCTTTGCATAAAAACAATTTAACAATCAATACAATGACTTAATTAGACCGCTTCATTCCGATTATAAATACTTTTCAATGGAAATTACTTGCAAGAATTAATTAATAGAAGTACCATACCATAGTATAATACCGTAAGACTCTTATTTCGCACCGCCCAAGTTTGTTAAGCTTACCCGAAGCGAAGTGTTTATTTTCATGTAGCAAAAGTTGCAGTTGAATTGATGGTAAAAGGCAACGATGGCCCTTAGAGAGCCTCAAAAAATAAAATAAAATTGCAAAAGCCTTCTACATACACATATTATGTGATCTTAGATCTGAAGACTACGATATTATGCCTTATGCATCGTACTTCCAGGGCACTGAGAGACGATGTTGCTTCCTCCATTGAGTTTGTTCAATAAAGGTACCTTTACCACAGGAATTACAATACTAGACTACAACATTACTAGGCTACGAAACTAGTTGCTTTACATTAATGATGCATTTAAAGTCTTGACAATTTCATCAACAATTTCACCGCGTAAACATCCACTATTACAATACACGCATTATTTTATGCATCTAGTTTTGTAATGTAAATTAGGCTTATGATGTTTGAAACAGCTGGACTACGAAAAACTAGTTGATAATATATTATGCACTGAGCGACGTCTAAATTCCTGAGCGTTAACCGGGCATGAGACTACTGTATTATACTGCGTCATTATATTATAGGCCGTACTGTCACAGTACAGACAGTAAGTTATCTTCGAAGAAAGGTACATCGCGCCGTTTGTATGTACGCGTAGCGCTTGCCACGCCCCGGGTTCATGTACGTACGCACGCACACTACGCCGCTCGCCGAGTTTCTCGGTCAGCGGTAGTGCGGGCCGTGCCATTACTGTGAGCGGTCGCCGTTTGTTTAAAAAATTAGGTACGGTTACGCGCTGCACTGCAAAATGTCTTCGCGAGTCAATAGATATTATTGTGAAGTTTATGGTTGTTCAAACGACACTATTTCAAACCCAGAATTAACGTTCTTTAAGGTACCCTCTGAACACAAAAGGTGAGTTAATAAAATACGTATTTGGTAATAACTACTAAATACTTAATAATAATGTAGGTATGTTTTTTAAACGCCGCCGTGCCGTTGCCTCTTTGGTTTATTTATTTCACAAAATTGATGTTACATTATGAATATGATGCGCAATTTTGTGATGTGTTATTAAATTATTTTTATTTTAACCGATATTAAAAAGGAAGTTCTCATAGTCTGTATGTATTTAAACCATGTATGTAAACCAGCCAAATGCGATTATCTCGCATTTGGCTGGTTTTAATGTAGTTTTCAGAAGAGAACCTATATGTTAACCTGTATGTACTTATAAGATATTAAGTTAGAGTTTTTGTTTTATTTGTACTGTGTTAATCTTAAGGTAAATTTTAGATTAGTAAACTAGATGATTAGGTATATTGTAGATTTGTAGTTATACATCCATTGCATTAGGTTATGTTTACCTGTAATGATGGCTCTGTATTTATGTAAATAAATAAAAAAATAAAAAAAAAGTTAAGAAAATTCTCGAGGTTTTAGGTATTTTAACCGACTTCAAAAAAAGGAGGTTCTCATTTTAGTTGTAGTATAAGTTAAAAGAGAGAAGAACATGGTAGTTTTTTTTTACTGTAATGGTAGGTAAAGTATATGCATGTAACTTCCTAGTGTTTACTAATATTATAAATGCGAAAGTTTGTAAAAACTATGGATGTATGTTTGTAACTCTGTTACGCAAATGAATGTGTGTTACTCAATGTTTTTTTTTCTTTTTTAGATGTTTACAATGGCTTCGTCTCATCGACCGTAAGGACTTGATAGGAAAAATTAAAAATTATCATCGTGTATGTGAAGTTCATTTTAGCAAAGAAGTGGTAAAAATAAATACACAACGCAAATTATTGGCAAAAGATTCTGCTCCAAGTTTGTTCCTACCTGTAACAACAAGGGAGTACCAAATACAAACTGATTCACCTATCTCAAGATTAGCAATCTGCCAAATAGAAAACATTGATTTACCAGCTAATCCTTCAAAGGATACAGAACCCCGTATCCAAATAGAAAAAATTGAATTACTCGTACCAGCGAGTTCGTCAAAGGAGACAAAAACCCGTATTCAGTCAGATAACAATAGTACCCAAACTGTCCTTTCACTTTCAGCAGACACCCCACGCTCACCAGCTCTTCTCATGATGCAATACCCATCGGAGCTGGTACTTGGATTGATTTTAATTCAAACCTCAAAGTTGAATTGAAATCAATCTAAGCTCCGGTGATTCAAATCATTTTGTTGCAATTAATATTATTTATTTATTTATTTATCTATTTATTTATTTATTTATTTATTTATTGTGGTACAAGAAACAAACAGTATTATAATTAAGAACAATTACCAACACATACATAATTAACACTGTCACCAACAAAGTTTCTAATAATAAAATTATAATTTTCTAATTATAATTTAATTAGCTTAAGTTTTATTTAAATTTTATTTATTTGAACGTTGATGTTTGTTTTGACGTGTTCAAGCACCTTTTAGGGCCCATGGAAATAAATGATTTGACTTTGACTTGACATAAATAAATGCTTTGTTTTGTAAAAAAAACGTTTTTTTTATAATTAAAAAAATGATTTCTGTATAGGTAATTTAAAATATCAATCTGACAAGTGACAACCCTACGCCTCGAGCAAGTTTAGGTATCGTGCGCTCCTAAACGCCGGGAGTTGGCGTACTTATTAATTTTACTATGGTACTGTAGAATACAATGCAATCGGATCTTTGTTTTAGTGGTAATTCACCGTTACTTGGCACGGCAGCGGCACCTGTATCGAATGTTTAGTGACTGAGAACTACTACTGCGGTTTGTGGTTACAATTGGGTAATAAATACATATTGGTGTTAATTTTAGTCAATACAATGGTTGAAACTAGAGTTTACTGTATTGTTATTTAAGCATATTCGTATGAGAGATCGTGGAATTGCCATTTTGAAGATGGTTCCGTTCCCACGTTGTATGCCGTCAAGTTTCGTCATTCACTAGGGGTATAGTGCAAAGTTTGGCTAGGCTATGCAGTGTTAAATAAATAAATAAATAAAATATTCATTATTTCAGATTTTACAATTTACAACAATAAATAGTAATTATCCATAGCAATACAAAATAAGATTAAATTTTACATGTCAATATTCATTAATTACAATAGCTTAGTCTAAAAATAATATAGTTGTCAAAAGTGTCATTATTAAATTATTACATTATTTAAAGTAATTTACAAACATATTATTATGTTTATAATTGTACCATAAAGTCTGTATCGTGCATAAATACAACTTTAAATACAGTGGTAACTATTGTATTTTTGCTACCTATAATAAGTCTTTTAAGAAAGGACGTCTTAGAGCTACGGAGGACAGTAGGGAAATCAGCAACCCTACTCTCTGCAAACATGCCAGACGCACTGCACCGCCATGGCAACCCTAGCAGGGCACGGAATGCGTTATTATATTGTACCCGCAGTGTATGATACGTGGCTTGTCTGAAATTACACCAAAGCTGAGCAGTGTAGAACGACTGGCAGTATGCTTTGAATAAGCTTTGGTTAGCTCTGGTTTGTTTTAATTTGGAGAGCACTATGATAACGGGCTGCGCTGAGTTGGGGCACGGTGAGGCTGGTAAAAACCAATCTAAAACGTGTTTTGATATTTTCAAAATTAAAAGTTTTTAAGACACATAAATGGAAAATGCATTAACACTCACGCATTGTCTGGTTTCTCATACCATTTAAGCCGATAAAAATCTTTTTAAATATTCAATATTACGTCAGATCTGATTCACTGACACCCACAGCATATTACAAGTTACATTGTTCGTCATTTAATATCATTGTCGCTTTCGTTCAAGGCTAACACAAAAAAATAAATAGGTCAACATTGTTATATTAGAGTACAGTTATCCTTTGTTATGTCATTGCATTGTTTTAGCAAGTTTTGGTGTAGGTTTATTTACCTCTCAGCTACGTCACACAGGTATGTAAAAACATTTAAAATCTTCAGACATCAGGTGCAGAAGCTTGACTACTGTGATTAGGGCTCCAGAAAGACCTCCTCAATTTACGCGCCAACTAAATAACAGATAATCAACTTGACACGCTGTGTCTTGCAATTAAAATTGCATTTTCCTTTAAAATTGACGAACCGCCCATATAAACTTACATCCGATGATGGGATCCTTGAGAAATCTAAGGACCCCCTAAAATGTTATAGGGTTTTTATACATTTTTTCGTATATTACCTAAAGCAGCTCGGATATTGTATTCTTTCAATACTTCATTTCATGTACAGATGAGGCAGACGACGTTGATTATTACTTAAGTATTTTTTATTTATTAGTGCATTTTTTGTAAAATAATTGAAGACGGTTTATATTAGGAAAACAAATTATTTACGCATAAACAAGTAAAAAAGAAACAAAGCTAGCTGCGACTCATTCACGTTGTTGTGAGCAATATTAAGGCCGCTTTCAGCTAAAGTCGTGAGTTGCAATTTGTACCGCTAGCATGCTTCTGAGACAAGACAGTCACAATAAATAATACTTAATTTGGCTACTAGCCTGTTCACTCCTCAAAATTCTCCCCTTAGATTAAAATTGCAAATTCACTCCGTTTTGGAGAACCTATTATTTCTTGTTGTATACAAAATTGTAGACAAAATTAATTTAATATTTTTTGACGAGCCCATACACACGTATATTATTATTTGAATTATTTTACAAATGTAAAAGTACCGTTAGACAAAACAATTTTTATACATCTTAATGAAGTCGTTATGAACGACTATGAACATCTGCTAAAGCCGCTTTGTTACTACTCGTTACATTTGAAGACTAAGTCCTAATTTCACGAACGTGGTAAACCGAAGCGGTGATGTTTTTCTGACTGTGCGATTTGCTTTGTATCTTTTATTCAATATTTAAAATGGATAGAGAAATCTGAAGCCAGTAGCTTAGCGTTTTCAGGAGTTTATCTAATGTGCCAATAATTTAAAAGTTTAATCTTAACACCAAACTGAAACACAATTATTGCAAGCAATACTGATTGACCGCATGTAAAAAGATGATCACTACCTGACTTCAAAATGTCTTCTGTAAATACTATATTAATTTTAACTTTCAGTTTTTGTATGAATTTATAAAAAAATAAATAGTATATACAGCTAGCTAGCAGCTAATGCGCATGAAGTGGAAAGGAAGAGAAAATAAATTTCTGATTCGCACTGTGTCGTGTCTTATCACGCGTCTATGCTAGGTGGGCTGATGACACCAAGTAACGGCACTTTATGTTTATTGCAATACAAGTGAAGATGAGTCAAGTGTTATGTGGTTGAAATTATAAGTGTTGGTTGATTAACTCATGGCGTATTAAAATATTAGCGACATTTTGAAATAATTTGTCATTTTTTATTTATTTATTACAAACTTTTTGCATAATTTGTATGGATGCGGACTTAATGCCAAAGGCATTCTCTACCAGTCAACCTAGGGTGGTGCAGATATTTTACATGGTAGGTGCACTTGATGATAGTAACATAATATATACATATATCTACATATAACATTTATACATATATAATAGAAATATAAGATAGTAAATATATTTTTTTTAAGACGTTGAGAAAAATATCCCCACTGCTTTATGATGATAGTATACAAAATGGACTGCATGACCACATCGCCTCTCCTGAGACTAACACATCAAGTTGGACTTGGTACGAGACCCATAGTAATTATTATTAATGTTCTTTAAGGAAAAAATGTTACAAAACATAACCTACACATCTTTTTACTACAGACACGACCACTTATTTTAACTTAATTAATAAATAAACTAATCTTACCCTCATTAAAAGTGAAGAATACTAATTTTAAATAAAATAAACAGCGTAAATGAAGCTTTGGAATGATTTCTAGTGAAATGACAAATAAGAAAGAAAATTACCATTATATGTCAAGTTCACCACAAAAAGGAAAAAGTAATGTGTACAGTTATTCAAAAGCGTATTGTGCAGGCAATGAGACGAAATGAAGAATGAAAAATGTGAAGAAACTTTATTTTGCTATTAAGGTGAAAGAAAGTAAGTTTCGAATGGTAAAAAATGCATATGAGCAACGTAATGAGGTGATTGGCTTAAAACTAGAGTATTTGAAGGTATTTAGACTACATATAGTGTCTACGTTTATATCTCTATCTACCTTCATTCATACATACATAAAATCAAGCCTATATCCCAGGCAATTTTATCGGTAGGCAAAGATGGAACGCCATGTGTTCGATCGTGTTTATCTGTTTATCCATGTGCTTCGCTCCTTACCTACTTCTTTCGCTTCCCCAACATTCAAACATCTCGTCATACATGCTTGCCGGTTTTGTTTATTACGTACAATATGGCTTATATGGCCGCCATAAAGGACGCCATTAATCTGGTCCTTAATATGTCTTTCGTGGATGACCTCTTTCACTTCGTTTAGTTCACTTCACACTAATATCACACAGGCTAGTAAGAGTTCTTGGTAAAGAGTTCACCGAAGGTTTAGTGAACAAGCAGTCCTGTGCATATTTACGCTGCTGCGTTCCGGTGATCAGAAAAAGAGTGATCAGTTAAAATGTCGATGGATGGACAGGAAGAGGCAGACCGAAGAAAAGATGGATGGATTGCGTGTAAGAATATATCAAAGAGAAGAAAGTATTAAAGCGAGACGACTGACTTGAGGAGAATGCAAAGATACGTTTTGTGTCGACCCCAAATAAAATGGGATCAGGATTGGAAGAAGAAGAGACTGCCCTGTTCCGGTTCTGCGGCAGAGATCGGACCCTAATTGATTACAGAAATAGAGGATACTTATAATCTTCGCTCTATTTAGCGACGATAATCTTCATCAATGTCCATGGCCGTCGCATAAGAAAAAAATATAATACCATCTAAGGAAGTGCCCAATTTTAGGTTTTGAAGATCATTATTATTATTAAATTGGTCTATTGTTTTGGATCATATTTTGTTCCTAACTTCCTATGGCAATGAAGAACAAAGCAGTTCCTATTAATATTGCGTCTAACTCGGAGTATTGGACCAATCTGCGATCTCTTTGATTATAACCTAGATTGCAAGTAAGGTCGATTAAGGCTATAACCAATTCGGTGTTCAAGATACAATCAAATAAGCTTACACTAAGGATAACTAGGCTTGACCAATATCTATAACATCTTTGTCTAATTAGGAATGATCTTATGAAGTGAAAAATGCATAAATCTTAGCTAGTGTTTAATATTTTTCAGCAAAGTATCCCATTAAATACTTTAACAGTTTATTCTTAATTTTTTCTTAATTCTTTATTGTACAAATGAAAAACAATACAGTAATATTAGGTACAATTTTAAATTTATGTACAAAGGCGAGCTTAACCACTAAAATGGGTTTTCTTCCAGCAAACTTTTACGTGCTAGAGGAAAAAGATACTTTTTGAGGGTAAATGGAAATGTACAATAAAGTGATAATTATAGATAAGAGTAGAGTTCATCGTTTATTAAGGAATGTATGATACCAGAGTCAGAGCACTACAATGCCGTACCACTAATATTCTGTTAATGTACCAAATAAGACAGGAGAATGGTGGTCGATGGTTCGATGACTTACCACTTATGGTATAGCTCTACCACTTTTTGATTCAAAACTTAATCGTTACATCAAAAACGAAATATTCTCAACTGTGACATCAGAAAGTGTTTGTAAAGTCATAATATATAATACGAGCTGTTGCTTTTGTGTTATTTGCGTTACTGTTCCACTTCAGTCGCGTTAAGCGTATAAGTTTCCGCCGTTTCTGCATCAAATTTTGTTGCTGCTCCGGTCCTTTTCGTTTATGTGTGATGTTATATAACCTATAGACTTCCTCAATAAATAGGCTATCAAGCATAATAAGATTTTTTCAATTCGGACTACTAGTTCCTGAGATTTGCGCGTTGATCCAAACAAACAAATAAACAAACTCTTCAACTTAATAAATTAAGTATTTATAGATATCAAGATATATATTTTTTTATTCTACGCCCACAGCGAACGAACGTGTAGTCCACCTGATGGTAAGTGGAGTACAGCCCATGGACATCAACAATCCACAAAAGCAGATTATAGATGCGTCGCTGCAGCTGAGGACTACGGTGTTATGCCTCATGTACCAGTAATTTCATGGCCTGATCTCACCACCAAACCGGAACACAGTAATGGAAGCACTACTATTTGGCGACAGGTTAAAGGTGAGACGGTGATGCTGGCGCCCTCGAGCTCATTCACAAGAGCTCTACCACCAGTAAATTAACAAAAAAGATATCTTGTTTTCTAACTATATACACATACATCGCAAGTTTGGGATATTTAGACTGTAACAATTTTATTGCTGTACCTTAAAATGAAGATAGGATGAGGATATTTCATCAACCATAACATGCAATGCCATGGTAGCATGCAAATTTTCCTACAATTCAATTTCACTGGTTTTAGATAAACCTTATTGGTAGGATAAGCATATAACACACATAAATGCCTAGCCAAAAAGGACTGACTGACTTCCCAAAAAGGAGGAGGTTCTCAATTCAGCCGGTATGTTTTTTTTTCTATGTATGTACATCGATTACGTCGCGGTTAATGGACCGATTCGCGTGATTCTTTTTTTGTTCGACGCAAAATAGTTGCCAGGTGGTCCCAAAAAAAAATATTTCAGTTTGGTTTAGTAGTTTTTATTTTATAAGCATTATTAATAATTGAAGTCGGTTTTTTTATTGGACAATTATAAATTGGGTCAGTTTATATCAGAAACTGGCCTTTAATCTTATACATTTATTGAATTAAATAGTATATCGTACACAAAGCCGTACTAATGTTCTGTTAATCTGCTAAATAAGGCAGGGAGAAATGTTCCTGTCTAGAATGGTCAAAGGGTCGATGACCTGCCATGTATGGAACGATAGGTCGACATCTCTACATGAAAGGCTCTCGAGTGTAAGTATTACTGCCTTTAAGTGTAAACTGACTGGTACAAAATCTTATATATACAATTCTCGTGTCACAATGTTAGTTACCTTACTCCTCCGAAACGGCTTTACAGAATTTTACCAAATTTTATATGCATATTTAGTAGGTCTGAGAATCGGCTGCTATCTATTTTTCATACCCCTAAGTGATAAGGGTTGTTCACCCTTAACATTTTTTTTTAATTTTGGACAAAAGTTTTTGTTTTTATTTTTCTATTATGTGGCATTAAAAAATACATACAACCAAAATGTTTACCCTTTTATCATCAACCCTTATTTTTTAAAAGCCATTTTAGTAATTTAATAATTTTTCATCCCGCTCGATAACTGATCAATTATCGTCTTTTTTGTAAATGTTTTTCACTCTATTAACTACCTAGAAATAATTTATATGGCGAAACAACGTTTGCCGGGTCAGCTAGTATATAATATATAATATAAATATTTATTTATTAGCAGTAGGTCTTCGTTTATCACTTCTCACCGCGAGCCCTCGGGTCCAATTCCCGGGTTGGAAAGAGTGTTATTTGTAAACCGTCAGGAAATTCTCAATAGCAGCACAGAGTTACAATTATGCCCGGTAGATGGCACCGTGGGTGGTGATAATGATGGTGGAAACGTGGTTGTTGTACACCTCTGCCACACCCTTCTGATGTGGCGTGATGTTCTATGTTATGTCAAACTTATAATACATGAATGTTGATGTTACATACTTTACTACTACTTGGAGCAATTTTTTTGTTTTTTTTTTAAAAAAAAAGCTTACTAGTAATTTGCAAATACAAATTACTAGTATTCTTGTTAACCCCCTCCAGCTAAGCTTAATTCGCTTATGTTAGGAGGAAGTTCACGACCGTGGTGTAATGGCCAGGACTCTAACCCACGACCTCTCGATCGTAAGACCGATGCCTTATCCATTGCGCCACGGCCGCTTACTATTTAAAGCCGCTTAATGCTTAATATTAAATTGTATAAGATGTACCTCTAATTGCATTTGCAATCTTAAAGACGGTCGCAGAAGTAATCATTACATCAGGATCAACACTCAACGGTGGCATTAAGTAGGTAGTTGGTCGAACAAATCACTTAATCGCATCGATTAACTCTCACAACCGTAAATTACGTAAGGATACCTAACCTCAATCTTCACATGAGAGCCTAAATCATTACTATAACATACACAATCACAGTATCCATGACCTATCGATGCAAACGAAGAATTGCCAAAACTTTCGACACGCTAATTCGCTAGTAGGCGCCTGATTTGTAAGGCCGTTTGCAATGGTTGTAAAAATATGTGGGATGGCTTCAAAACTAAGATAAGACTAGATTCTATTTAGATTTAGAATAAATTTTAATATTATGTAGGTACTCGTTGTTCTAGCGTGCCTCTTACTAAGGTCTCAGGTACAATTCAAGTTTAAGTTGCAATTGTGGACGGTGGATGGCGATAGGCTCACCCTGTATCCCATAGGACCTAAACATAATAATAATAATAATTTGGGTTTTTTACATTAGATAGAACGCCAGAAGCAATTACACTATCCAATGGTTCCAGTTACAAGGCCAAATACACACATTCACTCACACAAGCACACCCAGTCTCAGAACAAATCTTTGCGAATCACACAAAGATTTGTCCCATGTGGGGATCGAACCCACAACACCAGTTCAGTGGAGAGTGGCGAGGCGACCGCTTAAACCACTACACCACACGTGCAGACAAACACAACAGGTGTAATGTTTCGCTGTCACTTATTTACATTAAGCTATCCAAATTGTTATATGCTGTTGATCTTCCTACAAATAAATAAAAAAATAAAAAATAAATAAATAAATAAATGTGTGTACAGCCACAACATTCTGGGTAATATACTTAGAAGTCTCTAGTAGGATTGCTATGTAGGAGACAATAGATTTCGGACACCACAAAAAATGTTAAATGTTGCAAGTTCCAAAACAATATTATTGTGAGAAAAAACCTCATAAAAATGTTTGTCACCCTATTCATATCTAATACTTCAAAAGGATTAGGTTTGTGTCGCGTAAAATCGTTCGGTTGTGCTTATTAAAAGATAAAGATAAAGATAAATTTGGATTTTTTACATTAGATAGAACGCCAGAAGCAATTACACTATCCAATGGTCCCAATGGGCCAAATACACACATTCACTCACTCAAGCACACCCAGGAGCCGTGAATCGAAACATCTCGATGGCCTGTTACAAGTAAACGATCTACTGTGTTCTCACCAGAGTCACATGTTGAGATGGTGTTACGAAATAGCCAGGTCACAGCACATCCCGTCGCGATTGCAGCGCACTCTGATGTACTCAGGCCTTATTTATTGACTACATAGAAATCTTAATAATAAGGCAATAGAAATGTCAAAGACGCGTGACCATGTCGCCGCGCATCTGTCTAGTCAAACACAAGTGCGAGTTGAGGAATTGTCGTCTTAATGTCATCGCAAAAAGAATAATTTTGTTTGCAGGAATACAAGCGCATGAGTCTAATCGCACACAAGTGCGAGTTGAGGAATTGTCGTCTTAATGTCATGGCCAAAAAGAATAATTTTGTTTGCAGGAATACAAAAAGTGGTATTTGAAAAACGGCGACATGCGTCCCAGTGTTAAAAGATAGTCGATAGCATTTCTATTGACTAGTTATTAAGATTTCTATGATTGACTATCTAAGGCCCGGCGCTCACAATAGTGCATCGAAATGATGCAACATGAGTCTGACAGCACTCTAACCATACCACGTCACTCAAATGAGCGTCGCTGCATTTTATTACATACATTTAACCGTCAGAACACTTGCTAAGCCAATTAGGAGCCAAAACAATACGTAGGTAGTTCGTACTTCTGCTGAGATCGATGTTCTAAGCTTCTAACAAGTAAACGTCCTCCCCATAGACACACCGTGGGTAGAGTGTTGCGAAACAAGGAGGTCACAGCACTCTCAGCACATCCCACCGATTGCAGCGCACTTTGATTTACTTGAGTACGAGTTTATTTATAAGATATCTCGTATGTTCGTGGTTTGGTTATGTAAGGCGTTTTGTAATAGAAGCTGTAATGGAGTAGCTAGGGGTTAGTTTTATAGCTAGTGTACAACTAGAGTCAACTGAAAAAGTATGTCTTTAATTAAGTAATTCGTGTTCAACACTGATGTTAAATGGACAGAAATATGGGCACAAAACACAAAGGTGTTCGAAATATAGAACTTATTCCTATATTTCTGGCACTTAAGTAAAATAAAAGAAAAACATGAGTTTCCACCTATGTTACGCAGGAGGATTGTCTTAGTCCCATATGCACTTATCATCTGCTACTGGACAAAATTTTCTGACTCATTGCAGAAATGAATGACAAACCAGTAGTATCTATGGTGGTACCAACTTACCTACTTAACACAGAATAGAAGCAATATACTGCTAAAAAATTAAAGCCACGGGTCTGACCATACGTACCGCTATTAGTTCATGCAAATGGCAATTTTTTTAGACCAGCTCTAAGGTTTTTTGTGCTAGAAATAGTTCTTGTGTTAATCATTTGGAATGACACAAAACTCTTTAATAAAATTAATCACACTCAATAAAGAATTTCTATTGTTGGAATGAAGTTGTAAGCCATTTTTTACACCTGACCTGACACAATTGACCTCTGCGGCTCTACCGCACAGCTAGCGAATACCGGTATGCTATGGTTCAATCAAACCTGTTCCTTGGGTGTAGTTTTAACACATTTAGTGTGAGATGGGTATGTGGCTGCTTGAAGAACGTAACAAAAGTATCAATAAACGGAAAACGTGACAAAATTCCAAGGCGAAAGTCGAAGAATTTCGGTTATTTTTGGAGTGGTGTTTCAGTGAGTGATGAGCTAATATAGATATAATATAATATTGCCAGTAAATCTACCTAAGGAAAACAAGCCAAATTTCCAAATTAGTTTGTCTGGTAGCCAGATAGATAGGTTTTCTCTATCTTGTGCCGGTTTGGTGTTAAAATAGAAATTACTGACTCGGAATAATACATTATGCTGAGCTGCTGGCCTTTTGGTACTGAGTACTGTATTTGACTGTGTTTTCTGTATTGTTTATTTTATGTTTTATGCCAATAAAAAAAAAAATCTTTCTTTCTTTCTTTCTCTTTCTTTCTCTTTCTTTCTTTCTTTCGTTCTCTTTCTTTCTTTCTTTAATACTGCGGCTCGGTAAAGCAACACATCTCAATAGACGTAGTACACTTCTTGGTTATATCCGTTGTGTAAACTTTGTTGAACTGCTTCAATGATACATATATTAGCGGTATAATTTGTTCTCGCGGGTTCGATACCCCAGTCGGGCAAAAGTGATACTAAGGATTCTCAATAGCAGCACAGATTTGGAATTGTGCCTGGTGGATGGCGATAGGCTCACCACCTATCTCATGAGACGTAAACTTAACAGGTTCTGGGTATAGGCTTGAGTGACGTTATGCTATGTTATGTATTGTTTTTCTTCGTTAGCATTTAGAAATAATAAAAATAAATAAATATCGCCCAACTTACATACAACGCCATCTAGTCCCAAACAAAGCAAAGCTATGGGTACTAGAATAACTGATACTAATACATATATACTTTTATTTTGTAAATACATACTTATAATATATAAAAACACCCAGACTAAGACAAACCCCCATGTTCATGCACACATAAATTTGTCTTAAGCGGGAATCGGACCCACGACATCGGCGTCGCAGGCAGGTACACTACCCACTCCGCCATCCGATCGTCAAAATATAATAGACAGCATACCATTTCTTGATATAAAGGAGGTTATATTCTTCAATTAACCGCGGTTTAATTTTCATGAGAAAAGTTCGATAATACCAACATAACGAAGATAACGAGCCGATAATTGGCGAAAAGAAAAACTAAGAGTGGTTTATCTCGATCATTGTTGTATTGGTCTACTTTACACGGTTGATCCATTGGCGGCGCGGGCGCATCTGACACGATTTCTTCACGTCTTCCCATAAAGAGAAACGTGATGCCATGACAGCTATTGTTGGCCATCTACTAATATTATAAAGTTTGTTTGTTTGGTTGAACGCACTAATCTCAGGCATTGCTGGTTTGGAATTGAAAGAAAGAAAGAACAGAAGAAAGAAAATAAATTTATTTAGTTCCAACAAATGCAATGGGACCAAATGGGACACAGAAAGTTAACAATATTCAGATTATGAAAAATACACAAATAGGTCCTGCAAAATGTTGCACCAAATAGGTCCTGATTCAGCATATTGTCAGACTCAGGTCTGACGCTGATTTTCGATCAGGCCTAAGTGACAACACGGATATCAATATGCTTCTTGATAATAAAACACATCAAACAAACAAAATATACAGCAGATACATAAAAGAATTGGATAATTTATTGTTGGATACTTATAGCATAACAAATAACATATCATAACGCCTATATTACCTAGAAGGGTGTGGCAGAGGTGTACAAAACCCACATTTCACCTGTTTTGTTTGTGTCCCATGGGAATAAGCCTATCGCCATCCACCGGGCGAAATTCAAACACCGTGCTGCTATTGTGAACTTCCTGGCGGAAAGTTCACAAATAACACTTTTCCCAACATGGGAATCGAACCCTAGACCTCGCGGTAAGAAGCGCATTCGCTAACCACTAGACCATCGAAGCAATAAGATTTATAGACCCTCATTAATAAGGCTTTAAAATCACGGAACCCGTTCCAAAATGTCAGGTTTTTATGCAAATGGCTGAACAGTTTAAATTGATTAATTGGATAGCGTTGTTACTAATTGGGCACTAAATTATAAACTTGGTAGGAATTTATAGAAAAAAAAATATCTTGAACAAGCGTATGTATAAAGAATTTCTTTAACACGATTTCGGCTAGTGTATAATCAATCAACATACAGCTGAACAATAATGATAAATATTTCATTGTGTGACGGTGTCACTCAAGCTAAAGAGTGTTAAGTAATGTCTCTGAGTGGACTCTCATGGCCAGATAAGCTTTATATATTTATTTATTTTATATATATATTTTATTATATAAGCTTTATTTATTATATAAGCCTTATATAATAATAGCAGCCCTGTATCGAATACATGTCCCACTGCTGGGCTCGGGCCATAGTCTACCACGCTGGCCAAGTGCATATTGGGAGACTTCACACACCATCGGGCACTTTTAGGCACTCTCAGGCATGTAGGTTTCCTCACGATGTTTCCCTTCACCGTTAGCGAGCGATAATTTATATGACAAATACACACATATCTTCGAAAAGACGAATCTTAACGATATATTGATTTGTGTGTGCTGTGGGTTCGAACCCGAGACCTTCGAAGGCAGTCCTACGGTCTCCCATTCGGCTGTCGCTGCTACCACATCCCTAACCTTTAACGAAAACATTATAAAATCGATGCATAATGCATTGATTGGTTTGCAGTAATTTTGTCAAATCTAACTGTTGAATGTAGGGCAATCGCTCTAAATCTTCCCACCATTTTGGCACAGCTGTTTGAGTAACGTTAACTTAAAGAGATAACGACTGCAATGTAGTAATTAACAAAGAATTTGTTAGCTCACAGTAATCATGAGCAACAGTGTAATTTACTGGTATTAAGTTGATGTCACACCACGGATTAAATGCCAGGCAATTTAGATTTTTCTGTCGCTACAGAACATGAGCATATTATCACTAGGTACTATATTCCCCAGAAGGATGTGTCAGAGGTACAACACCCATACTTCACCTGTAATGTTTAGCTCCCATGGGATAGGGAGTGAGGACATAAATGTCAACAGAAATATAGCAGAGCGGATGCTTTGCTGCCTCTGACAACTATGATATTTTGACTCCTGTGTCAGTAAATTCAGGAACTGATTTTACCATCGACTTGGAACATTAACAGCAAGCATTTAGGTAGTACTTAGTTAAAGGTTAGGCTAAGGTACATAGATTACATGTTTAGTCCTAAGATAAGAGTTTGCCGGAACCTCTGAAATAAGCCCTTACTAAAAGTCAAATCAAATCAAATCAAACCATTTATTTCCATGGGCCCCAAGGGGCGCTTGAACACGTCAAAACAAACATCAAAATACAAAAAATATAAATTAAAAATAATACTTAGCTAACTAAATTATAATACTTATTGTAATAAAATGATTTGACACCGGAGCTTAGATTGACTTTAATTCAACTTAGAGATATGAATTAAAATTAAATTAAAAGGTTCTTTTGAATGTTTTTATTTCATTGCAAACACACAATTTAAGTCAAAATAAATACACATCCTAGATTCTTGAGTTAGCTACCTTTACCAATATACAGTTTTGTAGGTAAAGCGTAGAAATACTAAAAATCCATGTTCTAGCAGTATCAGTATAACAGATAAGAAAAGAATTTCTACTAGTTATGTTCGTAATCAAGACCCACCAATACGAATCGATTAATTGCTATTTTCAGCCAATTTCAGTTTAATCACTATTATCTTTTAGTGCATAATAAACATTGAAAAGTTATTAAACTTGAAATTTAAAAATATTTCGGAGTTCCACACAATCAGAAACTACCACACTTTCTCTTTGAAATCTGTCCATCCAAAGGTTGCCTGGCAGAAATTGCGTCAAGCGATAAGGCCGCCCTTTGCATATTGTTATTGTCTTTCAATAATTGTCTTTAGTTTGTAATGAAATGTATGGGGTGCATAAAAGGAGCCTCCCCGAGCGACGTACACAATCGACCCCTACGTCCGGCGCACCCTAGGCAGTCTGCGAATTTCCACCAAGCAGACTGGCGAATCCTTTCACCACGATGGCAAGTCAACACCATGAGAATATGACTGCAGCCATCGATACGAAAGAAGAAGAATGAAATGTATGCAAAAAGCTTTATCTATCTATCTAAACTTTATTAAACCATAATAGTATTTCAATAATTTGATTTTGCATGGTTTTATAGCAGTTCGAAGTTAGAATTGTGCCAGCTGGATGGCGATAGGCTCACCGCCAATCACATGGGACCTAAACTTAGTGGTTCAAGTGGGGCTGTTATAGGTTCTCTAGTGTTTCGCATAATTTTATTTGGCATAATGATAGTTAAAATAAATAAATTAAATAAATACTCAACTCACACACAACGCCATCTAGTCCCAAACGAAGCAGAGCTTGTACTATGGGTACTAGAATAACTGATACTAATACATATATACCTTTCTTTTGTAAATACATACTTATTATACATAGAAACACCCAGACTAAGACAAACCCCCATGTTCACGCACACAAAGATTTGTCTTAAGTGGGAATCGAACCCACGACCTCGGCGTCGCAGCCCAGGCAGATACACTACCCACTCCGCCATCCGCTCGTCAAAGTAGGTAGTTACGCATAATATTATTTGGGAAATACTATATTTAGCTAATGATAGTTATGGCAAGTGAAGTAGTATGCCTAAAGACAATTACACTAAATGCCTTTTACGCGAAAAATAAATATGCTAAACTAAATTATGCAAAAAAAGGGATCCTACTGTTATATATATATGTTTAGTTGTTTTTTTTTTAATTTTCAATATTAAAATCACATCAACATACCAACTAGTTCAGACGGATGTTCAACCAATTACCTTTTCCAACAGTTTTACAATAATTGTCTATACCTATTATTAATTCTAACTAGCTGACAACTCTAGAAATACCACTTGGAGCAAGCAGTTTTCTAGTATGTTTCTCTGGCTAACAGGTTTCATGTATTTCCATATTAAAGTGGAGAAAGAAAAGTGTCGACAACTAGTGCCAAGTTACTTTTAAACGAGCTTTTGAAAGCAATGTAGCCGTTTCGTTTTAGAAATAAAACACAAATGCACATCTACGTTTTATTTCAAATGTTTCAAGAACAGCGCAGCGCTGCAGCGGTGGGAAACTTGCGGTCTCTGAGGGTCCTCCATGCGGCCCACGGGTATCATCCTTGTGGCCGCAGTAATTATTGATCTGAATAAATTTATCATCTGAAAAGCAAGCGCGCTCCTTTGGTGGCGCTTCTTGGTGGCATAGATACTTCAGTGTCACTTCTTTTGTTTTCTATTGAAAATTTGTGATTGTCCCTCATGAAGACTACGTGGTACGTTGAGCTTCTTGAGTGGCCCGTCTCCAATTTATTTTGTCACAAGATGGACCTTTGGCCTGCAAAAAGGTTGCCGACCGTTGTTCGAGAGGAATACAATTTAATTCAATTTACATAATAGAGCAGGTTAAAAAAGCTTCAAAGGATAAAATTTTTACTATATACATAACATAACATCACGTCTATATTACCCAAAAGGGTGTACCAGAGGTGTATAACACCCACATTTCACCTGTTATGTTTAGGTCCCATCGCCATCAACCAAGCAAATTTCCTAACTCCGTAAACACTTTTGCCCAACCCGGGAATTGAACCCATGACGTGACGGTGAAAGGCCGCATACTCTAACTACAAGACAATCACAATAAAAACATTCGTACAAAAATTTCTAGTAAATACGAGAAGTAAATCATTGTGCCTCTATCCTAACAAGTATTGCCACACAAGCGTTTCCCACGTACGACAAACAATAGTCCCACTATGCATTACCCGCGGTTTTTCTCGCCTAATCGGTCACCACGTTTCGTAACTTATTGTGTGCATACGTAAGTATTCGAGTAAGAAAACTGCATTGTTTAGTTATCAACATTCATGAGTAATGTATATGGTTTTTTTAATCTAATAAATGATTAAACGAGGATTATTCAATACCGTACCACATTCCTAGCTATAATGTGGTAAGAAATAGTAACTACTGTATCACATAGGTATACTGGTTAACGTATGCGGCCTCACCGCAAGGTCTTCGAATCGATTCCCTGGTCAAAAAAATAATAATTTGGATTTATCCCGTTGGAAAATTTACAATAGTAGCACGGAGTTGGAATTGTGCCCGGTGGATGGCGATATTCTCACCCTATATCACATGGGCCCTAAATAAAACAGGTGAAATCCTTTATGATAATAAAGGTTTTAATAAATAAAGAAATAAATACATATTTCACAACTAACTCACAATGCCATCTAGTCCCAAACTAAGCAGAACTTGTACTATAGGTACTAGAATAACTGATACTAATACATATATACTTTTCATTTGTAAATACATAACTTATTATACATAGAAACACCCAGACTAAGACAAACCCCCATGTTCATGCACATAAAGATTTGTCTTAAGTGGGAATCGAACCCACGACTTCGGCGTCTCAGGCAGGTACACTACCTACTCCGCCATCCGGTCGTCTAAATAAAATAATTAATTATCTAATTACCTACGACTTTCCTATATTTTGGCCAAAGAGACTGGAGATCTGTTTTTTTTTGTTTTGACTAACTTTCAAATAATGAACACAATTGATGAATTCATTAGGGATATTCAAATACATAAAAAGCTGCCTCGATGGTCTAGTGGCTAGCGTATCCGCCTCTAACCGCGAGGTCTCGGGTTCGATTCCCGGGTCGGGCAGTGTTATTTGTAAACTTTCCGTCAGGAAATTCACAATAACAGCACGGAGTTGGAATTGGGCCGATAAATGGCGATAGGCTATCTCATGGCACCTTAACATAACAGGTGAAATGTGGGTATTGTACAACACTGCCACACCCTTCTGGATAATACAGGCGTGTAGTTATATTATGTTTATAATATAAGCACTTTGTTGCAGTATATTATTTGCAAAACGAGAAATTATCTGTAATCCTGTATCATCTGTGACAACAGAAAAAATATTACGACATAATCCAATGATGTCTATAAAACTTCACCGTAAATAAATCTGCGAAACGGCGCTTCTAGTGTATTCATACCTACTTATGTATTACCTAACGCGACCTTGTTCATTGGTTCGGGTTTTCAGAAGGACAGTCTTCAAAGGTTTACATAATACAATGTCTGACGTCGGGGAAAGCTGACAAAGTATTGCAACATTCGTCGTGTGTCAGTGAATGTGTATTGGGTATTGGTTGAATGACTAATGTGTGGAGGTCGGTTTGTTCCGGTAGCCTCTATACTTGCGGAGTTCGTACGTGGTGACAATGATGTGTTGGATATTCCAAAGAATGCTTGATTGAAGCAAGTGTAAGGGTCGCGACACACCAAAAGCGCGTCGAAGCGCAGCGAATCGAAGCGCAGTTTCAGTGTCATATGAATTCCAACTCTATTCTCACAACCATAATACTCATTATCGCATGAGAAACTCTACGCTACTACCACAGAGTAAACAGAGACTAAGCTTCATACAACCGCGCTCAGATACGTCCACTCACACAAGCATAAGACGTCTGTGTGCGTGTCCACTTGCGGCCCTATCACGCGAAACCGGTTTCTACCGGCTCGTAAGTGCCTTAGCGAAGGGCTCTCGCGCGCTCTCGGCGCGGCTCGCGGACACTACCGCAGCTCACATAAATGTACCCTGTGAGTGTGCAGTGTGCAGTCTACAGTAGTCCAGCGCAGCCGCGGTGCGCGCACGCCCGTATGCTCACTCGCAAGTCTCGTCCTAAAGGGCACGACGCGCGTTATAATTTATTAATACAAAATGTACTGTAGGTACTGTTTGTAAGAACAATAATCGTCGAAATAAGAACATATCTTTTTTTTTCTATCCCAAGGAATCTACTAGGTGAGTAGTAAATTGATAGTAAAAGAGTAGCTATTTTTATTATATAGGTACCTATTCAATTTATATTAGTGGGGTAGATAGATACTTCATACATAATTACATAGGTAGGTACCTAGTGCACCTACATCAATATCAAAGCAAATTTAAATCTGTGCCGTGTTTGTAATGCGATGGAACCTTGACACAATTCACAGCTAATAATATATTCCTACTTATGTATGAGTCACTAGCTTCTACGCGTGGCTCCAACCGCGTGGTACGTCGATGTAGCCTATATTATTTCTGGGGTCTTATCTTTTTATACCTATAATTGTATAGATGTATGAGAATGACAGTTCTAATGTCATGCGCTCTTGTACCTAATACGTTAATAGGTAGGTAGGTACGTTAAAATTAAATTGTAAAAGGTTCTACTTATCACATTAGGTACCAATTTGAGAGGATTATACTTAAAGACTTTTATTACTTTTTTGACTTGTTGAAATATGTATAAAATACCTATCTACCCTTATTATTAGCGATTGATTTATTATGATTAGGTACAGGTAATACAATAAAAAAAACTGCCGCGTCGTTAAAACACCACTATGCCGCCAGTGTAGTAATTGTACTAGTCACATGATTTGTCCTGTTGTGCCAACACTGCCAAGTGCCAACCCTAGCAAAATAGGTAAATATCTTAGACGTTCTTTAAAAGGTTAGCCTCTGTTCGTTACTCTGTGCTACTACTATGGAATTCGCCGGAATTCCTGCGGCGCCGCGGGCATCCGCGCGACTTGTTTGAGTTTCTCATGCGATAATGAGTATTATAGTTGTGAGAATAGAGTTGGAATTCATATGACACTGAAACTGCGCTTCGACGCGCTTTTGGTGTGTGTCGACCCTAAGCAAAACTAAAAGAAAAATCGTAAAGTATCTATTTTTTAAAATAGACCCAAACTAAGCAAAATGAATAAATATTATTATAATTTGCATTGCTAAATAATTACATAAAATATGTTCTTACGGCAACAGTTACTAAATTAATATTTCCAACTAATAACTTATAAATTTGGAAATAAGCATCATTAAATAATTTGGCATTACTTCTTGAAAAATAAAATAAAAATGTCACGACAATATTTTACTGTTAAACTAGTTATTTTTATTAGAAACTCACGTGATAAACAGCTATCAAGTTGATTTTTATATTATCTTCATCGATTTACTTGTTAATTTCCCATCACTAGGAAGCATATAAATAAATCAATAACATTTAGTACTAATTATTGCGTTAGTAGGTACATTTCTTTTAAGTAAATTCTCAGTCAGTTCGCGCCAAAATACCAAAATATCTTTAGTTTTAAAATTAGAGCACAAAGCGAGGCAAAGGCATGCTCATAATGCCAGAGCTGTCAAAATCATCTAGATGCTTATCGAACTCATTGCTGCAGAGGAAGGCTAAACGCATTGGAACCTGTTCTTTCTATCTGCAATAACATCTTATCGCAAGAAATTCTCTTTGGTTTATTTTTACTTTTATGGTATTCCCGACACTTGTATTTTAAAGTATTGTGAGTGGGATCAACAGGTAAAAGGAAAATGACAGACAATATCGGCGAAATCGAATTTATTGATGTTGTAAATGTTGTCGGGTTTGGTATTCCTTACAATATTTGACGCATTTACTTTTATGACACGGTACAGCTTTTTTGGACGAGTTCGGGCGATTTTAATACCGCCCCGCAAATGTCAATGGCTCTACTATAGGCCCATATATATGTAACATATCTCTGTACTGTAAAGGCTCCTAGATAGACCCTATCAATTGAGAACTAGTAGGTATATCACTATACCTCCTTTAGCAGTCTTCTGGTAAAGCAACGCATCAATTCCTCTTTTTTAGATCTTAATCGATTGTTAGATGGATTACAGAGACAGAATTGGCAACATTTTAGTTAGAAAGGCGACTTGTAGGAATAGCAAAATCTGGGCCACACTGCCAGCTGCGTTATTTTAATAATAATGCGCATACTAAAAGCTGAGGACTGGTTTTTTAATTTTTTGCTACAATAGAATCCCAACATAATTAATACATTAGTGCCGAGGAGTATGGCGTATTGAATGGTCAATTATACAAGCTTCCCATACAAATTAAAGCTTGTGCAAGTTGACCTTCTAATAGCGAGGGGTAATGTTAACATCAGTCGCAAGGGTCATACTCGTCGACTTAAATGAATTTAGGAGGTCTTGTTATGTAAATATGAAGGTCATATGATAGTTTGATAGCAATGCTTTTAAGAAAGGCCTCTTCTAAAACGTAGAGGACCATAGAACTCAACTAAGAATGTTTGACTGTGTATCTTAGCAACGCAGAACTTTGACCTAATGTAAACGTACACCATAGACTAATATATTGAAGTACACACTAACTTAGATTGGTTTTGTAAGTTTACATGTTTGATTTAACCGTGGTAAAAAATTATATTGATCTTTTTGTAAGCCTCTGCAAGGACAAAGACTTTATCAACATACCATACTCGAACACTAATTTATAAATCAATTATGCTTCTCTCATTTCCAAAGAACTTTCTTTTGAAACAAAGTGAACAAAAAATGATTTAATTCCTCAAGTTTTCGCTAATGGCCCGATAATCGCAAAAAGATGATAGCTGTAGAATGATTTATGAGGCCAAATATGTTTTTATAACCGGTATTAATCAGCAGTTTTGAAATTAATGGACGATGGTAGTATTTCTTTTTAGAGATTATTATCACGAGTGAAAGTAATACATTTTTAAAATAACTTAGTGAATTAAGCCTAATCTAGATATAAAATGTCACAGCACAGATTATGATGATCTACAATACGGTTAAATTTATAATGTCAGATAAACTCAAACGTAGAGGCATATTTTGGAGTAAATCTGTAGAAAAAAAAACTGTTTCAAGTTCAAGTTTTCAAACTTAGACAATTAAACCAAAAGGACTAGTCATTAGGCAGCAGCAATACGACGCGTCGTGTAAAAGTAGTTATCAAATCATAGATGCGCGGTACAATTTACCAGCCCGCTTACCCGCGAGTTTTGGTTAACGTTTTTTCATAGATATTTCCTCTCCACATTGATTAAGTGCTCTTTGCCTGTATATCTTCATCGTATCCAAGGCTAAATTCAAACCTAAAATATTTTTGAGATCAGATAAGACAATAATGTGAAAAAAGCAGTAGGACAGGTATAGTCAGGTGATGGTCAAAAGCAAAATAAGATACGGGCTTTGCATGACTTTGCACTTAGGCATAACCTCAAACTCTTCAAAGGCAAAGATAACTTCGTAATTATACCAGCGCGGCCCGTATGCTCGTTAAACACCTCAACGGAATAAATAAAAGACGCATCTTGCTATGATTTGAGTTTGAGTTTTACCATAAATTACTTCATCCAGCTCCTTGTGAATGTGTTTCTAATTCTCTAGGTCTTTTCAATGTAATACTACCGTTTCCAAGAAATCCTTTGCAATGTGGAACTAGATCGGTAAATGCGGCCAATGCAATACTGTCGTGTTATATCAGCTGTACAGCTGGTTTTCCCGGGGAAATTCATATGGAATGTATATTTTATAGGTGCCAGTTGTAGACCGTTTGCACAACGGTTTGTGGACGTATTTGTGCAGCAATCGCTCAGTGTATGACATAAAATAAGGTTTTCTGTTAGAACTGTACGGCTAAAGAATAGTTTTGTTTGGAATACATACAGCCGACAATCGAGTTGCCTATTTTTGAGTTTCTATGTTAGCCAGTGCTCGTTTGGTGTAGTGGTTAAGGCGGTCGCTTCACTACTTTTTAACTGCCCTGGTGTTGTGGGTTCAATCCACACACGGGACAAATCTTTATATGAGCCGCAAAGATTTGTTCCGACTCTGGGTGTGCTTTGTTTGTGTGAATACCACCACGACACAGGAGTTATTCCTAGTGCGAGCGTCGTTCTTCTTTTAAAAAGAAAAGAAAAAAAGAAAGTAGCTTTGTAGTCCAGTAAACATAGGTACCTATAAACTGTATGCCTTTTATCGTTTATATTTCAATCCCAACAGAGCAGTTCTAGTCCACATATCCAATAACGCCTGACAAATATTCTTAGCATGTGTCTAATGGTGTCAAAAATGGTTCTAAATTTGGAATTTATCAAAAACACAGCTCATAAAGCTGTAGGTGGTAAATCGATCTACCACCGCAATTACCTATTATGGCCGAACCTACATACCTTATTGAAAGCCATTAGGAAACACACGACTCAAAGCCCACATGCACAAGGAGAACAAGTTTTTAGAAAAGTATTCCACATCTAAGGTGTTCCTTCGAAATGTTTTATAGTTCATTAAATTACTTTAGGGCATATAAGAAGATATCAGAAGTTTGTCGAACAGATCTTATATTTTATTTGCTATTAGAATGACTCACTGTTGTTTGTTTTTCGATTGCGAACGCGAAAATGCAACAATATTATTGTAAATTTTATTTGCTTTGGGTAAAAAAGCATCACGAAAATTTCGCACTTAAACTGGTTTAAGTGCGAACTTTTTTTTACGGGTTTGCCATCCGCCCATAATGTGACGTAACAGTTAGAAGGATTGATGCGATGGGACCTTAAAAATTAAATGTCCATCGCATAAATCCTAGATATTTTTTCGAAGAGGTTGTAGTATATAATTGAATAAACAATAAACAAACCACCTGTAGATACATCAATCAGCAGTAGAGTCAAAACACATTAGGATGTCTCCCTATGTATTCGCTCTAAGGTTCTATATCTGTTTCAGAATATCATCCTGAAATTATGTCAATTTTGTGCGACTGATATATTAGTTCCTCAGAAATTCCACGGGTCAACCTGAATTATTTTGATTCTAATAGTATATAAAGCTTCAATAAAAAAATAAAATTCACCTGCACATTTTGAAACGCAATTTTTCGGCTATCATAAATCTCTGCATCCTACTTAAGATAGGAACAAATGGATGAACGTGACGTCACGAAATGACGTATCATACAGAAATTTAGGGTTCTGGTAAGAGGCGACCGTAGCTGGATGGCTAAAGCGGCTGCCCGGTGTGCAGTAAGGTCGCCGGTTCAAATCCTGCCGGTCCCATATCTTTTTCAACTGTTTCTTAGTATAATTTGCTAAGCATAGCTAAATGCTGTAAAAATAAACAATTAGAAGTTATCATAAAAAAGTTACCCGAGCTTTTAGACTTGTACCTGACATCGTGACACTTTCGACCTTGACAGGGCTGCAGATGAATCAGCCTTGAGAAGAGAACGCCATGCCACTTGATGGTATACACGGCTGCAAATCAAGCTCAACATTTCCATTATAAAATGGTCTCACGTTGTCAGTGGCGTAGCTAAGTGGGCAAGGGCCCCGGTGCATACAGAAAATAGAAAACATCTCAATGAATAATATAAATGAGAGCAGATATTATGGAGAGTGAATGAAAACTAGTTTATGGGCGAAATTTTCGAATTGATCTTACGACCGTCGCACGTGACCTTATCGCTGATGCAATATGTGCGTAGTTGCGTACTTACTACTCAGTTAAACTCTGTTAAATTACTAAATAACAATATTAAGCAGCACATGCTTATCGAGGAAGTTCGGCGAATGTGTTGAAAGTCTTAAATCGGGCGTTCGCTTATTGTTGATGTTATGTTCATTAAATTAAAAAAAAAATAATCTAGTGAGCAGGGTCGAGGTTTCCTAGCTTCAGGAGCTGGCGAGTTGGCTGACCCCCTCTTTTCAAAGCTTATGTTAATGGGCAAAGGGCCCCCCGAGGTCCGGGGCCCTGGTGCGCTGCACCACCGGGCCCTACGAGGCTACGATAGCTACGCCACTGCACGTTGTATATGCCTCCCATGCAATGCAAGACCAGCTTATATTGGAAATGCATAGTTTGATATGTAGCCGTGTGTACACATCAATAATGGTGCCCAGTTATGTTCATTTGTTGGATAATAAGCTGCGATTTGCTTTATTGTTGTCGTAATAGGGGAATGTTAATGGGGAATAATGGAAGTTTGTAGTCAATGGTGTGCAAATTGGAGCAACGTTTCAACAATATGCAAATTACTGGGTATTTATCTTTTAAATAGAATGATTGTCATGAGACTGATCCAATTGCCTACATAATTATACTTCCTAAGCATTAAAACACTCTATGGAACTTTAGATATATGTTTGTTTTTAACAAGGTATGTACTCGAACCAACGTTAAATTATGATACATTACTACACCACAAAAGTAGCAAATGATCTTTACATTTTTTTTTTTATACTAATCCCACAGCAAACGAACGTGTAGTCCACCTGATGGTAAGTGGAGTACAGCCCATGGACATCAACAATCCACAAAAGCAGATTATAGATGCGTCGCTGCAGCTGAGGACTACGGTGTTACGCCTCATGTGCCAGTAATTTCAGGGCCTGATCTCACCACCAAACCGGAACACAGTACCTAATGGAAGCACTACTATTTGGCGGCAGGTTAAAGGTGAGACGGTGGTGCTGCCGCCCTCGAGCTCATTCACAAGAGCTCTACCTTTTTTATATTTATCTCGTCCTAGACTAATTTGTAGAGTCAACACAACCCGGTTAATTTTCGAAAATGGATATTCTGATTACCCTATTGTATATAATGTAACATCACACCTATTAATATTTCCCAGAAAGATAGAGCAGAGGTGAGCAGATCGAACCCACACTTCAGCAGTAATGTCTAGGTCCGATGTGACAGGGGGTCGACATATCGCCATCAACCAAATTCAAATTCAAATTCAAATCATTTATTTTCATAGGCCCCAGGAGGCGCTTGAACACGTCAAAATATTACAAACGAATGATATAAAAATAAATTATATGTAAAACTAAATTATACTAATAACAAACAATGATTTGAATAACCGGGGCTTAGATTAATTTTAATCCAACTGTTTAGAATCAGATAAAAATCAAACTAAGTACCAGCTCCGATGGGTATTGCATTATTAGAAGAGCTGGCATTATTCCAACTACGTGCTGCTATTGAACATTTTGATAACCCAAATACCACTGACCCGGGAATGAACCCAAGACCACGCGGAGTGACGACCGGATGGCGGAGTGGGTAGTGTACCTGCCTGCGCGCGGAGGTCGTGGGTTCGATTCCCGCTTAAGACAAATCTTTGTGTGCATGAACATGGCGGTTTGTCTTAGTCTGGGTGTTTCTATGTATAATATGTATGTATTTACAAAAGAAAAGTACTTATATATGTATTAGTATCAGTTATTCTAGTACCCATATTACAAGCTCTGCTTAGTTTGGGACTAGATGGCGTTCTGTGTGAGTTGTGAAATATTAATTTGTTTATTTAGTGATACGCTAACCATTAGACCAACGATGGCGTCCATTTTAATCTTTTTTAAAGCCTTGAAAAATCATCGTATTCAACAAAAATGTAATGTCTGCTTGGATGACCACCCATTTTAAAATTACCATAAAATCCAAACCAGTAATTGCTTGGTTGAAAACTATTTGAAAAGACTCGAGTATTTATTATTGAATAAATAGATGCTACTAGAATTAAACTGACCATGACTAGAGACTATAGACGCCTATGTAACTGCAAATAATAAATTCTTATGGCCGGCAAAAAGTAGAAGAGCTATTATTGCAGATTGTACCCAAAGATAAAAAAGATTGAGAATATTATATTCACAACAGAACTAATTTCTTTTAACAATTTTTATAATTAAACTGTGCCATTTGAATTAAATTAAATTAATATGTTAGCTTTAAGTTTATTTTCTAATGCATGCTTCACGAAAATTTTTGTAACGTTAATATCAACCTAACTTCTAACCTATGTTATTTTTGATTATATTAATCCATGTTTATTGTGAATGCTTTGTTTGCCGATTGATATTGTGCACCCAAACCTTGTTGATCATGCTTGTATTACATGTAAGAAATGTGTAACAATTGTAGGCGAACCAATAAATAAATAAATATTTTGTAGTAATTTCTCATTTGTGTACCAACACCAAAACAAATTCCGCCTATTTTACCCAGAAGGGTATGGCAGAGGTGTACAAAACCCACACTGCACCTCTTTAGGTCCCATAGGTTAAGGGGTGAGCCTATCGCCATCCACCGGGCACAATTCCAACTCCGTGCTGCTATTGTATAATAACACGTTTCCCGACCTGGGAATCGAGATCTAACCTAACTTCTTAAACTCTGCTAACCTAGGATTAATACCTACTAATTATTTTGACAAGCATTACCAGTTAACTCGTCGTTTTTTAAAACTCCGGCACACGCAAATGGGGTTAAGAAAGACATAAAACAAACATGACAAACCATTAAATAAAAAAAAACACTATCAATATTATTAACTTTGAACGTATTTATTATTCCAATAGCAGATATATTGGACCTACTTGACCCATAGCTACTTGTATTGCAAATTATTCCAACCGTACTGCCGTCAGTGCAGTCAATCATAAATGCACAGTTGACATAACATGTATAAATAACTCACATAGCAATGAATAACACAACACATAATAACTACTTCTAACAAACCTTCATGGAAGAATTTAAATATCTCTCAAAAGACAAGATTCTAAATCCAAAAATAAAAACTCGTTTATATCTTTTTGCTGTCTATTGTTAAGTTCAGACCTTTTTATGCGCATTTGTGGCGGTTTCGCGCTCTCGTCGATTTGCATGTAAATTTGCGACGGCTTGACGACTATTATGCTATATATACTACTAGCGACCCGCCCCGGCTTCGCACGGGTACAATGCTGATACTAAATACACTACAGAAAAACTGTGAACGTTGTATATAAAAACACAGCGGCCCGCTCCGGATTCGCACGGGTATATAATATAATTATAGCCTATGTCACTCACTGAAAAAATGATTAAAATCGATCCAGTAGTTTTGATTTATTCATTACTGCCCGTGGCCCGCACGCGTTAAATTTGGAGTAAAACAATTCCCCCTTTCTATGCATGTATTATACATAAAAACCTTCCTCTGGAATCACTCTATCTATTGGAAAAAACCGCATCAAAATCCGTTGCGTAGTTTTAAAGATTTAAGCGCACATAGGGACAGAAAAGGCGACTTTGTTTTATACTATGTAGTGATATGTACGGAGCTATGTCTGTATGCTGGTGGAATATAAATATGCTGGACATTCGGCAGATAAGGCCATGGATACGATTGTTACGTGTTAATGGAGATGTTTACAGTCAAATAGACAAACATACTCATTTTTGATATAAAAGAAATGATCTCACAGCTGAAATTCTATATTTATTACGTCAAAATGTACAGTGAATATAGTTGGGCACCTTCTTTGCATAAAACAATTAGAAAGAAGATAAAAACAAAAATATTTTAATATTTCAACCAACCGAAAATTCAAATGCCAGCCCACTCGACATACTTTACCTATTATTATTTATTTCATATGCCGCCATCGTTTTGTATTTATGCACTAGTTTGCCAAACAATGTAAGTACTCGAGTTTAGAAAAAACTGTATTGTTTTGAAATGGCATTAACTCAAAAGCCTTTGTTCCAACATTTCAAAATGACCAGGTAATAAAAGCCCATTTCCGGAGAGGGTCAACTTAGCCAAAAAAACAGAGCCCAATCTTTTGAATAGTTTTACAAAAAACACAGATTATTAAGTGTTTATTTTTTCGTAAATAAAGACCGAAAGTATGCAATTAATGATCAGGTATTTTTCGTAATAATTACGAAATAATACTCACCGCGGACACTGGTCGGTCAATGGGTAATTTTTAAATGTAAATGAAGCCAGTATTTAGATAACCTGGATAAACACAAGAAAGCCAAAAATATGCAACACAATTTTCAAGTAAAAATAATCAAAATCAAACCATTTATTTCTATAGGCTCTAAAGGGCGCTTAAACACGTCAAATCAAATATCAAAAAACAAAATATATAAAATTAAACTAAACTTAACTAATTTAAAAATAATTAGTATTAATTGCAATAAAATGATTTGAATTGAATTACCGCAGCGTAAATTCACTTCAATTCAAACTACAACAATCTAAGTGAGTAGGTAGTCATTTAATTAAATAAATAACAAAAAAACAACTTATTAGAGTCTGTCTTGATAGAGCTTGTGAACACTTTTTTTTCTAAAGAGATACGCTAAAATGTTAAATGTAGCATCTATACATTTCAGTTTCAGGCATATAACATATGCATGTAACATATTATATGTTTACAGTCCAGTGTGAAATAATAACCCTTCATTCGGCTCCTTTACATAACGTATGCAAAAATAAATAATATTTTCCATTACAACACAAATATGTTACTGTGACATAACTAGTTATAAAAAATATAGGTGTATGCAACAGAAACTATGCCATACATATTTTCTTTTTTATTCGACATAACGAAGAATTGTCGAAAAGTTAGATACTTTTTTGTTTAATTAATACAAATCTCACCATGCTCTACTTCGTGTCCCAACTATAAAAGTAAATGAGTAAACTAATTAACGAACGCACTAATGAAAAATGCACTTACGAAGTTAAGTCTATCGGTCAAAGCATTAATACACCATCATTGGGTTTTTCTGAGCGTCTATTTTTAGAGATCAGTAGATAACCAACGTAATCTACACACTAGAAGCACAATCATACAATTAGTATGAAGGGAAACTCCTCGTTCTCTTGGGTTATTCCTGAGGGTAGGAAATGGTTAGGTAGTTAATGTTAACACGAGCAAAGTGATGGACTTACAGGCAAAGTTGTTTATATAATTTCGGCAAATTATTGCCTTTTGTCTTTGTCACTTCTGTTAAAGCCATATTATATTTGTACGGTGTATTCTAACAGTTACAACCTGATTATAATCGATTGGAGAGTCTCAACTATTTCCCACGAGAACTCTTATTATATCTTCAACATGTTTTTTTTCCTGAAAAGTGGATAGAACCTTGAGTGTGCAAGTCCGACTCTACCCGTTATCTTCCATATCTCGTAGTAAGCTAACATCTGTTTTTACACCAGATCCATTTTAATGATACGTTTTAATTGCTGTGGTAACCCTACCGTGTCAATACACCATGGCTATTCTGTAAAGATGACTAATTTCCAGTCGATTTCGAAAGCAATTAATAATTTCGTTTGAAACCGGTTCATCTCGGATTTAGTGCATCCTTATTTCCATACACATACGGTTGATAACTGCTTGGCAAAAAAATTGACAGCTTGCCAGTTACTATCCTCTTGCAGGTTTGACAGCTTTACAGGCAAGTAACGCAATTTCTTATGTCAAAATCGGAAACTGGTCATGGAGCAGTTTCTTAGTAATTTCTTGTACTTTGGCGAGATAAAATAATGATATTTAAAAGGTTTTTTTACTTCAGATTAACGTTATACATCAAAGCAATAACTGTTTAATACTATGTATGTCATAAAATACTAATTAAATACGTAATGCAATAGAATTTAGGTCATATTATTTTTAGTCATATATCTCGAGATTTTTCATACGAAAACTTATAAATACGACAAGTAGTAGCACGAATTATGGCAGTCTGGGATATAAAAAGCACTTAATGAAAATAATGTATCTTCAAAATATTGAAACAATAATATTATGTAGCTTAGTTGTAGGCTTCCTCTTTCTCGCCAAACTAAACAAATTTTAATGAATTCTGGCACACGGGTAAGTGCTTTTTATCGTCGTAGTTCAAATCTAGTTACATACTTTAATAAAAAACGAAAAACCTGATTCATTCCATTTCAAGGATGGTGGAGACCTTTGCCCAACAATGGGACAATACAGGTTATGCACCAGATAATGTAACTACTTACATTCTGTATTCACGATTATTATTATTTATTTGGAGTTTACATTTATAATTTCTTATGTACGTAACGTAGTGTCTATGTCTATGATAATTATGTGAGAGAAATAAGAATATATTAAAGAAAAATCAGAAGTTTTGAAAAATTTTATTATTTCACAGAATTTCAGGAACATTTATTTTCTTCTAATGTTCGCTAGGCTTGCACTGATGAAACTTAAGTCTAAAAAATGTTTAGCTCTGAAATCAACCGCCGCCATCATCTTATCATAATACTATTATAATAGAGGTGTGCTATATTCGTGTATTGCACCTGAAAGACAAAAAACATTACAACACAAGTGAGAGATATGTGATTTCATCGTGTCACGGAGGACTAAGTAGAAATTATAACGCATACTCACTGTTTCTAGTACATAGCAGTAGCAAAGAGTTAAAATCACATTTATATATCGTTTTTATTATAGTTGTCTTAAAATATTATCTCGATCTTTGATATTTGTTTTGTATTGAGAATAACTTTTTTTTCCATTACATCGCGTTCCATTCTTATTTTATTTAATTTTAAGCACTCGTTTTACACTAAAGAGAAAATCTCTCCGAAAATACCTCTTACCATAATGACTTATATTGTGTTTGTTGTTATAATGTGTTCAGTTTTCTTTTGATATAATCAGTTATATAATTTGAATTTTATTGTTTGAATTTGTTACTTTCTTAATTCAGTTCAAAGCTATTTATATGCTTTTTGTTGTAATGAAACGCTCCAATTTTTTTTGGTAAAAGACATTAGATGCCACAGAGTAAAAATATATTTTAGTAGGTGTCAACAAGAAGGTTTTATCAATACAAATAATACTAATAAAAATAAATAAAACTAACATCATAAGTATATTTGCCACTGAAAGATAAGGTCAACTACGTGATATAAAATTCTAGAATAATGGATAAGTATAATATAATTTCACTAGGGTAAAACATTAAAATGAAATAAAATTGGTACTTACTAATAAAATATGAATAATTGCACAAACAACAAACTGAACTAGCTAATTACACCTAAAGGCACTTTAATTAATATTTAACAATGATTTTTTAATTGTTTTTTGGACCCAAATAAATATTTTTATTTTCAATTTACTAGGTAATGCAGCAAAAAGGAAAACAATTTTCTACGTACTCTAAATGTAAAGAATTGTCCGCCAGTTTTGACGTTCAATTTTTCTTTTGCTCATGCACGCTTTTTTAATATTTTTTTTGTCTCAATTCCAGATAGACAATAAAATAATAGACAAATTTAGTGTTTTTTGTTTTATTTTATTACGTGTGAACGAAGCATACATTTGAGGAGAGTAATTTGATTGCGTTATGTCAAAAATGCGTGTTTTGGCAGTAACTATTACTATTTGACAGTAACTATTACTTAAGAAACCAGAAATTATATCTGTTTGACAGGAATAATTACTTTTTGACAGAAACTATTGCAAAAGAAATCACAGTCATCTTTAGGGAATAAGTCTACGGTACATTTAGCACGATCGCACATTTCTCCCACGAGTCTGCACAAGCGCCACTCACGCATGCTCAGTAAAATAATCTAATTTTATTGGATTTGGAACTTTTTTATTTATCATACCTTTTTGTACTGATTGTCTTTGATTCTTTTTTTGAACAAGTGGTACCATCATGTTTGTTCTTGGTTTTAAAAATAAATTGAAACAAACCAACTTGCTGCAGTTTCAAATTCGAATTGAAATTTAATAAATTTATCACCCTAATTAAAATAAAATATTGAGTGTGTTTAGATTCCCATACTTTGCATTTGAGTCAACATGTTAAATTGTATGTTTTAAAAATTACGAGGATATTAAATACAATTAATTATTTTTATAACACTATACTACTCATTACTTTTAAGTAAATTGTAATTTCATATTTTATGTTTACTTATTATACTAAAAATGCCGTCGTTGAACTCTTTTGTATGGAGAATGTGAGACTACGAAGCAGCTACAAAATAAAAATATTACCAAGTATTATTCAATCCGGTAATAACATTTTACACAAATTGTGACCGGTTTTTCCATAAAAATAGCAAGTTTATAAAAATTCTTACTAAAACGAGAATTCATTAAATTTTATTACAATGTGGTTTTTCTTCCGTAAACTTTTTCTTGAAAAACATAATTTTATAACTCTAAACACGGTACATAAATATTCAGTAATAATAAAGATTTGTTGAGGAATGTTCCCAATAATTGTATTACTGTGGCTGACTCTACGTAAGCGAAAAGACTACTAGCTATGTAGTTTTTAACCATCATACAATATTTCCATCTATTTCCTAATAGAAAGTTTTTCTGATGTGTGTATCTCGCAACAGCAGACAACCGGCAAAGATGCTAGTGAGAGGCGTCCTTTCCAAAGCCTGCCATAGACGTCGCGTCCCTAAATAATGACGCTATTATACGCTTAAAACTCCAAACAGTTCAAACTACATACCGGTGTACTATAGAAAAACACTCCTGGCAGGTAGATGGGCACTTTCTAACTTAAAAAAACAACATCAAGTTCACACTTCACGGTCACAACACTATAAAAAACAAAAGAGGTTTTTAATTTTGAGGTTTAAATATTTGTGATGACACGAAAAAGTTTGGTGTTAAAGAGTTTTGATGCGCACGGGCATGCGTGGTGGAAGATCGACGCGGCGCGCGGCACTGGCTGGCGAGAATCGAGAATGAGCCGGCCACCACGACCGGTCGAGATTTCTCCCCGTAAACAACGAAAGCGAGCCTCCAAGCCTTTCTTCGTCGTGGCGAAACGTGAAAGAGACTGTACTAAGAGTTCCCACTTCACACTCGAACAAAATGTAGAACTGATGTTAGAGGCCTTTTTTTAATAAATTACCTGAATATCTTCAACAATCAACCAACAACGTTAATAGCTTCTTAGCGGCCAGTCATTCTTTATAGCAGTTTTCTGTACCTAACTACATAAACAGCATGGAATTATAGGTAATGTATGTAAGTAATATTGAAGAATTCAACAAACATTCATGTATAAGTTATAATAATTATGTAATAATAAATAATTTAGTCCTTAAAATCTAGTTATATATTGGTTTGTTATAATCTTTAGACAAAACGGTTAACAGTTTTAGAATGCCAGAGTATCTGTAGTCTCGAGCATAGTGTGGTATGCATACATAACCATATCCCATTCTTTATCAAGGACCTATTCAGTATTCTGTACCTGAACAAGATAATAGATTCTGCGGGCTTTAATCTTCTAAGCGCCCTCATCTTTATTCGGAGAACGTTTTGATTGTAAGCACTCTTAGAATATACTGCTTATGTCGTCTAAAGACTGATGAATTCGTGGAAAGCAGTTACCGAGAGTTGTATGTTTGTAGATTGAGATATTTCGACTTTTAAAAATCACTATAGAAAAACTCAATACCGAAATCACGTCTTGAATCATAGCGGTGTCTATCAGCATCTGTTTTTGACTTTAACAGTCTCAACTTAATCGACCAAAAATTAAGTAAATACATTGTGGTCCACACATTTTTTTTTGTTGTCAGACATGGGATCAACTGCGCAAACGCTACATAAAATCTGTCACCTATTATTTCTTTGACAGAATTTTAGTCGAGACGAAATTGATAGGAAACGAGGTCATGTTATAGCAATGTTTTCCATGGTAGGGGTTCTTCGTGCTTTCATTTGACTCACACAAACTGGGATGACGCGAGACGCGGTCAGGATGTGCTGAATCGGTCAAGGTGCTCCCTCGTGATGATACAGCAAATACCACAAGTACCGTGGGTGTTGACCACGTCGGTCCTGAGGTGTTAAAATATTTTTATTAAATAATTTAGTATCTACTTTATAGTACGGATACATAATGATAGTATATGTGTGAATATATTTCATTCGTTTTTAAGTAGGTAACAATATAATATTTAAGTGCTGATTGACTATTGAGTCTCGTAAAATGCTTTAGTTCTAAGGGGTATTGTTTTTTTAATGGTTTTTCGGCCTTGTTATGTGGCGAAGTTGCTATGTAGCTTTTCCGTTTAAAAAAATATATCTCACAACTTACACACAACGCCATCTAGTCCCAAACTAAGCAGAGCTTGTATTTTGGGTACCTACTAGAATAACTGATATACATATATACTTTTCTTTGGTAAATACATACTCATTATACATAGAAACACCCAGAGTAAGACAAACCTCTATGTTCATGCACACAAAGATTTGTCTTAAGCGGGAATCGAACCCGCGACCTCGGCGTCGCAGGCAGGTACTCTAGCAACTCCGCCATCCGGTCGTCGTTTAGAAGTTCTCATTAGCAGCAGTCTAGAATTCTGTCCTGTGGATGGCGATAGCTTTACCGTCTACCACATGTGACCTAAACACAACAGGTGAAGTGTGGGTGTTATACACCTCTGCTAAGCCTTTCTAAGTAATATAGGTAGGCGTGATGCTCTCACAGTTGAAATAACACTGTAGGATTAAATCCTGCGCTCTATATTATGTAGATATGTTTGGTTATAGCACCCATACCGGCTAACAGTCTGTGCCATAGAAATCTTAATAACTAGTCAATAGAAATGCTATCGACTATCTTTTAACACTGGGACGCATGTCGCCGGTTTTCAAATACCACTTTTTGTATTCCTGCAAACAAAATTATTCTTTTTGGCGATGACATTAAGACGACAATTCCTCAACTCGCACTTGTGTTCGATTAGACAAATGCGCTTGTATTCCTGCAAACAAAATTATTCTTTTTGCGATGACATTAAGACGACAATTCCTCAACTCGCACTTGTGTTTGACTTGACAGATGCGCGGCGACAAGGTCACGCGTCTTTGACATTTCTATTGCCTTATTATTAAGATTTCTATGGTCTGTGCTATAGTTTTTAGACTAGCATGTGTGTTAGTATAGCGTGGTATTGCCGTTTATGACCATCTATCTCTAATATGTACTTTCTAACTTTCGAGACAAATCTCGGAGAGGTATAATATTGCTAAACGGACGCGAGGTGCAGTTCAATGACCGATGTAAACGGACAATTTATGTAATTCAACTGGTTTACTACGGTGTAATTATTATTCTTCATGAAATTCTGAATTTGCTGGCACACGAGAATGGTTGGCTCTCTAAGTATTTTTAAAAAGCTTACTACTAATTTAGGCTGACTCTACATTAGGCATGCGTGAACATCAAGCGTGTGGGCGCGCTGGCAGCACACACGTTACACAGCAGCAATATGCGACGCCGTGTGACGTGTGTGCAGCCAGCGCGCACACACGCCTGAAGATCGCGCACGCCTTATGTGGGGTCGCCTTACATATCGTTATGAATGTTCATATTTGCGGGCTGTGCCACTTATCATCAGGTGAACTACATGCCCATTCGCTCCGTTAGTCAAATAAAAAAGGAGAGCATAAAAAATACGAAAATCATGTAGAGATGTAGGCCAATCGTTGCCTCAACTCGCACATCACACTAATAGGACATTTTGTAAGTGTGTATGTTTATTACTCCTTCACACTCAAACGGACGGATTTTTATGAAATTTTGTATACAGATACATTATAACCTGTATTAAAATAAAGTAGCAACAAAGGATCGTTGTAGAACTAACGAAACCAGGCATCGAACTAAAAAAACATGACCGACAAACAAAAATATTGACCCATTTCGGTTGAAAAGTATGGAACAAAAAAAAACATTAATGAAAATATTTACTAACATACGAGTAAGTAAGCAAACTGATTGATAATTCAGGAATGATAAGATTATGATTGTCTTCGAAGAATTCCAATATTAGTAAATCTTACCTTCACAACAGCCTTGGAAATGACATAACGTAGGTAAGATGCCATTTTGTAGTTTTGCGAGCGATTGTTGAATAACAACGAGATAAACAACAATGATCCAAGGCCGTATTCTGGTAAGAGTGAAGCTGCGACTTAGATATAATAATAACTAAGTAGGTCATATAAAGCGTGTTACTTCTGCCTGTTTATGGAGAGATGCTTGAAATTATAACGAATCAAATTATACAGGGTGTAATTGACCTGGTGACGAACTCTTACCCGTGATCCAGTGCATGATTTTGAGACCCCCCGTGTGCAAAACAAAATTAACCTGAAGTTAACGAGTTTTCCTAGGATTTTTATCCTATTCGTGATTTTTTCGACTGACTACGGAAGAGTAACCAATACATTTGTAATTTCCGCGGCTTTGTCACCATATCGTTGACACCCTCTATTAACATTTCAGTTTAACACAATGGAAAAGTTAACTGTGAAAAGGTTCCATAAACAAACTTGCTCATTTTCATTATCATCTGAGCGACATCTGGTAGCTGATCTTTCAGTATCTAATCTCGTCTTTCACTAAAAAACAATAATCTCCTAGCAGTATTCTTCACAGGATTTCAAATAGGTATCGGAATATTGCATGAAGTTAACAAATATGTATCTGGCCTATCTGAAGCTTGGATTTATTTATGTATATTTCCATGTGTGAATTAATCTCTTATGCAGCGCCTGCGTAGACAAAATAGCCACTTTTCCATGCAGTCGGCTTGCCGCGGACATTAATGGCACTCACTATTAATCAGGCCGATTTGTACGACAGTATATAGACAAAAATGATGTTATCTTTCTCGCGTGTATAACAACATGCACCTTGAAAACATTTTTTTTTTCTCCATAACCATCTTTAGCCGTAATATTGTTTTGGTTGCTATAACAGAATTATTACATAAAACAAACAATAATTGTATGAATTATTTGAAAAGATGGTGCTCATGAGTTTCTCACCAGCTCTTCTCGTGATGCAATACCCAACGGAGCTGGTACTTGGATTGATTTTAATTCAAATTTTTCCTCCAGTGTCAAATCATTTTATTGCAATAAGTATTATAATTTAATTAGTTAAGTTTTATTTTAATTTTACATTTTTTGTATTTTGATGTTTGTTTTGACGTGTTGATTTGGTTTGATTCAACAGTCAGGCGTCACAAAAACACTAACGAACTTATTCAAAGAGGATCATTTAAAAAAAAACAAAGTTTAAAAATAAATATTTATTCGGAGCTCCACTCCTACACAATTTTAAACACAAAGGACATAACATACTGCATTCTGGGCAATACAATATTACATCAAAACTCAGCATTTAGTTATTAGTTTTTAAACTACATGTCAATATTTTGTACACCTAATTTAAATTATATTAAATTATTGAGGACAACGTTGAGAAATAAATGTAAGTTATTAATAATTCCGTTAAATGCATATAATATCTAATGCTTATGATTTTTTTACTTGCTATGTTTGATAGGATCCTGGTTGTTTATTCAGTCTGAAAAAAAGAAATACTATTATAGTAATGTTTTCATTGCATACGACAAAGGAGGACAGGTGTTACAGAACTCGAACTAATTAATTTAATTAATGAAATATATATTGAATAAAAACTACATAGTTCCAGTCACTAAACTATTCAAGTACTAAATCACATCGACTAACAGAAGCTACAAATTGATTTAGGAGCGCCCCAGCTCCGTACACGAGGTTGATGATTTTATAAAAATCACCCACACTTGTTGGATTTTAATTTACTGAATTCTGCTGAATCAGTCAGCTTGCGACCATGACAAAGTGGAACCTTGTCGAAACGTCAAGCACCGAAAGGTAAATAGAATTAATAGCTTTTATTCCCGTTAATAAATATGAAACGCAAAAGTTTAAAATTTATTATAGAAGCTACAAATTTAAGTAATAAAATAAGAAGGCGAATATCGACATGAAACGTCGAAATATAACATAGCGGTTTATTTCGCCAGTTCAAAGGCGTCATGGGGATAGATTAAGTATTCGCTTATCTGATGAAATCGTTCCTTATTTAAAAACCTAGAATTAAATGTTGCCATACCTTTATTGCATTATTGGCGCCGTTTCCCTGATCATGTGGGAAAAAGTAACTTTTCTTTTTCTTTACGTATGTTGCGTCAAGGTGATTTCTGAAAGGTAAATACAAAATTAAAACAATGGTACACTCTATAAGGCATGCAGCAATTCGAAATACTTGATGATGAGATTACATATCATGTTTTTGGTAGTGGATATGAATTAAAATCACACTAATATTTTAGTATACAAGTTACAGATAAAGTTTATGATAAATTAATCGCGTAACGTCGCCGTCGCGCGACGTCTCGCACTGCGCACCGCAGTAATTGCCCAGTTGATGAATCTACGTAATAGATTCGAAACTAGTCGGCATATCTCCAGATAAAATAACGCGAGTGACCCGTATTCTTAATAAAAATGTATTCAACTCACGTCGGATTTAACAATCCAAGTATTATTATAGCTTCTATACGCTCAAACAGATGAACCGCTTTTAAAATTTTATATACATCTGTATATCAAATGTAGACAGTTTATGGTCGGTCTGTTAGGCCTATACGTACCTACAGAATACTTTTATCAACGTTCCAAGCGGACGGAAGTTAGTTAGTCAGATTAGTTATCGATTCGTTTGACGTTTAATGAGCCAATAAGAGCGCACCACGATCGATCAACGTCGATCGTCGACGCACTGTAATGGACGAGGCGAAGAATATCTGCAAGACGTAAAGTGAAAGCAAACGCGACGCTCAAGACCGCTCGAGATGGAGAGTCACTGTGGACGCCCTCTGCCCCACTGGGGTTATAGGATATTCAAGATCGACGATCGACAATCGACCGCCGTCATTGACTATGGTGTAGTATCAAAAGTATTGATCAATTTAATATATTTAAGCATAAATTAAAGGCGTTTCATATAGAAAAAACTTATTATTATGTTCAAGATTTTTTATGTAATAATTCATTTTGAACGGTGACTTATTAAATTATTTTAAGTACTTAATACTATTAATGTATAGATTTAGATGTATGTTATGTTTTATAAGCCTATTTAAGAGTAGTAGTTTGCATATTATTATTATTAGTTTTACTTTTAACCAAGTTTTTATACTTTTGACTTCTAAAATGTCACGAAAATTTTGCATGCCTTTAATTAAATAGGCAAGATATGGATTAGGAACTATGTAATATATACCTATGCTACCAATATTTCGCAAATAAATATTTTTAAATTTTAAATTTATAAATGTAAAAGAAATTAAATAGCTTTATGATCTAATCCACTACCAGAAAACATAGAGAAGGAGTTTGTACATAGTTCTGCAAAAAAAAAACACAATAGAAAATGGTTTTTCTACTTTCTACATTTGTGTACTAAGTACTAATTAATTTTGATGATGGTTCTAAATACTCAATTGTACTGGCTATTACGAAAACATTGCAGAACTATGCACTTACGGGAAATCAGGGAGATGCCCTCTTCTTAAATATGTGCCAAATTCCAGATATGTTTTTATAGAATGAATACTTCTTTGTGTGCCTTTGAACAATAAAACGGTATAGAATATAGTTTGGTAATATTGGAGCTTCGTAAGAGCATAGTCTGCAAATGTTTTATAGTACTGATGCTAGTATGACCTGCCGCACTTAAAACAGTGTTGTACCAATTTAAAATCAGATAACTCAGTCAAGTACAATATGTATAATAATACCACCATTTCTAGCGTCGCGAATATTTGCGAAAAGCCTAGTTTTTTTGTCAAACACAATATTTAGGATTTAGCTTAAAGGCAACTAGACATTTTAACTTTAATATATGCCCTGTTTGATCGAGTCACTATGGTTGAAACTTCCATAGTGAATGATGAAAAAAGGAATACTAATCCAGCCACGGGATATTTGACTATCAAGCTTAAAATACACAAAGGGCGATTGCGAGACGGGTCCAGGACGGCTCGGGAGCATACGAAATTTATGTCCCATCCGCGCGCAACCACTTTAAGTGTAGTACTCCAAATAAAGCTGCTCCCAGACTGACAAGCATTCGCGTATTAAGTCACATTTTATAGAATAAGGTTTCAAATTGTATCAATACAGGTTGCTCATTGTAATGCTCGGTTCACTTCCTTTCATTACAAACGAATGTTCAGTCTGAAAGCACCTTAAGGTCAGAAAATACACACGCTGTATCTATTCGACCCGCTATCGACCCACACGCCCTCTGTGTTTCACAGCTAGCTTTAATTCAAGTACGTCAAGTCATACAGCCATAGAACTTTGCAGTAACCTCTTTCATCAAGAACTTGAGGACGTGGGACATCACATTATACTTGACTTGGTCAATCCCATACTGCAGTATGCTATTAGCGCAGTAACTCGACATGGGGGCAACGCAAGTGTTATATAGGAGCAGGGCAAACATCCACTTGGGCGTGTTGGGGTTCGGGACAGGGTGTAATGGCCGCTTCAGTGATTTCTTCTCTAAAACTGTTGGATTACGGTCGGTTTTTGGTTGAACGTCGCCCAATTCTTCTGATGTTTGAAATCTAGAATAGTAGGTGTGATACGTTCGTCCTTTTTGACTTTACTAATAAGAAATGCAGTTATAAAACTTATATAAAAAAAATCAATTTCAATTTATTTGCTGTAGAAAGATGCATTTCATATTTTGTTAAATAGCTATTGGGACTATCGTCGTCGAGGCCAAAAAAGGCGCAAGTTCACGATCATTCTGTTCGCCAACGTTTTACAAAATTGATTTTGGTGTTATAACAAAAGTTAGATGCTCACCGTTTGTCGAAGTATGACGGCGGCGTAGTATCCAGACATGATTCTGTAGAAGGCTGTAAACAAATAAACATGTTAATTCTGTTATAGTTGTAATTTGATGAATTTAATATATCAGCTGATCACTGTTAGACACAACTACAACTACCTAGCTTATGAGACAGGGACATTATTATAAATGTGTTTAAAAAAGAACTTAGATATCCGGCTCGAAGGACCAGGGATATAAATGCTACTTTTAAATATGTAAAATCTATCTCTAGTGCTACAGTGGACAAACAATAATATGTAATAGTAAAGATGTTCATGGTATATGCCTAGGTTGCCGTTACTTCCGGGAATAATTGTAGGTTTTAACAACATAGGTTTCAGTGACGTGAGTGAACAAGATTCCCTTACGTTGTTCTCCTTGTCCTCGCTGTCGGAGGACAGGCGCCGGTTCTTGCAGAGCTCGGCCTGGCAGCGGCACGTGTTGCCGCAGCCCTTGGCGGCCTTGACGCAGCCGCACATCTTGGTGGAGCAGCTGCCGCGGCACGTGCAGTGCGCCGAGCCGTCGCTGGCGCGCTTCACGGCGCGGGGCGGCGCGGCGGACGTGTCGGCTTCCGACGACGTGAAGTTCATGGTGAGGCGAGAGCGCTGAGCCTGGGGAAAGGTGAAGGTACATTATTATAAAGTGTGTCTAGCCTCTGATGATTACATTATTATGCTCGTAGTAAATGGAATAGATCCGATAACAGTTTTGCTTGTTACTCCAATATTGTAACAGTATTGCTTGTAACTCTTGTAACTACAATCGTAACCTTTAAAGCTCGCGTATAATAAAGGTGACTTTGAATGAAAGTGTCTCGCGAGCGACGTGTACGTGGACGGAGGATCTTAGGCAAAGAACTCACGACCCGGTTTTCTCTTGCGCCCGCGTCCAGTTGCGGGCCCGCAGCCTCCGTAAAATTCAGATTAATTAATAAAAGAAAATAAATTTAAACGACGCGGTTTACGCCCGCCCGGTTTTTATCTGCCCGCAGCCTACGCGGGCGCGAAAGTAAAAACCGTGAGTTCTTAGCCTCAGTGTTTACATTTCTTCAGTTCCATCATCCTTAAATTAATATTGATTACAAGGCTCTGCGCCTTGAAGCTAAATGTTAAAGATTTACAAACTTGCTTGTTCACTGCGCACTTTAGCTCTGATATTTTTGACGCGGAGCTCTTAGGTGCAATAATGTTTGATGTCGCGACGCACTCAGGTACAAAAATATTTGCAAACCTTTAGAATCACGCCTCCCGGTGCCCTTGAAGTGCCACGGTGCAAAGTTTGGAAACCTCTGTATTAAATACACAATTATAAGTACACTTTTTACTGACCTAAGCAGGCGGAGACAGTACCTGTATACGTTTGTAGAGCGGCGTGGCTCTCCAATCAGGATCCTGGTCGCTGTCCGATTCACTTCCAATGTCTTCATCGTCACTCAGTTCCTTGTATTCCACCTTCTTTGTAGCGGACTCTGAGCTGCCCTCCTTCTTGGGCCGCTTCATAGCCTTGGCCTTGCCGGCTGAGCGCAGCTGATCGAGCTCGTCGACTAGCTTTTTCTGTTGATATAAAAGATATACTACTAAATGCAGTTGTGGTAAGGTGGTAGTTTTAAACCTGTAGTTAATTAGTAGCTCTGGAAGAGTCATATTGTAGACCATAAACTTCTGTAGACTATTTTTTATCCATGTACAAAAAATACAGGTTGAAATGTTATGTACCACATATGTTCTGTATGTTCTCAAGTATAACTACATATTTATAATGTCGACTTTTTAAAGCTAATGACGTTATAGTTACGCTCACATTCTTGTAAATTTCTAACAGCTTTTACTAGATTTATTGTGTTAATAAGCTTAAATATAAACGTAGATGTAGTGGTTTCCTTACATGTCTTAAGATGTAAACTTCCCGCAATGTCGTTAGAAAGAGTTTTAGATTATAATTTTTAATTATTAACTTCAGTAAAAAGAATTTCACGGAAATTAACTCATGCAATAATTTAATCGCAAGAAAAAAAAGGGGAAAATGAGCAAGAATTTTCGTCAGTGCATTTTTATAAAGGGGAGCTAAAAAGATTTTTATAGGCAATTAGAAGGAACAGCGATAACGCGCTGTCGCATTCGCTCGCAATACGTTAATCGCTTTTACTCATAGCAATTCACTGTTCATTCAAACTGCCTAATAAATATATTTTATCTTTAGCTGTAGCCTGTTCCCGAATCTTTTACATAATCTAACGACATACATAACATAACATCACGCCTATATTACCCAGGAGGGTGTAGCAGGTGTACAACACCCACATTTCACCTGTTATATCTAAACATATCCTACCCTATCACATGGGACCCATGTGATAGCGGGTAAACCTATCGACATCCACCAGGCACAATCCGAACTCTGTGCTGCTATTGTGAATTGCCTGAACAAATAACACTTTACCCAACCCGGGAATCAAACCCAAGATCTCGCGTTGAGAGACGCATACGCTAACCACAAGACCATCGAGGCAAAAACTATCAAAATCAAACTACGACATAAAACGCGTGTGTATCAGTAACTAATCTTTAATGCATACGTTTTCCTCCTCGACCTGCTCCAGCTTCTCCTGCTGGTACTGGATGACATTCTGCAGATGCTTGCATGCTTCGATCTTGTCGCCCTTGCCCACCACGCCGCGCTGGAGTGCCACTAATGCCGAGAGCTAAAAAGAACACAATGTTCAGGTTACTGTTACTCTTAGGCATGTAACAATCAATCTAATCTAGGATTCTTAGTGTATTTATTTATTTAGTTTATTTACTTAAAATTAAGTTAACAATATTGTCTTCCGCTATTGTATTTATTTATTGTGTGGTGTTTCTATGTATAATAAGTATGTATTCACCAAAGAAAAGTATATATGTATTAATATCAATTATTCTAGTACCCAAAATACAAGCTCTGCTTAGTTTGGGACTAGATGGCGTTGTGTGTAAGTTGTGAGATATTTATTTATTTATTATTTTTTATTTATTTCCTGTACATATAAAGGCCTCAGTTACAATACCCACAAACAACCAACCAATAGACAGCCAGCATTCTCACATTTCACTCACTAAATATCACATGGTTAAGGTTTCCGTTATTGTCAGCATTAAAGTGAGTGAATGGAGCGCCAGCCTAGCCGCAAACACAGTTTAATATTATCATAGTAAAATTATCATGTCTATCTTCGTAAATATGTCAAGACTATTGTTCTAGTTTCAGGATTTTCCGCACTTTTTTCATTTGCTGCGTCAAGAGATTGTTGGAAAGAGCAGTCCTAACAATATTAGAGATCATATATCCTGATCATATATATTTTTTTTTTTTTATACTACGCCCACAGCGAACGAACGTGTAGTCCACCTGATGGTAAGTGGAGTACAGCCCATGGACATCAACAATCCACTAAAGCAGATTATAGATGCGTCGCTGCAGCTGAGGACTACGGTGTTATGCCTCATGTGCCAGTAATTTTAGGGCCTGATCTCACCACCAAACCGGAACACAGTAATGGAAGCACTACTATTTGGCGGCAGGTTAAAGGTGAGACGGTGGTGCTGCCGCCCTCGAGCTCATTCACAAGAGCTCTACCACCAGTATATACCATGTATATTTGGTGTAGCGGGTTATTTGGATATTTCAGAGATGTTACAATTTCTTTGTACAATAAAACGAATGTAAACAACAAATATACATGGTAGTTATCCTGTGATATCTTAAATTTAATTAGGAAATAACCATGTTTAGATCTTATCCAACCCATAAAATTTGACCTGACTAAATTTAAAACCGACACAAGCTACACTAGAATAAATTTGCAATAAAAAACCGACTTCAATTACTAATAATGCTTATAAAATAAAAACTACTAGACCAAACTGAAAGAAATTTTTATGGGACCACCTGGCAGCTATTTCGCGTCAAACAAAAAAAGAATCACGCGAATCGGTCCATTAACCGCGACGTAATCGATGTACATACATAGAAAAAAAACATACCGGCCGAATTGAGAACCTCCTCCTTTTTGGGAAGTCGGTTAAAAATGAACACAGTTATCACTTTTATTTATATCTGTTATATGCTTATACTACCAATAAGGTTTATCTCACACCTGTGAAATTAGGGCTTAGTCTCAAAACAATGTTACCCTTACCTTCTGTTCACTCTGCAGCTTCACCATAGCGAGCTGCCTCTCGAACTCACTCTTGCTATTCTCGAAGTCCATGGCGAGTCGGTCGTGCGCTTCCTTGATCTGCTCATACCTCGCCTGGTAGCCTTTCTCACTCTTGTTCGACAGTTCTCTCTTAGCGTCCACCAGTAACTCGAATAGACATTTCACAGCTACTTTTGCTTCCAACATAGATTGAATGTTGTCCCATTGCGTGCGTGATTTGTTTTCTGTAGGAAGAAAATGTTGCTTTTATAAACTTTAACATAAATTACTGGTTCATAACATAATATAAATTAATTATGCTACATTTAATACCTGCATTTAGAAGCTGCAGCATCCAAGAAATAATATAATATTAGAAATTATTTGTAGTTTGCATATTATATTAGTTTTATTTTTAACCAAGCCTTTGTAGTTTTGACTTTTAAAATGTCACTAAAATTTTGCATGCCTATAACAGGCAAGATAATGTTTAATATTTACCTTTATACAACCAACCAATATTTTACAAATAAATAAATTTGAATTAAGAGTTAAAAAAAAAAAAAGTTAATAATGTTCATGAGCCAATCTATTGTGTAGAAATCAATTGGATCATGGCTTCAAACTAGCCGTAACTATAGATATCACATTATAAGTTAATATGTATTAGCAGTTTACCAAGCTCTTTTGTTATGGAACAGCTTATATAGGTAAATAATTTATTTATCGCTATCATCGATCCACAGACTGCACGAAGAGTAAATTACTATAAATCAGTATGTGTCATATTAATATGATTGTAGGTACACAGTGCAACTGGCGCATATGTATTTAAGTGGATCCTTAAGTTTCGTCGCCCGGTTCGCCAGTCGCCTTCCCGTATCGCTAGAGATAGATCGTAGTTAAGTTAGAATAATGTAGTTAATAAGTTTATTATATAATATGAACTCTGGTACCAGTTAATTAAAACATTTAGTATAGTGACCTATCGTTTCAATCTAATCAACAAATTAAATCTAACAACAACACATGAAGCACCCCCACAATGATAATGGTAATCGGGAACTAAAACCTATTCAAAAGAAATAGAGTACATTTTCGTTAGTTACCTTGATCAGCAGTTAATATCTTCTGTTGTAAGTCTGATATCTGTGCTTTACGGAGCGCCAGGTCATCTTCTAGTTCTGCTATTTTCTTCCTGTTGGCTTCGTCGTCCATGCTGTTGCGAAGGTTCTCGATTTGTTCTGTTATCCATGCTCTATAAAAAAAAATATATAATTAAACTTCTATATTATCCAAAATAGTGTAATAGGGAGTGAGCCTATCGTAATCTACTGGGCACAATTCCAGACTCGTGTGTCACTACTGAGAATCTTCAGGCAAAAAACAACAAATAACATGTTTGCCTGACTCTGATCGAACCCAAGACCTCGCAGTTTGGGGTCGGATACTCGCATACCTCTTGACCAGCGGTTTCCAGACTTTTTTAGTGAGGAAGCTCTGTGGAGCACACCTTGAAAATGGCTACTCGGCCAACGAGGCAAAATTAATGACGTCAGAAACATTACATGCAGTTACTACAACCGCCATTCATCTATGCGGCCGCTTAGAGCTTCGAGTTTTGGCAGATTTATTTGCTTTTATATCCTCTCCATATTGGTTAAGTGTTCTATGGGTAAAGTTCCGTACCTGTACTCCATAAGTTCTTCTAGTGACTTCTCAGCCTCCACAATACTTAGATGCACCTCGAGCTCCTGTTCTATGAACTGCTGCACGGCGCCCGCCTTAACGCTGCCTTTAGCGTTGCGTTTCATTTGCGAGAACTTCTGGCGTTCCAAAGCTTCCTGTTAAAATAACATAATTAAGGCCTTTCACTTATTATTTTTTATTCTGTATTTATATAATTATGCTAAGATAACTCTTGAAGTTAATAATATGATTGTGGAATGTATAACAAGATAAATGCCCAATTTTACTGTTCATACATTAAATAAGAGAGATTGACAGCAGAGTTTAATGTTAACTGCAGTTTTATAAGATTGGGTCTAAATAAGATATAATTTTAAATCAATAGCTAACGTCAGAAGCAATTATTCGGCTCGAAGGACCAGTACAAGAATCAAACAAATATCGAACATCTCTCTTATAAATGTGAAACATTATAATTATTATTCTAATATCTTTTTTAACAAACCTTGAGCCTCTTATTGACAGCAACCGCCTCCTCCATCTTGCGTTTGAGCACATTCTGCTGTTTGACATGCAGCGTCTCCATCTTGGCCATGGCGGTAACGCGTTTCCTGTCCTCGTTACGCAAACGTAACATGGCGCGTTCGTTGTCTGCCTTCCATTTGCGGAACTTCTCGCTTTCTTCACGCATTTGTTTGATGATTTTAACCTACAATAAATTATACATATAACATATTTTAAGCTACACAGAACGCATATTCGAGTCGCCGCTTAATTCGTGTCACAACGTAGGGTCCTAACGAAACCTCTGGACGAAACCACGTTTCAGAACACACTGCCGTCCATAATCATTAAGATTAGTCTTTTCGAAGATTAAAGGAAAACATCTTGAGGAAACCTGCATACCTAGGAGTTTCTACAAGTACTCGAGGATGTTTGAAGTCTATCAATCTGCACTTGGCTAACATGGTAGACTAAGGTCTTACCTTTGTGCTTCTTACCAGCTGTGGGACATGTATAGTGCTGCTAGTATTATTTTTATGTATTTATTTGACAAAGGCTGATGGTGCAAAGTATACTAATTAGAGCATGAATATAGCAGCAATAGCTAAATTATTAATATTTTTAATCTGAATTCAGAATTACGATTGGATTAGAGTGAATCACAATGTTGTGTTTATTGAATGTTATTATGAATTTTCGAACACACTACGAGCATTTTACGCTGGTATACAGTACAATCGATATTGGTAGATAATAGATATCCATGAATTGGGATATTGCTTGACAATATTTGATTTGACCTAAAGACTGATAACTCACCTTAGTAGCCTTCATGGCCTGCAACTCAGCATTCAAAGACTTAATCTTGGCTTCATTCTTCTCCTTAGTCTTGATGATGTGAGCCTGCTGCTGTAACGTCTTCTTCAACTCTGATATCTGCGCTTCTAATGCTGATACCTTCGTGCGACGTTCCTCTTGCGATGGGTCCTTGGACTGAGGAAGAGAAGGTATTTTAGAAACGATAATGAAAGGTCTAAACTACATTGGACCGCCAGAACATAAATACTGCTTTCATATTAAGAAGAAAGAAGAATCAATTATACAAAAGTATTGCTTCTTATCCAGAAGAATAGAGTAGAGTATTGCTGATTAGAAATTATCTGATAAACGAGCGTTTCCAATTGCCATCTTCACTCGTTTCGACTCATGTTGTATAGGTGACATCAGTGATCTTAACGCTTTTGAAGTTAGCCGCAAATATAATGTCATGGATCAGTTAATTTATGCTAAGAATGTGTCCATTAACTTTAATAATAAATACTTTAATAAATATCTCACAACTTACAACGCGATCTAGTCTCAAACTAAGCAGAACTTGTACAATGGGTACTAGAATAACTGATACTAATTTTCTTTTCTTTTGTAAATACTTATGATACATAGAAACACCCCAACAAAAAAAAATGAGATCAACATAACTTCTAAAAGAAAATCACCGAATGCTGCCATTTAATACAACTCACCTTAGTCTGTTTCAGCTGTTGCAGAAGTTCATCTCTCTCCTTTTCCAAATGAGCGATCTTGTCTTCATTTTCACGCAAGTTCGCGTGTCCATCAAGCATTTCTTTATTGTTGGCCAGTATAGCTTGTACTACTGACGCCTTGATGGCCATCGCACGGTTCAGCTCTTGAAGCTCTTGGTTCAGGGCGACCTAGGAACAACAAACATGTAACTAAAAATAGTTGAATAAATTATGGGACCGGTAGGACTTGAACCTGCGACCTTCTGCAACACAGGGCAGTCGCACCAATCAGCTACGGTCGCCTCTTGCCAGGACCCTAGGTTTCTCAACTATATGTTATGTCATTTCGTGAGGTCTTTTTAGCATAGCTAACTGCTATTAAAATAATCAATAAGAAGTAGAAACAAACATGTTATTGTTTTGTTATTGCACACGTCGCGATAACTGCGAAGCGAAACGTTATGTGCATTTTTATTCTTAAGTTTACGCCATGTTCCGGTAAACATCGCGATAACACGAATATTCGCTTTATCTAGATGAAGAAGAAGGCAGGCAAATAAAGCTGACTCTACAAGTCAGATCTGCTTTTACATTTTGCTTCTAAAGAGAGAAACATTAGTTTCAGTCATCTTTTTCATGGTTAGTTAACAATATTGTCAAAGAAGAAATATAAATTCTTTACCTGTCCCATAGCTCTCTTCTCCTCCTCCAAAACAGCTTGATCTTCATTCAAAACAATCACATCATCACCCTTCTCATGATCATTCTCATTCACGAACGACAACTTAATCTCATGGTCAATCAACTCCTCATTGGTTCTAATGTTAACAGTCTGCAAATCTTCCAAACGAGTCTTTATTTCTTTCAAATAATCCACCACAGAGGTCTTTTGGTGCTCATCATCCTTGTCTGTGGTATTTAAATTGTCTATGGTTTGGTTACACTGTTCCGTCAACTCATTCAATTTACGCTCTATCTTGTCTTTGGCGGCTTCCGCAAGTAACGCTTTTTCGCAAAGGTTTGTGTTTTCTATGAGCATGTTGCCGAGATGTTCGGTGACTTGTTTATGTTTTTTTAGTAGTTCTTGGTACCTGCCGCGTTCTCTGTCTAATTCTTCTTGAAGATGATCGTTGTTCTGTTCGCCGGGGGTCGGTAGTTTGCCAATGAGTTGCAGGCGCAGTTCGTTGACTAGGTTGTTTAGTCTGAACAAATAAAAATTGAATTGAAGTCATGTACAAGTACCAAACAAGATAAGTCTTTTGGGTGGATAGTACAGACTAAGCAGAGCCAGTTCTCTAATTAAATAAATCATAAAGAATCTACATTAAGTACACAACAAAAGCAGCGATAGCCGACTGCTAAGTCAAAGGTCCCGGTTTCGAACCCACAGCGCACACCTCTGTCAATAAATCGTTAAGATTCGTCTTTTTGAAGATATGTCTGTATTTGTCATATAAATTATTGCAGGCTAACGGTGAAGGAAACCTGCATGCCTGAGAGTGCTTGTGGGTGTGTGACGTCTACCAATCTGCACTTGGCCTGCATGGCGGACTATAGCCTAACCCGTCTCATCATGAGAAGAGGCCCGAGCCCAGCACTGGGCAACACAACAAAAGCAAGAACAAAAATAATTTTCTTTTCACACTTCTAATACCAAAAATTGGGCTTCTATGAAAATTAGGTACACAGAGGTTACATCAAGACTACTTCTACCTACTTTCTAGACTACTCTTACCTAATAATCTCAGCTGCTTTAGCGTCCTGGTTGATAATAGGTTTGTTGCGTATCCTTCTTGCCCGGTCCGCGTACCGTAGGGTGGATACCGTCTCGTCCAAGTTGTAGTCAGCTGGACTCACGCACGCCACCATGAGAGTCAGAGAATTACCACCAAGACTGTCTGTAAATATTTTTTTAAGAGTAATTTAGTATCCCTTTTTATTCAATTAGCCTAAACCCAATTCAATAGTTGTGTCCCACAACCCCAGAAGACTTGATGACGTTACATAGTTAGACAACTTGATCAGCCTGCTGAAATTCGAATCTTTTTATAATAAAAACATAGTTTTAAATCTTTAACTATGGGACATGAATCTAGTCATGTCTCATGGTGAAAAGAAAGTCACACTTTGACACCCCATCTCTCCTGGCTGGCTGCAACTTTCTAGAGGTTACTGGCTACGAGCCCATTCACTCCTACAAATTCTCCCCTTAGATTAAAATTGCAAATTCGCTCAGTTTTAGAGAACCTCTTCACTCCTTTTGAAGGGGTGTATTAAGACAAAATTAATTTAATATTTTTTGACGAATATTTAATCGTTAAATAAAGCTTTTTTCGTGTACTGTTTGATATATATATTTTATAATACCATTTTTCTGCTGACTGTACTTTGAATGTATCTGCAATAAGGAGTGAATGGGTACTGTTCTTATTTCAAGGAGTGAAAAGGCACCTATTCCTTATCAGGGGCGAATGGGCTCGTAGATGGATACTACTGTAAAGTTTTTGTAATAACAACTCACCTTGTAACAGTCTAGTAAGCTTGCTATCCCGATAGCTAATAAAGCTCCTATTAGTCCCGTCTCCAAGCGCGGATATAACATTGCCGAGCGCTAACAACCCTTGGTTGATCTTGACGCCTTCCTTTAACCGCTCGCCACTCGCCTTAGTCTTCTTAATACGTTCGGAGCCAGCTAAGTCTACCAGGTGGAACTTCGAGGTAGTTGCCATGTTTCTGTGAGAAAATAGTTGCGAAATAAGCTATGTAATAATATTGACATTTTTACATATACAAAGAAAAAAAAAAGTAGTAAACCACTGACCTAATCTTTATGAAAATTAGATTGGTTCACGACTCTAGAAAGGATATTATTATCTGTTTCCTACTCAGAGCAATAAACAGGAGGCGTCATTGTCAGGCTTCCCCTGCTGCCGAATGGGGAAGAGCGGCGCTCTTGCATGTCATATAAAACTAGTCAACTAATCAACCACCCCCCCTTTACCCCCCGCTAAGTTTCGCGTCATTGTGGACTTGAAATCTTCAATCGTCATTGCTAAATGGTAACTTACTTGTCCGTGCGACTCTCTTTAGCAATAACGATAGTGAACACGGCGTGACTACGACTGGATGCCTGGTTCATAGCTGTAGAACCTGTCACTCGACCTGATGACCCTCTCTCCAGCACCATCATTGTCTCCATTGTTGATGCCACTGGCAGCTCTGTTATACCTAGTAAAAATATTTATAGTCATAAGATTACAGAAAAAAGCCAGATTTAGTGCACTGCACACAAGTGAAGCCACCAAAGCAAATACAAATTCCATGACAAGAAATGCCATATTCTGTAATCTGAAGTAACATATTATTTTCTGTAATAGCTCCATTATCAAAAGATTTACAAAGTTTTTTTGAAGAACAGCTAAGACCTTAAATACACGCTGTATTGCACAGGCGCTCGTCAAAGGAAAGCGTGTTTTCAGCGCCAGATAGGTTACAAGGACGGGTACGAATCCCGCTTGAAAAACACCCTCTGCTAGTAGATACGTAACTTACGGGTCATTCATTCATTGTGCGCCGTTCGTGGCGTATGCCTCGCAAAAAGCTTCTGTCTCTATCTTGACGCTCTACAGTTCTACACTGCCACAAAATTGACAGATTAAACACTAGTGTAAGGCACTGCGCTACTTTCCCATGTTTTCAGTGTTTATTTTAAGTAAGAATTTACAAAATGATTACTTAAGCTTCAAAACATGTCTAACTATACCTACATCTGACCTCTACCAATAATAAAACATCAAACCTAGTAAGAAAACACCTTTAAAGATAAAAAGATAAATTTGGATTTTTTACATTAGATAGAACGCCAGAAGCAATTACACTATCCAATGGTCCCAATGACAAGGCCAAATACACTCATTCACTCACACAAGCACACCCAGTCTCAGAACAAATATTTGCGAATTACACAAAGATTTGTCCCATGTGGGGATCGAACCCACAACACCAGTGCAGTGGAGAGCGGTTAACCTTTGTTAATATCTCCTTGAATCTACTCTATTGCCTGACAGTAAGTCTTAGCACTCCTATTGATACAGGTCTATGAAATATACAGTCACTATGAATATAAGTAGCCATAACCGCGTGGGAGACCCTAGGTCAGCAATGTCAAAGGTCTCGGGTTCCAACCCACGGCATACACCTCTGTCAAGAAAACGTTAAGATTCGTCTTTTAGAAGATATGTGTGTATTTATCATGTAAATTTTTGCTTGCTAACGGTGAAGGAAACATCGTGAGGCAACCTGTATACTTGAGAGTGCCTAAAAAAACGCTCAAGGTTGTGTGAAGTCTACTAATCCGCACTTGGCGAGCATGGTGGACTATAACCTAACCCTTCTCATCATGAGAAGAGGCCCGAGCCCAGCAATGGGACATGTATTAGATACAGTGCTTCTATTAATTATTATTATTGAATATAACAAACTTACCTGGCAAGATAACTCCCTTGTTAATATCCTCTCTAATCTCCATAATACTGTGTCCTCTCTCCTTGCCTGACAGTAAGTCAAAACACTGCTCTTGATACAGCTCCATGAATGATACAGTCACTTTGAATATGAACTTGTCTTCATGCGTTTCTATAAAGTCAAATATGTCTGCCACTGCTTGGGGTATCACACCTGATGATAAGACAATTGAGATCACATTTTTACTAAATAGCATAACAACTGTGCTATCCTGAAGGATTATACACGTGGATATAACAGCCACTTAGAGAACTCAAGAAGAAGATCACCTAATAAGAATATAGAAACCTATTTTGTCAATGTCTACTATAATAAATACCAACACCGACACCAACCTTGTGTCACAAATATAAGGTAGCATATAATTTCTAGTTTTGTTTTTGAAGATTATCTAGTAATAAGAGACAACTTGAGCAGTATTTAATAATAAACAAAATTGTTTTTTTATTAAAACATGAAGGAAGGACTGCTAGCAGACAAAACTTTCATAGAATACTCATGTGTTTTAACTTTTGTCCATTAACTTGTTTCATGAAACCCTTTGTTTATACTGGGCAATGCCTGACGCATATCACTGATCCAGGCAGAGTCAGTGGTTATGTCCGAGTTGCACGGACTACAACCCAGTGTGTTATGTCAACAAGACTTTGCCGGGGTGCCAGGTATCGCTTGCACATCTATTAAAATATCCGGCTTACAATTAAACTTTTATACTATTCTTCAAACAATACACCAGTTTTTATCTTGACATAGCTACAGAATAGATAGCACAGCAGCAATAAACAGTTCCATAGTCCATTGGTCATACTTTCTAAATAAAATGAGACTTTTGTCTGAAACAGGAATTGAACCTGAGATCTCACACTAAACAGTACCCAAGTTATACTGCAAGACCACAGTCACAAAACCAATAAAAACAAAAAAAATACAAACCCAGTCTTGTAGAATCACCATCAGACCCTGAGTAGTTGGTGCCCATGGTGTATGTCTTGCCAGAGCCAGTCTGGCCATAAGCAAGTATTGTCACATTGTATCCTAATAGAAACAACAGATAAATAATAAACATGTAAAGAATTGTAATAAGTATATCAGTAACATTGTTACTTTTTGAATTTATTATCCAACTTAAAAAAAGGAGGTTCTCAATTCAATTGTATTTATTTGTTTTTTTATGTTTGTTCCTTTTAATTACTTGAAGACACCTGGACCGATTGGAGGTATTCTTTTTTGTCTGAAAGAGTATACTTGTCATGTGGTCCCAAGCATTTCATGTTGCTAAGCTGATGACAACTCTTCAATGTTTAGGAGTATGGGCATAATTTTTAAAGATAAGCACATTAATTCCCTTGGGACCCATGGCAATTTAATTTTTTTTTTAGTTATTTTCGATAGTAAATATGTCCAAAGGTTTCATGGATAATTAACATGATCAACATTATAGACAAGTGCTACTTTTTTACTTCATGATCCACCTTTTTTTACTTATACTACTACTGCTACTGCTACTTTTTTTTTTTTTTTTTTTTTTTTTTTTTCGCGGGGAAATGCTTTTACGCATACCACCCCACCCGTGGGGGGACGGGCAGAGTGGCTATGTGGGACTCCCGTGCCTACGATGTTAAACGGCACAGAATACCCACTAAAACCCCGCGGTGTGCCCTCGTCGCCGAAAGATGGTGGTCGGCGAGCCCCGGATCGATATTATATCCACGAAGGCATCAGCGGGCGGCGGAAAACCCCCTCCACCGCCCGCGGCCTCGCTTAGGGCGGCATTAGGCTCGCGGCGTACGCGCGCCTTCGCCGCCCAGCTCGCCGGCGGCGGAGCGGATCAGCCAGGAGTGAGTCCTCCCTGATCCGCTCCGCCGCCTCCTTCATGATCCACCTGCCCTTATCCCAATTACTTGGGTTGGTGCAATATTTATTATACTTGCCTTGAACAATAATGCTGGCTATGGTAACAGTTTATCAAACCGCACAATTTAAAGACGGGGTGTAATGTTGAAAAGTAAGATTGCTAAAATTAATTAAAAACTTATCATTTCTACTGTCATATCCAGAGTGGTATTGTTCTCTAAAAGGAAAACTTTCCTAGTTGATGTATTAACCACAAGTTTACCTCTAAAAATAAATACCTTGAAAGAGTTTTCCTATCAATCCCTTGACAGCAGTGTCATAAAACTCTTGCTGTGTAATATGCTGGGGAAATACATAGTTATATGTGAATGCCAGGTCCTTTATCTGGACCTGAGGCTGTCCAGTTACCGCGTCAATGCATTCATCGCATCCTCTGTCTATCTCCGTTTGCATCAAAGGCCTTATCCTTAGGGCTACTTGCACTGTGTCTATAGAAATTTTATCTCCTTCCACCATCTTGAATGTTTTTTTTTTCTTTTACAATAAGGGACTCCACACCACTCCTATATTCGAAGAAAAGTTCTCATATCCCACGGTTTCTAGGTTTGCAAATCAGTATGCAAAACCTGGATGATCAGGGATGTGTCAGTTTGTCAGACAATCAAGATTTTTTTCAATAAATGGCATCCGGGTTTGGCGCGCCTGACATTCGTCTGAAAAAGGTTTTATATAATTACAAAATTAACCCTTCAGCAATCAAGTGCCAATCGAATGTTCAACCCAGCTCAAAAGTTTACTACACCACTGTTCACATCCAATTGTTTAGTACGTTACGTTTTACACACTACGAGCAAAATGGTTATTACTGCTTACTTATTGATAGAATTCCACAATAATTAACTTAAAACCTAAGCCGTCTTTTTGTAAAACTTTGCTTTGGGAAGGGAACAACAACTTTTGAAATTGTACGAGACGGTTCGGTTGGCCGTTGGTGAACTGTCACATTTAAAAACAAAAGGTTATGTGTTTCTTTTTTTTTTTTTTTAACATGGCTGCAATGGCCTTTAATGACATTTCCTTGTTTTTATTCAATTTAGTAATTTTGCTATTTATCAGTCTTTAATAAGTTAATTTCTTTGTTTTTTTCCAATTGTGTTTTTAATATATGTATATGGCGGCATAATATAGCATACTTTGTTAAAAAAGGTTAGGTGTTGGGTTACCAAGTGACGCCAAGTATAGTTTTTATATTTTACCCAGATTTCTATGCCCAGATATTTAAAATAAGTCCTAATAAAATTAGATTTATGATTTATCACTGAAATCATTTTTTTTATTAACTATTTGCCAGTCTTTACTGATAGGTTTATACTTATCTATACTAATATTTAGCTGGTTGTATAGCTAAAGAGTTTGTTTAATGAGTTGAAAATAGTTTTTTTATGTATAGAAAAAGGCTGTGAGGCACCTTGGAAGTCGTTTGAGAAGGTGCTTACCTGCTGCAAAAGTTATTAAACCGATCGTCACGGTACGATTTAAAAAAACATTTAGATAATAATATCCAAACAATAGTTTCTTACTGATGAATCGTGTGCCACTTCTTAGTTATTAAGAAAAATATTAAAAAGGTCGACTCCTTAAGTGACTCTAAACCAGCTGCAGAAAATTTGCTGCCACTTTTAAGTTTTAATTAAAATATTTAAAAATGGCGCCATCTGTGTTCTTTTTCTCTTGACGACGACGGCGACGGCGACGAGGCGATCGCTTTAACCACTACGCCAACCGTGCACTCAGGATATTTCATTGAAAATATCTTGAAAAGTCGGCAGCCTCGGTGCCCAACCTGTCATGTCAAGTAGCCACCGAAATTAACAAAATAAACTTATATTTACTATTGGTCAGATTTAATATAATTCAGTTTTAATAAAATTTCCAAAGGTTTTTAGAATCGATAATAAGAACATCAAATCAAATGGTAATTTACGATTTTACCTTTCATTTAATCAACGTATTTTAAACGTATTAAAAAAACTAATCATTAGATCTCGTTCAAACCAATTTTCGGTGCAAGTTTGCATGGTAATGTACATCATATATTATTTTACATTTATCATTTCCTTATTACGGGGGGGGGACACCTTTTTCCACTTTGGAAGCGTCTCTGGCGCAAACTATTCAGTTTAGAAAAAAAAATATTAGAAACCTCAATATCATTTTTGAAGACCTATCCATAAGTATCCATAGATGGGTTTGATGGAAAAAAAAAATGAGTAAATTCAGTTCTAAGTATGGGAAAAAGCGGCTGTGACATATGGACGGACAGACATGACGAATCTATAAGGGTTCCGTTTTTTGCCAGTCGAACAGTCGAATCGAACATTGGTTAAGGAATCATAAGTCATTGATCATTAATGACAACTTTTCAGTTATGAGTGCATTCATAAGAAAAAAGGCCATACATGGTGGATCACTGATAGTTGTAAATAAAACATTGAAATGTAAGGAACGAAAAGACATAGTGAATTTATCTATTGAACGCACTGCTGAACTGTCTTGTATTGAGTTAAAGCAATATATTATAGTATGTGTATATAGACCTCCACAGAGTGATATTAACCTATTTGAGACCGTTATGGAAGATGTTTTAAGGCGTTTGAGTACTGGTAATAGGAATTTAGTAGTATGCGGCGACTTTAATGTGGATCTACTTCAGCAGTCATCTAGCTCCACTAGGCTTTTTAGTTTATTAAGGTCATTTAACTTAGAGCACATATTCTTTGAGCCAACCAGAATTACATCACATTCTGCAACATGTCTGGATAATGTATTTAGCAACTGTAGATATCTGAGTAAAGCAATATTCAGTCACTTAAGATCTGACCACTGTGGGCAAATGGTCGTTTATCCCATGGATGAGCTGGTTAAAGCAAGGAAAATCACTTGTAGGCCGATGACTTCTAATCGTCTCAAATGCTTTAACGAGAATATTGCAGCCAAGGTTACCAACTTAGATATCAATGAGGATAATCCGGATGTCCTATACGGGAATTTATTTAACTTAATTAAATTAGAATACGATTTGGTTTTTAAAGAGAAAACTTTTACTAAGAATGTGAATAGTAGATTCTGTGACTGGGCAACTCCTGGAATTTACAAAAGTAGAGCTAAGATGTATGATCTATATGGAATGAAACAGTATAATTTTGATCCTATTTTTATACAACATGTTAGAAATCATTCTAAAATATTCAAACAAGTTTGCTTGGTAGCTAAATCAATTTATTTAAGTAACAAAATTAAACAGTCTGATAATAAAATAAAAGCAACTTGGACTGTAATAAATACTGAAACAGGACGGTCCAAACCGCGAGATGATAGTTTTGAATTAGTGGTTAATAACAATATTATTAAAGATAATCTGGGTTTGGCTGAAACATTTAATAATTACTTTGCAAAAATACCAGTTGAGACTACCAGTTTCTTGGATTCATGCTCAGTCACAGCTGAATCCTTGGCTAGGGGCAGCGTGAAAGAGTGTGATGTCATTTTCCAATTCCAATTTATAAGCCCAAGTGAGGTGGTGAAAACCTTCAAGTCGCTCAATTCAAAGAAAACAACCGACTTGTGGGGCATTTCTGTCAAGATATTGCAAAATATAATTATTGAAATAGCACCATTACAAAAAATATTCAACTGACAGTGAACTGTTACCCCCTGGTCCGAATCGCTCATTTCAGCGCTGTGAGAGCTGTTAGCGCGCTAACAGTCGGTTCGAATCGCTAAAAGGTCGCTCACGACATTCGATGTGACGTCATGAATTACGTCATCATTTGCGCCATGTTGGACTTACGGCGATCTTGCTCCATCGCGTGAGCGCTGTGAGCAGCGTTGCCAGATGTACGATTTAAATCGTATTCATACGATTTTTTGCCTGTTTTACTAATGTACGACCGAATCATCGAAATCGTACACGATTTGTACGATTTTTTAAAGATTTTAAATGACCGGTTCTATGTCCATATTTTCGAACGGTGGTCCTAGAAAAGTCCTAGAAAAGTACACCACGTCAGTCATGCATGATCAATCAATCAAATCTTGCGGAACAAACCAAAAAGCCTCCAAACAAATGTTATTGGCCCATCACTATTCACCGAGTACTCCCATTAGTAGTCGGGGATTACCCTTTTATTATCACGGAAGTTCATTCAATAGTTCAGTTATTATCCAACCGATACTCAATAGCGAAACTTTAAATGGTCTATTACTATCAAAACAGCATTTTAAGCGTTTCGGGTGCTGTGAAAATTATGAACCAGCACCTGAAACGCTCAATTTGATGACCAGTAAAAATTTGTATAAGACGTAGCTAATTTTATTTACAAACTTTCTTACCTAAACATACGTACGATTTTTTTATTCACCTCTCCCTAAGAAATACGATTTTTTTCCATACCAGCGTACGATCGCTCATCAAAAACATCTGGCAACACTGGCTGTGAGCTAAATGTCAAAATTACGTTTCAGACGTTTGTTTTTTCGGTGAATTGTTGATGTTAAAATCAAACTATTTTATAGTTTTTTTGGATTTTATCAAAAAATACTCATTTATAATGGATGTAGCCGTCTATGATGAAGAGCGAGATAATTATATCACTTTTAACTTGCCTCCAGAGGAATATGAGAGAATTAGAACCGGTAAGAAGTTTTATTTTATAATAAAGTGAATAAATACGTTTATGTATAACGTTTAGAACTAAGTTTTCCAATTTTCCCCACAACTATGACGACGATGATTAGCCTTTACCAACTAGTATTTACATTAAATCTATTTTATACCTTAATAATATTCGTGTATGTGTATGATATGATAATCAAACCGGTCCTAACCTGTAATACATTCAATGAATATATTACTCGTTATATGAAACATACCTATACTATAACAGTCTTCGTATCATATAACTCGAAAAGAAGAAGCTGAGCATTTCCATTCCGTTTTTTATGTTTTTATGTATAATAAATTTAAGCACCTTACTAAGGATCTTTTTTTTTGGTTTTTTTCTCACAGATCAAACATATTTGGCCGAAATCAGAGGCAGGGCCCAGCCACGAAGAAGCTACAAGAGTATCAGAGCCAAGAAAAAAAAAACAAAAGATTGCAAATATAATTGAAGAATTATAACTCAATCAAGAAAAGAAAGGCAAGATGAGAGAAAAGAATTTTTCAACAAATTCTTGGGAGATGAAAAAACAACAACATGAAGATAAAATAAATATTTTAAAAGAATTATGCCAGAATCTCTAATAATAAATAACAATATTTTTATTATTACACATTGATTTTTATTATTAGAGGATTTTGGTAATATGTTTTATTAATATTCGTTTTCTCATGTTGTTGTTTTTTTAAAGTCTAATTTTTATTGGTTTTTTATGTTCCTATGTTATATGTTAATAATAATTCTAGTAATTATTGATCTCATTTATGTTGTTGTTGATTTTAGGCAATCTTGCGATTTTGCTATGTTATTGTTTTTTTTTCATACATTACATACTGTGTCGATTAAAGCTCACTTTTACCAAACATACTGACCTGAGTTTAGTGCAAATTTCAGTTATCGCGTTCTCTATATCGTTCAAACATAAAATTAGATAAAAATGACAATGTGATGTAACAAAGAATAAAAACATGCTTAATTGATACATAAAATCATGCCTTTATCCCATAGGGGTAGGCAGAAACAATGTTATGTTATATTAAGTTATATTTTTATTAAGTTATGTCAAATTATATCTATATCAAGTTAAGTTATAATTTGGGTTTGCACTACGCATATTAGTGGCTATGTCTTAACTTTCTTAATGACTTTCGAAACTACCAATCATCGCCAGTTGCCTCGTATAATGAGAATAGCAAAAAAAGCATCTGAACATTCTGAACTCAGTTCAATATGTTTGGTGAAATTGCGTCTTGATATTTTATTATTAGACTAATAAAATTCTAATAATAAAAACTTACATAATTAAAAGTTTATATTTGACTTTATTATGATCTCGATTATAAAATTTAAAAAGCTCAACACTGGAGCTTTTTAAATTTTATTAAACAAATTAGTGTTAAGTACAAATTGATCTCAATTCATAATTTCATTTCTTTTTAATAAACCTCTATCTCTATCACCGTCAATAAGGTGACCCCTTCTGATTGGTCTTATTTCTGGCTCTACTTCTGGTACAATGTCACCCCTGGTGATGCATATGTTATGCAGTACTGCAGTGGCTAGTAGGTATTCAGGAATTTTTTCTGTTGTCACCATGCCCTTTCGATAGCCATCCGTGCAGATGAAAGGCAACATTTTTTTTGCCGCACTGTCAAATGGCCATTATCTTTAAATGGTACCATTAAACATGGATGGATACCATATGCAGCGTCCCCCACTAAATGTGACTGGTTCGGGAAATATCTATCTGCATCCTGGATATGGTTGGTAATTGGAGATAGTCTGAATACTCTAGCATCATGTACTGACCCAACATTTCCAGCGAATATGCTGGTAAAACACAGGTCCCATGTGCAAACTGCCTGTAACAAAATAACATGATTATGAGGTATTTGGATATCACCATCTTATCTATTCCTAATAAAATTAGGATAACCTTCAAGTAAGTAACACAAGAAAGACTTCATGCAGAGTGACTGCATTCCGGCCATCCAACTATAACTTAATAATACATCATCATGTCCTTATTACAACACTTTGTAGCAGTATGACACCCACATTTCATCTTCCTCTCCCATTTCACATTTTCATAATGGAAGATGAATAGATTTCATAATGGAATCAAATCCAAGTTTAGCAGTAGTATAAATATTATGCAGTATGTAAAAAATAATTAGATAGATAATTTTGATTTTGCTTTTGAAAATAATGAATATTATTTCGAAGAGTTTAATAATAATTTGATGTAATTGATATCACAAAAGTACATACCTGAACTTGTATGGAATGGGTCCTTATCTATTAATGTATGAGTCTGGATCATTTGTTGTGGCATTTACATAGAAATATATAGGTACCTACTATAGAAATGGCTTGTCCGAACACATCTCAGAACAAGGAAATATAATGCCCTTCAAAATTGACATTATGAATAGCAGGATCAGTAACGCCATCTACATTATCTTTGCACCGCGCTTTGAGAGCAGTGCTGTGCTGCGCGATGGACGTTTCCAGCATATTTTTTTTATAATTTATTATAAAATTTTACGCTAAAGTGAAAGAATCATTGCAATATCTTTAAAATGAAAGAGTTGTGGGGGTTTGAAGTTGCGCATCAAGAATGATTTTGTTAACTGCGACATTTAAGTCGTGAAGTCATTGTTATTAAGTTCACCACAGTATAAATTTGCAATTAAAATTGAAGATTTCGTATAACTAACTAGTCTGCTCTGCTTTGATCAGTAAAAAATATTTTCATTTCAGGTCCTCTGCATCACTTCCCTAAACCAGAGAGTGATAGGGAAAGATTTGAGCTCTGGAAGGCATTAGTAGACAGTGATACTAAAGAAAAAGAAGATATTTATATCTACAATCAATTACGTTTGTGCAATAATCATTTTGAAAAATTTTATCTATCACCACCCAAGCGGCTAACAAGAAATGCTGTTCCAACACTTCATACAGGAAAAGGTAAATAAATGAAAAAAAATATATATAAAATAACTAAATTAATTTATCCCACGAGGTAAGGGAAAGACGATGGAACGCCCTTTGGGCCAAACATGACTCTATCGCTTCCTAAACATTCATGCATCTAGTTATACATGCTCGACGGATTTGTGTACTAAGCGCTTGTCCTTTCTGAAGGATTTCACTTATCTGGTCCCTGAAAGTCTTTAAAAAACCTATCAATGTTATTTATTCTCATAGTAATACGGAAATCATAATTAATAATCTAGTTGTTTTTCACTATATTGCTTTCCTGAAAAACCCTTATGTCAACCTGCAAACAGAATAAGAGTGTAGTCACTAACCAAACTTACTTAACAAATGTGAGTATGGGTAGTGACTATGTGTACCTATATCTATATCAGCCGAGTATCAACCACTATTGAACAAGGACCTATTTGTGAGAATATATTATGCATAGACTTCCACGCTGGAGGGCCAGGTTTGATCTTGAGGCTCAGAGTTTTCAAAGTTATGTGTGTATTAAAAAAATATTTTTGCTTGCTAAAATGGTGAAGGAAAACATCTAGAGGAAACCTTCATGCCTGATAGTTCTTTACACAGTTAGTGTGGTTGTATGAAGTCCCACCACCTACCCACACTATGCCAGCATTTTGGACTAAGGTTTAAACCTTCTCATACTGAGAAGAGACCCTTGCCCAGCAATGGGACAGTAATGAGTTAGAAAAAAAATAATATAATTCATTTTGTTTGTTACAGATGATAATAGTGAAAAGTTGCCTGAAGCAGAATGTTCTTCATCTACAGAAACTCTTCCGCCTCCAATTTTGAATGTCCAAAACAATTTGAAACGAAAATTGGTTGAAGGTTCGTAAAATTTATTGAAAATAACGAAGTGCTTTTTACACCTGCCTGTTCTTTGTGCTCACGGAGTTTATATTATTTGATAATTTAATTTAGTAAAAACTAATAAATACTATTTTCTTGCCTTACAGATATTTCCACTCGTACAACAGAAGATGTCCAACCATCTACTTCAACCTATTCTACATCTTCACCCAATGTTTTGAAAGATGCAAGAAACACATTTGAGGGAAAATCGAAAAAAGGTCAGTGATTAACCATTGTAATAATTTTTGGGATATCATTTACAATTTATTATAATATGCAATTTCAAATACTTTTCATCGCAACGTCCATGACTTTGTGAAAAACAGACCATCTATACTAATATTATAATGCTTCAAAGTTTGTTTGCATGCGTGGTTAAACACGCTAATCTACTGGTCCAATTTGAAAAAGTCTTTCAGTGTTAGATAGTCCATTTATTGAGGAAGGCTATAAGCTATGTATCATTACGCTAAAACCAATAGGAGCGTAGCAGCAATAAAATATGTTATAAAAGGGGGAAATTTAAGCGACAGGAGCGGAACAGTAACTTTTAACGCGGGTAAAACCACAGGGATCAGCTAGTATATTATATGCATGCACTCAAATGTACTTTCTTTCCGGGACAGGAGGTGCAGGGGTGCAGAGAAACCCTCTTGCACCGCGCTACCGGCGCATCCATGAATACTATGGAATATAAAAATATTCTTACTGCATTTCCAAGCCCATTAGACAATGGGCAAAGCTAGACAGGGACAGAGTTTAATGAGACACAAGTAAAACAATTATTTATTTTGATTACAGGTCCTATGACAGAAAGCAAGTACCTGAAAGTAATTAGAAGGCTAAATCAGAAGATTACAAAATTGACACTAAAATATAAAACTCAAGCAAAAAAAATACAAGCTGCAAAAAAACTCTCTGAATATAAATCAATTACGAAAGTTCTGAGAGTATGATCACATTCATGAAATTTTACGATGGAAGAGAAAATTATGGCTGCGTCGATATTAAAACAAAGCCAAAAATGTTACAATTTCCTGAGTAAATTAGTTGTCCTCCCATCGAAACGTACTTTGCAGCGGTTATTAAGTACTGTTAATATTAAACCAGGAGTAAATAAAAGAATATTTAATAATTTAAAAGAAAATGTTCGCAAACTGCCTACAGAGAAACGATTGTTTACTCTTCTATTTGATGAGGTTGCATTATCGCCGGGACTTCACTTTGATAAAAAAGAAATAATTGGTTTTCAAGATTGTGGAGACAAAAAAACGAAAATAATTGCAGATCACGCCCTTGTTCTGATGATAAAAGGAACTAAATCAAAAACTAAGCAACCAATTTTATTTACGTTTTGTAAAAGTTTAACAAAAGCCATTGAATTGAAAAAAATTATAATGACAACTATTAGACAACTAAGAAAAGCTGGTATTATTATTATAGCTACAATATGCGATCAAGCATCTACGAATGTGAGTTGTATCAAAATATTACAAAAAGAAACCCGAGAAAAATATTTGCGAAAAAGCCTTGAATACCATTCTAACGCTTTTGAGGTGGATAACGAAAAAATTTTCCCTCTATTTGATCCACCTCACCTATTAAAGGGAGTGCGAAATAATTTTATAACGAAAAACATAAGATTTACTCAAAATAACCAAGAAAAACTAGCCAAATGGGAACATTTAAGAATGCTGTTAAATGAAGATAGAGGAGCCGACGAAATACGAATTGTAAACAAATTAACTTGCTACCACATTGATCAAACAAAACTTCCAAAAATGAAAGTCAAATATGCTGCACAAGTTTTTAGCCAACGTGTGTCCGCAGTTATGAGATTTCTAGCAAGTAAGTTACACAAAACGCAAACACCTTGTACATAATATAGATAAGTTTATTAAAAATATATGTATGAATCAAGGTAATTCGCGAATTCGCAGTTATCTAGCCCTAAAGCCACCGTAAAAAAAGTTCACAAAATGGATACATTAAAAATTATGCATAATTGTATTGGTACTAACAAAAGTGTAACATTCTTGTTTCAGAGCGCAAAATCCTGCCTGCAGAGTGCGAAGAGACGGCCGATTTGCTGATTTTATTTGACAAATTATTCGACTCATTTAATGGCCACTTGTACCGTGACACAGCAAAAGCTCTCAAGGGGTGTCTCAAAAATAACTCACCACATTTCCAGTTCTGGGAGGAAATATTGCCTATTTTAAAATCAATAAAATTCGAAAAGGTAAAAAAAAATCTGGATGGCACAGAAACTATCAAATATGAAAAAGTGCCATCCATCCAGAACTGGATACATAATATAAACACGTTTAAGGAAATGTGGAAGTATCTTCAGTAAAATTTTACATAAAAAATATTTTAACTAGGAGTTTTAACCAAGACCCACTTGAGAATTTCTTTTGCTGTGTCAGAAGTAATGGTATTAGAAATATTAATCCCACTTGCATGCAATTTATGAATGCATATAAAACATTGCTGATTAATAATATGAATTCATCACATTCAATAGGTGCTAATTGTGAAAAAGATGATTATCAACCATTACAATCACGGAATAGGAATACCAAAGGAAATGGTATAAGACACAATTAGTATGGAAACTGCTGTCGCCAAACTCACACAAATAAACCAATAATCATACTTCGCACTACACACAAAGAATTCATATGATTGGTCGTTTTTATTTTAGTAAAAATAAGCATAAAGCACATGCTATAAATTTGAAAATATACCTTCACTGCTATTGATAAGCTTTATTTTGATAAACTGCAAAAAGTACTTACGACGTTTTGTTATCTTAGTAATGTATTACATTTGACTGACGAGATAATTCCGCTACTTGAGTAGAGATGGCAGTATTTTAGATGGACGCAATTTTAACCTTAAACACGTACGACATAAGGATGAGATTTTGTTTCATATATTGATTTTTAGCGCTATTCACCCAGTGATGCGCAATATTGAATTTTATAATTACATTATCGATATCGATAGATACATGATTTCTTATTTGAGCTAACGAGTTTTATATGTGAAAATGTTGCATTTAGTATAATATAGTTTCTTACTATTTTTTATTAATAGACTCGACACTCGCACAATGGTACCAGTAGCTACCGCTCGCGTTTTTTAACTGAATCTTTCTGTAACAATACTTAACATGTAGTGTAGCTCATTTTAAATAATCTGGATAAAATAAGAATACTTTATTTTTTAACCCCTGACACAAAAAGAGGGGTGTTATAAGTTTGACGTCGATGTCTGTCTGTCTGTCTGGTAAAATGTACTAAATCACTGCTGATGATGAGAAGTAGCCCCTGGCTGTCCTCAGGGTACCAGCTAACTCTATGTCAGACCAGATCAGATTGAATTTAAAAAGGTAACACTGTTTGTTACCTTTTTACATTAAAAGACAGAATAACTATCGAATTTGTAATATTATATTGTGATTACTTTTCTTTTTTAAGTCTATCGATAAACTCAGTATTGTACGAACTCACACATCACTAAACGAGTAGCGTAGAATCATGGTACAAAAAACTCAGATATGCTCAAGACTGACATATGCCACCATATTTGTGCCAGGTTCTATGAAAATTTGACAACACATACATTCCTGGCACAACATACTGAACTGTCATCGTGGTGAGGAGACCTATCTTATTATATCATGCGTAGAATATTCTGTAGAATGTTCTAGATGTTTTTATAAGTTAATGAAACATTATTTTTATAAGAAATCATACTTACCGATGGTATGAAACACCTCCATTCATGAGATTTTTTCTTCTACTATCATTTTTACACTCCACAATAGCACAATACGGCATGGTTAAAGAAATATAAAATAAATACGGAAGATTAGCAACTTGACGCGCTGTCAGAACACGACTGGTCATAGACATGGATTGATTAAGCGTAGCTACGCTTAATTGTGGCACGCGAACCACGCCTACTTCACATTTCCTTTGGTATTCCTATTCCGTGATTACAATCAATGAAATTTTTATTAACGGAGGAATGTGATTCTGCTGTGATAGATCCTCCTGATTTTGCGTGTGAAATTGATTCTTTAATTGAAACCATGAATGATATTACATGTAATGATTCAATTGTTCATGAAGAAGCCAAAAAATATGTTACAGGCATAGAAATATATACTATAGAAATGGCTTGTCCGAACACATTGCCCTTCAAATTTGACATTATGAATAGCAGGATCAGTAACGCCATCTGCATTGAACTACCATGTAAATGACTTTGCATTCACGCGATGTGAACCTTGTAAGGGCGTGATGAAATTTCGTTAGCATGTTTTTTGCCGAAGGTACAATAAAATTGTGATTCTTTCAATAGTGTAAAATATTTATTATTACAAAATTAAAAATACTCCTAGTTATATTATTAAAAGAACAGTACATCACGGGAATTCTAAAAGTAGGTCCTATTTTGTTTAAGGAATAAAATAAAATGTTTGTTTTGAGAAATATTTTTTTACTAGCTTCTGGTCGTAGCTCCGCCCACGTGGTATGTTTATAAATGATTTAAGTACAAACTACTAAATGTAATTTGTACTTAAATCATTTGGTGAACATTTTCTATAATCCGTGAAAGGCCAAAAGATCATTGAACTTTTGTTACAAGCTTTTATTTAGTTTTTTCAATTCATCAACTTCAACAAAATTATAGACTATTCTTGACTATTAAAATTAGGTACTTAATTAAAAAAATTTAGTGTTTAGCTACTTTTGTTGCTGACTGTACATATATTATCTCTAGCGTTATAACAAGTTTACGCAGTAACAGTACATTGCACAATGATATGACAATTCATAAAAAATACTTTTTTAAATTACCAAAAATATTCTCTTGAACGTCCGCGGCATAGTTCAACTAAGCGCAGTTGCGCAGATCCAAAGTCATGTCACGCGGATATTCACGATTAAGAAATATGGCGTCGGAACGAAAAATTTTAGCAAATAAAATTGATACAATAATGTAAAGAGGTGGATATAATATGATATTTGTGCCTTACGGGTGATATGTAATACCATAATATTTTTTGTTGTGTTTAATTTGGTACTTCGTACAACTTTTCAGTGCACAATTAGGCATTTTGTCGTATTTGACCGCTCACGGAGGCAGCCAACCACAGTCAATTTCACTACGCGCTTTTTGTAGTCTGATTGACTCCAAAAAGGTTGAGTCCATTTATCGCGCGTTAGCCGTGTCCTTACTTTATACGTCAATGGTTACAGGCTATATAATAAAAAAATGTAAAACTAAAATATTTAAAAAATGTAATAATTGCATGAATGATTTAATAACATCTGAAGTTGATCCTTATTCATTCAATTATGTGATTGATTATACAAAAAAATCTTTTTTAACGCATCTGATGATTTTGTAAAATTACTGAATGAAATTTACTTTATGATTGTTACATGCTTAAGGAATTCTCCAGAGTTTAGTAGTTTAAGGGATAAAATAATATTCTTCATTAATTGTAGATGTGATTTTTCTTTGATTACTTGTGACAATCATAAATCAATGTTAGTTGATTACATAATTAATTTATCTGTTAATTTAATAGTATTTACTTGGTGTACTGGTGTAAATAGAATTTTAATTGGTAAAATTGTTGATTTTGACTGCAATGATAAAATAAAACTACAAGCTTTTAATTACAATCATACCTATTAAAAACGGAAACATTGATTTTTCGTGATTTTGGATTGATTTGCATTGTTTGATTATTATTGTATTAATCAATGTGTTTTTTGGTAAAGCAAAGGTTTTATGTGATGTTATTTTTTTATTATTACGATTATAACGGTATTGAGTAGCCATTGTACGGAAATTTAAGCATTTTACGATTATGTTAAGTTATTAGTATATTATAATTATTTTTTTTGTCTGTTCTGAAACCCTTATACAGGGTTATTGGGTAAGTCGACCTAGATCCGTTAAGAGGTGGTAGTTCCCATCATTTCTGACTGATCTGACTATAAAACACCCCATCCTAAACCTAACCGTTTTCGAGATATTGGACTTAGAAGGTTTTTTTAAAAAATATCCCGATTTCTTAACTATAGCCTATTTTTTTTGTATCCTATGCCTTTTATTTTTTTTTAATTCTGATTTTTGTGTGCCAGATAAGTTTGTTTATAATTCTCAACCCAAAAAGTGCAAGTATCTGAACCAATGGGATCGTAGTAGACGATTGATACCGTAAAAAAGTAATTAATTTGAAAAAAAAAAATTGTTTCTTTTAGTAATATTTAAAAAAAAATCTATGGCGTTAGTTCTGCAGATGTTTTAAATAATATCTACGTTCCATTAGCTATCCAACAAGGTATCACAAGCTAGGGTCTTATCACAATTCATAGAAAAAAAATCGATAAAAGGCTCTCAGGTAGCAGTACAAATTTGGGTTCTTTGGTCCTATTGTTCTTCCACGGAGCTGTGGTGCGTGCGAGCGGGACAAACTGACCAGGTGCAAACGAGATAAAATAATCCCGGCCAATTTGTTGTTATTGTTTCGTTTTAGTCTGCTTCCGTGATTCGTCCGTAGTAGATGCGATATTTAGTGCTCTTCATTTCTTACCCGACTTGGCTTGTATTTCTGGACTGTTTCCTACAAATTGTGACTGTGCTTGTTAACTGGACTTTGAATTGTGCTTCTGAATTGGAACTGTTGAAGATGGCAACCTTCACGAACGAGGAATACGCGGATATTCTACTTTGTTATGGGTACTGCAATGGTGTTTCTGCACGAGCTCGTGACGAATACATTGCACGTTATCCCGGCCGCCGAATACCGGATGTCACTGTCTTTGACGGCGCTTACCGGCGACTCAGAGAGACTGGCTCTGTTTTAAGGCGTCGAGCAGACCTAGGCCGACCACGGATCATTGTTGATGATGAAGATGAAGATAATCAAATAGTTCAACGGTTTAGAGCGGATCCAACTACTTCAACTAATGCTGTTGCCCGAGAACTTGGACTCTCGCAGTGGAAAGTGTGGTTTACGGTGAATACTGCAGGCCTCTACCCCTATCACTACACGCCAGTACATGTTATCGAAGAGGGAGATCCAGTGAGGAGGTTAGACTTTTGTAGATTTATGCTTCATGGAGATTTAGAAGACCCAGCATTTTTAAAACAAATCTTGTGGACAGATGAATCAAAATTTGATAAAGATGGAATTACAAATTACCACAACGCTCATTATTGGGCCCCAAAAGCGCAAAAAAATCCTAACCAGAAGAGGACAAAAGCCGCACAAAGAAGATTTAGTTTAAATGTCTGGATGGGAATCATAGCAAACAAATTAATTGGGCCCTTCTTTCTACCTGATAATTTAAACGGAGAATTTTACGAACATTTTCTAAGAGAAGAGTTACCAAATTTATTAGAGGATTTACCCCTAAATCTGATTAGAAACATGAAGTTCCAACACGACGGTTGCCCTGCACATTACAGAAGAGGGGTCAGGGAATGGCTAGACAACGAGTATCCTAATAGGTGGATCGGAAGAGGTGGACCCATACCGTGGCCAGCAAGAAGTCCTGACCTGACTCCCATGGATTTTTATGTGTGGGGACACATGAAGACATTAGTCTACAATGAGAATAATCCAATTGAAACTATTGACATATTAAGACAGAAGATTATTGAGGCTGCTGACGAAATTCGAAGAGACTTAACGACTGTAGTAGTTAAAAGCGGACTAAGACACCGAATGAGAGTGTGTGTGCGAAACAGAGGCGGCCATGTAGAACAAGATTTATAAATTTAAATAAATGTTGTTTAATAATTATTTGTATTGTTTTATTTCGTTTCCTGGCCCAAAAGAGAAGTTTAATCTTAAGTACCATTGTTTTTTTTTACTACCTGGGAGCCTTTTATCGATTTTTTTTCTATGAATTGTGATAAGACCCTAGCTTGTGATACCTTGTTGGATAGCTAATGGAACGTAGATATTATTTAAAATATCTGCAGAACTAACGCCATAGATTTTTTTTTAAATATTACTAAAAGAAACAATTTTTTTTTTTCAAATTAATTACTTTTTTACGGTATCAATCGTCTACTACGATCCCATTGGTTCAGATACTTGCACTTTTTGGGTTGAGAATTATAAACAAACTTATCTGGCACACAAAAATCAGAATTAAAAAAAAATAAAAGGCATAGGATACAAAAAAAATAGGCTATAGTTAAGAAATCGGGATATTTTTTAAATAAACCTTCTAAGTCCAATATCTCGAAAACGGTTAGGTTTAGGGTGGGGTGTTTCATAGTCAGATCAGTCAGAAATGATGGGAACTACCACCTCTTAACGGATCTAGGTCGACTTACCCAATAACCCTGTATATACAGTAGTATACACACATTGTTTTTACTCCTTTATTTTCTGCTTGAAGTGTAAGATATTGCAACCTTATATACTATGGGTTTATTTACAAGTATTAATTTAATTCCATTTCTATATTTAAGTTTATTTTCTCTTTATAACCATCTTTAGCTATAATGTTGTTTTGGTTGCTATAACTTACACATAGAATTATTGTCAAAAAACAAACAAATATTGTATGAATTATTTGAAAAGATGGTGCACATGAGTTTCTCACCAGCTCTTCTCATGATGCAATACCCATTGAAGCTGGTACTTGGATTGATTTTAATTCAAATCTCTAAGTTGAATTAAAGACATTCTAAGCTCCGGTGTCAAATCATTTTATTACAATAAGTATTATAATTTAGTTAGCTAAGTTTTATATTTTTTGTGTTTTGATGTTTGTTTTGACGTGTTCAAGCGCCCCTTAGGGCCCATGGAAATAAATGATTTGATTTGATTTGATTATGCCATGTCTATAAATAATATGTGATGTTAACTTAAAAAATAAATACGACTAACAATATTCACTTGTTTTATTTAAATAAACCTAAAAATACCAAGGAAAATAAACCCCTACATTTTATATAGGTACTTAACTTACAATAACGCCATCTAGCGTGCAGTTTGGGAAGTTCAAAATAAAATGTTTGCTATGTGGCGCATCTATCTCAGATTTTATGATAATTATCTATCACGACATAGCATGAAAACGGCTTGACCGATTTGGCTGATTTTTTTATTGTAGTTTTCTAATACTCTGTACAAGGTTCTTACGGAAAAAATATTTAAAAATGAAACCCGTTTTCCGTTGTCACGACATAGCATGAAAACGGCTTGACCGATTTGGCTGATTCTTTTTTGTAGTTTTCTAATACTCTGTACAAGGTTCTTACGGAAAAAAATATATAAAAATGAAACCCGTTTTCCGTTGTCACGACATAGCATGAAAACGGCTTGACCGATTTGGCTGATTTTGTTTTTGTAGTTTTCTAATACTCTGTACAAGGTTCTTACGGAAAAAAATATTAAGAAAATCTCTCAGAAAGATTGAAAATATACATTTACTTTTGCATATTTAAAAAAAAAGCGTTACGAATGTCAACGTCATTCAATTTAAAATAAAAAACTCTGCGGTGATCTATGACACCACAGACATAATAGCTGGAGAGCTAGTGAACCCTGGGAGTAACGGTCGTTCTGTAAGGTTAGAAATTTGTATACTAACGATTTTTGGCATGCTAAGAGCAATAGCCATGACCTGGCAGGCGTCAGCCCTGCACGTCATCAGCCCCTTTATTTTTTGGACTGTTAAGTATATTTAGTTTCAAAACTTGTTTCTGTAAATTTGAAAATTTAATAGGATAAAGTTTATTCATTGTACATCTTAAAAAAAAAATTGACAGGCGATTACAATAAGCAGAAGTATATGACAGATCAATTAGAAAACGCACAGTTGATGAGGTAAAATAAACTTTGCAATAAAAGCAATAGCCAGGTCATGGCTATTGCTTTTAGCATGCCAAAAACCTTACAGGGAGACCGTTACTCCCAGGGTTCACTAGCTCTTGGACTATAACCGCGAGCTGTGAAAATATATATTTTGTTTTTTATTTAATAAAATTAGTAAAGTTCTTCTCAGGTATGACGAGACCAGGGAAATAGGTATTACTATTAATTTTTATATGGAGGATATTATAGATTCCAGTTCAAATGGAATAGGTACGCATACATAAGATAGGTCAGCTATACAAAATAAAGTAGTGCATCAAATTTACGCTAAGGCGGTACGTAGTTCGCCGGGTCAGCTAGTATTATTAATTTATATGTCGCCGCAGAGGCTATTTGGCATTAAAAACATAAACCATCAATTTACGTTTTATCGTGAATCTATTAATCACTAAATTAATTAGCCGAATTTTCGATTCGCTATGATTTAAATCTGTTATTATTAGGTACTGTATTATTTCATAATAGTTTGTTAATTGGACAATAAAATTGAAGTGTAGTGTCTACAATGTAAGACGACACAGTTAGTCAATTTAATTTATGTGATGCCTTTTGTCCATTTGATTATGTGTTAATTCATCTTTAATTGCAATTAGATTTAAAGTGAATCAAGAAACAATTTTAAGGGTTCATTTGAAAAATGTTCCAATATAAAGCTAAGTATGTAAATTTAATCTTACCATGTTTTCATGCTATTTACTTGTGTGTAAAATCAGCTTTAATTCCTAATAGATTTATAGAGAATTGCTTATGTATTTACAACGGCTATTTAACATATTGATTGTTATTAGAAGCTAAATTTATTGCACCGGCGATGCGTCGGCAGCGCCGCCTGTCGATAGCTTGTGGAAATAATCTAAATGGCGGGAGTAACGGTGCATACGCTAACTTCGTTTTGAAGATGGCGGATTTTGGTTCACTTTTGCTCCTGGCATCAAACTAGAAGGTCGTAACCATTTCATTACTCTGTTACTGATTTTTTATCTGTTTAAAAAGTTATAAAATAACATACTTCAACGTTTGTTTTGCTTTTTAATTTTAAACCCAGCTTTTGCTTGTGGCATCAACCATAAATAACAGTGTTTCGTTTTAATTTAAGTTCCTGATAATTATCTTATGGATAATTTGGAAGGCATTATCGATGATTCACAGCGAATCATCGATGCTGCGCTTTTTAAAAATCCCCGAAACGTCGAAAACCCGATCTCAGAAGTGGGATCGTCCCAGCGATCCCTTTCTGCAGGCCAATATGTTTCAGATTCCATAGACTTCGGCTCGAGCACCGTGGCGCGCGCCGCGATGGACCTTGGCGAAGGTACATCGTCGTCGGCAGCCAATGTAGCAGGCACGTCTACCCGTGCTGACCTGTTAACGCAGCCCCGGCAGGCAGGTAGTGTGCCACCCGAATTCTACATGCATATGATGGACATGATGCGGAATATGAGCCAGCGACTTCTTCAGCAAACAGGTGAGAAAGTTAAAATTACTAAAGTGTTTTTGCCTTCGTATGACCCTGATGGTAACGTTGGTGTGCGCGAGTGGTGTGACCACATTTCCACTGCAAAGTCTACCTACAAACTCGGTGACTATGATATTCGTATGGCTAGTTACCACGTCTACGTGGGATGAATTACGCCAAAATATTATAACTACGTTCGAACCCGAAAGTCCGTTACTCTCGTGATGTGCTTAAATTCAGAGACCATGTTTATGACGCTTCTAGGGACATAGCAGAGTTCTTATCTCAAGCTTGGTTCTTATAGCGACGCGTTACTATAAATAAACTAGACGGTAGTGATGCTGTGGAGGCAGTTATCGGCACAATTCTGTACCTTCAGTGAAAAGTGAAAAATCATAGTTTTGAGTAATTTAATGTTAAAGATTTAAAAAAATCTCGTTATTTTTCTAACGTTCTAAAATAAAAAAGGATATGTGGTACGTGTAGATAACATTATAAAGATTATAAAGAGCTTGGTTTGAATATATTTTTGTGCACGGAATTTTAAGTAATTAGTAAAAACAGCCAGTTATATCACCGTACACTATAGTTTTCTTTGCTTATTTTTGTGTATTTAAATTTATAATGAAATTAATTATTTTACACATTTAGTTACCGTTTTGTGTGAAATGTTATAAGGCTTGTTTTCGCATGTTTTGCCAATAGTTGTTGTGAGAAAATTCGTAAAACTAATAATGATCATTTTGATTATCGGTAACCTTTTTCATTGTTTTATTTAAAATTCCTACGTAAATATTCAATTGTACCCCTAAACACCAATGTATTTTTCAAACTAGTAAGTGATTAATGCTACAAGCTAGAATTTATTGTGATACATTTTGTTTACATCGAAGTGTTTATTGATACAAGTAATAAGTATTTTCAAACGTTTTTGTCACAGAAAGGGTAAAACTATGTTAATATCATAATAAAATAATAACTAATTAAAAAAGCGTTTCTTTAATGAAGAATTCTTGAATAAACACTTTTTTTATGAATTACAAGTAGTAGCAAAAGAATAAAACATTTTTATAAATCGAACTTAAAACATAACTTTTAGACCTAAGTAGGTATTGATTGTTAATCTGATTATCAGAGTAGGTATCGTTAGTCTTTAAACATATTAAAACAGGCTCAATAAATCAAACAACAGATTTGTTGTAGCACTTCAACTATTCGCTATATAAAACAATATAATTAACATCCTTATAAAAAAACATAACTTTTAAACCTCTTTATTATTAATCTTGAACAGTCTTAAAGCGTATTTAATCAGTCTCAAAAAATCAAATAACAGATGTGTTATACATGTAGCACTTCAACTATTCGCTATATAATACAATATAACATCCTTTTAAAAAAACACAACTTTTAAGCCTACTTATCGTTAATCTTGAACAGAGATCGAATTAGTCTTAAATCGTATGAAATCAGTCTCCAAAAATCAAACAACAGATAACAATATAATTTTCTTATAAAAAAAACATAACTTTTCATCCTTTTTATCATTAATCTTGAACAGTCTTAAATTGTATTAAATCAGTCTACCAAAATCGAACAACATTGTTGTAGCACTGCAACTATTCATTATCCGAAACAATATCAGGATCTGCGTCACGCAAATTTGAGTTTGTTATCAAATTATGATAAAAATCGTTAACACTTGGATCAATGTATTCTAACAGTGATATTAAATCCCTTTTCTTTAAAACACTTATAGGAATCGGTCCATTGTAACATTTTGGAACAGCATTAATACTAACTAAACTGTAGTCTTTATTCCTTTTGTCGTAAGACATCACATAATAATCATCACCTACGTAACTTTCTTTATATTAAAAAACCGGAAATTTTCCTTTACTAAATTTAATAACTCTTACATTCAACCATATAAACTAAGTCTCACAGTGATAAATTCGTACAAGCACGAAGCTATTTGATATGGTTGAATGTAAGAGTTATTAAATTTAGTAAAGAAAAATTGCCGGTTTTTTAATATAAAGAAAGTTACGTAGGTGATGATTATTATGTGATGTCTTACGACAAAAGGAATAAAGACTACAGTTTAGTTAGTATTAATGCTGTTCCAAAATGTTACAATGGACCGATTCCTATAAGTGTTTTAAAGAAAAGGGATTTAATATCACTGTTAGAATACATTGATCCAAGTGTTAACGATTTTTATCATAATTTGATAACAAACTCAAATTTGCGTGACGCAGATCCTGATATTGTTTCGGATAATGAATAGTTGCAGTGCTACAACAATGTTGTTCGATTTTGGTAGACTGATTTAATACAATTTAAGACTGTTCAAGATTAATGATAAAAAGGATGAAAAGTTATGTTTTTTTATAAGAAAATTATATTGTTATCTGTTGTTTGATTTTTGGAGACTGATTTCATACGATTTAAGACTAATTCGATCTCTGTTCAAGATTAACGATAAGTAGGTTTAAAAGTTGTGTTTTTTTAAAAGGATGTTATATATTGTATTGTATAGCGAATAGTTGAAGTGCTACATGTACAACACATCTGCTAGTTGATTTTTTGAGACTGATTAAATACGCTTTAAGACTGTTCAAGATTAATAATAATAAAGAGGTATTGATATATCATCATTATTCACGTAATCATGTCCTATTTCCCTTATGTTCTTACTAATAGAATTAATATTAAATTTGTAATCACATCAAAATTGGCTACATAAATTACGTGTAAATTGTTTGATTAGTAGTTGTATCATTAGTCACATATTTTTATGAAAATAAATTTGTGTTTGTATGTTTTATGTACAAATGTAACACTTTTCACTAGAATGTATTGTTTCAATTTTTTAATGTTTTGTGATAGGACTTCATTTGTATCACTTTGGATTATTTGAAGTAAAAGCTTTCGGTACGCGTAAGATGTGGTAACTCGAGTCGTATTAAAATACATTTTAAAAATATAAAGATCGGTTCGGAGCACTTTGGTATGAATCAAAAAGTATTATTTTACACAATAATTTCAATAAAAAATTGCTTACTTATATCAATGTACGCAAAAAAATCTCATTCATTTTTAATCTTACAATAACGGGGATAAGACAGAAATTTAGTTAATTTTTTTTAATAAGTTTAATCAAAGAATATAAAAACCGATCTAGGTCGACATGTATCACTTTTCACTGAAGGTACAGAATTAGTGATGAGCGGCTTAGGATTGAATTAATGAATTGAACAGCGGAATGTTGTTGAATTTAAAGATTTTAAGTATGCAGATATTTAGTGTATGACGTCGTGTAATTGTGTATGGTAAAAAAAAAATTGTGCATGCAGCCATTGTGGAGAAATTCACCAAAAACTGATTCCGCTGGGCGAACGTTGTCCTGGCGGCACTTTTTTTAATCCATCGACTTTAGAAGAAAAGAGATGAGTCCAAAAATTTGTGTGTATTTGTGTGTAATTTTGTATGGTATGAATAAAATTAGTGCTTGCATAAACTTCGGAGAAATTCAAGTTTCCGCTGCGCGAACGTTTGGCCATTAGCTAGTTTTCATATAAAGCGCTTACATAGAGCTGTAGATTTTTACATACGTTGTTTTGAATTTGTTTATATTTGTTTAAAAAACAGATTTAGAAAAAAATTAAGGGTTTTAAAGATATAAATATAAACGTGAAATACTCTTATTAGGTCTTAGTTCTTAAAGTATGCACTTTGGGGTCTAGATTTTCACGTTTATACAAACCTTGTAAGTGTCTGCAACATGTTGCCAAGTATCAATGATGTTCCGTTAATAATTAAAGAGTTGTAGGGCAGTTTACCATGAATAGATCACTGTTTACAAAGCAGTCAAATATCACGACGTTCTAAAGGAATTGCATAGTAAAATGTATGCCAATAATTAGTGTATTCATTCAACTATGCACATGCAAAATTTCATGACATTAAATTCAGTAATTAAAGAAAAACAATTAAAATACTGACGAAGCATCGAAAACCTACGTAACCCGACCAAGTTCGGATGGCTACAAAAAAGCGGCCGTGCAATATATTTAGGTAACGTCCCAAAATTTACAGTATAATACTGGTATTGAACCCGGTATAGGTGATAACATAATTGTTTCGATATAATTTATAGGTCATTTATTTGTGTACACCTAAATCTATTTGACTATGACAGAAAGTAGGTTAATTTGAGTTCCTGATTATTATCTTATGGATAATTTGGAAGGCAGTATCGATGATTCACAGCTGCGCTTTTTAAAAATCCCCGTAACGTCGAAAACCCGATCTCAGAAGTAGGATCGCCCCAGCGATCCCTTTCTGCCGGCCAATATGTTTCAGATTCCATAGACTTCGGCTCGAGCACCGTGGCGCGCGCCGCGATGGACCCTGGCGAAGGTACATCGTCATCGGCAGCCAATGTAGCAGGCACGTCCACCCGTGCTGACCTGTTAACGCAGCCCCGGCAGGCAGGTAGTGTGCCACCCGAATTCTACATGCATATGATGGACATGATGCGGAATATGAGCCAGCGACTTCTTCAGCAAACAGGTGAGAAAGTTAAAATTACTAAAGTGTTTTTGCCTTCGTATGACCCTGATGCTAACGTTGGTGTGCGCGAGTGGTGTGACCACATTTCCACTGCAAAGTCTACCTACAAACTCGGTGACTATGATATTCGTATGGCTAGTTACCACGTCTACGTGGGATGAATTACGCCAAAATATTATAACTACGTTCGAACCCGAAAGTCGTTACTCTCGTGATGTGCTTAAATTCAGAGACCATGTTTATGACGCTTCTAGGGACATAGCAGAGTTCTTATCTCAAGCTTGGTTCTTATGGCGACGCGTTACTAAAAATAAACTAGACGGTAGTGATGCTGTGGAGGGCGGCTTAGGATTGAATTAATGAATGTTCGGGCCACTTCCGTGCCAGAATTGATCTCCGTTGCTTCATCTATTCGCGCTAAACGACCTAGTACTTCTCAGAATTCTAATCAACCACCGCACAAGCGTTCTAAGTATTCTGTTGATAACCGTGCCCCTTATTGTCATTGGTGTAAAAAAGTAGGTCACAAATCTAATGAATGTCGGACAAGGGGTACCGTTCACGAGTCAAATGTTCAATCTGGTGAGAAGAGCCCTGTGGATCCAAATTCGAATAAAGCTCCGTCGAATAACAAGAATGTTTTAACTGTTGTCATGTGGAATGAGCAGTTAGTGAATTATATTAATAAACTGTTATGTGGAATGAGCAGTTAGTAAATTATAGTAATAAACTGTTGTCACGTGGAGCGGACAGTAATTACATCTTCTATTTTATGTATTGATTAACTGTTGTCACATTGAGTGAACAGTAATACATGAAACTCGCATGTACTTGCATGCATACATAATTATTTCTTAGCTGTTGTCGCGCGGAGCGACAGTGGTACATAAAACTGTTAAATGCATGCACAGATAATCTCATTATTATTATGTCGTCGCGTGGAGCGAACGGCTATATCTAGAACCCCTCCTCTTATAAATGTATTAATTATTTATTATATATTTCAGATTATTATGTGATGCAGGCGCAAGGACGCACCACCTAAAACAGAGCGGGTCATTCGTTTGTCGGCGCTCGAGTTGAACAGACCTCGGTAAGAAAGTTACTTTGATTTTGTTTGTTTTATTTAATGAATTAATTTGTTATTGAAGTGTTATTTAATTTTAAAAAGTATTTATTTAGTTAACGAACACTTTTACGTTCTGTTCTAAGCCTGGTCATACGTTTTACAATTGTTTTCGCCGCGAGAAGCAATTGACATCAAACGTTAATTTTGTATAAAAATAAATTAAAAATAAAATAAATCACAGTAAATTGAGACTTAATACTATGCGTACCATGCCTATTCGTGTGAGCAATTTAGCGATTAATACCATTTTTGATAGTGGCGCGGAATTTGCCCTCATGCGCGAATCAGTATCTAATAAGTTAACAGGGCGTAGGCACCTTGTAGTAAATAATTTACGTGGTATTGGTCCATTTGCAGTGATTGCCATAAGTACCTTAACTGCCGTATGGTGTGCGTTACCCCAGCAAAATAATGTCGAAAATAGTAATTTTAATCTTACAGATTTTTAGTTGTTTATCTTCTGTAATTGTTGCGCACATTTTTAAATTTGTTGCACTTATAGTTTTTTAGTTATTTAAAAAAAACTATTCCTGCTGGGGTAACGTTACTGCAGCCAGACATTTTCCTCTTTAATGGGAATATTGAAATAAATATTAGCTAAATAATTAGTTGTCTAAACGAGGTAAATGTTGCAAATAATTTTGTAATTGTTCTTTCTTCGGCTGCGAAGTTATTCGAGATCCTGCTGGAGTAACGTTTGTGGTTTTGCTGGATCTCTGAAACGGTCAAACGGATTCTTATCATCTTTTGTACATGATCTTTTAAGAATTAGTTTTAATTTGTTGTGCAATAAAAAAATGAAATTATTGAACCGTTGAAAAGTTATTTCATTAAATATAAAAACACTTAAATAGGTCCTAAACCTTAACCTTAAATAAGAACTTTAAAGACTTACATTAAACGTTATTTTGTAGCTTTTACCTGCCTTCAAATGTATGTGAAGTTTCATTAGTATCCTGTGTGTAATTAACAAGTTATGACCAATTCAGTTTACGGTCTCGATGCGCGTGGAGTTATTTGGCCACAGATAACCCTGTTTGTGGATATATCAACTGAATGATACATCAATAATTAGTTGTCTAGTTCAGTTATATACCTGCAAAATTTCAGCGCAGTACATGCAATAATTTACTAGATAATAAATAAAAAGTAATTAGGAAGTGCAAGACCGTGGTAACCCGACCATGTTTAGGTGGTTACAAAAATGCAACCGCGTAGTACATTATGGTATATTCTTAAATATGTAGGATAGTGTAACAAGTTTAGTACAGATGTGTACAAAAGTGTTTTGAAAAACTATAAGTATGTTTCTTATAGAATATTTATTTACAGGTTCATTACACAAATTCTGCAGAACTTTTTTACATTCATTTAACTTAAAAACAATAACAGATAAATATTATAGGTAGGTAGCAATTCTGCTTTTATGGCATTTTCCATTTTGTTTTTAGATGAATTAATTTAGTTATCTTACACTTTGTCAATAAAATATTAATTTAACTTAAAACAATAACAGATGTATATATAAGAGATATCAATTTTGCTTTTATGGCATTCTCCATTATTTTTTAAAATTAATGATTTCAATTAACTTACACTTTCTCTTAAATAAATCAAATTTAAAATATTGTAAAAATTATATTGTCATCTACTATTTAATCGATATTTAACAGTGTACGCGTCTGTACCGAACTTGTAAGGTGTATGATACTAAACATTTTAGAAGATACCATAATGTACTACGTGGTCGCTTTTTTTGTAACCAACTAAACATGGCCGGGTTACCACGGTCATGTACTTCCTTATGACTTTTTATTTATTATCTCGTAAATTATTGCATGTACTGCGCTGAAATTCTGCAGGTTTATAACTGAACTAAGTCTAATTGAAACTGCCCATTGTGCATGTTTCAATTAGACTGTGTATCACAATTATGTACTTCTTCTTTGTGTACAATAAAGAATTCTCTATCTATCTATCTATCTATCTATCTCTCTATATATCTATCTATCTATCTATCTAAGCAACTAATTATTGACTTATCATTCAGTTGATATATCCACATACAGGGTTATGTGGCCAAATAACTCCACACGCATTATACCGTAAACTGAATTGGTCATAACTTGTTAATTACACACAGGATACTAATGAAACTTCACATACATTTGAAGGCAGGCAAAAGCTACAAATAACGTTTAATGTAAGTCTTTAAAGTTCTTATTTAAGGTGTTAGGACCTATTTAAGTGTTTTTATATTTAATGAAATAACTTTTCAACGGTTCAATAATTTCATTTTTTTTATTGCACAGCAAATTAAAACTAATTCTTAAAAGATCATGTACAAACGATGATAAGAATCCGCTTGACCGTTTCAGAGATGCAGCAAAACCACAAACGTTACTCCAGCAGGATCTCAAATAACTTCGCAGCCGAAGAAAGAACAATTACAAAATTATTTGCAACATTTACCTCGTTTAGACAACTAATTATTTAGCTAATATTTATTTCAATATTCCCATTATAAAGGAAAATGTCTGGCTGCAGTAACGTTACCCCAGCAGGAATAGTTTTTTTTAATAACTAAAAAACTATAAGTGCAACAAATTTAAAAATGTGCGCAACAATTACAGAAGATGGACAACTAAAAATCTGTAAGATTAAAATTACTATTTTCGACATTATTTTTCTGGGGTAACGCACACTGCCGTATGCGTTATTGATAATATTGAAGTAGAAATGTTGTTTCACATCTTGCCTGATTATGAAATTACGTGTGACGTACTTATTGGTGCTATTGTACTTCACGATACGGGGTTAAGTGTAATCGTAACTCAAAATAGTGCTCCTTGATATCCCAACCTAAAATAATGCACATTAGAGAAAATAATTCATTATTTTGTTATTTAATTCACGGTTTAACCGATGAATCAGATATTAGTCAATTGCTTACCTTGCTTTACAAATACAAATTTTTGTTTATCCCTGATTTTGCACGTACAATGGTTCCCTTGTACTATCTTACTAAGAAAGGCGTCAAGTGGCAGTGGACTCACATTCACAAAAAGGCACGTCAGAAGGTGAGCCCATTGAACTTTTTACCGACGCTAGTTCTCTTGGATTTGGGTCTATTTAGTGCAGATATTTAATGGCCGTCAACATGTGGTAGCATATTTCAGTATGCGTACAACAGACACCTAAAGTAGGTACCACTCGTACGAGCTTGAAATCCTAGCTGTAACACTGCAACGACAAAAAGGATGACTGAAAGATCAGCCAAAGATTAAATCAGGTTAGAAGGTCGAGCTAAAATTCATAATTTTCAACGGGGAGACTTTGTTTTGATCAAAAATAACCCCAGGAACCAAACATCTTTGGACTTAAAATGTTGTGTGCCTTATGAAGTTCACAGAGTTCTGGACCACGACCGATACCTTGTGAAGAAGGTTATTGGTCACCATGGGCGCCCACGCAAGGTCGCACACGACCAACTGCGACGTGCCCCGCAACTGGATGCCATTCAGGCAACCGTGTCGCCCCCAGAAGAGCAGCAAGCTGGACCTTCCAGCATCGCCACTTCGGTGTCACTACCACGCAGTGACACTAGTGTCGCCGCTGCCACCACTGCTACTGCCGAGCAAGCAGGCAATGGCTCGCACACGAACCGAGGCACCCGTGAATAATTGAACAATTATATCCGGTGAGCATATTTCATGATTGTTTTACCTTTTCTAAAACACATTCATTACATTACAAAACACACATACCAAATTATAAAAAAAATTGACGTGTGGAGCCGTTCAATGACCAAACTAAAATATGTTATTTGACGTATTAGTCAATAACCAATAATCCTATCCTGAAAGAATAATAGTCCCCTGTGTACCACGGCGCTCAGGACCGCCCAGAGCACAGCATCGACCTTAACCCTATATCCCATAGGACCTCTGTATTTTTACAGCATCAACCTCTCACCGACCTATCCTCCCCTTACACAATTATAATACAATGAATTTTAACTGTTGTCATGTGGAACGAGCAGTTAGTGAATTATATTAATAAACTGTTATGTGGAATGAGCAGTTAGTAAATTATAGTAATAAACTGTTGTCGCGTGGAGCGGACAGTAATTACATCTTCTATTTTATGTATTGATTAACTGTTGTCACATTGAGTGAACAGTAATACATGAAACTCGCATGTACTTGCATGCATACATAATTATTTCTTAGCTGTTGTCGCGCGGAGCGACAGTGGTACATAAAACTGATAAATGCATGCACAGATAATCTCATTATTATATGTCGTCGCGTGGAGCGAACGGCTATATCTAGAACCCCTCCTCTTATAAATATATTAATTATTTATTATATATTTCAGATTATTATGTGATGCAGACGCAAGGACGCACCACCTATCATCAGAATGGGCGTATCGGCGCAAATATTAAACGCATCAAAAACAGAGCGGGTCATTCGTTTGTCGGCGCTCGAGTCGAACAGACCTCGGTAAGAAAGTTACTTTGATTTTGTTTGTTTTATTTAATGAATTAATTTGTTATTGAAGTGTTATTTAATTTTAAAAAGTATTTATTTAGTTAACGCACACTTGTACGTTCTGTTCTAAGCCTGGTCATACGTTTGACAATTGTTTTCGCCGCGAGATCAATTGACATCAAACGGTAATTTTGTATAAAAATAAATTAAAAATAAAATAAATCACAGTAAATTGAGACTTAATACTATGCGTACCATGCCTATTCGTGTGAGCAATTTAGCGATTAATACCATTTTTGATAGCGGCGCGGAATTTGCCCTCATGCGCGAATCAGTATCTAATAAGTTAACAGGGCGTAGGCACCTTGTAGTAAATAATTTACGTGGTATTGGTCCATTTGCAGTGAGTACCTTAACTGCCGTATGGTGTGCGTTACCCCAGCAAAATAATGTCGAAAATAGTAATTTTAATCTTACAGATTTTTAGTTGTTTATCTTCTGTAATTGTTGCGCACATTTTTAAATTTGTTGCACTTATAGTTTTTTTAGTTATTTAAAAAAAACTATTCCTGCTGGGGTAACGTTACTGCAGCCAGACATTTTCCTCTTTAATGGGAATATTGAAATAAATATTAGCTAAATAATTAGTTGTCTAAACGAGGTAAATGTTGCAAATAATTTTGTAATTGTTCTTTCTTCGGCTGCGAAGTTATTCGAGATCCTGCTGGAGTAACGTTTGTGGTTTTGCTGGATCTCTGAAACGGTCAAACGGATTCTTATCATCTTTTGTACATGATCTTTTAAGAATTAGTTTTAATTTGTTGTGCAATAAAAAAATGAAATTATTGAACCGTTGAAAAGTTATTTCATTAAATATAAAAACACTTAAATAGGTCCTAAACCTTAACCTTAAATAAGAACTTTAAAGACTTACATTAAACGTTATTTTGTAGCTTTTACCTGCCTTCAAATGTATGTGAAGTTTCATTAGTATCCTGTGTGTAATTAACAAGTTATGACCAATTCAGTTTACGGTCTCGATGCGCGTGGAGTTATTTGGCCACAGATAACCCTGTTTGTGGATATATCAACTGAATGATACATCAATAATTAGTTGTCTAGTTCAGTTATATACCTGCAAAATTTCAGCGCAGTACATGCAATAATTTACTAGATAATAAATAAAAAGTCATTAGGAAGTGCAAGACCGTGGTAACCCGACCATGTTTAGGTGGTTACAAAAATGCAACCGCGTAGTACATTATGGTATATTCTTAAATATGTAGGATAGTGTAACAAGTTTAGTACAGATGTGTACAAAAGTGTTTTGAAAAACTATGTATGTTTCTTATAGAATATTTATTTACAGGTTCATTACACAAATTCTGCAGAACTTTTTTACATTCAGTTAACTTAAAAACAATAACAGATAAATATTATAGGTAGGTAGCTATTCTGCTTTTATGGCATTTTCCATTTTGTTTTTAGATGAATTAATTTAGTTATCTTACACTTTGTCAATAAAATATTAATTTAACTTAAAACAATAACAGATGTATATATAAGAGATATCAATTTTGCTTTTATGGCATTCTCCATTATTTTTTAAAATTAATGATTTCAATTAACTTACACTTTCTCTTAAATAAATCAAATTTAAAATATTGTAAAAATTATATTGTCATCTACTATTTAATCGATATTTAACAGTGTACGCGTCTGTACCGAACTTGTAAGGTGTATGATACTAAACATTTTAGAAGATACCATAATGTACTACGTGGTCGCTTTTTTTGTAACCAACTAAACATGGCCGGGTTACCACGGTCATGTACTTCCTTATGACTTTTTATTTATTATCTCGTAAATTATTGCATGTACTGCGCTGAAATTCTGCAGGTTTATAACTGAACTAAGTCTAATTGAAACTGCCCATTGTGCATGTTTCAATTAGACTGTGTATCACAATTATGTACTTCTTCTTTGTGTACAATAAAGAATTCTCTATCTATCTATCTATCTATCTATCTCTCTATATATCTATCTATCTATCTATCTAAGCAACTAATTATTGACTTATCATTCAGTTGATATATCCACATACAGGGTTATGTGGCCAAATAACTCCACACGCATTATACCGTAAACTGAATTGGTCATAACTTGTTAATTACACACAGGATACTAATGAAACTTCACATACATTTGAAGGCAGGCAAAAGCTACAAATAACGTTTAATGTAAGTCTTTAAAGTTCTTATTTAAGGTGTTAGGACCTATTTAAGTGTTTTTATATTTAATGAAATAACTTTTCAACGGTTCAATAATTTCATTTTTTTTATTGCACAGCAAATTAAAACTAATTCTTAAAAGATCATGTACAAACGATGATAAGAATCCGCTTGACCGTTTCAGAGATGCAGCAAAACCACAAACGTTACTCCAGCAGGATCTCAAATAACTTCGCAGCCGAAGAAAGAACAATTACAAAATTATTTGCAACATTTACCTCGTTTAGACAACTAATTATTTAGCTAATATTTATTTCAATATTCCCATTATAAAGGAAAATGTCTGGCTGCAGTAACGTTACCCCAGCAGGAATAGTTTTTTTTAATAACTAAAAAACTATAAGTGCAACAAATTTAAAAATGTGCGCAACAATTACAGAAGATGGACAACTAAAATTTGTAAGATTAAAATTACTATTTTCGACATTATTTTTCTGGGGTAACGCACACTGCCGTATGCGTTATTGATAATATTGAAGTAGAAATGTTGTTTCACATCTTGCCTGATTATGAAATTACGTGTGACGTACTTATTGGTGCTATTGTACTTCACGATACGGGGTTAAGTGTAATCGTAACTCAAAATAGTGCTCCTTGATATCCCAACCTAAAATAATGCACATTAGAGAAAATAATTCATTATTTTGTTATTTAATTCACGGTTTAACCGATGAATCAGATATTAGTCAATTGCTTACCTTGCTTTACAAATACAAATTTTTGTTTATCCCTGATTTTGCACGTACAATGGTTCCCTTGTACTATCTTACTAAGAAAGGCGTCAAGTGGCAGTGGACTCACATTCACAAAAAGGCACGTCAGAAGGTGAGCCCATTGAACTTTTTACCGACGCTAGTTCTCTTGGATTTGGGTCTATTTAGTGCAGATATTTAATGGCCGTCAACATGTGGTAGCATATTTCAGTATGCGTACAACAGACACCTAAAGTAGGTACCACTCGTACGAGCTTGAAATCCTAGCTGTAACACTGCAACGACAAAAAGGATGACTGAAAGATCAGCCAAAGATTAAATCAGGTTAGAAGGTCGAGCTAAAATTCATAATTTTTAACGGGGAGACTTTGTTTTGATCAAAAATAACCCCAGGAACCAAACATCTTTGGACTTAAAATGTTGTGTGCCTTATGAAGTTCACAGAGTTCTGGACCACGACCGATACCTTGTGAAGAAGGTTATTGGTCACCATGGGCGCCCACGCAAGGTCGCACACGACCAACTGCGACGTGCCCCGCAACTGGATGCCATTCAGGCAACCGTGTCGCCCCCAGAAGAGCAGCAAGCTGGACCTTCCAGCATCGCCACTTCGGTGTCACTACCACGCAGTGACACTAGTGTCGCCGCTGCCACCACTGCTACTGCCGAGCAAGCAGGCAATGGCTCGCACACGAACCGAGGCACCCGTGAATAATTGAACAATTATATCCGGTGAGCATATTTCATGATTGTTTTACCTTTTCTAAAACACATTCATTACATTACAAAACACACATACCAAATTATAAAAAAAATTGACGTGTGGAGCCGTTCAATGACCAAACTAAAATATGTTATTTGACGTATTAGTCAATAACCAATAATCCTATCCTGAAAGAATAATAGTCCCCTGTGTACCACGGCGCTCAGGACCGCCCAGAGCACAGCATTGACCTTAACCCTATATCCCATAGGACCTCTGTATTTTTACAGCATCAACCTCTCACCGACCTATCCTCCCCTTACACAATTATATTACAATGAATTTTAACTGTTGTCATGTGGAACGAGCAGTTAGTGAATTATATTAATAAACTGTTATGTGGAATGAGCAGTTAGTAAATTATAGTAATAAACTGTTGTCGCGTGGAGCGGACAGTAATTACATCTTCTATTTTATGTATTGATTAACTGTTGTCACATTGAGTGGACAGTAATACATGAAACTCGCATGTACTTGCATGCATACATAATTATTTCTTAGCTGTTGTCGCGCGGAGCGACAGTGGTACATAAAACTGATAAATGCATGCACAGATAATCTCATTATTATATGTCGTCGCGTGGAGCGAACGGCTATATCTAGAACCCCTCCTCTTATAAATATATTAATTATTTATTATATATTTCAGATTATTATGTGATGCAGACGCAAGGACGCACCACCTATCATCAGAATGGGCGTATCGGCGCAAATATTAAACGCATCAAAAACAGAGCGGGTCATTCGTTTGTCGGCGCTCGAGTCGAACAGACCTCGGTAAGAAAGTTACTTTGATTTTGTTTGTTTTATTTAATGAATTAATTTGTTATTGAAGTGTTATTTAATTTTAAAAAGTATTTATTTAGTTAACGCACACTTGTACGTTCTGTTCTAAGCCTGGTCATACGTTTGACAATTGTTTTCGCCGCGAGATCAATTGACATCAAACGTTAATTTTGTATAAAAATAAATTAAAAATAAAATAAATCACAGTAAATTGAGACTTAATACTATGCGTACCATGCCTATTCGTGTGAGCAATTTAGCGATTAATACCATTTTTGATAGCGGCGCGGAATTTGCCCTCATGCGCGAATCAGTATCTAATAAGTTAACAGGGCGTAGGCACCTTGTAGTAAATAATTTACGTGGTATTGGTCCATTTGCAGTGAGTACCTTAACTGCCGTATGGTGTGCGTTACCCCAGCAAAATAATGTCGAAAATAGTAATTTTAATCTTACAGATTTTTAGTTGTTTATCTTCTGTAATTGTTGCGCACATTTTTAAATTTGTTGCACTTATAGTTTTTTAGTTATTTAAAAAAAACTATTCCTGCTGGGGTAACGTTACTGCAGCCAGACATTTTCCTCTTTAATGGGAATATTGAAATAAATATTAGCTAAATAATTAGTTGTCTAAACGAGGTAAATGTTGCAAATAATTTTGTAATTGTTCTTTCTTCGGCTGCGAAGTTATTCGAGATCCTGCTGGAGTAACGTTTGTGGTTTTGCTGGATCTCTGAAACGGTCAAACGGATTCTTATCATCTTTTGTACATGATCTTTTAAGAATTAGTTTTAATTTGTTGTGCAATAAAAAAATGAAATTATTGAACCGTTGAAAAGTTATTTCATTAAATATAAAAACACTTAAATAGGTCCTAAACCTTAACCTTAAATAAGAACTTTAAAGACTTACATTAAACGTTATTTTGTAGCTTTTACCTGCCTTCAAATGTATGTGAAGTTTCATTAGTATCCTGTGTGTAATTAACAAGTTATGACCAATTCAGTTTACGGTCTCGATGCGCGTGGAGTTATTTGGCCACAGATAACCCTGTTTGTGGATATATCAACTGAATGATACATCAATAATTAGTTGTCTAGTTCAGTTATATACCTGCAAAATTTCAGCGCAGTACATGCAATAATTTACTAGATAATAAATAAAAAGTCATTAGGAAGTGCAAGACCGTGGTAACCCGACCATGTTTAGGTGGTTACAAAAATGCAACCGCGTAGTACATTATGGTATATTCTTAAATATGTAGGATAGTGTAACAAGTTTAGTACAGATGTGTACAAAAGTGTTTTGAAAAACTATAAGTATGTTTCTTATAGAATATTTATTTACAGGTTCATTACACAAATTCTGCAGAACTTTTTTACATTCATTTAACTTAAAAACAATAACAGATAAATATTATAGGTAGGTAGCAATTCTGCTTTTATGGCATTTTCCATTTTGTTTTTAGATGAATTAATTTAGTTATCTTACACTTTGTCAATAAAATATTAATTTAACTTAAAACAATAACAGATGTATATATAAGAGATATCAATTTTGCTTTTATGGCATTCTCCATTATTTTTTAAAATTAATGATTTCAATTAACTTACACTTTCTCTTAAATAAATCAAATTTAAAATATTGTAAAAATTATATTGTCATCTATTTAATCGATATTTAACAGTGTACGCGTCTGTACCGAACTTGTAAGGTGTATGATACTAAACATTTTAGAAGATACCATAATGTACTACGTGGTCGCTTTTTTTGTAACCAACTAAACATGGCCGGGTTACCACGGTCATGTACTTCCTTATGACTTTTTATTTATTATCTCGTAAATTATTGCATGTACTGCGCTGAAATTCTGCAGGTTTATAACTGAACTAAGTCTAATTGAAACTGCCCATTGTGCATGTTTCAATTAGACTGTGTATCACAATTATGTACTTCTTCTTTGTGTACAATAAAGAATTCTCTATCTATCTATCTATCTATCTATCTCTCTATATATCTATCTATCTATCTATCTAAGCAACTAATTATTGACTTATCATTCAGTTGATATATCCACATACAGGGTTATGTGGCCAAATAACTCCACACGCATTATACCGTAAACTGAATTGGTCATAACTTGTTAATTACACACAGGATACTAATGAAACTTCACATACATTTGAAGGCAGGCAAAAGCTACAAATAACGTTTAATGTAAGTCTTTAAAGTTCTTATTTAAGGTGTTAGGACCTATTTAAGTGTTTTTATATTTAATGAAATAACTTTTCAACGGTTCAATAATGTCATTTTTTTTATTGCACAGCAAATTAAAACTAATTCTTAAAAGATCATGTACAAACGATGATAAGAATCCGCTTGACCGTTTCAGAGATGCAGCAAAACCACAAACGTTACTCCAGCAGGATCTCAAATAACTTCGCAGCCGAAGAAAGAACAATTACAAAATTATTTGCAACATTTACCTCGTTTAGACAACTAATTATTTAGCTAATATTTATTTCAATATTCCCATTATAAAGGAAAATGTCTGGCTGCAGTAACGTTACCCCAGCAGGAATAGTTTTTTTTAATAACTAAAAAACTATAAGTGCAACAAATTTAAAAATGTGCGCAACAATTACAGAAGATGGACAACTAAAAATCTGTAAGATTAAAATTACTATTTTCGACATTATTTTTCTGGGGTAACGCACACTGCCGTATGCGTTATTGATAATATTGAAGTAGAAATGTTGTTTCACATCTTGCCTGATTATGAAATTACGTGTGACGTACTTATTGGTGCTATTGTACTTCACGATACGGGGTTAAGTGTAATCGTAACTCAAAATAGTGCTCCTTGATATCCCAACCTAAAATAATGCACATTAGAGAAAATAATTCATTATTTTGTTATTTAATTCACGGTTTAACCGATGAATCAGATATTAGTCAATTGCTTACCTTGCTTTACAAATACAAATTTTTGTTTATCCCTGATTTTGCACGTACAATGGTTCCCTTGTACTATCTTACTAAGAAAGGCGTCAAGTGGCAGTGGACTCACATTCACAAAAAGGCACGTCAGAAGGTGAGCCCATTGAACTTTTTACCGACGCTAGTTCTCTTGGATTTGGGTCTATTTAGTGCAGATATTTAATGGCCGTCAACATGTGGTAGCATATTTCAGTATGCGTACAACAGACACCTAAAGTAGGTACCACTCGTACGAGCTTGAAATCCTAGCTGTAACACTGCAACGACAAAAAGGATGACTGAAAGATCAGCCAAAGATTAAATCAGGTTAGAAGGTCGAGCTAAAATTCATAATTTTCAACGGGGAGACTTTGTTTTGATCAAAAATAACCCCAGGAACCAAACATCTTTGGACTTAAAATGTTGTGTGCCTTATGAAGTTCACATAGTTGTGGACCACGACCGATACCTTGTGAAGAAGGTTATTGGTCACCATGGGCGCCCACGCAAGGTCGCACACGACCAACTGCGACGTGCCCCGCAACTGGATGCCATTCAGGCAACCGTGTCGCCCCCAGAAGAGCAGCAAGCTGGACCTTCCAGCATCGCCACTTCGGTGTCACTACCACGCAGTGACACTAGTGTCGCCGCTGCCACCACTGCTACTGCCGAGCAAGCAGGCGAGGGCTCGCACACGAACCGAGGCACCCGTGAATAATTGAACAATTATATCCGGTGAGCATATTTCATGATTGTTTTACCTTTTCTAAAACACATTCATTACATTACAAAACACACATACCAAATTATAAAAAAAATTGACGTGTGGAGCCGTTCAATGACCAAACTAAAATATGTTATTTGACGTATTAGTCAATAACCAATAATCCTATCCTGAAAGAATAATAGTCCCCTGTGTACCACGGCGCTCAGGACCGCCCAGAGCACAGCATCGACCTTAACCCTATATCCCATAGGACCTCTGTATTTTTACAGCATCAACCTCTCACCGACCTATCCTCCCCTTACACAATTATATTACAATGAATTTTAACTGTTGTCATGTGGAACGAGCAGTTAGTGAATTATATTAATAAACTGTTATGTGGAATGAGCAGTTAGTAAATTATAGTAATAAACTGTTGTCGCGTGGAGCGGACAGTAATTACATCTTCTATTTTATGTATTGATTAACTGTTGTCACATTGAGTGAACAGTAATACATGAAACTCGCATGTACTTGCATGCATACATAATTATTTCTTAGCTGTTGTCGCGCGGAGCGACAGTGGTACATAAAACTGATAAATGCATGCACAGATAATCTCATTATTATATGTCGTCGCGTGGAGCGAACGGCTATATCTAGAACCCCTCCTCTTATAAATATATTAATTATTTATTATATATTTCAGATTATTATGTGATGCAGACGCAAGGACGCACCACCTATCATCAGAATGGGCGTATCGGCGCAAATATTAAACGCATCAAAAACAGAGCGGGTCATTCGTTTGTCGGCGCTCGAGTCGAACAGACCTCGGTAAGAAAGTTACTTTGATTTTGTTTGTTTTATTTAATGAATTAATTTGTTATTGAAGTGTTATTTAATTTTAAAAAGTATTTATTTAGTTAACGCACACTTGTACGTTCTGTTCTAAGCCTGGTCATACGTTTGACAATTGTTTTCGCCGCGAGATCAATTGACATCAAACGTTAATTTTGTATAAAAATAAATTAAAAATAAAATAAATCACAGTAAATTGAGACTTAATACTATGCGTACCATGCCTATTCGTGTGAGCAATTTAGCGATTAATACCATTTTTGATAGCGGCGCGGAATTTGCCCTCATGCGCGAATCAGTATCTAATAAGTTAACAGGGCGTAGGCACCTTGTAGTAAATAATTTACGTGGTATTGGTCCATTTGCAGTGAGTACCTTAACTGCCGTATGGTGTGCGTTACCCCAGCAAAATAATGTCGAAAATAGTAATTTTAATCTTACAGATTTTTAGTTGTTTATCTTCTGTAATTGTTGCGCACATTTTTAAATTTGTTGCACTTATAGTTTTTTAGTTATTTAAAAAAAACTATTCCTGCTGGGGTAACGTTACTGCAGCCAGACATTTTCCTCTTTAATGGGAATATTGAAATAAATATTAGCTAAATAATTAGTTGTCTAAACGAGGTAAATGTTGCAAATAATTTTGTAATTGTTCTTTCTTCGGCTGCGAAGTTATTCGAGATCCTGCTGGAGTAACGTTTGTGGTTTTGCTGGATCTCTGAAACGGTCAAACGGATTCTTATCATCTTTTGTACATGATCTTTTAAGAATTAGTTTTAATTTGTTGTGCAATAAAAAAATGAAATTATTGAACCGTTGAAAAGTTATTTCATTAAATATAAAAACACTTAAATAGGTCCTAAACCTTAACCTTAAATAAGAACTTTAAAGACTTACATTAAACGTTATTTTGTAGCTTTTACCTGCCTTCAAATGTATGTGAAGTTTCATTAGTATCCTGTGTGTAATTAACAAGTTATGACCAATTCAGTTTACGGTCTCGATGCGCGTGGAGTTATTTGGCCACAGATAACCCTGTTTGTGGATATATCAACTGAATGATACATCAATAATTAGTTGTCTAGTTCAGTTATATACCTGCAAAATTTCAGCGCAGTACATGCAATAATTTACTAGATAATAAATAAAAAGTCATTAGGAAGTGCAAGACCGTGGTAACCCGACCATGTTTAGGTGGTTACAAAAATGCAACCGCGTAGTACATTATGGTATATTCTTAAATATGTAGGATAGTGTAACAAGTTTAGTACAGATGTGTACAAAAGTGTTTTGAAAAACTATAAGTATGTTTCTTATAGAATATTTATTTACAGGTTCATTACACAAATTCTGCAGAACTTTTTTACATTCAGTTAACTTAAAAACAATAACAGATAAATATTATAGGTAGGTAGCTATTCTGCTTTTATGGCATTTTCCATTTTGTTTTTAGATGAATTAATTTAGTTATCTTACACTTTGTCAATAAAATATTAATTTAACTTAAAACAATAACAGATGTATATATAAGAGATATCAATTTTGCTTTTATGGCATTCTCCATTATTTTTTAAAATTAATGATTTCAATTAACTTACACTTTCTCTTAAATAAATCAAATTTAAAATATTGTAAAAATTATATTGTCATCTACTATTTAATCGATATTTAACAGTGTACGCGTCTGTACCGAACTTGTAAGGTGTATGATACTAAACATTTTAGAAGATACCATAATGTACTACGTGGTCGCTTTTTTTGTAACCAACTAAACATGGCCGGGTTACCACGGTCATGTACTTCCTTATGACTTTTTATTTATTATCTCGTAAATTATTGCATGTACTGCGCTGAAATTCTGCAGGTTTATAACTGAACTAAGTCTAATTGAAACTGCCCATTGTGCATGTTTCAATTAGACTGTGTATCACAATTATGTACTTCTTCTTTGTGTACAATAAAGAATTCTCTATCTATCTATCTATCTATCTATCTCTCTATATATCTATCTATCTATCTATCTAAGCAACTAATTATTGACTTATCATTCAGTTGATATATCCACATACAGGGTTATGTGGCCAAATAACTCCACACGCATTATACCGTAAACTGAATTGGTCATAACTTGTTAATTACACACAGGATACTAATGAAACTTCACATACATTTGAAGGCAGGCAAAAGCTACAAATAACGTTTAATGTAAGTCTTTAAAGTTCTTATTTAAGGTGTTAGGACCTATTTAAGTGTTTTTATATTTAATGAAATAACTTTTCAACGGTTCAATAATTTCATTTTTTTTATTGCACAGCAAATTAAAACTAATTCTTAAAAGATCATGTACAAACGATGATAAGAATCCGCTTGACCGTTTCAGAGATGCAGCAAAACCACAAACGTTACTCCAGCAGGATCTCAAATAACTTCGCAGCCGAAGAAAGAACAATTACAAAATTATTTGCAACATTTACCTCGTTTAGACAACTAATTATTTAGCTAATATTTATTTCAATATTCCCATTATAAAGGAAAATGTCTGGCTGCAGTAACGTTACCCCAGCAGGAATAGTTTTTTTTAATAACTAAAAAACTATAAGTGCAACAAATTTAAAAATGTGCGCAACAATTACAGAAGATGGACAACTAAAAATCTGTAAGATTAAAATTACTATTTTCGACATTATTTTTCTGGGGTAACGCACACTGCCGTATGCGTTATTGATAATATTGAAGTAGAAATGTTGTTTCACATCTTGCCTGATTATGAAATTACGTGTGACGTACTTATTGGTGCTATTGTACTTCACGATACGGGGTTAAGTGTAATCGTAACTCAAAATAGTGCTCCTTGATATCCCAACCTAAAATAATGCACATTAGAGAAAATAATTCATTATTTTGTTATTTAATTCACGGTTTAACCGATGAATCAGATATTAGTCAATTGCTTACCTTGCTTTACAAATACAAATTTTTGTTTATCCCTGATTTTGCACGTACAATGGTTCCCTTGTACTATCTTACTAAGAAAGGCGTCAAGTGGCAGTGGACTCACATTCACAAAAAGGCACGTCAGAAGGTGAGCCCATTGAACTTTTTACCGACGCTAGTTCTCTTGGATTTGGGTCTATTTAGTGCAGATATTTAATGGCCGTCAACATGTGGTAGCATATTTCAGTATGCGTACAACAGACACCTAAAGTAGGTACCACTCGTACGAGCTTGAAATCCTAGCTGTAACACTGCAACGACAAAAAGGATGACTGAAAGATCAGCCAAAGATTAAATCAGGTTAGAAGGTCGAGCTAAAATTCATAATTTTTAACGGGGAGACTTTGTTTTGATCAAAAATAACCCCAGGAACCAAACATCTTTGGACTTAAAATGTTGTGTGCCTTATGAAGTTCACAGAGTTCTGGACCACGACCGATACCTTGTGAAGAAGGTTATTGGTCACCATGGGCGCCCACGCAAGGTCGCACACGACCAACTGCGACGTGCCCCGCAACTGGATGCCATTCAGGCAACCGTGTCGCCCCCAGAAGAGCAGCAAGCTGGACCTTCCAGCATCGCCACTTCGGTGTCACTACCACGCAGTGACACTAGTGTCGCCGCTGCCACCACTGCTACTGCCGAGCAAGCAGGCAATGGCTCGCACACGAACCGAGGCACCCGTGAATAATTGAACAATTATATCCGGTGAGCATATTTCATGATTGTTTTACCTTTTCTAAAACACATTCATTACATTACAAAACACACATACCAAATTATAAAAAAAATTGACGTGTGGAGCCGTTCAATGACCAAACTAAAATATGTTATTTGACGTATTAGTCAATAACCAATAATCCTATCCTGAAAGAAAAATAGTCCCTTGTGTACCACGGCGCTCAGGACCGCCCAGAGCACAGCATCGACCTTAACCCTATATCCCATAGGACCTCTGTATTTTTACAGCATCAACCTCTCACCGACCTATCCTCCCCTTACACAATTATAATACAATGAATTTTAACTGTTGTCATGTGGAACGAGCAGTTAGTGAATTATATTAATAAACTGTTATGTGGAATGAGCAGTTAGTAAATTATAGTAATAAACTGTTGTCGCGTGGAGCGGACAGTAATTACATCTTCTATTTTATGTATTGATTAACTGTTGTCACATTGAGTGGACAGTAATACATGAAACTCGCATGTACTTGCATGCATACATAATTATTTCTTAGCTGTTGTCGCGCGGAGCGACAGTGGTACATAAAACTGATAAATGCATACACAGATAATCTCATTATTATATGTCGTCGCGTGGAGCGAACGGCTATATCTAGAACCCCTCCTCTTATAAATATATTAATTATTTATTATATATTTCAGATTATTATGTGATGCAGACGCAAGGACGCACCACCTATCATCAGAATGGGCGTATCGGCGCAAATATTAAACGCATCAAAAACAGAGCGGGTCATTCGTTTGTCGGCGCTCGAGTCGAACAGACCTCGGTAAGAAAGTTACTTTGATTTTGTTTGTTTTATTTAATGAATTAATTTGTTATTGAAGTGTTATTTAATTTTAAAAAGTATTTATTTAGTTAACGCACACTTGTACGTTCTGTTCTAAGCCTGGTCATACGTTTGACAATTGTTTTCGCCGCGAGATCAATTGACATCAAACGTTAATTTTGTATAAAAATAAATTAAAAATAAAATAAATCACAGTAAATTGAGACTTAATACTATGCGTACCATGCCTATTCGTGTGAGCAATTTAGCGATTAATACCATTTTTGATAGCGGCGCGGAATTTGCCCTCATGCGCGAATCAGTATCTAATAAGTTAACAGGGCGTAGGCACCTTGTAGTAAATAATTTACGTGGTATTGGTCCATTTGCAGTGATTGCCATAAGTACCTTAACTGCCGTATGGTGTGCGTTACCCCAGCAAAATAATGTCGAAAATAGTAATTTTAATCTTACAGATTTTTAGTTGTTTATCTTCTGTAATTGTTGCGCACATTTTTAAATTTGTTGCACTTATAGTTTTTTTAGTTATGTAAAAAAACTATTCCTGCTGGGGTAACGTTACTGCAGCCAGACATTTTCCTCTTTAATGGGAATATTGAAATAAATATTAGCTAAATAATTAGTTGTCTAAACGAGGTAAATGTTGCAAATAATTTTGTAATTGTTCTTTCTTCGGCTGCGAAGTTATTCGAGATCCTGCTGGAGTAACGTTTGTGGTTTTGCTGGATCTCTGAAACGGTCAAACGGATTCTTATCATCTTTTGTACATGATCTTTTAAGAATTAGTTTTAATTTGTTGTGCAATAAAAAAATGAAATTATTGAACCGTTGAAAAGTTATTTCATTAAATATAAAAACACTTAAATAGGTCCTAAACCTTAACCTTAAATAAGAACTTTAAAGACTTACATTAAACGTTATTTTGTAGCTTTTACCTGCCTTCAAATGTATGTGAAGTTTCATTAGTATCCTGTGTGTAATTAACAAGTTATGACCAATTCAGTTTACGGTCTCGATGCGCGTGGAGTTATTTGGCCACAGATAACCCTGTTTGTGGATATATCAACTGAATGATACATCAATAATTAGTTGTCTAGTTCAGTTATATACCTGCAAAATTTCAGCGCAGTACATGCAATAATTTACTAGATAATAAATAAAAAGTCATTAGGAAGTGCAAGACCGTGGTAACCCGACCATGTTTAGGTGGTTACAAAAATGCAACCGCGTAGTACATTATGGTATATTCTTAAATATGTAGGATAGTGTAACAAGTTTAGTACAGATGTGTACAAAAGTGTTTTGAAAAACTAAGTATGTTTCTTATAGAATATTTATTTACAGGTTCATTACACAAATTCTGCAGAACTTTTTTACATTCATTTAACTTAAAAACAATAACAGATAAATATTATAGGTAGGTAGCAATTCTGCTTTTATGGCATTTTCCATTTTGTTTTTAGATGAATTAATTTAGTTATCTTACACTTTGTCAATAAAATATTAATTTAACTTAAAACAATAACAGATGTATATATAAGAGATATCAATTTTGCTTTTATGGCATTCTCCATTATTTTTTAAAATTAATGATTTCAATTAACTTACACTTTCTCTTAAATAAATCAAATTTAAAATATTGTAAAAATTATATTGTCATCTACTATTTAATCGATATTTAACAGTGTACGCGTCTGTACCGAACTTGTAAGGTGTATGATACTAAACATTTTAGAAGATACCATAATGTACTACGTGGTCGCTTTTTTTGTAACCAACTAAACATGGCCGGGTTACCACGGTCATGTACTTCCTTATGACTTTTTATTTATTATCTCGTAAATTATTGCATGTACTGCGCTGAAATTCTGCAGGTTTATAACTGAACTAAGTCTAATTGAAACTGCCCATTGTGCATGTTTCAATTAGACTGTGTATCACAATTATGTACTTCTTCTTTGTGTACAATAAAGAATTCTCTATCTATCTATCTATCTATCTATCTCTCTATATATCTATCTATCTATCTATCTAAGCAACTAATTATTGACTTATCATTCAGTTGATATATCCACATACAGGGTTATCTGTGGCCAAATAACTCCACACGCATTATACCGTAAACTGAATTGGTCATAACTTGTTAATTACACACAGGATACTAATGAAACTTCACATACATTTGAAGGCAGGCAAAAGCTACAAATAACGTTTAATGTAAGTCTTTAAAGTTCTTATTTAAGGTGTTAGGACCTATTTAAGTGTTTTTATATTTAATGAAATAACTTTTCAACGGTTCAATAATTTCATTTTTTTTATTGCACAGCAAATTAAAACTAATTCTTAAAAGATCATGTACAAACGATGATAAGAATCCGCTTGACCGTTTCAGAGATGCAGCAAAACCACAAACGTTACTCCAGCAGGATCTCAAATAACTTCGCAGCCGAAGAAAGAACAATTACAAAATTATTTGCAACATTTACCTCGTTTAGACAACTAATTATTTAGCTAATATTTATTTCAATATTCCCATTATAAAGGAAAATGTCTGGCTGCAGTAACGTTACCCCAGCAGGAATAGTTTTTTTTAATAACTAAAAAACTATAAGTGCAACAAATTTAAAAATGTGCGCAACAATTACAGAAGATGGACAACTAGAAATCTGTAAGATTAAAATTACTATTTTCGACATTATTTTTCTGGGGTAACGCACACTGCCGTATGCGTTATTGATAATATTGACGTAGAAATGTTGTTTTACATCTTGCCTGATTATGAAATTACGTGTGACGTACTTATTGGTGCTATTGTACTTCACGATACGGGGTTAAGTGTAATCGTAACTCAAAATAGTGCTCCTTGATATCCCAACCTAAAATAATGCACATTAGAGAAAATAATTCATTGTTTTGTTATTTAATTCACGGTTTAACCGATGAATCAGATATTAGTCAATTGCTTACCTTGCTTTACAAATACAAATTTTTGTTTATCCCTGATTTTGCACGTACAATGGTTCCCTTGTACTATCTTACTAAGAAAGGCGTCAAGTGGCAGTGGACTCACATTCACAAAAAGGCACGTCAGAAGGTGAGCCCATTGAACTTTTTACCGACGCTAGTTCTCTTGGATTTGGGTCTATTTTAGTGCAGATAATTAATAGCCGTCAAGCTGTAACACTGCAACGACAAAAAGGATGACTGAAAGATCAGCCAAAGATTAAATCGGGTTAGAAGGTCGAGCTAAAATTCATAATAAAACTGCCGAGCAAGCAGGCGAGGGCTCGCACACGATCCGAGGCACCCGTGAATAATTGAACAATTATATCCGGTGAGCATATTTCATGATTGTTTTACCTTTTCTAAAACACATTCATTACATTACAAAACACACATACCAAATTATAAAAAAAATTGACGTGTGGAGCCGTTCAATGACCAAACTAAAATATGTTATTTGACGTATTAGTCAATAACCAATAATCCTATCCTGAAAGAATAATAGTCCCTTGTGTACCACGGCGCTCAGGACCGCCCAGAGCACAGCATCGACCTTAACCCTATATCCCATAGGACCTCTGTATTTTTACAGCATCAACCTCTCACCGACCTATCCTCCCCTTACACAATTATAATACTATGAATTTTAACTGTTGTCATGTGGAACGAGCAGTTAGTGAATTATATTAATAAACTGTTATGTGGAATGAGCAGTTAGTAAATTATAGATAGTAATAAACTGTTGTCGCGTGGAGCGGACAGTAATTACATCTTCTATTTTATGTATTGATTAACTGTTGTCACATTGAGTGAACAGTAATACATGAAACTCGCATGTACTTGCATGCATACATAATTATTTCTTAGCTGTTGTCGCGCGGAGCGACAGTGGTACATAAAACTGATAAATGCATGCACAGATAATCTCATTATTATATGTCGTCGCGTGGAGCGAACGGCTATATCTAGAACCCCTCCTCTTATAAATATATTAATTATTTATTATATATTTCAGATTATTATGTGATGCAGGCGCAAGGACGCACCACCTATCATCAGAATGGGCGTATCGGCGCAAATATTAAACGCATCAAAAACAGAGCGGGTCATTCGTTTGTCGGCGCTCGAGTCGAACAGACCTCGGTAAGAAAGTTACTTTGATTTTGTTTGTTTTATTTAATGAATTAATTTGTTATTGAAGTGTTATTTAATTTTAAAAAGTATTTATTTAGTTAACGCACACTTGTACGTTCTGTTCTAAGCCTGGTCATACGTTTGACAATTGTTTTCGCCGCGAGATCAATTGACATCAAACGTTAATTTTGTATAAAAATAAATTAAAAATAAAATAAATCACAGTAAATTGAGACTTAATACTATGCGTACCATGCCTATTCGTGTGAGCAATTTAGCGATTAATACCATTTTTGATAGCGGCGCGGAATTTGCCCTCATGCGCGAATCAGTATCTAATAAGTTAACAGGGCGTAGGCACCTTGTAGTAAATAATTTACGTGGTATTGGTCCATTTGCAGTGATTGCCATAAGTACCTTAACTGCCGTATGGTGTGCGTTACCCCAGCAAAATAATGTCGAAAATAGTAATTTTAATCTTACAGATTTTTAGTTGTTTATCTTCTGTAATTGTTGCGCACATTTTTAAATTTGTTGCACTTATAGTTTTTTAGTTATTTAAAAAAAACTATTCCTGCTGGGGTAACGTTACTGCAGCCAGACATTTTCCTCTTTAATGGGAATATTGAAATAAATAATAACTAAATAATTAGTTGTCTAAACGAGGTAAATGTTGCAAATAATTTTGTAATTGTTCTTTCTTCGGCTGCGAAGTTATTCGAGATCCTGCTGGAGTAACGTTTGTGGTTTTGCTGGATCTCTGAAACGGTCAAACGGATTCTTATCATCTTTTGTACATGATCGTTTAAGAATTAGTTTTAATTTGTTGTGCAATAAAAAAATGAAATTATTGAACCGTTGAAAAGTTATTTCATTAAATATAAAAACACTTAAATAGGTCCTAAACCTTAACCTTAAATAAGAACTTTAAAGACTTACACCTGCCTTCAAATGTATGTGAAGTTTCATTAGTATCCTGTGTGTAATTAACAAGTTATGACCAATTCAGTTTACGATCTCGATGCGCGTGGAGTTATTTGGCCACAGATAACCCTGTTTGTGGATATATCAACTGAATGATACATCAATAATTAGTTGTCTAGTTCAGTTATATACCTGCAAAATTTCAGCGCAGTACATGCAATAATTTACTAGATAATAAATAAAAAGTCATTAGGAAGTGCAAGACCGTGGTAACCCGACCATGTTTAGGTGGTTACAAAAATGCAACCGCGTAGTACATTATGGTATATTCTTAAATATGTAGGATAGTGTAACAAGTTTAGTACAGATGTGTACAAAAGTGTTTTAAAAAACTATAAGTATGTTTCTTATAGAATATTTATTTACAGGTTCATTACACAAATTCTGCAGAACTTTTTACATTCATTTAACTTAAAAACAATTATTATGGCATTTTCCATTTTGTTTTTAGATGAATTAATTTAGTTATCTTACACTTTCTCAGTAAAATATTAATTTAACTTAAAACAATAACAGATGTATATATAAGAGATATCGATTTTGCTTTTATGGCATTCTCCATTATTTTTTAAAATTAATGATTTCAATTAACTTACACTTTCTCTTAAATAAATCAAATTTAAAATATTGTAAAAATTATATTGTCATCTACTATTTAATCGATATTTAACAGTGTACGCGTCTGTACCGAACTTGTAAGGTGTATGATACTAAACATTTTAGAAGATACCATAATGTACTACGTGGTCGCTTTTTTTGTAACCAACTAAACATGGCCGGGTTACCACGGTCATGTACTTCCTTATGACTTTTTATTTATTATCTCGCAAATTATTGCATGTACTGCGCTGAAATTTTGCAGGTATATAACTGAACTAAGTCTAATTGAAACTGCCCATTGTGCATGTTTCAATTAGACTGTGTATCACAATTATGTACTTCTTCTTTGTGTACAATAAAGAATTCTCTATCTATCTATCTATCTATATATCTATCTATCTATCTATCTAAGCAACTAATTATTGACTTATCATTCAGTTTATATATCCACATACAGGGTTATCTGTGGCCAAATAGCTCCACACGCATTGATACCGTAAACTGAATTGGTCATAACTTGTTAATTACACACAGGATACTAATGAAACTTCACATACATTTGAAGGCAGGCAAAAGCTACAAATAACGTTTAATGTAAGTCTTTAAAGTTCTTATTTAAGGTGTTAGGACCTATTTAAGTGTTTTTATATTTAATGAAATAACTTTTCAACGGTTCAATAATTTCATTTTTTTTATTGCACAACAAATTAAAACTAATTCTTAAAAGATCATGTACAAACGATGATAAGAATCCGCTTGACCGTTTCAGAGATGCAGCAAAACCACAAACGTTACTCCAGCAGGATCTCAAATAACTTCGCAGCCGAAGAAAGAACAATTACAAAATTATTTGCAACATTTACCTCGTTTAAACAACTAATTATTTAGCTAATATTTATTTCAATATTCCCATTATAAAGGAAAATGTCTGGCTGCAGTAACGTTACCCCAGCAGGAATAGTTTTTTTTAATAACTAAAAAACTATAAGTGCAACAAATTTAAAAATGTGCGCAACAATTACAGAAGATGGACAACTAAAAATCTGTAAGATTAAAATTACTATTTTCGACATTATTTTTCTGGGGTAACGCACACTGCCGTATGCGTTATTGATAATATTGACGTAGAAATGTTGTTTCACATCTTGCCTGATTATGAAATTACGTGTGACGTACTTATTGGTGCTATTGTACTTCACGATACGGGGTTAAGTGTAATCGTAACTCAAAATAGTGCTCCTTGATATCCCAACCTCGAATAATGCACATTAGAGAAAATAATTCATTATTTTGTTATTTAATTCACGGTTTAACCGATGAATCAGATATTAGTCAATTGCTTACCTTGCTTTACAAATACAATTTTTTGTTTATCCCTGATTTTGCACGTACAATGGTTCCCTTGTACTATCTTACTAAGAAAGGCGTCAAGTGGCAGTGGACTCACATTCACAAAAAGGCACGTCAGAAGGTGAGCCCATTGAATTTTTTACCGACGCTAGTTCTCTTGGATTTGGGTCTATTTTAGTGCAGATGATTAATGGCCGTCAGCATGTGGTAGCATATTTCAGTATGCGTACAACAGACACCTAAAGTAGGTACCACTCGTACGAGCTTGAAATCCTAGCTGTAACACTGCAACGACAAAAAGGATGACTGAAAGATCAGCCAAAGATTAAATCAGGTTAGAAGGTCGAGCTAAAATTCATAATTTTCAACGGGGAGACTTTGTTTTGATCAAAAATAACCCCAGGAACCAAACATCTTTGGACTTAAAATGTTGTGTGCCTTATGAAGTTCACAGAGTTCTGGACCACGACCGATACCTTGTGAAGAAGGTTATTGGTCACCATGGGCGCCCACGCAAGGTCGCACACGACCAACTGCGACGTGCCCCGCAACTGGATGCCATTCAGGCAACCGTGTCGCCCCCAGAAGAGCAGCAAGCTGGACCTTCCAGCATCGCCACTTCGGTGTCACTACCACGCAGTGACACTAGTGTCGCCGCTGCCACCACTGCTACTGCCGAGCAAGCAGGCGAGGGCTCGCACACGATCCGAGGCACCCGTGAATAGTTGAACAATTATATCCGGTGAGCATATTTCATGATTGTTTTACCTTTTCTAAAACACATTCATTACATTACAAAACACACATACCAAATTATAAAAAAAATTGACGTGTGGAGCCGTTCAATGACCAAACTAAAATATGTTATTTGACGTATTAGTCAATAACCAATAATCCTATCCTGAAAGAAAAATAGTCCCTTGTGTACCACGGCGCTCAGGACCGCCCAGAGCACAGCATCGACCTTAACCCTATATCCCATAGGACCTCTGTATTTTTACAGCATCAACCTCTCACCGACCTATCCTCCCCTTACACAATTATAATACAATGAATTTTAACTGTTGTCATGTGGAACGAGCAGTTAGTGAATTATATTAATAAACTGTTATGTGGAATGAGCAGTTAGTAAATTATAGATAGTAATAAACTGTTGTCGCGTGGAGCGGACAGTAATTACATCTTCTATTTTATGTATTGATTAACTGTTGTCACATTGAGTGAACAGTAATACATGAAACTCGCATGTACTTGCATGCATACATAATTATTTCTTAGCTGTTGTCGCGCGGAGCGACAGTGGTACATAAAACTGATAAATGCATGCACAGATAATCTCATTATTTATATGTCGTCGCGTGGAGCGAACGGCTATATCTAGAACCCCTCCTCTTATAAATATATTAATTATTTATTATATATTTCAGATTATTATGTGATGCAGGCGCAAGGACGCACCACCTATCATCAGAATGGGCGTATCGGCGCAAATATTAAACGCATCAAAAACAGAGCGGGTCATTCGTTTGTCGGCGCTCGAGTCGAACAGACCTCGGTAAGAAAGTTACTTTGATTTTGTTTGTTTTATTTAATGAATTAATTTGTTATTGAAGTGTTATTTAATTTTAAAAAGTATTTATTTAGTTAACGCACACTTGTACGTTCTGTTCTAAGCCTGGTCATACGTTTGACAATTGTTTTCGCCGCGAGATCAATTGACATCAAACGTTAATTTTGTATAAAAATAAATTAAAAATAAAATAAATCACAGTAAATTGAGACTTAATACTATGCGTACCATGCCTATTCGTGTGAGCAATTTAGCGATTAATACCATTTTTGATAGCGGCGCGGAATTTGCCCTCATGCGCGAATCAGTATCTAATAAGTTAACAGGGCGTAGGCACCTTGTAGTAAATAATTTACGTGGTATTGGTCCATTTGCAGTGAGTACCTTAACTGCCGTATGGTGTGCGTTACCCCAGCAAAATAATGTCGAAAATAGTAATTTTAATCTTACAGATTTTTAGTTGTTTATCTTCTGTAATTGTTGCGCACATTTTTAAATTTGTTGCACTTATAGTTTTTTAGTTATTTAAAAAAAACTATTCCTGCTGGGGTAACGTTACTGCAGCCAGACATTTTCCTCTCTAATGGGAATATTGAAATAAATAATAACTAAATAATTAGTTGTCTAAACGAGGTAAATGTTGCAAATAATTTTGTAATTGTTCTTTCTTCGGCTGCGAAGTTATTCGAGATCCTGCTGGAGTAACGTTTGTGGTTTTGCTGGATCTCTGAAACGGTCAAACGGATTCTTATCATCTTTTGTACATGATCGTTTAAGAATTAGTTTTAATTTGTTGTGCAATAAAAAAATGAAATTATTGAACCGTTGAAAAGTTATTTCATTAAATATAAAAACACTTAAATAGGTCCTAAACCTTAACCTTAAATAAGAACTTTAAAGACTTACACCTGCCTTCAAATGTATGTGAAGTTTCATTAGTATCCTGTGTGTAATTAACAAGTTATGACCAATTCAGTTTACGATCTCGATGCGCGTGGAGTTATTTGGCCACAGATAACCCTGTTTGTGGATATATCAACTGAATGATACATCAATAATTAGTTGTCTAGTTCAGTTATATACCTGCAAAATTTCAGCGCAGTACATGCAATAATTTACTAGATAATAAATAAAAAGTCATTAGGAAGTGCAAGACCGTGGTAACCCGACCATGTTTAGGTGGTTACAAAAATGCAACCGCGTAGTACATTATGGTATATTCTTAAATATGTAGGATAGTGTAACAAGTTTAGTACAGATGTGTACAAAAGTGTTTTGAAAAACTATAAGTATGTTTCTTATAGAATATTTATTTACAGGTTCATTACACAAATTCTGCAGAACTTTTTACATTCATTTAACTTAAAAACAATTATTATGGCATTTTCCATTTTGTTTTTAGATGAATTAATTTAGTTATCTTACACTTTCTCAGTAAAATATTAATTTAACTTAAAACAATAACAGATGTATATATAAGAGATATCGATTTTGCTTTTATGGCATTCTCCATTATTTTTTAAAATTAATGATTTCAATTAACTTACACTTTCTCTTAAATAAATCAAATTTAAAATATTGTAAAAATTATATTGTCATCTACTATTTAATCGATATTTAACAGTGTACGCGTCTGTACCGAACTTGTAAGGTGTATGATACTAAACATTTTAGAAGATACCATAATGTACTACGTGGTCGCTTTTTTTGTAACCAACTAAACATGGCCGGGTTACCACGGTCATGTACTTCCTTATGACTTTTTATTTATTATCTCGTAAATTATTGCATGTACTGCGCTGAAATTTTGCAGGTATATAACTGAACTAAGTCTAATTGAAACTGCCCATTGTGCATGTTTCAATTAGACTGTGTATCACAATTATGTACTTCTTCTTTGTGTACAATAAAGAATTCTCTATCTATCTATCTATCTATCTAAGCAACTAATTATTGACTTATCATTCAGTTGATATATCCACATACAGGGTTATCTGTGGCCAAATAACTCCACACGCATTGATACCGTAAACTGAATTGGTCATAACTTGTTAATTACACACAGGATACTAATGAAACTTCACATACATTTGAAGGCAGGCAAAAGCTACAAATAACGTTTAATGTAAGTCTTTAAAGTTCTTATTTAAGGTGTTAGGACCTATTTAAGTGTTTTTATATTTAATGAAATAACTTTTCAACGGTTCAATAATTTCATTTTTTTTTATTGCACAACAAATTAAAACTAATTCTTAAAAGATCATGTACAAACGATGATAAGAATCCGCTTGACCGTTTCAGAGATGCAGCAAAACCACAAACGTTACTCCAGCAGGATCTCAAATAACTTCGCAGCCGAAGAAAGAACAATTACAAAATTATTTGCAACATTTACCTCGTTTAAACAACTAATTATTTAGCTAATATTTATTTCAATATTCCCATTATAAAGGAAAATGTCTGGCTGCAGTAACGTTACCCCAGCAGGAATAGTTTTTTTTAATAACTAAAAAACTATAAGTGCAACAAATTTAAAAATGTGCGCAACAATTACAGAAGATGGACAACTAAAAATCTGTAAGATTAAAATTACTATTTTCGACATTATTTTTCTGGGGTAACGCACACTGCCGTATGCGTTATTGATAATATTGACGTAGAAATGTTGTTTCACATCTTGCCTGATTATGAAATTACGTGTGACGTACTTATTGGTGCTATTGTACTTCACGATACGGGGTTAAGTGTAATCGTAACTCAAAATAGTGCTCCTTGATATCCCAACCTCGAATAATGCACATTAGAGAAAATAATTCATTATTTTGTTATTTAATTCACGGTTTAACCGATGAATCAGATATTAGTCAATTGCTTACCTTGCTTTACAAATACAATTTTTTGTTTATCCCTGATTTTGCACGTACAATGGTTCCCTTGTACTATCTTACTAAGAAAGGCGTCAAGTGGCAGTGGACTCACATTCACAAAAAGGCACGTCAGAAGGTGAGCCCATTGAATTTTTTACCGACGCTAGTTCTCTTGGATTTGGGTCTATTTTAGTGCAGATGATTAATGGCCGTCAGCATGTGGTAGCATATTTCAGTATGCGTACAACAGACACCTAAAGTAGGTACCACTCGTACGAGCTTGAAATCCTAGCTGTAACACTGCAACGACAAAAAGGATGACTGAAAGATCAGCCAAAGATTAAATCAGGTTAGAAGGTCGAGCTAAAATTCATAATTTTCAACGGGGAGACTTTGTTTTGATCAAAAATAACCCCAGGAACCAAACATCTTTGGACTTAAAATGTTGTGTGCCTTATGAAGTTCACAGAGTTCTGGACCACGACCGATACCTTGTGAAGAAGGTTATTGGTCACCATGGGCGCCCACGCAAGGTCGCACACGACCAACTGCGACGTGCCCCGCAACTGGATGCCATTCAGGCAACCGTGTCGCCCCCAGAAGAGCAGCAAGCTGGACCTTCCAGCATCGCCACTTCGGTGTCACTACCACGCAGTGACACTAGTGTCGCCGCTGCCACCACTGCTACTGCCGAGCAAGCAGGCGAGGGCTCGCACACGATCCGAGGCACCCGTGAATAATTGAACAATTATATCCGGTGAGCATATTTCATGATTGTTTTACCTTTTCTAAAACACATTCATTACATTACAAAACACACATACCAAATTATAAAAAAAATTGACGTGTGGAGCCGTTCAATGACCAAACTAAAATATGTTATTTGACGTATTAGTCAATAACCAATAATCCTATCCTGAAAGAATAATAGTCCCCTGTGTACCACGGCGCTCAGGACCGCCCAGAGCACAGCATCGACCTTAACCCTATATCCCATAGGACCTCTGTATTTTTACAGCATCAACCTCTCACCGACCTATCCTCCCCTTACACAATTATAATACAATGAATTTTAACTGTTGTCATGTGGAACGAGCAGTTAGTGAATTATATTAATAAACTGTTATGTGGAATGAGCAGTTAGTAAATTATAGATAGTAATAAACTGTTGTCGCGTGGAGCGGACAGTAATTACATCTTCTATTTTATGTATTGATTAACTGTTGTCACATTGAGTGAACAGTAATACATGAAACTCGCATGTACTTGCATGCATACATAATTATTTCTTAGCTGTTGTCGCGCGGAGCGACAGTGGTACATAAAACTGATAAATGCATGCACAGATAATCTCATTATTTATATGTCGTCGCGTGGAGCGAACGGCTATATCTAGAACCCCTCCTCTTATAAATATATTAATTATTTATTATATATTTCAGATTATTATGTGATGCAGGCGCAAGGACGCACCACCTATCATCAGAATGGGCGTATCGGCGCAAATATTAAACGCATCAAAAACAGAGCGGGTCATTCGTTTGTCGGCGCTCGAGTCGAACAGACCTCGGTAAGAAAGTTACTTTGATTTTGTTTGTTTTATTTAATGAATTAATTTGTTATTGAAGTGTTATTTAATTTTAAAAAGTATTTATTTAGTTAACGCACACTTGTACGTTCTGTTCTAAGCCTGGTCATACGTTTGACAATTGTTTTCGCCGCGAGATCAATTGACATCAAACGTTAATTTTGTATAAAAATAAAATAAATCACAGTAAATTGAGACTTAATACTACGCGTACCATGCCTATTCGTGTGAGCAATTTAGCGATTAATACCATTTTTGATAGCGGCGCGGAATTTGCCCTCATGCGCGAATCAGTATCTAATAAGTTAACAGGGCGTAGGCACCTTGTAGTAAATAATTTACGTGGTATTGGTCCATTTGCAGTGATTGCCATAAGTACCTTAACTGCCGTATGGTGTGCGTTACCCCAGCAAAATAATGTCGAAAATAGTAATTTTAATCTTACAGATTTTTAGTTGTTTATCTTCTGTAATTGTTGCGCACATTTTTAAATTTGTTGCACTTATAGTTTTTTAGTTATTTAAAAAAAACTATTCCTGCTGGGGTAACGTTACTGCAGCCAGACATTTTCCTCTTTAATGGGAATATTGAAATAAATAATAACTAAATAATTAGTTGTCTAAACGAGGTAAATGTTGCAAATAATTTTGTAATTGTTCTTTCTTCGGCTGCGAAGTTATTCGAGATCCTGCTGGAGTAACGTTTGTGGTTTTGCTGGATCTCTGAAACGGTCAAACGGATTCTTATCATCTTTTGTACATGATCGTTTAAGAATTAGTTTTAATTTGTTGTGCAATAAAAAAATGAAATTATTGAACCGTTGAAAAGTTATTTCATTAAATATAAAAACACTTAAATAGGTCCTAAACCTTAACCTTAAATAAGAACTTTAAAGACTTACACCTGCCTTCAAATGTATGTGAAGTTTCATTAGTATCCTGTGTGTAATTAACAAGTTATGACCAATTCAGTTTACGATCTCGATGCGCGTGGAGTTATTTGGCCACAGATAACCCTGTTTGTGGATATATCAACTGAATGATACATCAATAATTAGTTGTCTAGTTCAGTTATATACCTGCAAAATTTCAGCGCAGTACATGCAATAATTTACTAGATAATAAATAAAAAGTCATTAGGAAGTGCAAGACCGTGGTAACCCGACCATGTTTAGGTGGTTACAAAAATGCAACCGCGTAGTACATTATGGTATATTCTTAAATATGTAGGATAGTGTAACAAGTTTAGTACAGATGTGTACAAAAGTGTTTTAAAAAACTATAAGTATGTTTCTTATAGAATATTTATTTACAGGTTCATTACACAAATTCTGCAGAACTTTTTACATTCATTTAACTTAAAAACAATTATTATGGCATTTTCCATTTTGTTTTTAGATGAATTAATTTAGTTATCTTACACTTTCTCAGTAAAATATTAATTTAACTTAAAACAATAACAGATGTATATATAAGAGATATCGATTTTGCTTTTATGGCATTCTCCATTATTTTTTAAAATTAATGATTTCAATTAACTTACACTTTCTCTTAAATAAATCAAATTTAAAATATTGTAAAAATTATATTGTCATCTACTATTTAATCGATATTTAACAGTGTACGCGTCTGTACCGAACTTGTAAGGTGTATGATACTAAACATTTTAGAAGATACCATAATGTACTACGTGGTCGCTTTTTTTGTAACCAACTAAACATGGCCGGGTTACCACGGTCATGTACTTCCTTATGACTTTTTATTTATTATCTCGTAAATTATTGCATGTACTGCGCTGAAATTTTGCAGGTATATAACTGAACTAAGTCTAATTGAAACTGCCCATTGTGCATGTTTCAATTAGACTGTGTATCACAATTATGTACTTCTTCTTTGTGTACAATAAAGAATTCTCTATCTATCTATCTATCTATCTAAGCAACTAATTATTGACTTATCATTCAGTTGATATATCCACATACAGGGTTATCTGTGGCCAAATAACTCCACACGCATTGATACCGTAAACTGAATTGGTCATAACTTGTTAATTACACACAGGATACTAATGAAACTTCACATACATTTGAAGGCAGGCAAAAGCTACAAATAACGTTTAATGTAAGTCTTTAAAGTTCTTATTTAAGGTGTTAGGACCTATTTAAGTGTTTTTATATTTAATGAAATAACTTTTCAACGGTTCAATAATTTCATTTTTTTTATTGCACAACAAATTAAAACTAATTCTTAAAAGATCATGTACAAACGATGATAAGAATCCGCTTGACCGTTTCAGAGATGCAGCAAAACCACAAACGTTACTCCAGCAGGATCTCAAATAACTTCGCAGCCGAAGAAAGAACAATTACAAAATTATTTGCAACATTTACCTCGTTTAAACAACTAATTATTTAGCTAATATTTATTTCAATATTCCCATTATAAAGGAAAATGTCTGGCTGCAGTAACGTTACCCCAGCAGGAATAGTTTTTTTTAATAACTAAAAAACTATAAGTGCAACAAATTTAAAAATGTGCGCAACAATTACAGAAGATGGACAACTAAAAATCTGTAAGATTAAAATTACTATTTTCGACATTATTTTTCTGGGGTAACGCACACTGCCGTATGCGTTATTGATAATATTGACGTAGAAATGTTGTTTCACATCTTGCCTGATTATGAAATTACGTGTGACGTACTTATTGGTGCTATTGTACTTCACGATACGGGGTTAAGTGTAATCGTAACTCAAAATAGTGCTCCTTGATATCCCAACCTCGAATAATGCACATTAGAGAAAATAATTCATTATTTTGTTATTTAATTCACGGTTTAACCGATGAATCAGATATTAGTCAATTGCTTACCTTGCTTTACAAATACAATTTTTTGTTTATCCCTGATTTTGCACGTACAATGGTTCCCTTGTACTATCTTACTAAGAAAGGCGTCAAGTGGCAGTGGACTCACATTCACAAAAAGGCACGTCAGAAGGTGAGCCCATTGAACTTTTTACCGACGCTAGTTCTCTTGGATTTGGGTCTATTTTAGTGCAGATGATTAATGGCCGTCAGCATGTGGTAGCATATTTCAGTATGCGTACAACAGACACCTAAAGTAGGTACCACTCGTACGAGCTTGAAATCCTAGCTGTAACACTGCAACGACAAAAAGGATGACTGAAAGATCAGCCAAAGATTAAATCAGGTTAGAAGGTCGAGCTAAAATTCATAATTTTCAACGGGGAGACTTTGTTTTGATCAAAAATAACCCCAGGAACCAAACATCTTTGGACTTAAAATGTTGTGTGCCTTATGAAGTTCACAGAGTTCTGGACCACGACCGATACCTTGTGAAGAAGGTTATTGGTCACCATGGGCGCCCACGCAAGGTCGCACACGACCAACTGCGACGTGCCCCGCAACTGGATGCCATTCAGGCAACCGTGTCGCCCCCAGAAGAGCAGCAAGCTGGACCTTCCAGCATCGCCACTTCGGTGTCACTACCACGCAGTGACACTAGTGTCGCCGCTGCCACCACTGCTACTGCCGAGCAAGCAGGCGAGGGCTCGCACACGAACCGAGGCACCCGTGAATAATTGAACAATTATATCCGGTGAGCATATTTCATGATTGTTTTACCTTTTCTAAAACACATTCATTACATTACAAAACACACATACCAAATTATAAAAAAAATTGACGTGTGGAGCCGTTCAATGACCAAACTAAAATATGTTATTTGACGTATTAGTCAATAACCAATAATCCTATCCTGAAAGAATAATAGTCCCCTGTGTACCACGGCGCTCAGGACCGCCCAGAGCACAGCATCGACCTTAACCCTATATCCCATAGGACCTCTGTATTTTTACAGCATCAACCTCTCACCGACCTATCCTCCCCTTACACAATTATAATACAATGAATTTTAACTGTTGTCATGTGGAACGAGCAGTTAGTGAATTATATTAATAAACTGTTATGTGGAATGAGCAGTTAGTAAATTATAGATAGTAATAAACTGTTGTCGCGTGGAGCGGACAGTAATTACATCTTCTATTTTATGTATTGATTAACTGTTGTCACATTGAGTGAACAGTAATACATGAAACTCGCATGTACTTGCATGCATACATAATTATTTCTTAGCTGTTGTCGCGCGGAGCGACAGTGGTACATAAAACTGATAAATGCATGCACAGATAATCTCATTATTTATATGTCGTCGCGTGGAGCGAACGGCTATATCTAGAACCCCTCCTCTTATAAATATATTAATTATTTATTATATATTTCAGATTATTATGTGATGCAGGCGCAAGGACGCACCACCTATCATCAGAATGGGCGTATCGGCGCAAATATTAAACGCATCAAAAACAGAGCGGGTCATTCGTTTGTCGGCGCTCGAGTCGAACAGACCTCGGTAAGAAAGTTACTTTGATTTTGTTTGTTTTATTTAATGAATTAATTTGTTATTGAAGTGTTATTTAATTTTAAAAAGTATTTATTTAGTTAACGCACACTTGTACGTTCTGTTCTAAGCCTGGTCATACGTTTGACAATTGTTTTCGCCGCGAGATCAATTGACATCAAACGTTAATTTTGTATAAAAATAAAATAAATCACAGTAAATTGAGACTTAATACTATGCGTACCATGCCTATTCGTGTGAGCAATTTAGCGATTAATACCATTTTTGATAGCGGCGCGGAATTTGCCCTCATGCGCGAATCAGTATCTAATAAGTTAACAGGGCGTAGGCACCTTGTAGTAAATAATTTACGTGGTATTGGTCCATTTGCAGTGATTGCCATAAGTACCTTAACTGCCGTATGGTGTGCGTTACCCCAGCAAAATAATGTCGAAAATAGTAATTTTAATCTTACAGATTTTTAGTTGTTTATCTTCTGTAATTGTTGCGCACATTTTTAAATTTGTTGCACTTATAGTTTTTTAGTTATTTAAAAAAAACTATTCCTGCTGGGGTAACGTTACTGCAGCCAGACATTTTCCTCTTTAATGGGAATATTGAAATAAATAATAACTAAATAATTAGTTGTCTAAACGAGGTAAATGTTGCAAATAATTTTGTAATTGTTCTTTCTTCGGCTGCGAAGTTATTCGAGATCCTGCTGGAGTAACGTTTGTGGTTTTGCTGGATCTCTGAAACGGTCAAACGGATTCTTATCATCTTTTGTACATGATCGTTTAAGAATTAGTTTTAATTTGTTGTGCAATAAAAAAATGAAATTATTGAACCGTTGAAAAGTTATTTCATTAAATATAAAAACACTTAAATAGGTCCTAAACCTTAACCTTAAATAAGAACTTTAAAGACTTACACCTGCCTTCAAATGTATGTGAAGTTTCATTAGTATCCTGTGTGTAATTAACAAGTTATGACCAATTCAGTTTACGATCTCGATGCGCGTGGAGTTATTTGGCCACAGATAACCCTGTTTGTGGATATATCAACTGAATGATACATCAATAATTAGTTGTCTAGTTCAGTTATATACCTGCAAAATTTCAGCGCAGTACATGCAATAATTTACTAGATAATAAATAAAAAGTCATTAGGAAGTGCAAGACCGTGGTAACCCGACCATGTTTAGGTGGTTACAAAAATGCAACCGCGTAGTACATTATGGTATATTCTTAAATATGTAGGATAGTGTAACAAGTTTAGTACAGATGTGTACAAAAGTGTTTTGAAAAACTATAAGTATGTTTCTTATAGAATATTTATTTACAGGTTCATTACACAAATTCTGCAGAACTTTTTACATTCATTTAACTTAAAAACAATTATTATGGCATTTTCCATTTTGTTTTTAGATGAATTAATTTAGTTATCTTACACTTTCTCAGTAAAATATTAATTTAACTTAAAACAATAACAGATGTATATATAAGAGATATCGATTTTGCTTTTATGGCATTCTCCATTATTTTTTAAAATTAATGATTTCAATTAACTTACACTTTCTCTTAAATAAATCAAATTTAAAATATTGTAAAAATTATATTGTCATCTACTATTTAATCGATATTTAACAGTGTACGCGTCTGTACCGAACTTGTAAGGTGTATGATACTAAACATTTTAGAAGATACCATAATGTACTACGTGGTCGCTTTTTTTGTAACCAACTAAACATGGCCGGGTTACCACGGTCATGTACTTCCTTATGACTTTTTATTTATTATCTCGTAAATTATTGCATGTACTGCGCTGAAATTTTGCAGGTATATAACTGAACTAAGTCTAATTGAAACTGCCCATTGTGCATGTTTCAATTAGACTGTGTATCACAATTATGTACTTCTTCTTTGTGTACAATAAAGAATTCTCTATCTATCTATCTATCTATCTAAGCAACTAATTATTGACTTATCATTCAGTTGATATATCCACATACAGGGTTATCTGTGGCCAAATAACTCCACACGCATTGATACCGTAAACTGAATTGGTCATAACTTGTTAATTACACACAGGATACTAATGAAACTTCACATACATTTGAAGGCAGGCAAAAGCTACAAATAACGTTTAATGTAAGTCTTTAAAGTTCTTATTTAAGGTGTTAGGACCTATTTAAGTGTTTTTATATTTAATGAAATAACTTTTCAACGGTTCAATAATTTCATTTTTTTTATTGCACAACAAATTAAAACTAATTCTTAAAAGATCATGTACAAACGATGATAAGAATCCGCTTGACCGTTTCAGAGATGCAGCAAAACCACAAACGTTACTCCAGCAGGATCTCAAATAACTTCGCAGCCGAAGAAAGAACAATTACAAAATTATTTGCAACATTTACCTCGTTTAAACAACTAATTATTTAGCTAATATTTATTTCAATATTCCCATTATAAAGGAAAATGTCTGGCTGCAGTAACGTTACCCCAGCAGGAATAGTTTTTTTTAATAACTAAAAAACTATAAGTGCAACAAATTTAAAAATGTGCGCAACAATTACAGAAGATGGACAACTAAAAATCTGTAAGATTAAAATTACTATTTTCGACATTATTTTTCTGGGGTAACGCACACTGCCGTATGCGTTATTGATAATATTGAAGTAGAAATGTTGTTTCACATCTTGCCTGATTATGAAATTACGTGTGACGTACTTATTGGTGCTATTGTACTTCACGATACGGGGTTAAGTGTAATCGTAACTCAAAATAGTGCTCCTTGATATCCCAACCTCGAATAATGCACATTAGAGAAAATAATTCATTATTTTGTTATTTAATTCACGGTTTAACCGATGAATCAGATATTAGTCAATTGCTTACCTTGCTTTACAAATACAATTTTTTGTTTATCCCTGATTTTGCACGTACAATGGTTCCCTTGTACTATCTTACTAAGAAAGGCGTCAAGTGGCAGTGGACTCACATTCACAAAAAGGCACGTCAGAAGGTGAGCCCATTGAACTTTTTACCGACGCTAGTTCTCTTGGATTTGGGTCTATTTTAGTGCAGATGATTAATGGCCGTCAGCATGTGGTAGCATATTTCAGTATGCGTACAACAGACACCTAAAGTAGGTACCACTCGTACGAGCTTGAAATCCTAGCTGTAACACTGCAACGACAAAAAGGATGACTGAAAGATCAGCCAAAGATTAAATCAGGTTAGAAGGTCGAGCTAAAATTCATAATTTTCAACGGGGAGACTTTGTTTTGATCAAAAATAACCCCAGGAACCAAACATCTTTGGACTTAAAATGTTGTGTGCCTTATGAAGTTCACAGAGTTCTGGACCACGACCGATACCTTGTGAAGAAGGTTATTGGTCACCATGGGCGCCCACGCAAGGTCGCACACGACCAACTGCGACGTGCCCCGCAACTGGATGCCATTCAGGCAACCGTGTCGCCCCCAGAAGAGCAGCAAGCTGGACCTTCCAGCATCGCCACTTCGGTGTCACTACCACGCAGTGACACTAGTGTCGCCGCTGCCACCACTGCTACTGCCGAGCAAGCAGGCGAGGGCTCGCACACGATCCGAGGCACCCGTGAATAATTGAACAATTATATCCGGTGAGCATATTTCATGATTGTTTTACCTTTTCTAAAACACATTCATTACATTACAAAACACACATACCAAATTATAAAAAAAATTGACGTGTGGAGCCGTTCAATGACCAAACTAAAATATGTTATTTGACGTATTAGTCAATAACCAATAATCCTATCCTGAAAGAATAATAGTCCCCTGTGTACCACGGCGCTCAGGACCGCCCAGAGCACAGCATCGACCTTAACCCTATATCCCATAGGACCTCTGTATTTTTACAGCATCAACCTCTCACCGACCTATCCTCCCCTTACACAATTATAATACAATGAATTTTAACTGTTGTCATGTGGAACGAGCAGTTAGTGAATTATATTAATAAACTGTTATGTGGAATGAGCAGTTAGTAAATTATAGATAGTAATAAACTGTTGTCGCGTGGAGCGGACAGTAATTACATCTTCTATTTTATGTATTGATTAACTGTTGTCACATTGAGTGAACAGTAATACATGAAACTCGCATGTACTTGCATGCATACATAATTATTTCTTAGCTGTTGTCGCGCGGAGCGACAGTGGTACATAAAACTGATAAATGCATGCACAGATAATCTCATTATTTATATGTCGTCGCGTGGAGCGAACGGCTATATCTAGAACCCCTCCTCTTATAAATATATTAATTATTTATTATATATTTCAGATTATTATGTGATGCAGGCGCAAGGACGCACCACCTATCATCAGAATGGGCGTATCGGCGCAAATATTAAACGCATCAAAAACAGAGCGGGTCATTCGTTTGTCGGCGCTCGAGTCGAACAGACCTCGGTAAGAAAGTTACTTTGATTTTGTTTGTTTTATTTAATGAATTAATTTGTTATTGAAGTGTTATTTAATTTTAAAAAGTATTTATTTAGTTAACGCACACTTGTACGTTCTGTTCTAAGCCTGGTCATACGTTTGACAATTGTTTTCGCCGCGAGATCAATTGACATCAAACGTTAATTTTGTATAAAAATAAATTAAAAATAAAATAAATCACAGTAAATTGAGACTTAATACTATGCGTACCATGCCTATTCGTGTGAGCAATTTAGCGATTAATACCATTTTTGATAGCGGCGCGGAATTTGCCCTCATGCGCGAATCAGTATCTAATAAGTTAACAGGGCGTAGGCACCTTGTAGTAAATAATTTACGTGGTATTGGTCCATTTGCAGTGAGTACCTTAACTGCCGTATGGTGTGCGTTACCCCAGCAAAATAATGTCGAAAATAGTAATTTTAATCTTACAGATTTTTAGTTGTTTATCTTCTGTAATTGTTGCGCACATTTTTAAATTTGTTGCACTTATAGTTTTTTAGTTATTTAAAAAAAACTATTCCTGCTGGGGTAACGTTACTGCAGCCAGACATTTTCCTCTCTAATGGGAATATTGAAATAAATAATAACTAAATAATTAGTTGTCTAAACGAGGTAAATGTTGCAAATAATTTTGTAATTGTTCTTTCTTCGGCTGCGAAGTTATTCGAGATCCTGCTGGAGTAACGTTTGTGGTTTTGCTGGATCTCTGAAACGGTCAAACGGATTCTTATCATCTTTTGTACATGATCGTTTAAGAATTAGTTTTAATTTGTTGTGCAATAAAAAAATGAAATTATTGAACCGTTGAAAAGTTATTTCATTAAATATAAAAACACTTAAATAGGTCCTAAACCTTAACCTTAAATAAGAACTTTAAAGACTTACACCTGCCTTCAAATGTATGTGAAGTTTCATTAGTATCCTGTGTGTAATTAACAAGTTATGACCAATTCAGTTTACGATCTCGATGCGCGTGGAGTTATTTGGCCACAGATAACCCTGTTTGTGGATATATCAACTGAATGATACATCAATAATTAGTTGTCTAGTTCAGTTATATACCTGCAAAATTTCAGCGCAGTACATGCAATAATTTACTAGATAATAAATAAAAAGTCATTAGGAAGTGCAAGACCGTGGTAACCCGACCATGTTTAGGTGGTTACAAAAATGCAACCGCGTAGTACATTATGGTATATTCTTAAATATGTAGGATAGTGTAACAAGTTTAGTACAGATGTGTACAAAAGTGTTTTAAAAAACTATAAGTATGTTTCTTATAGAATATTTATTTACAGGTTCATTACACAAATTCTGCAGAACTTTTTACATTCATTTAACTTAAAAACAATTATTATGGCATTTTCCATTTTGTTTTTAGATGAATTAATTTAGTTATCTTACACTTTCTCAGTAAAATATTAATTTAACTTAAAACAATAACAGATGTATATATAAGAGATATCGATTTTGCTTTTATGGCATTCTCCATTATTTTTTAAAATTAATGATTTCAATTAACTTACACTTTCTCTTAAATAAATCAAATTTAAAATATTGTAAAAATTATATTGTCATCTACTATTTAATCGATATTTAACAGTGTACGCGTCTGTACCGAACTTGTAAGGTGTATGATACTAAACATTTTAGAAGATACCATAATGTACTACGTGGTCGCTTTTTTTGTAACCAACTAAACATGGCCGGGTTACCACGGTCATGTACTTCCTTATGACTTTTTATTTATTATCTCGTAAATTATTGCATGTACTGCGCTGAAATTTTGCAGGTATATAACTGAACTAAGTCTAATTGAAACTGCCCATTGTGCATGTTTCAATTAGACTGTGTATCACAATTATGTACTTCTTCTTTGTGTACAATAAAGAATTCTCTATCTATCTATCTATCTATCTAAGCAACTAATTATTGACTTATCATTCAGTTGATATATCCACATACAGGGTTATCTGTGGCCAAATAACTCCACACGCATTGATACCGTAAACTGAATTGGTCATAACTTGTTAATTACACACAGGATACTAATGAAACTTCACATACATTTGAAGGCAGGCAAAAGCTACAAATAACGTTTAATGTAAGTCTTTAAAGTTCTTATTTAAGGTGTTAGGACCTATTTAAGTGTTTTTATATTTAATGAAATAACTTTTCAACGGTTCAATAATTTCATTTTTTTTATTGCACAACAAATTAAAACTAATTCTTAAAAGATCATGTACAAACGATGATAAGAATCCGCTTGACCGTTTCAGAGATGCAGCAAAACCACAAACGTTACTCCAGCAGGATCTCAAATAACTTCGCAGCCGAAGAAAGAACAATTACAAAATTATTTGCAACATTTACCTCGTTTAAACAACTAATTATTTAGCTAATATTTATTTCAATATTCCCATTATAAAGGAAAATGTCTGGCTGCAGTAACGTTACCCCAGCAGGAATAGTTTTTTTTAATAACTAAAAAACTATAAGTGCAACAAATTTAAAAATGTGCGCAACAATTACAGAAGATGGACAACTAAAAATCTGTAAGATTAAAATTACTATTTTCGACATTATTTTTCTGGGGTAACGCACACTGCCGTATGCGTTATTGATAATATTGACGTAGAAATGTTGTTTCACATCTTGCCTGATTATGAAATTACGTGTGACGTACTTATTGGTGCTATTGTACTTCACGATACGGGGTTAAGTGTAATCGTAACTCAAAATAGTGCTCCTTGATATCCCAACCTCGAATAATGCACATTAGAGAAAATAATTCATTATTTTGTTATTTAATTCACGGTTTAACCGATGAATCAGATATTAGTCAATTGCTTACCTTGCTTTACAAATACAATTTTTTGTTTATCCCTGATTTTGCACGTACAATGGTTCCCTTGTACTATCTTACTAAGAAAGGCGTCAAGTGGCAGTGGACTCACATTCACAAAAAGGCACGTCAGAAGGTGAGCCCATTGAACTTTTTACCGACGCTAGTTCTCTTGGATTTGGGTCTATTTTAGTGCAGATGATTAATGGCCGTCAGCATGTGGTAGCATATTTCAGTATGCGTACAACAGACACCTAAAGTAGGTACCACTCGTACGAGCTTGAAATCCTAGCTGTAACACTGCAACGACAAAAAGGATGACTGAAAGATCAGCCAAAGATTAAATCAGGTTAGAAGGTCGAGCTAAAATTCATAATTTTCAACGGGGAGACTTTGTTTTGATCAAAAATAACCCCAGGAACCAAACATCTTTGGACTTAAAATGTTGTGTGCCTTATGAAGTTCACAGAGTTCTGGACCACGACCGATACCTTGTGAAGAAGGTTATTGGTCACCATGGGCGCCCACGCAAGGTCGCACACGACCAACTGCGACGTGCCCCGCAACTGGATGCCATTCAGGCAACCGTGTCGCCCCCAGAAGAGCAGCAAGCTGGACCTTCCAGCATCGCCACTTCGGTGTCACTACCACGCAGTGACACTAGTGTCGCCGCTGCCACCACTGCTACTGCCGAGCAAGCAGGCGAGGGCTCGCACACGATCCGAGGCACCCGTGAATAATTGAACAATTATATCCGGTGAGCATATTTCATGATTGTTTTACCTTTTCTAAAACACATTCATTACATTACAAAACACACATACCAAATTATAAAAAAAATTGACGTGTGGAGCCGTTCAATGACCAAACTAAAATATGTTATTTGACGTATTAGTCAATAACCAATAATCCTATCCTGAAAGAATAATAGTCCCCTGTGTACCACGGCGCTCAGGACCGCCCAGAGCACAGCATCGACCTTAACCCTATATCCCATAGGACCTCTGTATTTTTACAGCATCAACCTCTCACCGACCTATCCTCCCCTTACACAATTATAATACAATGAATTTTAACTGTTGTCATGTGGAACGAGCAGTTAGTGAATTATATTAATAAACTGTTATGTGGAATGAGCAGTTAGTAAATTATAGATAGTAATAAACTGTTGTCGCGTGGAGCGGACAGTAATTACATCTTCTATTTTATGTATTGATTAACTGTTGTCACATTGAGTGAACAGTAATACATGAAACTCGCATGTACTTGCATGCATACATAATTATTTCTTAGCTGTTGTCGCGCGGAGCGACAGTGGTACATAAAACTGATAAATGCATGCACAGATAATCTCATTATTATATGTCGTCGCGTGGAGCGAACGGCTATATCTAGAACCCCTCCTCTTATAAATATATTAATTATTTATTATATATTTCAGATTATTATGTGATGCAGGCGCAAGGACGCACCACCTATCATCAGAATGGGCGTATCGGCGCAAATATTAAACGCATCAAAAACAGAGCGGGTCATTCGTTTGTCGGCGCTCGAGTCGAACAGACCTCGGTAAGAAAGTTACTTTGATTTTGTTTGTTTTATTTAATGAATTAATTTGTTATTGAAGTGTTATTTAATTTTAAAAAGTATTTATTTAGTTAACGCACACTTGTACGTTCTGTTCTAAGCCTGGTCATACGTTTGACAATTGTTTTCGCCGCGAGATCAATTGACATCAAACGTTAATTTTGTATAAAAATAAATTAAAAATAAAATAAATCACAGTAAATTGAGACTTAATACTATGCGTACCATGCCTATTCGTGTGAGCAATTTAGCGATTAATACCATTTTTGATAGCGGCGCGGAATTTGCCCTCATGCGCGAATCAGTATCTAATAAGTTAACAGGGCGTAGGCACCTTGTAGTAGGTAAATAATTTACGTGGTATTGGTCCATTTGCAGTGAGTACCTTAACTGCCGTATGGTGTGCGTTACCCCAGCAAAATAATGTCGAAAATAGTAATTTTAATCTTACAGATTTTTAGTTGTTTATCTTCTGTAATTGTTGCGCACATTTTTAAATTTGTTGCACTTATAGTTTTTTAGTTATTTAAAAAAAACTATTCCTGCTGGGGTAACGTTACTGCAGCCAGACATTTTCCTCTCTAATGGGAATATTGAAATAAATAATAACTAAATAATTAGTTGTCTAAACGAGGTAAATGTTGCAAATAATTTTGTAATTGTTCTTTCTTCGGCTGCGAAGTTATTCGAGATCCTGCTGGAGTAACGTTTGTGGTTTTGCTGGATCTCTGAAACGGTCAAACGGATTCTTATCATCTTTTGTACATGATCGTTTAAGAATTAGTTTTAATTTGTTGTGCAATAAAAAAATGAAATTATTGAACCGTTGAAAAGTTATTTCATTAAATATAAAAACACTTAAATAGGTCCTAAACCTTAACCTTAAATAAGAACTTTAAAGACTTACACCTGCCTTCAAATGTATGTGAAGTTTCATTAGTATCCTGTGTGTAATTAACAAGTTATGACCAATTCAGTTTACGATCTCGATGCGCGTGGAGTTATTTGGCCACAGATAACCCTGTTTGTGGATATATCAACTGAATGATACATCAATAATTAGTTGTCTAGTTCAGTTATATACCTGCAAAATTTCAGCGCAGTACATGCAATAATTTACTAGATAATAAATAAAAAGTCATTAGGAAGTGCAAGACCGTGGTAACCCGACCATGTTTAGGTGGTTACAAAAATGCAACCGCGTAGTACATTATGGTATATTCTTAAATATGTAGGATAGTGTAACAAGTTTAGTACAGATGTGTACAAAAGTGTTTTGAAAAACTATAAGTATGTTTCTTATAGAATATTTATTTACAGGTTCATTACACAAATTCTGCAGAACTTTTTACATTCATTTAACTTAAAAACAATTATTATGGCATTTTCCATTTTGTTTTTAGATGAATTAATTTAGTTATCTTACACTTTCTCAGTAAAATATTAATTTAACTTAAAACAATAACAGATGTATATATAAGAGATATCGATTTTGCTTTTATGGCATTCTCCATTATTTTTTAAAATTAATGATTTCAATTAACTTACACTTTCTCTTAAATAAATCAAATTTAAAATATTGTAAAAATTATATTGTCATCTACTATTTAATCGATATTTAACAGTGTACGCGTCTGTACCGAACTTGTAAGGTGTATGATACTAAACATTTTAGAAGATACCATAATGTACTACGTGGTCGCTTTTTTTGTAACCAACTAAACATGGCCGGGTTACCACGGTCATGTACTTCCTTATGACTTTTTATTTATTATCTCGTAAATTATTGCATGTACTGCGCTGAAATTTTGCAGGTATATAACTGAACTAAGTCTAATTGAAACTGCCCATTGTGCATGTTTCAATTAGACTGTGTATCACAATTATGTACTTCTTCTTTGTGTACAATAAAGAATTCTCTATCTATCTATCTATCTATCTAAGCAACTAATTATTGACTTATCATTCAGTTGATATATCCACATACAGGGTTATCTGTGGCCAAATAACTCCACACGCATTGATACCGTAAACTGAATTGGTCATAACTTGTTAATTACACACAGGATACTAATGAAACTTCACATACATTTGAAGGCAGGCAAAAGCTACAAATAACGTTTAATGTAAGTCTTTAAAGTTCTTATTTAAGGTGTTAGGACCTATTTAAGTGTTTTTATATTTAATGAAATAACTTTTCAACGGTTCAATAATTTCATTTTTTTTATTGCACAACAAATTAAAACTAATTCTTAAAAGATCATGTACAAACGATGATAAGAATCCGCTTGACCGTTTCAGAGATGCAGCAAAACCACAAACGTTACTCCAGCAGGATCTCAAATAACTTCGCAGCCGAAGAAAGAACAATTACAAAATTATTTGCAACATTTACCTCGTTTAAACAACTAATTATTTAGCTAATATTTATTTCAATATTCCCATTATAAAGGAAAATGTCTGGCTGCAGTAACGTTACCCCAGCAGGAATAGTTTTTTTTAATAACTAAAAAACTATAAGTGCAACAAATTTAAAAATGTGCGCAACAATTACAGAAGATGGACAACTAAAAATCTGTAAGATTAAAATTACTATTTTCGACATTATTTTTCTGGGGTAACGCACACTGCCGTATGCGTTATTGATAATATTGACGTAGAAATGTTGTTTCACATCTTGCCTGATTATGAAATTACGTGTGACGTACTTATTGGTGCTATTGTACTTCACGATACGGGGTTAAGTGTAATCGTAACTCAAAATAGTGCTCCTTGATATCCCAACCTCGAATAATGCACATTAGAGAAAATAATTCATTATTTTGTTATTTAATTCACGGTTTAACCGATGAATCAGATATTAGTCAATTGCTTACCTTGCTTTACAAATACAATTTTTTGTTTATCCCTGATTTTGCACGTACAATGGTTCCCTTGTACTATCTTACTAAGAAAGGCGTCAAGTGGCAGTGGACTCACATTCACAAAAAGGCACGTCAGAAGGTGAGCCCATTGAACTTTTTACCGACGCTAGTTCTCTTGGATTTGGGTCTATTTTAGTGCAGATGATTAATGGCCGTCAGCATGTGGTAGCATATTTCAGTATGCGTACAACAGACACCTAAAGTAGGTACCACTCGTACGAGCTTGAAATCCTAGCTGTAACACTGCAACGACAAAAAGGATGACTGAAAGATCAGCCAAAGATTAAATCAGGTTAGAAGGTCGAGCTAAAATTCATAATTTTCAACGGGGAGACTTTGTTTTGATCAAAAATAACCCCAGGAACCAAACATCTTTGGACTTAAAATGTTGTGTGCCTTATGAAGTTCACAGAGTTCTGGACCACGACCGATACCTTGTGAAGAAGGTTATTGGTCACCATGGGCGCCCACGCAAGGTCGCACACGACCAACTGCGACGTGCCCCGCAACTGGATGCCATTCAGGCAACCGTGTCGCCCCCAGAAGAGCAGCAAGCTGGACCTTCCAGCATCGCCACTTCGGTGTCACTACCACGCAGTGACACTAGTGTCGCCGCTGCCACCACTGCTACTGCCGAGCAAGCAGGCGAGGGCTCGCACACGATCCGAGGCACCCGTGAATAATTGAACAATTATATCCGGTGAGCATATTTCATGATTGTTTTACCTTTTCTAAAACACATTCATTACATTACAAAACACACATACCAAATTATAAAAAAAATTGACGTGTGGAGCCGTTCAATGACCAAACTAAAATATGTTATTTGACGTATTAGTCAATAACCAATAATCCTATCCTGAAAGAATAATAGTCCCCTGTGTACCACGGCGCTCAGGACCGCCCAGAGCACAGCATCGACCTTAACCCTATATCCCATAGGACCTCTGTATTTTTACAGCATCAACCTCTCACCGACCTATCCTCCCCTTACACAATTATAATACAATGAATTTTAACTGTTGTCATGTGGAACGAGCAGTTAGTGAATTATATTAATAAACTGTTATGTGGAATGAGCAGTTAGTAAATTATAGATAGTAATAAACTGTTGTCGCGTGGAGCGGACAGTAATTACATCTTCTATTTTATGTATTGATTAACTGTTGTCACATTGAGTGAACAGTAATACATGAAACTCGCATGTACTTGCATGCATACATAATTATTTCTTAGCTGTTGTCGCGCGGAGCGACAGTGGTACATAAAACTGATAAATGCATGCACAGATAATCTCATTATTTATATGTCGTCGCGTGGAGCGAACGGCTATATCTAGAACCCCTCCTCTTATAAATATATTAATTATTTATTATATATTTCAGATTATTATGTGATGCAGGCGCAAGGACGCACCACCTATCATCAGAATGGGCGTATCGGCGCAAATATTAAACGCATCAAAAACAGAGCGGGTCATTCGTTTGTCGGCGCTCGAGTCGAACAGACCTCGGTAAGAAAGTTACTTTGATTTTGTTTGTTTTATTTAATGAATTAATTTGTTATTGAAGTGTTATTTAATTTTAAAAAGTATTTATTTAGTTAACGCACACTTGTACGTTCTGTTCTAAGCCTGGTCATACGTTTGACAATTGTTTTCGCCGCGAGATCAATTGACATCAAACGTTAATTTTGTATAAAAATAAATTAAAAATAAAATAAATCACAGTAAATTGAGACTTAATACTATGCGTACCATGCCTATTCGTGTGAGCAATTTAGCGATTAATACCATTTTTGATAGCGGCGCGGAATTTGCCCTCATGCGCGAATCAGTATCTAATAAGTTAACAGGGCGTAGGCACCTTGTAGTAAATAATTTACGTGGTATTGGTCCATTTGCAGTGAGTACCTTAACTGCCGTATGGTGTGCGTTACCCCAGCAAAATAATGTCGAAAATAGTAATTTTAATCTTACAGATTTTTAGTTGTTTATCTTCTGTAATTGTTGCGCACATTTTTAAATTTGTTGCACTTATAGTTTTTTAGTTATTTAAAAAAAACTATTCCTGCTGGGGTAACGTTACTGCAGCCAGACATTTTCCTCTCTAATGGGAATATTGAAATAAATAATAACTAAATAATTAGTTGTCTAAACGAGGTAAATGTTGCAAATAATTTTGTAATTGTTCTTTCTTCGGCTGCGAAGTTATTCGAGATCCTGCTGGAGTAACGTTTGTGGTTTTGCTGGATCTCTGAAACGGTCAAACGGATTCTTATCATCTTTTGTACATGATCGTTTAAGAATTAGTTTTAATTTGTTGTGCAATAAAAAAATGAAATTATTGAACCGTTGAAAAGTTATTTCATTAAATATAAAAACACTTAAATAGGTCCTAAACCTTAACCTTAAATAAGAACTTTAAAGACTTACACCTGCCTTCAAATGTATGTGAAGTTTCATTAGTATCCTGTGTGTAATTAACAAGTTATGACCAATTCAGTTTACGATCTCGATGCGCGTGGAGTTATTTGGCCACAGATAACCCTGTTTGTGGATATATCAACTGAATGATACATCAATAATTAGTTGTCTAGTTCAGTTATATACCTGCAAAATTTCAGCGCAGTACATGCAATAATGTACTAGATAATAAATAAAAAGTCATTAGGAAGTGCAAGACCGTGGTAACCCGACCATGTTTAGGTGGTTACAAAAATGCAACCGCGTAGTACATTATGGTATATTCTTAAATATGTAGGATAGTGTAACAAGTTTAGTACAGATGTGTACAAAAGTGTTTTGAAAAACTATAAGTATGTTTCTTATAGAATATTTATTTACAGGTTCATTACACAAATTCTGCAGAACTTTTTACATTCATTTAACTTAAAAACAATTATTATGGCATTTTCCATTTTGTTTTTAGATGAATTAATTTAGTTATCTTACACTTTCTCAGTAAAATATTAATTTAACTTAAAACAATAACAGATGTATATATAAGAGATATCGATTTTGCTTTTATGGCATTCTCCATTATTTTTTAAAATTAATGATTTCAATTAACTTACACTTTCTCTTAAATAAATCAAATTTAAAATATTGTAAAAATTATATTGTCATCTACTATTTAATCGATATTTAACAGTGTACGCGTCTGTACCGAACTTGTAAGGTGTATGATACTAAACATTTTAGAAGATACCATAATGTACTACGTGGTCGCTTTTTTTGTAACCAACTAAACATGGCCGGGTTACCACGGTCATGTACTTCCTTATGACTTTTTATTTATTATCTCGTAAATTATTGCATGTACTGCGCTGAAATTTTGCAGGTATATAACTGAACTAAGTCTAATTGAAACTGCCCATTGTGCATGTTTCAATTAGACTGTGTATCACAATTATGTACTTCTTCTTTGTGTACAATAAAGAATTCTCTATCTATCTATATATCTATCTATCTATCTATCTAAGCAACTAATTATTGACTTATCATTCAGTTGATATATCCACATACAGGGTTATCTGTGGCCAAATAACTCCACACGCATTGATACCGTAAACTGAATTGGTCATAACTTGTTAATTACACACAGGATACTAATGAAACTTCACATACATTTGAAGGCAGGCAAAAGCTACAAATAACGTTTAATGTAAGTCTTTAAAGTTCTTATTTAAGGTGTTAGGACCTATTTAAGTGTTTTTATATTTAATGAAATAACTTTTCAACGGTTCAATAATTTCATTTTTTTTATTGCACAACAAATTAAAACTAATTCTTAAACGATCATGTACAAACGATGATAAGAATCCGCTTGACCGTTTCAGAGATGCAGCAAAACCACAAACGTTACTCCAGCAGGATCTCAAATAACTTCGCAGCCGAAGAAAGAACAATTACAAAATTATTTGCAACATTTACCTCGTTTAGACAACTAATTATTTAGGTAATATTTATTTCAATATTCCCATTATAAAGGAAAATGTCTGGCTGCAGTAACGTTACCCCAGCAGGAATAGTTTTTTTTAATAACTAAAAAACTATAAGTGCAACAAATTTAAAAATGTGCGCAACAATTACAGAAGATGGACAACTAAAAATCTGCAAGATTAAAATTACTATTTTCGACATTATTTTGCTGGGGTAACGCACACTGCCGTATGCGTTATTGATAATATTGACGTAGAAATGTTGTTTCACATCTTGCCTGATTATGAAATTACGTGTGACGTACTTATTGGTGCTATTGTACTTCACGATACGGGGTTAAGTGTAATCGTAACTCAAAATAGTGCTCTTTGATATCCCAACCTCGAATAATGCACATTAGAGAAAATAATTCATTATTTTGTTATTTAATTCACGGTTTAACCGATGAATCAGATATTAGTCAATTGCTTACCTTGCTTTACAAATACAATTTTTTGTTTATCCCTGATTTTGCACGTACAATGGTTCCCTTGTACTATCTTACTAAGAAAGGCGTCAAGTGGCAGTGGACTCACATTCACAAAAAGGCACGTCAGAAGGTGAGCCCATTGAACTTTTTACCGACGCTAGTTCTCTTGGATTTGGGTCTATTTTAGTGCAGATAATTAATGGCCGTCAACATGTGGTAGCATATTTCAGTATGCGTACAACAGACACCTAATTACAGCCATCTAATCACTTTAAGCGCGCTTACGATTTCGGACCGGCTAGATTATGATCGTGAGCGGCTCAAATTTATTAGCGATTCGGACCGCGGGGTTAACTGTCAATGATAGTTATGTTCGTAGCTTTTCTGGTTTGTTTTTCGTTGCTCTAATCGTGCTTGTTCCTTGTGCTTTTCTCTTGACCAACCCTGCTCTCTTTTGGACTTTGATATCGCCTACTACATTGACCACTGCTCGATTGAAGGAACTGCTTGCCCACCGCCACCGTTTAGATTTTGTTTGAAATATGGACCAGTTTGTACGCGCCAACTCTACCAACTTGCCCAAATTGGACAATGTTATGATTCTGGAGTTCATGAATAATAATGATAACCATAACATTGCTAAAATCCGCGGGGCCCAGACTTTGATGTAAGTAATAATATTGATACACAAATTATCGTAATCAAGTTTCAAATTGCTCATATCACCATTAAAGCGATAATAACCGACTTCTTATAATTATTGTTACAGGTCAATTTGTGAATCTTACGTTGACACCGCTGTCGAGTAGGTATATGTATGTGGAGGTTAAAAGAAACCAAGTCGAATGCATTGTAAGAGCTAAAGTTGTAGGTACCAGAGCATCGAGCGTCGGTTAAACTGTAACAATCAATGAAAAAGACGATGTATTACTACATACCTACAACTTGTGATAGCTGATGGAGTTGCAGAAGATTTTATTATAGAAGTTAAATGCTCTGCTTCAAATAAAACATTATGTAGCTATGTTAATAATGGTATTGTGCAAGACTTTACTTTTATTTGCATGCTGCAAATAAAAGTAAAGCTGTATTTTGCATTGCTGATCCTAAATTTAAAGAAAATAAACAGATAACCTTGCATTGGTTAAATTATGATGCTCAAAATTAAATACACCAGGGATTTAATAAAACAAGCAGATTTTTTTAAAACTTATATTATAGATAGTGCAAAAACATTAAATATAAAAAATATTTAAACCACACTTGTTTATTTATTTACATTTATACATTTTCTGCCTCGTTGGTCGAGTGGTCGGAAAAGTGTGATTGCATAAAAAGTGATTCTGGTTTCATTACTGGGTTTACATAATCTTCACAACAATACAAACGCCGCCCAGGCACGTATTCCACATTCACTTCCTCGCACCACTTCTTTTTCAGAGTTTCTTTTACCAACATGTTACCAACACAAAAACTTAGTGCCGGCTATTTAATTAGTAGTAGTGTTTTTACAAGACAGGATGAAGCATTTCGCACTAAGAGTCTTTGCTCGATTCATTATAAATGGTTATTATCTTTTTATATCACTTTTAACAGCGAAAATCACGGCAAAACAAGTAATTAGCCAAAGTCAAAGCAAGAATGAAGAAAAAATAGGGCTAAAGTTTAGTATATGGACCGTCGAGTTGGGCAACCAAAATTTTTTTGCAGAAAGGCCTAGGCCTATGGAGTCTTTCTGCAAAGTTTCAGGCTGCGGAGATTCTTAGTTTTTTTTTAAAAAATAATCAAATATCCGAAATTTTCACTACTAAAATGTCATTCGCGGTGACGTTTGACTTTCCTACGTTTAGTTTCATAACTTTCATACTAAGAACAATAAATTTATTTAATAATGTTTATTTTTATTGTATATTCCTGTTTAATAAATACACAAAGTGGTGTTAATATGAAATAATGCGAGTTTATAACAATAAAAAGTATATTCATGTGTTTTAAATAAATAAAAAAGTGAAATTGTGAAGTAACGAAACGCGCAAATCGCGACGCCATATTGTTTTGTCAGTATTGTCAAATGTCAACTTCAGTCATCGTTTCGTTTGTGAATCGACTTTTATTAATTTAAGCATCATTTAATTTTATCAAAAATTCATTTTTTAAATTAGTAGGTTAGGTTAGGTTAGAACTGCGACCATAACAAAGCACGAGCCGAGCGAGCGAAGCGAGCGTGCCGCGGCAGCGGTCGGCGAGTGCTAGAATCAATCTGTGTGATACTCTGACCCCTTTCTGAATCGACTTTAATTCATTTGAGCATCATTTAATTTTATAAAAAAAATACATACTATAGTTTTAGCATGAAAAATGATATTATGGTTAAAGTTTAGTATAAGGACTGTCATATATTTTAAGTTAGCCTAACCTCCAAACATATTTTTTCATTTTTCTCAAAAATGGGGGGGCTCCGCACCCCCCCCTTTTGGGGGGAGATTACCTACCCCTCCCCTCCCCCCCTCCACCCCTCCGCACCCTCCAATTCAACGGTCCATATACTAAACTTTAACCAAAAATAGTGAGCTTGAGCATCATTCATCCGTGTCATATCGTCGTTGTCAAACCAAAATCTGCTATGTGCACTTTTGTAAGATTTCTACTTTAAACCTCTGCATATAGTTCGCTGCTATATCCTACCATATAAAAAACTGTCATGTGCTTATGACTATTATATGACGATCTACGACCTCTTATTGACGACCTCTTACCTACAATCCCTTGAATGCAGGAGACCTTTTTTTGTCAATTTCTCAAAACTATGATTTCTGCACATAGCAGATTTTGGTTTGACAACGACGATATGTCAAGTGTCACTGTCAAATTTGAAGTCCCGGTGAAGTTCCTTATTTTTTTTAAATATACTTGAAATGTGTCAAGGATCTAAATTATTCAGGCTACTTTGTGACGTCATCAAATCAAAAACTTTAAAAAATCATAAAAAAATAACCAATGCATAAAAAAATAAAATATTCAAATTAGTTGTTTAAAATAACTGTCTCTACAAATTAAAAATAAAAAAAAAATCACAAAAAAAAACTTAACATACCGAATTAGCTGTAATATTTAATCAATGTGTAGTTAGAGGTATATTTCCTAATTTGAAACCTTGGATCATAAGCTTCAGTGGGGCGCCCATATATCGTGTCTAGCAGGGAAACTCAGCTCCGCGGCATTCGCTGTTTGGAAAGTTCGTCAGTTAACTGATATTGAAACTGCGCGACTAGTTTATTTTAGTTATTTTCACAGTGTCATGTCCTACGGTATTCTGCTATGGGGCAAGGCAGCTGATATTCAAAACATTTTTGTAATTCAAAAACGGGCAATTCGTGCGATTTACAAACTTAAAGCTCGAGATTCTCTGAAAGAACGATTTAAGGAAATAGGTATTTTAACAGTAGCATCGCAATATATATTTACTAATATTATGTATTATCCTCTCAACTGTCAGCCGCTATAAAACCTATATACCCACATCTGTCAAAATCGTCGAGGGTGGTCTCTCGCGATATCGCCGCGGCGCATTAAAATGACGATTACTTCATAACTGTATGAAAGATGTGTATAAAATTTATGTTATTAAATCTGTATGAAGTACACTAACAGAAATAATACAATTAAGTATTATTTTATTCTAAAATAATGTATTAAACCTTGGGTGAAAATTAGTGAACGGTAGGTGAACGTTAGTGCATGCGAATATGTCGTATGATAATTAAAAATAAAAGACTAATTAATATTTATTTTATTTTTCTTTACAAAAGAATATACAATTTACAATATTCCGTTTAAAAAGAACACCTTTTCATACACTTTTTTTACACCACAAGCTTATCAAACACTTGACTCGATAAACGGCGACCCGAGCGCATCACAAAAAACAAATGAGTTTCGATACTTCAATTTCGTAAACACTGAGTCAAGTGGCTAAGACCACTCATTTATTTTACAGTTTGGTTCGTAATCTAAAGATAAACAAAGTTTTAGCTATTATAAACATTTACTTTACAAGTATTAAACAAAAAACCAAGCACTTGGAAATAAGCGCTAAAAAAACTGCTCTCAAATTTAGCCTCACAATGCAAATTCTATTGAAGGTTTTTGTAATATGAATTTTAATTCTACAGTTTCATGATCTGTACAAATCGAAAAATATAATAAAGGGCATACTGCCATACAAAATTACTTTATAAATCTAAATTAAAACTTGACAAATTCTCTACACGTTTGCTTGAGGTTTCCCAGTCTGTCAATGTGCCATTAGACGGCCGATTTGTGTTGCGTAATAAAAATTTATAATTTTTTTAAATAGAAATGAGAATGTATCGATTAAATACAGTATACGTATGTAGTAAGATGACTAATATGATGTTACTAACTACATTTTGCTCTTATTTTAGTATTTATAAGCAAAACAAGTCAAAATATGCCTGTCTGTCAATGTGCCATTAGACGGCCGATTTGTGCTGCGTATTTTAGTTTTATTCATTTCGCAAAATAGAAATGAGAATGTACCGATTAAATACAGTAAACGTATGTAGTAAGATGTCTATATGATGTTACTAACTACATTTTGCTCCTATTGTAGTATTTATATGCAAAAAAAGTCAAAATGTAGAGGGCAAGCACGCCAAAAGTCAGACATTGTTTTATAAACATATCACTTTCAACCAACAATCATAGTCTAAAACGCAAGTTATGAATTAAAAACTGTTTATTAGTTACCCGCTCATGATTAACACTTAACTTTTTCCACTAAATCACAAGAAAACTGCCAAAAACACACTCAAAACACTCGGGTCGTATTCACCAACTACGCACTATGAAAGTCTCGACATAAACAAAAAAGTATTGTTTACATTAGCGGCTCAAGTGTCCCATGTGATGTTATATTCCATCCTTGTCGTATCGCCCGTACGTACGTATAAGTTAGAGCAGGATAAATATACTATCAATGCTTATTTGAGCCGTTAAAATACGGCGGGAATAATCGACCAGCAGCTGGCGTTTGACAGATGCGCGTGTTTTGACACCAGCCATGAGGTGGTTGATCGACAGTTGAGGGGAATACGAAAAAACATAGGAACATATAGGTACCAAGAAAAGCGATGTTCATTCATTAAACACGAGGAATAAGCATAAATTGGTAGGCCAATATTATCGCTTAAACTAAGTCCACAACTCATTTGAGGGACTTGGAGTGCGTTTTTATAACAAAATTCCTGTCGAAATCTTGAACTTGCCCCTACTAAAGTTTAAGAGTATCGTTAAGAATCGTCTCATGGAAAGGGGCTATTATAAAATAAACGATTTCATAACCGACACTACGCCTTGGAAATAATATTAATTTATCTTATGTATTTATTACAGTAATGAATTTATTATTTACAATTATTATGGTTATTATATTTCAAATGAATTGCCAAGTTAGACATTGTTTTATCCTACTTATAATTATGATTGATTATGATTATTTTGACATATTATATTCTTGAGATTGACATAATTTATTTTTGACATCATATTAGCATATTATTGACTTAAGTTTCAACTTTTGACATTATAATGAATATCAATTGATACATTATTTTTATTATTTAATATTATGATTAATGAAAATTAATTCATAATTTATAGTTTATTTATTAACTCACTAAATTTGATTTGTATAACCTCATTTCATGTTATTTCAAATATTGTTAAGTAAAGGCAATCTGTGTGTACATTTTTTTTTAATTTTTAATTTTTATATTTTTATGGTATAAATAGTTTTGATTAGTATATAAATATTATTTTGTCTGTTCTGAAACCCTTATATATACAGTAGTATACCTACACACATTGTTTTTACTCCTTTATTTTCTGCTTGAAGTGTAAGATATTGCAACCTTATATACTATGGATTTATTTATAATAATTTAATTGCATTTCTATAAATTAAGTTTATTTTCTCTTTAACCATATTTAGTTATAATGTTGTTTTGGTTGCTATAACTTACACATAGAATTATTGTCAAAAAACAAACAAATATTGTATGAATTATTTGAAAAGATGGTGCACATGAGTTTCTCACCAGCTCTTCTCATGATGCAATACCCATCGGAGCTGGTACTTGGATTGATTTTAATTCAATTTCTCTAAGTTGAATTAAAGTCAATCTAAGCTCCGGTGTCAAATCATTTTATTACAATAAGTATTATAATTTAGTTAGCTAAGTTTTATTTTAATTTTAATTTTTTGTGTTTAGATGTTTGTTTTGACGTGTTCAAGCACCCCTTGGGGCCCATGGAAATAAATGATTTGATTTGATTTGATTTGATTTGATTTGCCATTCGGCTACGGAACCCTAAAAAGTGCAGATGTAAATAAAGATTTTATGTTATTTATACGCCATGATCGCTGAACTTGTGTTTTGATAGCATTGACTACATATTTATGTACTATTATGTTTGATAGTTTACTTTTAATAGCGAATAAACCTCTAATCATAGAGTACATGTGTAGTCTATGCCTCTAATCTATATTATAGGCGTCCCCTAAATAGCGTGTGTGAAGCCGGCGCACCCACATGCCCGGGGTTAGTCCTTTTGACAAGCTATAAATGTGAAAGTTAGGATTCAGATTGGTTGTGTAATAGTTAAAAATAATAAATGAAAAAAAGTCAAGATTTGTCTTTGGTTAGATAAATGTCAAAACTTCAAAAGAAGTGTCAACATAAAAGCGAGCGAAAACGGCAGGTTCTAAAATTATCTGCTCAATTTTGTAACAAAAGAATTGTTTATTATTAGAATTGTACGTATTTAATATTCAATATCGTGGATTAAGATCGTACGAAGAATTAATTTTTGTGTATCCGAAACGTAAAGGTGTTGATTCGATGTTAAGTTTTTGTGTTTACATAGCGTCATGCAGCAGCGGGTTAGGACAAGAGCTTTGAAAGCTGATACTAGCTTATTGGCGAGCCGTCCTCGAAGGATATGTCGTTTGCCATCTCGTTTTGACGATCATTCGATCAGTCCGAGTAAATTTATACCCTTACAGCCCGCTAATGCGAGCACACCTATTCAGCAGTCTAAAGCCAAGTCAAGGCGAAATAATGACACTAACGAGAAAGAATCCAAGTCCTTGGATAAAAAACAGTTACCAGTGGCAAAACCAACACGGTCGGCTAAAGTAACAGCTCTGCAAAAGAAGACAAACAGTTCTACTGATAAAAGTAGTCCAGATACCAACAATAATGCCAAAACTAGGTCGACAAGGGCAAAGAAAGCTCTACCGAAACCTCAAACACCCAATAAGAATAATACAACCAACTCGAAGTCATCACCACAGATTTCACCTATTAAGAAAGTAAGTCTGAAACCAACAATTACCAAGAAAGTAAGTTCTAAATCAACTATTGCAAAGAAAGTTGGTCAAAACAAAAATAATGATAAAAGTCTATCAATAGTTGCAATCAGTCCCAGACAAAATAGCATCAAGAAATTTTTCAATAGAACTGCATCTCCTCAGTCATCACCAGTAAAGAAAATAAGCCCAAGAGCAAACAACAAGACAGTAATAGACAAGAGTTTGTCATTTAAAGTTCTTGGAGGCAATAAAAGGACTCGAAACAATGAGCAAGATGATGATATTTACGAGTTCACATTTGATCCCAATGAAGAGCCGCTACCACAAAAGAAAAAGCGTAAAAAGACAACAACAAAAAAAACTGTCAAACCTAAATCTACTGTCACATATAAAACTACTTATGATCAAAACATAAACAAAGCTTTGTCAGCTCTGAAAAACATTGTCAAGTCATCAAAAAATGTGGAGGTTGCTGCTCTGCCTAAAATTCAAGAAATCAGTGATGAAGCACAAGAAAGTGGAAGCAAAACTAATGTTATGAATGATACTGGTAAAACTTCAGTCCATGAGTGTAACTACCCTTCTATAAGAGTAGAAGATATCGCTGCAGATATTGAGCCAAGTATAGATTATGGTGATGATCTAAACTACTCACCAGTGAACTCTCCGAGACCGGCAAGTCCCAAGCATGCTAGTTTGAACCCTAGACGGACCTCCGTAAAGCATGTTAATGATCCTCTCAACTTACGAGAAGATCTTAGTTTCTTTGATGATGTCCCTGTTGCTAGCAGCAGCATGAATGTTTCAGTTAGGCATCCTTTAGCAAGTCCTTGGAGAGTAGAATTTGGTAATTTACCCATAAGATGGCATAGTAATACTTACCTAAAGCCTAACATGACACCTGCTGTTGAAAGCTCTTTTGTATGCTCAGAGGAATCCAATAAAAAGAAACATGTTTACACAAACATGGTTCCTGAAACAAATGAGTCATTACCACAAATTGTTCCAAATACCTCCTTAAAACAACCGAGTATAATAGAGTTTATAAGAGAAGTTGCTGAAAGGCAGGCTCGGAAGAAAAGAGGGAGATCTAAGTCACCAACTAAAGCTGCAGCAGAAATTCACAACTTTGATTTTAATAATATTACACCACCTGAGAAAGATAACATTCCAGCGGCAAATACATCTGAAGAAATATCTAGCAACTCGACAAATGATAAAGAGAATTCTAAAGAAGAAAGACCAGCTAAAAAGCAAAAGAATAATGAGAATATTAGTAATAAGCCAGCCAAATCTGCTCGCAAGGAAAAAGATAAGGATTGCACTTTCTTTGGTTTTGATGACAGTAAAAGTACAAATCAAGAAAACATATCACCAGTTAAGGTCTCAAATAAGGGCAGAACTTTGAGGTCCAAGAGGCCTGTCTTGCAAGAGATCAATGGGCCTACAAGAGCGGTGTTCCCTGTTGAGAAACCTAAGACAGCTGCTGTTGTAGAGACTGTTAATTTCGATGATAATATAAATCAGGATCAGGAAAATACATCACCAACAAAGGTTAAAAGTAAAGGTAGAACGTTAAGATCGAAAACAAAAGTTCTTCAGGAAAGAAATGATCCAGCTAAAGCCACCTTACCAGTTGTTGTTAACTCCAAACCAGTAGCTAGTTCTAAAGCTGTTGATAAAGTATTTGAGGCGAATGCTGCCGATGATGCTCCCATATTCCCGGAGGACGAAGTGGATGAGAATTTAACGAATATTGATGATCCTACCTACAATGATGACTCTCAGTCTGTTCATTTGTTTGAGGATATTGATGTTGTTCATCATTTAAAGGTAAATATTTCTTTTACATGCTTGATATTAATTCAATGGAATGTTGGCCAATGGTAGTTGTCTTTTATAATAGGTTTGTAGTTCATAACTTTAGTTTTTGAGTAGTTGATTTTTAGGATTGGGATTATATTACGCTTCTAAAATAAAGAGACAGCCTAATTAAAATAATTCACTTAGCAATAACAGCCATTTTAAATTCAGCATTAAATATTTGTAGCCAACAAAACTGCTATATCTATTTTGAAATCGCCATTTATTTGATTGGTCTGGTAAGCTCATGGGTTTCAAAATATGTTAATTTTTATTTTATATTTATTGTATTTTGATGTGTTTAAGCACCCTTTGGGGCCCATGGAAATAAATGATTTGATTTCTAATACACACATATTGTCTTCCAATCTTTATCTATGTTTTATTTTATTCTCAAACCACAATTCTTAATTTATTTCATCTCTCTTATTTCCAGGCTCCCCGCAAAAGCTACGGCAAAGTAAAGAAGGTTACTTTCTGTCAGAAAACAACAGTAGATAGTGATGCGTCGGACAATGGTGTTCCGGAGAACAATGATGCTAGCTTTGATGATGACTTTGGTGACTTCACATTCGAAATACCTAATATACAGGAGAAGAAGAAAGCTAAGAAAAGGCCTAAGAAGCTGATGTCTAAGAAAGAGGTAAATTCTTACAGTATTTGTTAGGTTGCTTATTGATCAAGTAAAGATGAGTCCACAACTAACAAATGATAACCAATGAATTCATTGTTCCTATTTTGTATGGCTTAGTGAACTCCAACGAATCTTATGATGTGTTACTGCCATGCTTTGTATTGCCAATGAACACTAACAAACGATTGAGAATTTTTATTTTAGGCTAACTTTTGCTACCTCAGATATAAGCTAAATCTAAAAACTGAATTTTTGCTGACCGCAAGAATGGTGTAAGCCACAATAGTCTCTAATAGACGGTTTTTTAGTAGGGTTACAACAAAAAATAACCAAAATATTTTTCAAAAGGCATATTATGGTGTAACTGACTTTTTGTCATCATACCAATATGAAACCCAAACCAATCGACGCATAATTTTCCTGATATTTTTTTTTGTAAAAAACATATTTGCAATTTTTTGAAGCTTACAGCGTTTACATTTTTCATCGTCGATATTATAATTTACTATTAAAGATTTTTAACATGTGATTATTTTACTTTACAGGAGAAAGAAGCTGAAGAATGGGCAGCAGGTTTCAACTCAATGTGTGAGGAAATTGAGGACTTCCCATTGGTTGTTGAGTGAACTTTTTATTTTGAAATCATGACACACATTTACATCAACAACAGTATAACTTTGCCTTCTCAAACAAATCTTTGTTATTATAGTACAAGATATACAAACAGAAAGCTGTAAGAACATAATTATATTAGATGGATAACTTATATTTTGCAATAGATAAGTCTAAGCCCATCAATCAGTTTAGTGTTTTCGCTTAACAAAAAAAACTGAACAACGTTGATTCTTCTGCCATTCAACAATCGATTTAGTCGATCGATAGGTGTAACACCTGCTTTTTTTTCATGTCATTTTATGTTCAAAAGAGGTAATGTTATATCAAACAGTGTTTCAATCCAGAAATTATGTAAATTATAAGTTTATTAAATACTCACAAATTCGATTAGTGCAATGCAATCAGTGCTGAAATGTTGCACATTCTAGTTTTCATAGAAAGCTATTCAGTGGATCGTGTTATTTAGAGATAATATTAACGGGTCTTATGTATTCTTGTGAAGGTGCAAAACCACTATTTTAACGAGCTCGAGGGCGGCAGCACCACCGTCTCACCTTACCTGCCTCCAAATACTGTTTGTGTTTGCATTACTGTGTACCGGATTAGAGATTAGAATGAGGCATAACTCCATAGTCCTCAGCTGCAGCGACGCATCTACAATCTGATTTTGTGTATTGTTGATGTACATGGGCTGTACTCCACTTACCATCAGGTGGACAACACGTTCGTTTGCTGCAGGTGTAGCATAAAAAAAAGACTGCTATATGGCTGATTTTACTAGCCCAAGTTCCACGCTGAACTAAGTTTTTGATCTGTCTGTCCCATTCATACATTAAATGAAAGATGCGGATCGTTAATCGGCAGCATTAATAAAATTGGCCCTACAGTGGTCTATCTCAAAATTGAGTTATTGGACTTACACTAGTATACATAGGACCCGTCAAAAAAAAAAATTCTAAAAAAAATCTTCTTTGTAAATAATCTGCTTTTTATTTATATAGAATAGTTTCATCATTGAAATTATGTGCCTCAAAAAAGTACAATTTTATATCATGATAGTGGCCATGAGTATTTGCCATTTAATTTTATTAAGTCTGAATAATTCATGACATTTTTTTAACTTAGATTAAGATTTTACAATTAGAATGATAATTTTATTTAAGCTTCCACTTGGAATTTTCAGTTAGTGTAGGTAATGCTAAAATGTATACTTATGTGGTATGTGGTCTGAAAACATTGGTAAATTATATAATCCTTATGTAAACCTACATCTAAGATAGAGAAGAGTTGCAGAAGATTTGCAACACTTGTGTCCTGTGTTGTCAAATAAGTAGAGTCAGAATAAACAGAATATAAGTTTTAGCATTATCTACATTGTGATTGTGACAAGGTAAGATAATCCAAGATTTTAACTATGTGTAAGATTAAAGGGGACCATAGTTAAGTATTTTAATATTAAGACGAATTTATACCTCATCTTAATAATATTTGTATTTTTTGTTAGGGTGATAAAACGAAAACGGAATCTTTGCATATGAATTCTCATATTTTAAGCTGAATTAATGATAATATTATTAAAACTGACGTCTTGTGAAAACATTATTATTGATAATATGGGATATGCCGACGAGACGCGATTAATCGCCAAGTTAATGAATCTATGTTATAGATTCGAAACTAGTCGGCATATTCCGGCTAAAATAACGTGCGTAACCTGTATTCTCAATAATAATGAATTTATGATCTTATAATTGCATTTGTATGAATTTCTATGTTTTATCAATAGTTTTGTTGTTTTTCATTTGGTTTGACGAGAAGTATTGCTGGTTGTTATGCTTTTCTTTTAATTTATAATGGCCTTGACCAATTTTAACAGAATGATTTATAAATAAATAGAAGATTCTAACAAATAATGTTTTATTTTTATTAGTTATTTGGACTTTCAAGGGCGGCTCTAGCTCCGCCGATTCCGTGGAACGCTACATGAAAAACAAAACATTAAAATAATAATAATTATGTATGTTAGTCGTAAGGTATTTATGTATATGGGCCTTTGATGCCTGCAATAAAAAATGATTTGATTTGATTTGATATACAGAGAGGATCATAATAAAATATCTAGTTCTTTTTAAGCAAATAAAAAATTCCTTCGGTTGTCATAGTCGAAGTTCCCCATGATCTGCCTGAATCCGACTCTAAGGACATTCAATCTGAAGTATTTAAAGAAAAATATATATAATAGTTTTGACTGCCTTGATGGTCTAGTGGTTAGCGTATGCGCCTCTCACTGCGAGGTATCGGGTTCGATTCCCGGGTCGGGCAAAGTGTTATTTGTGAACTTTTGGACGTCACTCCGTGCTATTCATAATAGCAGCACGGAGTTGGAATTGTGTCCGGTAAATGACGATAGGCTCACCTTCTATCCCCTATCCCATGGGACCTTAACATAACAGGTAAAGTGTGAGGGTTGTACACCTCCGCCACACCCTTCTGTGTAATATAGGCGTGATATTATGTTATGTAAGTTATAAGTTTTTACTCATTACCACAACAACAACAATTTTAACCTTGCAACTTAAATTAATTCTATGAAAGTTCACGATAGATGGCAGTCTGAATCAAATATTGTATTAAGACGAGTACCAGTCTTAATCCATAGATGGCGCTACAGGTAGCTTGAATTATATTTATAGATGGCGCTGACTAACACAATATTATTTTAACATAGCTGCAATTATTTTGTTTATAAAAATAATAAAATACTTTTTAAGATCAACTTTCATATCAAAAGAAATTCTTATAGTCAAACTGGTGTGCAACACTGTATTGTGTGCACAGTCACACATAGTTCATACTCATACCTTTTAAGGGTCGGTTTTCACCGTATCTTTTAATTAATTATTTATCCTTTCGATCTGGAATTTCGTATGATCGTAGTATCTAATAATTTCACCTACTACTTTTAAGCCGTGAAATATTACGAAAAATAAACTGATTTCTAGTACGCGTACAGGTATAGTTACATATAAATGTGCACAAATTGTATACGCGAAACCTACTGCAGACGCGGACTGTCGTACCTGAGTACCCATACATTGGAACGCTTTATCCATACACAAGGTATGACTTACTAGAGATGAACTGATTATGGGTTTGATCAACTATTGGGCAAGAGCAATATGGCTGACTATTCGGCGAGGCAAATCATTAGACTCGGTTAAATTTAAATGCATTTAGAATCGTTACATTTTGTATTTTTCTTTAATTTATTACTAATAATATAATTGTACTACCACTTGAGAGTATTTTTGAAACCGGAACAAGTTATGTAGCACTTTTTTATATAAGATAATTGGCATTTATGGTAAAGCCGATTAATCGGCGTAATTCGGCGACTGTCGGCACATCTCTATGATGTACCTTTTAGCAATACTTATCTACCTTTATAGTCATATGTTATTTGTATCTTATGTTCCATATTATATTCTTTAAAAGGTCGTGTGTGCTTCATTATTTCTAGAATTTCTCAGTGCTGTTTTCCCACTTGTAATTATTGTAGTTGCATCCAGCGAATCCATCCAGGGAAGGTAATTATTAGTGGGTTGTTGTTTTACCATCAGTTGAACATAGGTTTTGTCTGACACATTCCTTCTACAAAATAAAAAGACCGCATCTAAATCGGTTCACCCGTTAAAGAGCTACGGTACAGTACGCACAGACAGACACACACACACACAGATAGATAGACGTAGCGATCAAACATATCTCACAGACTTGGGCATATTACTAGATTGCAATGTCCTGTCGTGATATCCATGTCATTCAATGTCTTACATGACGAGAAAGTAATTACATTAATTAGGTAACTGTGTACTCTGAAGTCCTCCCTAAACAACACGGCTGAGTGAACTACGAGTAAAATTTTGAAATTTGTACATTTTCACGGATCCATTTCCAAGATTAGTCCATAGAGCCAATCTCCGTTGATGTGTTTACATCCTTATTGCCAAACAGCCGGCAAATAAATAAATTTTAAAAATTAATCCATCCAACAAAGTAAGTATCCACTCAGCCCTAATGTGATGCCTGACGATATTAAAATGATTGCTCTTTGGCAAATATAGCGGCGGGCTGAATTATACAGCGGAAGCAAATATTACCCTAGCAAACATACGGCCCGGGAGAGCGAGCTAGTTCGCGCACTCAAAATTAAAAGCACACAATGAAAATACAGAACAGAGTGCCCCTCTGATACCTATGTCGCGAAAAGTAAGTGCGTACTCCCAAACCCTTAACACTACGCGTGGAGTACACATTGTTGTCAATGAAAACAGTCGCCGCCGAAGTGTTTTTTTGTTTATAGACTCCGATGTTGCCACTCGAAAATAAATAGCCGTTCGGTAACGAGCAATATGGGCCTAACAAGCTGTAACGATGTTTTGTCTTCACAATCGATTCGATTGTTTGCTATTGTTCCATCTCGGCAACAACTCAGTTTCGCGTTTAATCGCGAGCAAATTGGAAAACAACGAGTTTATTGGATCGTTAATTAATAGACTCAATACTCTTTTTAGATTAGCAGGCTTGGTATTTTAGATTGCTAATTTGAATATTGGTATGTAGGATGGATATTTGTGCTCACACAGGTACTATCATAGACTGCTTTCTTTTTGGCCTAGGTAAAGACTTAAAGACAAGCCCAGGACGGCTTGACAAAAGATCCTGAAGACCCGCTCCTTATAATCAAAATGCCGTGAAGTATTTATTATCTGCAATCTGCTCTGTGGTATCCTACTTCTGTTTTGTGTTAATGTCCAATCCTCAGAAGCTTGTAGCTTGTTGTCTTGACGAGGCGACGTCTTTCAATTAAAACACTCATTAAATTTCATAGCTACCTACGTCCCTAGAGAAGTAATGGACCCGCCACGTTACGGTACCCATTTATAATTGAACACTTATAATATCCAACCCAGAGTAGACTTAATAAATTAACAATTGGACTATTTCAGTCATTTAATTAAAGGGTGGCCGCGTTCAGCCAGGTTGTTCGGGTCGGGAATATTAACCGCAATTCTCGGTCAACATTCACAAAATTGACACGTCAAATATTTGTAACTTCGTCCTGGGACCACGTTAGATGGCAAACAGAATCGTGTCTGGTTCTCCCTTAATTTCCGATGTTTCTACACCATCGAGATTCAATTCCAATATGATTCTAAGTTGCATGGTGTTAGGGTTATGTTTAGCGTGGCTCGCGCTTCGAGATAGCCGCTTGTCAAAACAAAATGGCGCTGACTGTGTTTGAATTGGGCCGTATCAGTCGCAACGGAGATTCATTTTGTCGCGTTGCTTAAGATTGTAGTAGTCTCCTACATATTGTCTCTGTACACATTGTGAGTGTGTGCCCGCGTGTTAGGCTTGCATTTAAAGCTAGCTACAAATTTGTTGTTTCAGTACAAATAGTACGATGATATTGTTTGCAGTTTGACTTTGCGTTCGATCGAGGAGTTTGCCTGGCTGCTAGTGCCGCGTCGTAATAAGTCAACACTTGTAAATTGATTATGAACATCAATGTGCTACTGTGTACTTTCTACGTCACGGAAAAAGATTTCTTTGTCAAGATAAACACGCTTGTTGTCATTTCGATAATAAACAGTAGCATTGCCTTTGTCTTTTATAATGTGTATGATGAGCATGATGACTGACATTTATTAAATATCGGATGTAGGTGTGTTGTTAAAGGATAATAGTAGTAGCTAGGTACTGAAGGAGAGGGAGGATTTTGATCAGTAGGCTACAATTTTAAAACCCAGAACTTATAGGTTCATATTTCATTACATACTTACTTGACCGATAAATTGATGTTCTACCCTCTACGTATAGATAGTATTTATTTTTAAATACAGTGCTTTTTTTTAACGCAACAGCGGTTTGTATCCAATTCGCCCAGAGAACTAAAGCGTTCTATATTCAAAAGCCGACGGGAACTGAATCATAGGGGAATCCTACTAAATAAACACCCGAAGTTTGCCAACTGCTAAACCTTGTTTAAAATCAAATCAACAGCTCAATCTCACTATTATGTTTAGTCTTCAAATTTACCTATGATTAAAAACCACATGTAAGGAGTAAACACTAACTTTCAAAAGAGGAGCATACTTAACAAATATTAAATTGTACACTTTACATTGCCATGGTAAATATTAAATAATATGAACGGGTAAATATAATGTCGCTAGCCCGCGAGCAGTTACCTGGCGCTCAGTGTTACCATTATCATAAACCAAACACGTCAATATTTACCCACACAAACAAGGGCGTAATTTTTAAATAAATTGTGGCATTTCGCGAAATTGCTTCCGCAAATAGAATTGTGGACAAGAGAGCGCGCGAATGTGTGCCGAACTTTTTTCGGCTCGTTATTCGCCATGAGCTTTGTCGCTTTAATGGGATGTTCAACGTGATTTCGGCTGTAAACCATCATTATCTGCGGTGACGTCATTTCTTTATAGTGAAAAAATTGGATACGATTGATTTTTTGACATTTGACTGTTACGATGACCGATACTGCTGACATGTTGCATAAAATGTTCATGAAGAAAATAATTACATAAATAATTCTTCTAATTGATTAAATTTTATTGTAAAGCAGAAATCAATAACATAATGACATAAATATAAACTAAACTTATATAGAATTAATTTTGTTGATATTAAAGATTTGTTTGTGTTTTATATTACTGAAGATAGATGGCGCGACTGGTATTTTAAGTTGTATTTTGGTAGTTAATATTGCTCACGTGAGGGTTTTACATTTTAGGACAAAATAATGAAACCAAGACAAAGGTTTTCAAATAAAAATAACTATATCAAACAAACAATAATAGATTTTAGTAAATGTTTGAATTGTACAACCCTTTATAAGAGAAAAAATAAAAAAAATGTTATGTATCTATAAGTAGTTAAGAATTACTCAGATCTACAAAATTATTCATTAGGTAAGTACTTACATCGGTCATCGAAAATCAGTACGCATTTATGCGTGATCAGATCGTTATGGTTACTTTATCAAACCAGTATTATATTGTTTCTAAAGGATTTCTGGATGCTAAGAAAACCACTCGCATTTTCGCCTCAAATATGGCTTTCTATACTGCAAATTGGGCTTCAATTTATCAGTCTTTCTTCTTAATAATTTATTGAGTGTTTTCTATCATAATACTTAGTATTCTTTTCTATTGCATCACTCAAATCAAAATTGTATTGTGTAGGTATCTGTCAACCTTATTTTTGTATGATTTTATATCTACCCACACGTCTTCTGTGTTTACCTATTCCTGAGATAATACTTTGTCAGTTCTATTTTTAAATCCAGCTGACGTCTTTCCTAATATTCCTACCTACTTTAACTTCACCTATATAATCTTTTAAAACTATAAAATCATATCAACTTGCAACACACCCATTTAGGTAATTAAACGCCATTAAAGCGAAAGTGTATTACTTAGCGTAATATCTTAAACGGCGGCCATCTTGCATTGTTTCCCGCCTTCGCTGGGGTTGCCTGTGCAAGAAAGATAATCCGTGGATTGGTCAGGAGCGAGTGGGGAGCAAGATATCCGATTTCATGGGGCCACTTACGGACCGGACTTAAATTGAACATTTTGACATGTTATGTATAGTGGGGTGAAATTTGAGATTGCAGTCGGGTATTCGAAAGTGATGATTGCTACGGCAGATGTAGGCATCATTCGTGTGTCGTACATGGAGGCGCACCGAAAGATAGATTGCCTGAAAAAACGAAAGATGAGTGATTGATAGAAAATAAGAGAGTTCTTTTCTCTGTGGTATTTTATCTAGATACCTATCAATTTTATTCATAAACAATGTTCATGTAAATATCAAGCTCATATAGTAAACTTGATTAAACCAAAGTATTATTTAAGTTTAATAAAGTCCATATTCTTGCTATAGGTACATCTATTTACTGTCTTGTTGGTCTAGTAACTGTTGGTTATCGTATGTGCCTGTTACAACAAGGTTACGGGTTCGATTACCTTATTTTTGATTTTACCGCCGGGAAATTCACGGAGTGGATATTATGCCCGGTGGATATTAATAGGCTCCTATCACATAGGCCCTATATATAACAGGTTAAATATTGTTGTTATACACCTCTGTCGCACTCTTTTAGATAAGATAGGCTTGATGTTATGTTACATACATTAATTAATGGATGGGAAAAATATTGGCGAGTCAGGCAACAGGCAATGTTTTGTAATATTTTGTAAAATCTAAATATACTAAACTCTATCTGTTACCGTAAGTTGTCTACATTCAAAAAGTATAAAAGTATAGTATTCAAATCTTTATTGCACTCCACAATGTTAAAATGGTCTTATAAATAGGGACAGTGTTAATTATGGACCCTGACGGGCACGGCTAAAGTAGGAGACAGGAAGAAAGAGCTTTTTGTGTTTATATCAAAAAATATTTCAATTTTAAAATGGTATCTTACAATTTAATATTATTTGATTTATTTTTTTGGCTTTAAATACATAAATATCATACTTATAATTAGTTGAATACATTATGAAATAATAAATCATTAAAATTCAATAACTAGCTACTAATTGTTGAGGGTGAATAATTAAAATATGGTGTATATATGTATATGTATTATTATGTTTTATGTTCATGTAGTCTCATTTAAAAAAAATCATTTATGTGGTAGTAGCATTTTTTCAATAAATGTTCCTTTTATTTATTTATGAATATGCTGTCTTTTTCTTCCTTTTTTATATATATTCTGGTAGTTTATTGTACATTTTTATCCAAATCAAATCAAATCATTAATTCCATGAGCCCCAAGGGGCGCTTGAACACGTCAAAACAAACATCAAAATTCAAAAAAACATAAAATTAAAATAAAACTTAGCTAACTAAATTATATGAATACTTATTGTAATAAAATGATTTGACACCGGAGCTTAGATTGACTTTAATTCAACTTAGAGATATAAATTAAAATCAATCCAAGTACCAGCTCCGATGGGTATTGCATCATGAGAAGAGCTGGTGAGAAACTCATGTGCACCATCATTTCAAATAATTCATACAATATGTATTTGTTTGTTTTTTTGACAATAATTCTATGTGTAAGTTATAGCAACCAAATACGTTTCCACTATTCGCTTATATCTATTATTTTCCATCATTCAGAATCTTCGCTCGCAAAAACATACATAAAGACAATCTATTTATAACAAAACGGCATCTATCAGGAATTACTTTGCCGCATAGGAACTTTGCGAAGGGGTCGCTCGGAGCAGATGCGTTCAAGTTCCCATATTTACTTAGGCTGGCCCGCTTTATCGATGCAGGTCTGGGGAGTTTGATCTACGTACGGCATAATTGAATGCGTTTATTTATTTATTGTTACGCGTAAATACTGCTTTTAGTGTCAGCAAAAAACAACTGTTGTGATGAACGGTTAGAAGAGGTTTCAACATTTGCCGGCCTTGTTGCAAATTGTTGTTTTTAAAAGTTTTCGCCTAAAATTTAAAATATCAATCAATCAATCAATATATTTACTAGCGAAAACATGGTTACATAATAATCTTTAATAATTTATTGTTCAACATGTTTCACTGTTACATTATGCAATTTTTCTAGGCTTAATATTATAAGAACATACATTTGGCAAAGACAATTAAGTAATTTTGATATAAATAAAATTAAACAGAAACATATTAATCATTAGGAAATCTTATATTTTATAAAAACACGTATTAATTAATAACAATTTCAGACTTCTCTTAAATTGAGGAACATTGAGACACTTGAAGTTTCTGGGAGTCTATTATTATCTCGCGGTGTCTTCCCAGAATGCTCTTACTCAATAATGCGGTGTTACATTTATGACTGCTGAGTAGATTTGGGTATAGTCTAATATAGCTTTAGCCTTCTTTTGAATTTATTATATTATAGTTATATTTATAGTTTTTCGCATTCATTCTTTGAGGCATGAGTAGAGTTTTGTCTTTAAATAAAAAGGTAGCTAACCTCAAGTTACCTAACAAGTTACTTAACCTCTACCATCATGCATGTCCTAGAGAGCTTGAAACTCGATCACCAAGGGGACTCAGACTTAGATATTATATTTTCCAATGAATGCTACGTTAGAAATCGTATCGACGTATTGAAAGCATGGCTTTTTTTAACCGACTTCAAAAAAATAGGAGTAGGTTCTCAATTCGATTGTATTTTTAACCGACTTCAAAAAAGGAGGAGGTTCTCAATTCGGTTATATTTTTTTTTTTAATATTTTTTCGCCGATTACTCGAAGACGCCTGGACCGATTTGAGAAATTCTTGTTTTGTTTGAAAGGATATACTTGTCATGTGGTCCCATTTTCTTCAAGTCACGTTCTGATGATGGGATCCTAGAGAAATCGAGGTCAACCCTCAAATTTAAAAGGCTATTATATTGATTTTTGTATATTATCTAAAGCTACTCGAATATTTGCATCTAACAGTCAGCATTTTAAGTTGCTAAGCTGATGCTGGAAGGTACAACTCCTTAGCTTTTAGGAATACGGGGATAATTCTATAAATAAGGCACCTTTAGGCACGTTTACACAGATGTTGCGAGAAGTTGAACATTACTTAAGTATTTCTTACTTTTTAGTGCATTATTTGTTATTGAAGTTGGTGTTTTGTTGGATAATTCTCAGTAGAAAGTTTATTTGCAGACGTAAGTTTCACCATTCACAAGACTTATTCCAAGAAAATGAATAACAACTAAAACTGCCCAATTCTGATTTACGATATAACTTATTACATCTACGATTTCATTAATTTACGAACTTATAGCTGAGAGTCGGGCCTTAAGCGCCGAATCTACAATTTATGTAAAGCGGGCCCGCCGATGTGCAAACACTACTTGGTAATACTCTGTAACTACTCGCTGCTAAGTAGATTAAGTATGTAACTTGTTACTTTGTCGTACACCTTTCGTGTTTTGTATAGTTTTCGGTTGTTTGCTAGATAAGAATTTAGGAATACAGAAGCTATACTTAAATGTTCTCCTTTGATGAAGCGACGCATCTTTTGTAGATGTTCAAGAGTTGTATTTTCCATTTAGCAACGTTAAGTGGTCTTCAAGCTTGTTTGTAAAATGTAAAAAGACTCAAGTTAAAATATCACTACAAATAAAAGATGTCAGAGTCCGTTTACTTAAAAATATTTTCTAAAATTCAGTAGGTATTGCTGTTTATCAGTTTGTAGGTTATCTACGCATCTTACCTGGTTTTTTATTTCCTTTTCATCTAGTTCATCCAACCTTCTTTACACTTTCGTAGGTGTCCTTTAAATCTACGCTTTGTTATTGCTAAAAGTTCTAGGGCAAATAATATTACAGCGTAAATGTTCTAGCCGTCGAAATCAGCTAACGTAAGAAACATTTTGGCGAACACCGTCAGTAGAACAACACTAGCAAATTAATTCCCGTGTTCCCACCGGCCATAAATAAAAGGCCTTGCTTGTGCAAACACGGAAAGTGCGCAAACAACATAAAACACGGAATGATTGCAATTAAAAACGCATTGCGCGGTCACGTGACCCGGACGCCATCTTGCCCACGCCCTAAGACCGTTAATTATGAATTAGGTGCGGTGAAAGTGGAATTATTTGTTTGTGATAATAAATTGGATGTTATGGTTTAGCCGTAATCCGAATTCGGGATAAGTCTTCATTGAAAATACCGCAGAACCCGAATAATGTTGATAAGGTACTTGAAAAAGAGGGACTCCTTTTTTATCGTCTTCTGTAGGAGAAGGCTAACGAAGTTTTTTTTTTCATATTTTAAACGGGTAATGATTTTTATTAATAAAAATAAAATTTCAGCAGTCGAAATTTTACAAGCATCAGAAATACACGTAATCATAGCAAGAAATCAAGTCCCTACGAATCAGAAAGTAAAGACACGAATAAAAAAATGTAACAAGACCGGATGGGATTGCCTGCAGTGTTTGTTCAAACGAGCGATTAAAGTAAATACACGTATGCATCGGATGCACGATATCGGCTTGTGGAGTTACGAATTTCTTGTACCTACTTTTTATAGATCGCGTTTTGGCCTAAATATCAGGTCTTCCTTTTCATGTTGGAGAGTTTATTTACAAGTACTAGGATTGTAGAATGTAATATACACGGTTGAAACTAAATTTGGGCGTTATTGTTTAACAATAGTCAGAAGGAGGAAAAACTATAGTTTATCTTACGAATTTTCGTTTAAGACATAGAGATTATTAAGTAAAATCTAACGGAAATGATCGCGTTAATTCCTTTTACATTTTACTAAATCATGCAACGCTTAAGTTTAAGAGTTAATAGAGATCACTGTTTTATTAAGTCTCTTAAAGTACGCTTGTTTTTGGCTGGATTGGAATACATATTTCCTATTTGACTTAGTTGTTTTTGTTTGCAAAAATGTTAATAATATTCAAGACACGTCCTGCCATACTATTATATTTCTTCTCTTTGTAAAAATTTGCAACAAGGGTGCCAAGAAACGCCTATATATTTATTCACATCCCTTCTAAAAAAAAACATGTATTATAGGGATCCACACTCCACCCTAGATTGTAATAAGTATTTTTTATTTATAGGCCCTTATAGCCCGCGGTGCTAATATCGCGTAAGACCGCGGATCATCCGAGATTGCCCGTTTAGGGCGGGTGAGCGGCGCCGGGGGCAAGACTAGCTGTTTTATGCACCGTGCGTTTATACCGCTTTTATTGAGAAGGTCTTTTGATGACAAATTGTTATTTTTATTACGATTTTGGGAACAGATTTAGTGTCGATTTCACAAACGTATTAAACCGTTTTAAGCTGAGCTACAACAGTCCTCGATCTCTTTCTTGCCTTCGAATATTGAATGAGAGAGATATATCGAAAGACCAGGTTAGGAAACTGCGGTTTCAGAAGTTTGGAGGTATTGGGTCTTAGGAGGTAGGAGAGGTTTTCTTGATAGAGATCGAGAAAGAGCTACGCCCTGTAGTCTAGTCTCTTGGATCGTTCCTTCTTTAATATAAAATTGTATATTCAGTTCTGTTGGAATGTAATGTATTGGTATCGCTTTATGCAGTACAAAAATTGCTCGACTGGTTTTTTGCATTCACAACTTTTTTGACTGATGGAAAGTCAAATTTGTATGCAAATTTATAGGTAAATCAGTTTTTGGCCGTGACTTCGTCCGCGTGCAATTCGTTGTATTAAGTAGTAGCTGCTCCCGCGCTTTAGCCGTGTTCTACCTCACTGCTCCACGCTCGTAGAGTCATGCGTAATCTATATATATATAAATGAAACCCGTTTTCCGTTGTCACGACATAGCATGAAAACGGCTTGATAGATTTGGATGATTTTTTTTTGTAGTTTTCTAATACTCTGTACAAGGTTGTTACGGAAAAAAATATTAAGAAAATGAAACCCGTTTTCCGTTGTCACGACAAAGCATGAAAACGGCTTGACAGATTTGGCTGATTTTTTTTTGTAGTTTTCTAATACTCTGTACAAGGTTCTTACGGAAAAAATATAAAGAAATATATAAAAACATTACCCGTTTTCCGTTGTCACGACATAATATCATGAAAACGGCTTGACAGATTTGGCAGATTTTTTTTGTAGTTTTCTAATACTCTGTACAAGGTTCTTACGAAAAAAAGTAGATTCCAGTTCAAATTGAGTAGGTACGCATACTTAAGATAGGTCAGCTATACAAAATAAAGTAGTGCATTAAATTTACGCTAAGGCGGTACGAAGTTCGCCGGGTCAGCTAGTGTTATATATGGTGTACCGCCGTTTGCCAGAATTTCATTTGCCCGAATTTTATTTGCTATAATACTCACCTGACATATTATTGTTTCTCATAATTTTATTTGTCATATTCATTGTTTACTATATTAGTCACGTGCTAGAAACTTTGTTTCCCATAAAGTTAATTTTCATAACATCATTTGTTATAATCATTGTAAGCCGTAATTATCATATGCCATAACATCATTTCCTACCAAAATTACTTGTAAAATAGGTTAAAATAATTATAAAAAATAATAGGTAGGTTAGGTTAGAAACATGAAAGACAACGCACGAGCCGAGCGAGCGAAGCGAGCGTGCCGCGGCAGCGGCCGGCGAAGTGCCAGTATAATCATTTTAAGCCGTAATTATCATATGCCATAACATCATTTCTCACCAAAATTGCTTGTAAAATAAGTTAAAATAATTATAAAAAATAATAGGTAGGTTAGGTTAGAAACATGAAAGACAACGCACGAGCCGAGCGAGCGAAGCGAGCGTGCCGCGGCAGCGGCCGGCGAAGTGCCAGTATAATCATTGTAAGACGTAATTATCATATACCATAACATCATTTCCCACCAAAATTGCTTGTAAAAAAGTTTAAAATAATTATTAAAATTAATAGGTAGGTTAAGTTAGAAACATGAAAGACAATCGCTTTTTAGGACAAAGGCGTTAGGTTAAATTTGTACGGAAGCGACTTAGACTGATTATAGTGATATTATAATCATACTTTATTTATATCCAGTTATACTCTTGTCAATAAATATCGCCTACAAATATTTTTCCTACCCACTAATTTGTAATTACTTAAGTTTTTAAATGATTTTAGAGCGCCTGTTAAAATTTCATGAGCAAATAAATACCTTAGATAGATTGGAAATTAATTTAGTATGGCGTTTGAAAATTCTGTTGCATACTATTATTGCAATTAAAAGTATGGATAACAATAATACGTATGGCATTCGAATCATTATGTAATCAAATGTTCGGGCAAATAATATTATTGCAATTGAAAGTATGGAAAACAATACGTATGGCATTCGAATCATTATGAAATCTAATGTTCGGGCAAATAACAGTATGTCACATGTCTTTTATGGTAAACAAAACATTCGGGCAAATGAAATTCGGGTAAATGAAATTCGGGCATATGAATATTATGGCATTTATTCTTCGGGCAAACAACAGACAACCGTTATATATCTATGAAACTTTATTGAGGGTTAGACTATCTTATTGAACTGGTGGTAGAGCTCTTGTGAATGAGCTCGAGGGCGGCAGCACCACTGTCTCACCTTTAACCTGCCGCCAAATAGTAGTGCTTCCATTACTGTGTTCCGGTTTGTCGGTGAGATCAGGCTCTGAAATTACTGGCACATGAGGCATAACACCGTAGTCCTCAGTTGCAGCGACGCATCTATAATCTGCTTTTGTGAATTGTTAATGTCTATGGGCTGTACTCCACTTACCATCAGGTGGACTACACGTTCGTTCGCTGTGAGCGTAGTATAAAAAGAAAAAAAAAAAAAACAACTAACTTGCCCTCGCGGTTTCATCTGCGTGGCTGGTACATAAAAAAAATAGGCAGTGTTACGCGCCTTGTAGTTAGTAACCTGCATCTAAAATTGTATTAAAATTGGTCCAGCTTTCTAAAATATTAACCGATACAAACAGAAAGACAGACAGACAACTGTATTTTAGGCAATGTAGTCGTGCTAACCACTATACCAGCTTAAAAAAAACATTGTTATTTTGACATTAAAAACAGACACTTCAATTTTATTTATTTTTATTGATAAGTGGCATTTAACTCTCCAATACTTTATCAAAATAATCACATGTCAACGTAGTATGGAACGTAGCAAGATGAACATTAAAAGAATACAAAAAATAAGGCACACCGATATAACAGCTAAAACCAAAACAATTGATGCCCTTAACCAAGCACAAAAATTAAAATTGAGATGGGCCGGGCATGTAGCGCGACTAAAAGACAGTAGATGGACAAAGTCGGTGACGTCATGGCAGGGTCCACCAGGCAAACGCCGTAAAGGTAGACCATTATGCGAGATTGGAAGACGACAACAAAAAAATAGCCGGATCACAATGGCGAAGAATCGCACAAGATAGGGAAGCATGGCAATCCTTGGAAGAGGCCTTCACCTAAGAGGGGTTCCTAAAATAAATATATTATTATATCTATTCTATCTAAAATATTTATGAAAAAACTAGATTTGACCAAATTTTATAATAGTATAGTGATAATTTTAAGATAATTTTAAGTAAACAGTGTAATTTTAAGTGAAAAATATTTTAAGATAATAATTATGTAATTTAGGTTTTTGGGAAATAAAAGGCTTTTTTATTTTTTTATTTTATTTTATTTACTTTATCAGGAATTGGTGAAATGGTCCATAAGCCTTATAAATACTATTATTTTTTACAAAACCTAAAGAAGTAGTTCTTCGACAAGCGTTAACTCAAAATTATCGTTTACCCACGATTTTTTATAGCTATCGGATTCTTAGAAATTGTTGCGTTGCCGTTGTATGGAAATATTTTGAGATAGAGCCGGCAAGTTTGTTCAGTGAGATAAGCGTGTAGCGGATGCCCGTGTTTGCTCGCCTGTAGTTATATATTCATGTGGAGGGGAAGTACGGGTAAAATGGGTTTGGAGGATTGTCGTAAATTAGCTGGTTTCCGTAATTTTATTTCAGAAAGAACTAAGGTGTCCAAAATATGATTTGATAAACGTTATATGTCCGCAGAAAAAGACAAGAAGCTAACTTTAATAAAATATTGGCAAACAAGACATTCATAATAATAATAATAAATAAATTGTTTTTTCTCTCTTCACAAAAGGTGTTATAATTAGGTCGGTTTGTAGACATCTGTTTATTTGTCTACAAACTATCCATGTTGGCATGTGGCACTCCCACATTTGTATGTTGTGACATATATTTGAAGTTATCCGTACGGGCTTATTCAATAAGTATAAATCCTAAAAAACAAAATTATACATAATTATAATAATACTGTATTTTTACTATTTGTTATCCTGAATACTGCTAAAACTCGGTTCAAAAGTATCAATGTAAATTAGACCAGCTTACAAGTAATTTTCACTTTTTGTCCAACCAAAGATTCGGAGTTATTTCGGTCAGTAAAAACTGGACACTGAAAAAAAATGTAGTAAGTTTGTCAAGTAGCATTAAAGTTGACGATGGTGCTGTTGATACTACAAAATATAGTTATTTTTATCTATCCAGTACATTTTACCCTGACTTCCCCTATATGCCACGTACGTTCAGGCTCAACTCTGGTGTTAAATATAGTTTATTGCACGTTCGTTTTGTACAATATTTAGAAGCCGTAGAGTTTTTGGAAACGGGGTGACCGCCCAGGATATCTTACCTAATAGGATTTGTTAACTAACTCGAACTCGAAAACACATGGAAATGCATGATATTAAAATTTTGTTTGACAAAAACTTTCCACATCTATTATGGTACAGGTGGTGGGACATAAAGGGCATGTAAGAAGGTGAGCTATCGTTTGGGGACTGGCACCGCATTCGCAATCGAAGTCTGCATAACCCCACTTCGCTAAGTTTTCTTGGCAGCGGCCAACTTGGGTACGGAGCCTGTTTAAAGCCTTCCATTGTGGCCTGGGTAAATTGCTGCATTTTTTATACAACTTAGGTATATAGCGAATAGGCGTGCTATCCATCTGATGGTATATAAATACCTACAGTGTGATAGCAGTATGCACATCTATAAAATATGCGTTGTAACCTGTAGTAGACGAAAAAAATCCCAAAATTCTTGTCTACCTACTAAATACTGGTGGTAGAGCTCTTGTGAACGAGCTCGAGGGCGGCAGCACCACCGTCTCACCTTTAACCTGCCGCCAAATAGTAGTGTTTCCATTACTGTGTTCCGGTTTGGTGGTGAGATCAGGCCCTGAAATTACTGGCACATGAGGCATAACACCGTAGTCCTCAGCTGCAGCGACGCATCTCTAATCTGCTTTTGTGGATTGTTGATGTCCATGGGCTGTACTCCACTTACCATCAGGTGGACTACACGTTCGTTCGCTGTAGGCGTAGTATTAAAAAAAAAAAATAAATAGTAATTTTGGGATTCCAGCAAAAATACTTTTGTAAGAATGTGTTCATTTAAACATACTGACACCAAGGCTGTCGTATAAGTGTTTCGTGCCTACAATTTTTGTACGCAACCCAAAAACCGGGTTGTCTTAGATCTTTAGCCTTTAAATATAAATGAGAGGTCAGTGCCGATGATGAAAGAGTCCATAGAAAGACGTGTGTCTGGGGATCAGACGATAGAAATGAGGAGTTCCACAAGACGCCTTGAATACTTGTCTTCGCTAGTCTGTTGTAGAACAGCTGACCCTACGGGAAATGTCGTGATGAGTTGTTGAATAGCTACAATCATTGCTAATGCTCCATTCTATCTCCACAATCTAACTTGTTCCTGGTTTCACAAGAGATTAATTGTGTGTGTAGAAGAAAGAAAATTTTTGTCGCCTAGCCCATGGATGGAGTTAGTCAGTCAGCAGAGTGGTTAGCCAAAAGATTGATGATCTATTGACTGACAGGATTTGATTAATCATATGAGGGTCAAAGAGCTTTTGTGGACAAGATCGAGGGCTGAAGCACTACCGTTTCACCTTTGACTTACAGTCACATAATAGTGCTTACACTGCTGAGTTTCGGGTTGGTGATGACGAGACATTAGGCCATAAAATTACGCCTTAATTAATTTATTTATACAAATTAAAAAACTACAGCGAATGCAACATAAATCCGAGGGATTTTGCCGCAGATCCGAATCATGGCAAGACGGTATGCGTATACATACACAAACATTTTATTACAATACCTACTATTTAACAACATAGCTGGAACATTACGATCTTTCCCTGTTTTGTGTAAAATTTTGGCTCCATAAAATAGGTAAATAATTTGCAGGTTTGTGCATAAAAATGTATAATACACTTAGGCAGTGTGCTATATTAAACGTGTCTAGCATTAAATCTATTATATAAAAATGAAACCCGTTTTGCGTTGTCACGACTTGGCATGAAAACGGCTTGACCGATTTGGCTGATATTTTTTTTTGTAATTTTCTAATACTCTGTACAAGGTTGTTACGGCAAAAAAAAAAAAAAAAAAAAAAAACAGTATTCATTTTTATATGGAGGATATTATAGACGCATGCCTAAGATAGGTCAGCTATACAAAATAAAGTAGTGCATCAAATTTACGCTAAGGCGGTACGAAGTTCGCCGGGTCAGCTAGTATCGAAATAAATATAATTACCTATAACTAAATTGTGTTGTAAAGTACAGCCTACTACAGTGTTAAAGACTTCACGAAAGACTATGATGAGAATTCAATTGTTTATCAGCGAAGACCTGTAATTAGCTATATGTTACATATTATTAAGTATCATATAATGATATAACCTGCTGTTGGACTTCCAATAAAATAAAATCAAATAAAATAATATTAAGACAAGGCTGCTTGGCAATGACATGAATTTCTCAATTATTATTGTAATTTTTTTTATATTGTACGTATATTTGTATTATAATTTTTATTTTTATTTATTAGTTATGAATATAATATTATTTTAATGAGTATTAGAATAACTTTGTGTGTAAAATTAAATATTATTATGAATTATGACATTTTCAAATGATCAATGTATTCAATGAAATTAAAATGTTTGACTTTGTAGTTGCTATATACCTACGTACCATGAGGTTTAGCTACTGTTAACATATATGTTACCATAAAACGTTTAAAAAACCCGATAGATCAACCGATTCTCCGTCCAAAGCTTCTCATATCCCATATTGCTGATATAAATAATGTATGTATGTATGTTTGTATGTATGTAGATGTGTTCGTAGACACACTCTAAGTGCTACTGACGGTTGTTTTCCATTCCCATATTAAGGGCGTGGTGCTATTATCGCATAAACGACAAACATGGACCTACTTACCTATCTTCATGTTTTATTCCTATGGTCAAGACTGCCTTGTTGCTAGTGGTTATCCTATGCGACAGCAGGGGGTAGGTTCGAACCCCGGATCGAGTAAAAGTATTAGTAGGTTTTTTTCGGTCAGAAAAGCTGGTAGCTGTGCAGAGTCTGAATTGTGCCTGGTAGATGGCGATAGGCTTACTCCCTATCAATTAGGACGTTACGTAACTGGTGTTAAAGCACCTCTGTCACGCCTTTTTGGGTAGCATAAGCGTGATGTTATGGGATGTTTTGTGAAGCAATTTACAGAGCTTAGTTAAAGTAAACCATCTCGTAGGTCTAGCTACCGGTTTGGTAATACTTCTGTCGATCAAGTGATATTGGTTCCACGGTTCCAATGGTATTGCGTTTTTTTATTAACTTTTCGCACAGATACTTGTGTCGAAGGCGGACTTAATGACAAAGGCATTATCTACCAGTCAACCTTAAGGTGTTGCAGAGATATGTTCGGGTTCGGTTCGGTTCCTATAACAAAAAATCTTACATTGTCAGTAGAAACGCGTTGTCCGGGACAGTCCGTCCGGAGATTCACATTCAACAAATGGTAACTAAACATATAGATCAAACGTGAGTATTAAAAAGATAGTTTGATATAAAGTTATAATGAAATACAAGTTATATTCGTTAGTGATTTATTTAAATAATAAACCTTTGGACGGTCTTCAAACCCAATAAGTTGTCAACTTGCGAAGTTGCGCAAAAGACGAGTTGATCGGCCGCAGCCCGTACAGACAAGCCTGAGTCAACACACAGGGAATTAGTCCAAATTATGTGCTACCCCCTACCCCCCGGACGGGGATGCCTCACACCCCCTAAAACCCCCACCGAATCAATATTTGTTGTCCGTACTCTTCTGCCTTAATACACGCACAAAGCTCACAAAAGCATCCTCCAATCAAAAATCAACTTTATCCGCGTATTTTAAAGTTTAAATTCGTTGATCACGTGAACGTGTACATAGATCTTTATTGCAATGGACAGCGATAGACTCATCCCCAGTTGTAGCCATCTCTTTTAGCGCAATGTGGTCTCTGTCTAACGCAGTTTTCCGGTGCGTAGGTCGGTATGTGGATTTGGATGTACAAATCATACATAATGTACCATTTTCTTATCGGAAAAATGGATTATGCTAACGAGTTCGCGGTTCGTTTTGGTTGAGACGGGGTGAGATCAATTCTATTTCCGTATTTGGGTATTTGGAGTATCTTGTCTGGGCTCATAAGTTGTATATGTATATTCTATGCATTTTAATGATGTTTCTAGATTTTAGTTTTGGACTGCATTATATAGGTTGTATTCATATGAAAAGATTGTGTATTATTTGGGTAAACCCATGTGCATTGCACAGCATTTTACAGAAATTAACATTTAGTTTACTGTAAACTAAATGTTAATTTCTGTAAAATGCTGTTTTCGAACGCACAGCAAACGCAAAAGTGGCCCCGAAAAGCCATTTTCGTGTAAGTTACACATCAATTATTATAAAAACTCGCGTCTCGACTCTTGTTGAATATTCATAAAGACCTGTTAATTGCACAAGTCGGCAAATACGAGAGAGAGAGCAACTCCACGGTTCCTAGTAAGGCAAGGCCTTCCCCCGCGAGCCTCAACACCCCCCCTCTCCCTCCCCCTTCGTCGCAAAAGGCCAACCCTACGCACACAGACACGCATACACTCACACAGATGTAGGGGGCGCGCGCAACCGGGAAAACTACGGCCTTTTACGTACGTATTGTGTACAAGAACGCGATCATAGTATATGCGGGAAAATGATATCTATTTTTCATTTTTTCCTTAAGAAAACAACTAAATTTATCGTTTCGAGAACTTTATTTTATTGGTTCAGAACTAAAGACTATTGTGAACTTAAAATTAAACATTTTCCGCAATTATTAAGGTTGAAAAATTAATAAGCCAGAGGGATTTGTACCTACATCTCTGGGATCTCCATTCCCAGCGTTTTATCCAATTTAGCTATGAATTAAATTATCACCGATTCCAAATTTTTTGTTGCTTCAAGTGGTCCATAATTGCTGATCACATCAGCGTCAACCTTCGCGGTTGTAAAAAAATATTACAAATATTGTCCACAATTATAAGCTACAATAGTTACAAACTTACATCTTCTAATGACAGTAACTTCGTTATAAAAAAACCTGTACCTTTTAAGTTTTTTTTTTATACTACGCTCACAGCAATCAAACGTGTATTCCACCTGATGGTAAGTGGAGTACAGCCCATGGACATCAACAATCCACAAAAGCAGTACTGAGTAAGTATTCTAATCGCAATTTCAGATGTGACATCTTATGCCCTAAATTGTTGGATCCGACATTTCCTAAACACCACTTTCATTTTCATTTTATCTGGAATCCTGTCATATACTGCGCAGAAAACGCGTGTTGGATGTGTGCGCATCTATTTACGTGACGAGTAAATATGTACCCGCGCGTTTGTAGAGGCTGCATTAATAATTCAATTGGTTGGTTCGCCCAGGTAGCGTTTAAACGATTTTTAACTTGCCGCCAAACGGATTAATCCCGCCATTGGAACCGGAAGACGGAAGCCCTCAATATTCGGTGTTTGAATATTATTAAATTGACTCAAATACTTTTTAATTAGAGTAATTCGATTGTTTTTTTTTCATTCTTGATCTTTGGATTAGAGACTCTTTGATTAGCTGTTCGATTTTTAAATGGTGAATGAGGGAGTTCTTTTTTTAGATTAGTGGCTTAAGTTAGACTTAAGAAAAAGGTTAAATGCGTACTCTTTAGAAACTCTTTTGTAAATATGGAAATAGTTTTTTTTTAGTAAAATGTAACAAGATTGTTAAATGCGGAGTGTCTATTATTTTTAAAAGCTTTTAAAGAAGAACACGTACCTATATAGAACCTTTAACTCGATAAAAATTGTGATGCTGGAGCTCTTCAATTATTAAAAAGTATAGACATAACATTACATGTAGGTACATGGAGGACTTTGACAATCGATATGTCATTTTTATTAGTGAATAATAATGAATAATAGAATAATAAATAATTATAAATTGTAATTTTATACTAATAAGTGATGATAATAATTTTAATTTAATAATAACTGTATAAATCAGTGTAATTTGAGAAATAAATGATTGAATTGAATTAAATTAATAGCATCACCTCTTTATAGAAAAATATAGATTTTTATTCCAAAGGCCTTGTATTTTTCCTTTTTCAAATACTTCTCTTCAATACGAAATTTAAATACACGCCTTTACCTGCCCGGGCATTTACCATGGGACGCTGCACCGCATCACACCCCATGGGCCGCACATGCGTACAACACCCCAAAGATCGCGCTGTAATCGCGTCGCTTTTCAAATATTAGTGTTTGGCAAAGAAATGAACCCGCGGCCGGCGCTTGTCTGTATGCGACCTCAATCAACTGCAATCCTACTACATATATTACACGGTTTTTAGTTTAGTTTAGTTTAATACTTTATTGTACACATAAATTACATTAATAGAATTACAAAAAAGTGGTGATTACAAAAGGTGAACTTAACTCAGAAATGAGTTTTCTGCTAGCAAACCTTTGAAGGCCAGAGGAAAAAGAGACTTGTAAAATGTGAGAGTGAAGTGTACAAAAAAGAAAAAGAGAGAGATGAAAAAATAAATAAGATACTTAAATAACTGAATTAGGCTATGTATATCTACATACTTACATATTCTACATAACAATAATATACCTAATGTAACCTAAATTATTTACACAACATACATAAACCATACTTACGATACAACTAAATTATATAATATATTATACTCAAGATATTTTAGGTTTTTCATGTTTGAGCTGAACTGTACTACATATTTGTTCTAGCTCTTAGATAATTTATGATAAAACCTTGCCTTAATTTACTAAACTATGCAGGGTATTAATGCCATTGTGACAAAGCCACGTATTAGTGATTCGGTTCGTAGTTTTAGAAAACAAAATCACCGAAAATTTCACGATTTTTTGACAGATTTATTTAGGAGTTATTGTATCCTATACTATCCCAATATGTATGTTATTTCATGTTTGGCAAATAAATGAACCCGCGGCCGGCGTTTGTCTGTATGCGATCTCTTTCATTAATTTATTGTGTTTATCTTAACAAAAAGATTTATCTGACAGTTTGAAAAAGTGGAAAGTCAACGTCGCTCTAACCCACTTCACTTGTTAAAATCGAACACAACGTTTCTACATAAAAGTATATATGCAATATATGGCTCCGAAAGTTTATAATAAGTTACCTAAAGAAATTAGGAAGTGTAAAAATACCAGTGAATACAAACACAAACTTTTTAATTATTTGGCGGATAAGGTATACTACTCCATAAATGAATTTTTAGACGACATTGGTAATTAACATTGTTGTGACGTCCTAATTTATCAGTAGATTTTTTTATTTTTTTATTATTGTATTAATTAATTTTATTATTGTAATCACTGACATTTTATCATCGACATTTTATGACTTATTTGACATATGCATCTCATACAATTAATTTATTTGTTAAGCTCTTTTAAAATATAACATTGTTACTCGTAGCTTAAACTGATGTGAATGCCTGTGAATGTAAATTATTATTGTTTAAATTTTCGTATGCCATTCGGCGAATCATAGAAGAACTTTTTGTAACACTAACATCCTTGTAACCTATGTTTTACGAAATAAATGAATTGAATTGAATTGAATTGAGTTCTGAAACCTGTCCTTATAACGATGAAATGCAGGAATAGATTAAGGTAATAACTGTTGTATTTTAAATGCAGCTTCCCTCAGGACATTTAAACTTATTACAATAACGGTAGTCAATATTGCCACAATATTTCAATTTCAATTTCATTTATTCATAACCAAATTTTACATTGGTGTTGAAACATAATATTTTACTTAAATATAACATAGAATACAAACATTAACACACATTAACACGATTAATACAACTAAATTTACACAAGAGAAAATTACACAAAATTCACCTACACAGTTCATATAAATAAAATAATATTTTTAGGCCTACTGAAAATAAATAAGTCATACTTAAAATCGAAAAGAAGTCAAAGAAATTAGAAATAGTATGAGAAAATCTAAATTAAAATTATTATTGCATATTACAAGAGAGAGAGGTAGCAATGTCATGAATAAATAAATGTTATAAACTTAAATAATACAATCACAAATTAATTCAATAAAATAATAATAACAAATTTAATTACTTATGTCATGTAGTAAGAGATTATGTCATGAATTTAATTTATTTGTGTCATTTAAGAACTCGTCCAAGCTGTAATAGCACTTCTTCAAAAGAAACGATTTTAATATAATAATTTTTGAAGATAGGTAAGGAAGAAAAAGACATGACATTACAATATTTAGCCGTAGCCATACACTTGTGCAAATAGCAGAAATTCAGCATCTGTTTTAAATTAAAGGTATTAAAAGGTGATATTATTTATTGTTATACGCTGAATAATAATTATTAGGTAACGAAAGGATAATTATTGCTTAGACAATTTGCTTTTATTTGAATTTATACGTAGCTTGTCAGTGCCCCCCTAAGGGAATTTACCGACTGCGCCAAATAAGACAGTCGCTGCCGGAAGACCAAAAAAAACCCAGGAATGATTTTAACTAACTTTAATGTTTAAGTAAATGTCTCCGATCGATGCTAGATACGACGACAGGATGGCGGAGTGGGTAGTAGTAGGTATCTGCCTGCAACGCTATGGTCGCGGGTTCGATTGCCGCTCAAGACAAATTTTTGTGTGCATGAACATGGGGGATTTACTTGGTCTGGGTGTTTCTATGTATAATAAGTATGTATTTACAAAATAAAAGTATATATAGTATCAGTCATTCTAGTACCCATAGTACAAGTTCTCCTTAGTTTGGGACTAGATGGCATTGTGTGTATGTTGTGTAATATTTATTTATTTATTTATGCAAAGTAATTACATTCAAATAACATATTATAAGCAACGGTTATATTTTATCAGAAAATAGCCGTGTTCATTTTTGGACGTATCTTTTAAACAAAGTATTGCCTGTATTCAAGTATTCAAGTATTCAAGTCTTTATTGCACTCCACAATGTTAAAAAGGTCTTATAAATAGGTACAGTGTCAATTATGGACCCTGACGGGCACGGCAAAAGTAGGAGAGAGGAAGAAAGAGCTCTTTGTGTTTAATAACAAAAAAAAAAAAAAAAAAAGTTTACATTTTAAAATAGTATCTTAAAATTGTATATTATTTTATTTATTTTTTGGCTTTAAATACATAAATATCATACTTATTGAATATATATATGAAATAAGAAATCATTTCAGTAATTTATCTAGCTACTAATTGTTGAGGAAGGATAATTAAAATATGGTGTATATGTATTATGTATTATTATGTTTAATGTTCATGTAGTCTCATTTAAATATTCATTTATGTGGTAGTAGCATTTTTTTAATAAATGTTCCTTTAATTTATTTATGAATGTGCTGTCTTTTTCTTCCTTTTTTATATATTCTGGTAGTTTATTATATATTTTTATAGACATAACATAGGGACCGGTTGAATGTAATTTTAATCGGGAAGTTGGTAAATTTAATCTGTTTCTGTGTCTCAAGTTGTACGGTCCAAAGCCTGGTACACTGCAAGGCAAATAGCCAACATTCTTCGAAATGAAATGACGCAGGTTCTTAAGATAACATAAATGAAATCTTGCTATGAAGTCATTAGAATCGTTATCTGAATTAAAACAGTGTTAGTGACGCAGTGTCCTGTATTCTTTGGAGTACCTAGTTGCAGAGTAGAACACCCTGTATCTTTGTAGAAATATTTGTTTTGTAAGTGGTGACTGTGGGTAAGGGTGTGGATGCATGGTAAATGCTAGTCCTTGGTACTCAAATAGAGTAGTTATTTTTTATAATTTAAAAAAAAATAAACGCTTATTAGTTATGAGCAAATTTAAATTAATAGTATTCTTGCTAACCCTCTCCAGCTAAGCTCAATTTGCTTGTGTTAAGAGGAAGTTCACGTCCGTGGTGTAATGTCCAGGATTCGAACCCACGACCTTTCGAGCGTAAGACCGATGCATTATACATTGCGCCACGGCCGCTAATAACAATTACCTACATATTATGAGACGACCTTGGATCGTCCGCGGCTCCGTCCCCGTGGTACCTACATCGATAAAAATTTGCCTTCGTTTTTTAACAAGATCGGACTAATAGCTTTGGAGCCCATAGGGGACAAACAAGCAAAAAAATTGTATTTAATAGTTGTAAAGACAGGTTATGGGATAATGCTTTATAAATAAATCATTATGGGAAAATGCTTAAAAAAGGTTTGGACAATTCTGCAACGTAATTAAGTCATAATTTGTAATTTAAAGTGTGACGCAGTGGCTTGTTTTCAGTGTAAGTCTGTTTGGAGTAGTTGCAGAGTACACCACCCTTTGAAATATTTGCTATGTAAGTGGTGACTGTGAGTAAGGGTGAGGATGCATGGTGCGGTAAACGCTAATATTGGGTGTTGAATAATAATATATACGTACTGTAATAGGGTGGAGAAAAACAATCAATAATTTGAAATTACTCTCTTTATTGTACACCAAATTTCAGTTTGACAATATATTCAAGAACAAACATAAATTGTTTTAAATACACAATGGCCTTTTCCCTAAATAGCAATTCCTATATGCTTGTTTGAAATGGTTATGGGCAATGCAATTTTCTTAATTAATTCATCAATCACTCATAATTTTTTTACAAGATAATGTAAAATAACAACTATTAATGTATCTTTCAGAGCAGTAGACTTTTTATCTGAATTAAAACATTGTTGGTGACGCACTGGTCTATATTTTGTGCAAGAATAGCAGAGTTGAGCGCTGTATCTTTGTAGAAATATTTGCAGTGTAAGCGGTGACTGTATTAGGGTGAGGATGCATGGCGCGGTAAATGAGAAAGCTGGGCGTTGAAGTGGAGTGTATAATGCTGAAATGTTTTAAAAGAATAATGGATATTCTTTTGGTCATCACATGCGAGCGTAGAAATTCGAAAATTAATGTTGGAGAAGAGAAATAGCTGTGTTGTGTATTGCAGCAGGAAGAGCTCTTTATCGTTTTTCTGTTGAGTTTTGGAAAGATGACATAATTATTTCGTAGTAATAAATAATGGAAACTTCAAGTCCATTTTAGCAGGAAGTAAATTAAACAATGCGATGCAAAAATTATAATTCGCTGTCAAAAATTGTACTTACTTTCTTACTTCAAATTCTGTATTCCGGTTTGATGACTTTTGCTGATATTATTTATAAAAGTATTTCTAGGCCTCAGGTTGGCTTTCTGGGTGCAAACGTGTTATTTTGGATTTCTCCTATAGGAAATTCTCAATAGTAGCTACGGTATACTGCCTGGATAGCGATAGGCTCATTGCATGGGACCTGAACACAATAAGTGAAATGTGGGTATACTACAACTCTGCCACATCCTTTTGGGTAATAATCTAATAATGAATAATAATTTGGGTCGTAATGTAATCTTATAGTAAAACAAACGATGCATCTACTATACCACTTCACTCAAAAACCACTATCTAAAACTGAACTTACATTCTTATGAGTTTTACTTGAATTTGCATTATAATAATTTTCTTTATATGGGCTGAAGTTATCACCAAATGAACGATCGTATCACTAGTCATAAAAACAATCAATCATTTTTGCGATTTCGCACACGCGTTGCAATCGCAATCGCCAGCACAGTATGCCCTATCCCTTATTCATACGTTAGCTAGGTACTGATTGTTGGCACAGCATTATTTGTTCTCTGTCTCACAGTCGGGATTAGCCTGTTTTTCTTCTAAACACAACTGTTTTATCTGTGTTAATTATATTGTCTGTTTGTGTGTTAGTAAACGCACAATGCACTTTTGATGTAACTCTGGATTAAGACGTATTTGCATGCTTTTCAGTAAAAGTAAACTTAGGAGTTTGTTGTTTGTGGATTATTATGATGTCACAATATTCTTGTTGATAAGGGAAATGAGTCATACTCGGAGGAAATGTATCTAACGACTAATCTAAGTCTCCCTTTGTAAGCTTCATTCAGGATTAAATAATGTAGACCAACGTCTTACCAAATGTCTCTAAATAATTATCTTAAATTTAATAATATTCCTAAAGTTACTGATGCATGACTAGGCGTGGGTACGTAATAAATTATTGTCTCTGTATTTTTGAAATTTGTTTAAAGTTGTTTAGGTACGCCAAATATTATCTACTTGTACCTAAAACATAACAAAATATAGTGCAACCTAAGCTGGTATAGTTAAGTCCTAAAAATTTAATAACCTCTTAAAATAGCTTACTGCCCCATAAAGAACTAAGTAACTTTACAGCCTTTAACGGTAGTAATAAAATAATAATTTAAAATTTCCAGTGTGTGTAACCTCGATAAAAACAAGATGGCGCGTTATCGCCGCCATATTGTTTGCAGAGCGTCGGCGCTGCGCAAGAGTTTACTTGAGACCTGTTTTACAAAGACCTTTATTTACTCTTATCATCACGCCTGTTTTACCCGGCAGGGTATGGCAGTGGTGTATTTAAAATTTTATTCACGTTTAACAAGATATGTTTAGTGATAGGGGATGAGCCTATAGCCATCTACCGAACAAAGTACCATACTCTGGGTATGTTACAGTGTACGGTAGAAGAAATTCTCAGTAGCAGCAAGGATCGATCCGGGAATCGAACCCGATATATACTTACATTCGCAAACTAGGGCAATGAGGCAATTAAGGCTTTTATTTTTTAGAATATTAATGAGGACTTGGGAAATATTTGCGTATCTTTTGTATTTGTTTTGAGATTTATTTGCATAATGTCATTGATTTCGTTAGGAGGAGGCGCTACGTTCCAAAACAAATATATCGAATGGGTGGCACCTTGAATTTTAATGAGATACCTATTACTTTATATTTAATAGGTATTCATACATTTGAATATCTCGCTTTCAATCACTTTGTCTTCTATCTTTTTAGTAATTTACTGAATATTTTACTAAATGGATCTTGCTGAATTGATAATTTTACAAAAAAATACAAAGGTACCTATCACAACATAGTGACTTCAGACTTTAAAAACAAAAAATACTAGTACAACATGTTTTCTGCGAGACAAAAGTTTCCTTTGCGATAAGAGAAGTATGTTCAGGATGACCGAATTCCAAATAAAAACTTAACATATTTTACAATTGTTATTACCATAAAAAGGTTACCTTGTAAACATAAGGGTATTATTACACCAATCCATTATACGTCGATCGACAGCCGAATAGCAGAAGTGTCGACGTTCCAAACTTCTGACATTCAGCAACTAATCAAAACGTCGATCAATTTTATAAATAAATACATAAATTAATTTGGATTTTTTACATTAGATTTAACGCCAGACGCAATTACACTATCCAATGGTCCCAATGACAAGGTCAAATACACACATTCACTCACACAAGCACACCCAGTCTCAGAACAAATCTTTGCGAATCACACAAAGATTTGTCCCATGTAGGGATCGAACCCACAACACCAGTGCATTGGAGAGCGGCAAGGCGTCCGCTTAAACCACTACACCACACGTGCAGACAAATTAAATTAATTGATATAATAAAACTTTTAGGATTAAGACTAAGGTGACTACTTTTTTTTTCTAACCCATGATGTCCCACTGCTGAGCAAAGGTCACCCCCATACATGACCACAATTTTCTGTTTTGGGCTCTGTCTGTCCAACCCCTCTGAAGCGGAGCAGAAACCAAATCATCCAATCCCAGTGACTACTTAGTTGATTAATATTAAAACTGATAATTATTGTCATCTTGTTTGTTTCTATTACATGATAGCCCTTAAAATTCTGTCCTTCCACCAAGTTTCACCACTAACCCATTAAAACCGATTACTTAAGGCTACAAACACAGTTTTCCCGCCATGAGGCCAAGGGGCGTATTGGACCCAGCTAAATATGTACTCTCAACACATACACACAATATGTACTCGGTACACACTACGCTTGCACAGAAAATATTTGGTAACACAGTCAATGTAATCCAAGGAGTTTGCCTTGGTAAATTAAATATGGCTAGTGATAATGTCGATTGGCTGTTTAGGATTTAAATTCTGTTTTCCTTTGCCTACTGCGTGAGTCAGAGATTAGAGGACAATTACAACGATATACACGTGATATTTTAAACCAATTTTTAGCTTTGCTATGGCTATACAGGCACTTGGGGCGTATACCCAGAGGGTGCAGGTTCGAGTCCTGCTGGATTCTTAATTTTCAACTTTAATATTATATAAAATACAAAAAGGCATAGCAAAGCTAAAATTTGTTTTAAAATATTACAAGTATTTGATAAAAATACGTCATCTCTCGACAGTTTTGTGTTGATCTAAATTCAAACTTACTGTATGTGATTAAGTGACTAATTACTCATCGCATAGCTGGCGTTAAAACCAAGTAAGGTTCGTCTAGCTAAGGTATATATATATATATATCTATGATGCTGGTGGAAAAGAGTTGAGAAGTTTCGAGTCTAGCAGCATACGAATCCATAGCTGAATTGGCAAAGCACTTGGAGCGTATACCAAGGGCGTGCAGGTTCGAGTCATGCTGGATTCTTAATTTTTCAACTTCAATATTATATAAAAACGATATACACGTCACCAAATTATCTATGTTATTAACAACTACAAACAGAAGAGTAAATTTACACGAAAAACTTTATTTCTTATTCTTTTGTATTCTAGGCTTGGCAAGAAACACTAAAGACGAATATTTAGAAACGTGACTACAGGAAAATAGAAAGCCTAAATGTGTAGTGTGACTAAATGCGAAATTCGTGTCAATTATAGTTAAGTCTATATTAAGACTTTGTACTTACATGAGACTAGGTTGTAGTATAGTAATAGCGGTTATAGTGCTAATTGAAATTTGAAAATCCATAACCATCTTGAATTAAGTTACCTTAAACATCGCCCAATAGGAGTTGACTTTCCAAATAGATCTTCAACCAACCCTAATTCGGCGCGATTGTCAGTTTGTTTCCTGGGTGTCAACTTATAGAAAACATCCAAATATTGAAAGTATAAATTTAAGCCATTCGAACTTAACCAAGAAAATATCTAGAGATACATTAGTTGTCTGTTTTCAGGACAGCCCAACTGGGTACATATGACCAAACTATTAAAGTTGTGTCGATCAGAATTTTGTAAAAAAAATCATTTTAGTAGTGTCAGATTGATTAAATCATTTTTTTGACCAAAATGGGAATACAAATTCTCAATCACTCCCAATCAGGAGTTGACACCTAAAATTAGGGTCAACCAACCCTAATTTGGCAAGCTCACGTCAACCATTTATAAATTTCTCAGGTGTCAACTTTAAAAAAAACATACAAAAATATTTACGGTGTAAATGTAAGCCATTTGCCCGCGAGTTTACTTTTTGGCTTGGATTCTCGCGAAAGAAGACAAGAGCTAAGATTAACTGATAATAAAAATACCAACAGTGTAGAGTATTGTAGAGTCTCCAAGTACATCCAAACCGCTCGAATCAGGCGTTGACTCTCCAAATAGGTCTTTAACCAACAGTCAGTTTAAAATATTTCCAAGGCATCAACTTTTAAAAGACATATCAAAATATTTTCGATGTAAATGTAAGCCATTTGCCCGCGAGTTTACATTTTGGCTTGGATTCTCGCGAAAGAAGACAAGAGTTAAGATTAACTGACAATAAAAATACTAACTGTGTAGAGTAGTTTGTTTGTAGTCTCCAAGTACAGCCAAACCGCTCGAATCAGGCGTTGACTCTCCAAATAGGTCTTCAACCAACAGTCAGTTTATAATATTTCCAAGGTGTCAACTTGTAGAAAACATATCAAAATATTGACAGTGTAAATGTAAGCCATATGACCTTGACCGAAACCTTGGCTAGGGTTACCCGCGGACGATAACTAGAGTTAATATTGGCAGCGTACACGGCTCTGTTTGTCAAACGCTCTGCTCTATCAATATATAAACATAATATTTATATATGGAGCGCTTTCGGCTCGCTAACATCGAGCACTTGTGTAATTTGTTTCAGAATTTTATAATCTGTGTGTCTATGTGCTTTGTGACGGTTGTTTACTGGCTCAGGTATTATGATAACACTGAAATTATTAGCTGGAGGTTTGACTCGATAGTCTGGTTTATGTTTATGGTAGGTGTTGAACAGGGAAAACTATTTGGAACTAAGATCTTCCAATTAAATACATATGCAAAGACAACAAGACACTGTCAGTTGGCGTTGAGTCCACAAAAATACAAACGAGGTTAATTTTGGTTTCTCTGCCTACCCTTGATTTGGATTTTTTTTATTAAAATGGTGACACCAACATATTCTGGAAAATTATCTTTGGTGTTTTTAATCACTTGGATTAAAGACACCAAAGATATTTTCCAGAATATTTTCTTAAACTTGAAGATTGGTGATTTCCTGGATACTTACAACTTTGTACGAAAGAAGAAGAAGAAACGTTATGTAACTTTACTACTTTAGTCAGGTTATATCATGCAGTTTTTCATGTTCAACAATTGAAATAACATCAAAGCTTTTCACCGATAGGTACGTGATTCCATGCCCATTACCGATGCATGGAATCGATCGGGCGTTATTCGATATTCGTGACATTGTCGCAGGTTCGACGAACGTCCGTCCTTTTGTCCGGGTTATTAGCTGGTTAGCTGCTATTTGTGCTAACAAACATATAATATGCTATATTATATATGTAGAGTTTTCGACCACGGCCCTTGTTTGTATGATAAATCGTAAATTATATAACTTAAACATTTACGTTTGTCCGATCGTTTGTAGCACCGCACCGTAACGCCTAAAAAGATGAACCAAAAAGGTTCAAATAGATCCATTCACATTTATTACAAACACAGATTCTAGTCTTGACGTAGTCAGAGTTCATCACACATTTAATAATTTCAATAATGTGCAATTTAATCGGAAAATGTGTTTTATTTAAGCATTCATTCATTCGATACCCGCTTTAGACCATACTTGTGTGCATGAACATAGAAGTTTGTCTTAGTCTGGATGTTTCAATGTATAATAAGTATGTATTTACAAAAGAAAAGTATATATGTATTAGTATCAGTTATTATAGTACCCATAGTACAAGCTCTGCTTAGTTTGGGACTAGATGATGTTGTGTGATATTTATTTATTTATTTTTTACCGGTAGAAATAGAAATGTCTAGAATCTATATTTTCAATAAATGCCGCTATGTCGTCCACCCGATATACCTAGTTATGAGATGATGTAGAAACATGAGCAATGTAAATTTGTGGTTGATTCTGATGAAACAAGTTAAATCGTATCTTAACGCGGTGTGTTTGATAGACGATACGGCTACGCATCGTAAGTGCTAATGAGATGAGCGGTGGCGGTCCAGACTGCACAAATTATCGGCTCCATTGTAATGTGAGCCTCTAGTGCCCTTTTACGTTGTTGGAGCCTCGTTTGACCAGTAGAGCTACTGACAACAGTGTTTTTAGCCGTACTAGAGTTAAAAGTTTGCCTGAACTATTGACTTTTAGTACGACGAAAAACGCAGGATCGCGGCATTTCCGAGTTACTAATATATCTGTATTACAATATTGACTTCTTTTAGGGTGCATGAAAGGAGCCTCCCCGAGTGACGTACACAACGATTCCCTACGTCCGGCACACCCTGGGCAATTCGCGAGTTCTCCAAAGCGAATTGGCTAATCCTTTCACCACGGTGGCAAGTCAAAATAAAATTTGTCTCATCCATCGACACGAAGAAGTAGAAGACAATATTGACATTGTCTTTGTTCTGAGATAGATATAGAACCATAGAGCGACAACAGCGCTAGGAAGACATCCTAGACTGTTTTGACTTCCCTCACCTTCTTTGCCACTAAAATGCGATTCAAAAGTATCACAAGTGTTCGGGCTATAGCACACATGCTATTTTTAACTTTGGCGATATGGTGACTGTTTCCATTAAAAAAATTGACTGTCTTCATCAAAACAGTTCGGTCGCGGCATATACGCGTGTTTCAGCAGCTAAAAGTATCGTGTGGGCTATGACACTTATCTAATAAGATGAGAGGCTCAAATTATCGACTTTTTTAATGATATCGACTTTTTTTTTCGTCGGTGCTTCGTTTAGCACTGCACTTGATGACTTGAGCGAGTAGACTTCAGAACTCTGAAGTGTGAAGTATGTTTAAGTTTCAAGTGTTAGCTTGTGTCTAAGAGAAGTAAACAATAGCTGAATTTAGAACTAGGTTTGGTCAGGAGTTTGGAGTTGTATGATCATTGTCGAAGTTGTATCAGAAAATACCGTTTTTATAACCACCAACCTTTATTAAAATTACGATTGTTTTTAAACATTATGAATCCCGCGAACTTGCTGCGGAGGAAAGGGCTAAAAGCCATTATAGTATGTTTCCACCACACCAAACATACTTAAGTAAGAATCGTCAGAATATATCACATTATGATCATTTTTTTTTATTCTACGCCCACAGCGAACGAACGTGTAGTCCACCTGATGGTAAGTGGAGTACAGCCCATGGACATCAACAATCCACAAAAGCAAATTATAGATGCGTCGCTGCAGCTGAGGACTACGGTGTTATGCCTCATGTGCCAGTAATTTTAGGGCCTGATCTTACCACCAAACCGGAACACAGTAATGGAAGCACTACTATTTGGCGGCAGGTTAAAGGTGAGACGGTGGTGCTGCCCCCCTTGAGCTCATTCATAAGAGCTCTACCACCAGTGAACCATGTTTTATGCTAGTTATTATTCTCTCTCGTTTCAAAAAGCGCATTTTGTCGTGCATGTGGGTGTTTTAAATCTGTACTGAACCCTTTTAGTATAGGACTGATATTATGCCAGTTATTACTATCCTCTCTCGGTCCAAACACAGCACAGTCCAAAAGCGCAAGTATTTTGTTTGCGTTAGCAATTGTGACGCACATCGTATAGCTCTAACGCGTATGTGTTTAACGATACACATGTAATTGATCGTCCATCGTCCTATGTCGTGCATGTGTGTTAATTTACTGCTTACTTGCTGGTAGTGTTGCCAACGCCAGAATTGCCAGTACCTTAAGTCGCTGGAATATCGCTAGCCGTCTTACTGAGCGCAAGTTGTTGTCTTTCAAGCGAGTTGTCTTTATCGCGCATATTTAATGAAACCTTATACAAATTTCTGATTTTATTGTTCGGTTCAGCTGTTTATTAAAGTAATAAATTAGTCAAAAGATAACTACCTAATGTGCCTAACATGTACATGAAGTTTAAATAATGCTAATTAAGTAAAAATATTAGTCTTGAATTATTATTTCACCGAAACATTTTATTTTTTGCTAAGCCTTAGGTGGAAGCTTCCATTTCTGGAGACAAAGACAATAAATTGGCATCACTGATTGCTGTTAGATAGTATGTATGCTGGTTAGTGGAATAGTGTCACTCAACTCAACTTTCTTCTTACTTAAAACGGGACTAGAGAGGCCAAAATGCAAGTATTTTGCGGCATTATGTATATTGTATATTATTATGTATATGTGTATGTTTATGTATCATTTATATTTTCATATATTGTATATTCGGTTATTTGTGTAATTATATCTATATGTATGTTTTAAGTACCTATGTGTACTCATAATTATTTTATTGTTCTTCTATTCTCTTAATTAAAACTTACACTTTTACGCCTACTACCCTACTCTCAGCATCACCCAAAGGTTGACTGGTAGAGAATGCCTATGGCATTAAGTCCGCCTATGTGCGATATTGTACATTAAGTTTTAAAATAAAATAAATAAAACGGCGTCTAGGCTGCGCTGCTCTGAATTTAAAAGTACCTAAGCAAGAAAAGGCTGAAGACGAGTATCACATTTAAGCGATATTGGTAATTTAAACGGCAAATGCAGAAACTCTATCTAAATATTTTGCAGCTCAATAAAAAATCTAGCATTTAAACTTGCGATCTAACTAATATACTTAAAGTGAATGTTTGCGTTGGGGCAGACATCTTTAAGGTAAATAATTATATTTTTCCTTAGTATTGTTGATACATATGGCACCAGTAAATCACAAAGGTAGCAATTAAATCATGGCATAATAAAATGCCACATCTCATGAAATATTGTTATTCATATGAAATCTATTTAACAAATTATAAAAAAGTACAATTTTGTCAGAAAATAAACTGTACAACACTGAAAGCTGGTGTTACTAGATAAATAAAATAGAAGTTAAATAATAGTATAAATATAAACAACGAATAAGTAAGTACTTAGCATCGAAAAACATTGAAAATCAATTTGTTAAATACTAAATAGCTGGGCCAATATTAAAAATGTAACCAAGAGTAGTGTTGGGCAATAAGCAAGATCAAATAGTGTTGGACGTGCGACTTCCAATAATTATATTTGCAGAAATCGTTAGAGACGCGGCCATCTTGGAAACCACGGACAATGCTATGGAAAATCACAGACAAACCAAATATTACGTGTACAATAGTTTTGTGCGAGGACTTAAAATAAACAACTTGGATGTTCGAGGTTTTGAATGTCAAAGTTATTATACGTGTCTACGTGCCTGAATATCTATCTATATTACATATAATAAAATTGAATATTTGCCATATCTGTACATTGAAGATATTTAAGAAAATAATACCTTATAACAACAGTAAAAGACAAAACACATTAATTTTTTATTTCTGTGTGTCTGTCTGAACATATAGACAATTCGTATGCATGGAATTGGATGTGATTTTCACAGTTGTATAGCTGCAGGTCTATTTTTTTATACTATGCCCACAGCGAACGAACGTGTAGTCCACCTGATGGTAAGTGGAGTACAGCCCATGGACATTAACAATCCACAAAAGCAGATTATAGATGCGTCGCTGCAGCTGAGGACTACGGTGTTATGCCTCATGTGCCAGTAATTTCAGGGCCAATAAAAAAATTGGTATATGTCTTGCTAAGGGTGTAAATTACGGGGTGTAAGTTTATTTTAGAGACAAATACAGGGTGTATTTTTGAAACGGGGCAGTAAGGGCAAGTACCTTAACCGTTGCAGTTACAGCAAAACGTTCTTAAAAGACCTTCCCTAACTTTTTGGGACATTTTGAACTGCATTCACAGATTTTGTAAAAAACTTACAATTAGCAAAAAAAATGCAAAAGGTTCAAAATTTTTTTTTTATGCCAATCGATTCTATTTCATGTGGGGATCAAAAAACTCTATGGGACCATTTTAGCTTTCAGTACTAGAAAAGACAGAAATCGCCAAAAACGTTTCCCATACATTTCGGCAACAGAAACGAATTTCTACGATGGTCTAACTTTTTGTTATGGCCTGGAAGTGGGTAAAATTGACTGTAAAGTAAATAAAAAGAATTTTTACCCTCAAATTTCGAATTTGATTCGAAAATCTGTGTGTTATACTTAGTTTCAGCTGAGAAACTTCGTATGAGTTATTAATTAAGGATTATCGCTAAAATGTCTTCTAATCGTGAAAAAATTGACTTATTAGAAGCGTATTTTAAAAGAACCCTGCAATTCCAGGTTTTTCAAAAGATTTGTAATAACCTTTCTTGTTGGCACATGCCGCAACGGATACTTGCGGTACCACACTAATGCAGCTCCCGCATTTCGATTATTGACAAAATACGCTTCTAATAAGTCAATTTTTTCGCGATTAGAAGACATTTTAGCGAAAATCCTTAATTAATAACTCATACGAAGTTTCTAGTACTGAAAGCTAAAATGGTCCCATAGAGTTTTTTGATCCCCACATGAAATAGAATCGATTGGCATAAAAAAAAAATTTTGAACTTTTTGCATTTTTTTTGCTAATTGTAAGTTTTTTACAAAATCTGTGAATGCAGTTCAAAATGTCCCAAAAAGTTAGGGAAGGTCTTTTAAGAACGTTTTGCTGTAACTGCAACGGTTAAGGTACTTGCCCTTACTGCCCCGTTTCAAAAATACACCCTGTATTTGTCTCTAAAATAAACTTACACCCCGTAATTTACACCCTTAGCAAGACATATACCAATTTTTTTATTGGCCCTGAAATTACTGGCACATGAGGCATAACACCGTAGTCCTCAGCTGCAGCGACGCATCTATAATCTGCTTTTGTGGATTGTTAATGTCCATGGGCTGTACTCCACTTACCATCAGGTGGACTACACGTTCGTTCGCTGTGGGCATAGTATAAAAAAATAGACCTGCAGCTATACAACTGTGAAAATCAAATGTGTTGTAGAAGTAGATATTAACAAGACCGCAATCTTAAGCATGATGATTTTTTTTTTTTAATTTTTTTTTTCGTAAACATAAAAATTTTAATCGGGAAAATGGGTATAAATAGTCTACCGCGTGGAATCCAGTGATTACAAAAGCAAAACCTCGCTTTGATTTGCAGTCGGTGAAATCCGCGAATCCGAACACGGTCAGTGTACTGGACTTTATAATGAAAAAGTCAACAAGTGAGGGTAGACAGAAAATCATCGCCCTCACGAACGGAGACGGCGCGCCGCTAGAACCAGTCTGCTTTCGAAAATGGCCAGTGTAACCTGTTAGCCGAAACGTAAAGCCTAAAAGGTAAATAATTGCATGATCGCGTTAATTCCCGTTATATTTTATTTAATCATGCAACGCGTAAGTTTAAAAGTTAAGAAGACATTATTATTGAGAATACAGGTTACTCACGTTACTTTGAGGCGACGACGACACGCGATTAATAGCCCAGTTGATGAATCTACGTACTAGATTCGAAACTAGTCAGCATATCCCGGCTAAAGTAACGTGAGTAACCCGTATTCTCAATAATAAACAAAAACATTGTTAATTGTACAAAACATTTATTTCCTTTGTTCAAAAATAAATGTCAAACATTCGTAGATACACGTTTGCCTGACAATGGTATCGCAAACAGTAAATATTTGTACCAACTAATATTATCATTCACTGTATTGATTCTATTTATCAGTGCTCAATTCTGGCAACATTACAAATTAATTTGTTTTAAGACTTAAGAATTATTTCGCCTGTAAACAGTTTTTATTGGTGTTATGGTGTTAATATTTGAATTTAGTAAATATCTCGAAATCTTGACGTTACAAGACTGTTTAATTTTTACTTATTTTTATCAGCGTTTCTTTTTTTAACTAACATTGTCTCCTCTTTCTTTTTCGTCCTGTCCTTATCATATTTTATTTGAGGCCGAGCCCAAAGCAATAGGATTTTCCCTTTATTTTCCTCTATCAGCCGATTTGCTATCACTCACTTCCTTCTTCCCTTTTCTATATCTTCTTGCACGCAATCCATCGCTGCCAATCTTTGGTATTTGGCTTAAGATCATTTATAGAACAATACAATAATGTTAAATTCTAACGCTTCTATAGGCTGACCGTTTAACTGAGTCCTCGCCTGCGCGGTACAGGGGCGCGGGGGTATGACGACAAAGGGGACTGAAACAGATGCAGGCGGTGGGGGCACTTAATGAAATATACAGGAGATGAAATGCACCAAGATATTTCCTAAGATATGTGACATCATAGGAAAAAAGAAATAGTGATTTATCAAATGAAAAATAGTTAAGAAGATACAAAATTTTAATGAACTTATGTACGTAAATAAAATAATTGAGAATAAACTATTATACTATTTGTTATCTAAACATATAATTAAATCGTAAGAAAGTCAAAACATTTTTTTGGGTCCAGTTTCTTTTTTCTAAAATATTCGTATACGTTAAAAGCCATTTGCTTTCACTGACTGTTTACTTTATGTCCGAAGATTTTTCGATTCATCTTGAGATTGTTATTACATGTGTACCTCTCACAAGGTGTCTGCAACAGTCAACACATGCGATCGCTACCCATGTAGCGAACGGAATGAACAATTACAAAAATTTGCCCACCGCCCGCACCAGTCTCAGTCCCCTTTGTCGTCATACCCCCGCGCCCCTGTACCGCGCAGGCGAGGACTCAGTTAAACGGTCAGCCTATAACACTATTCCTGTTTTCGAGCGACTAGTCAGTTTTTCAGGCACTTTACTGGTGGGATACCCTCGCCGTAGTCAGCTTCCAAGCGTTTTTCCAATCACGGAGGGAAGCTTCGCCTCGTTGCATAAAAACATACTACAATCATGTGAAAACATGCCCATAAAGATAAAGTAAAATAATCATGTTTGCTGCACTAAATAACTATCTGTCTGTCGCTTACTGTAGTAAATAACAAATATTTAACAATACTACATAGGTACTAATATTAACTTTATTTGAGTCACCTATAAAATATTTACTGAGTTCATATTTCACCTACTGCCCCTTTCTGACAGAAGAAATATAGCTGATGTATGTTATATTTTAAAAATTGCTTCAAACAACATAAATTGTCCTGAACTATTAAGTAAACTTCGTCTCAATGCACCCCCTAAGTTAATAAGGTCAGCAAAACCCTTACATGTACCTTTATCTTCTTCTAATTATCGGCAAAACTCTTTCCTTAATCGAGCGAGCAATAGCTTTAACTCAATGGCTAAAGATCTAGACCTGGATTTATTCTGCACTAGTATTCCGGTGGCGAGGCGACGAATGAGTGAACAGTTCTTTGCCTAGAATGCTGCAATACCTGTACTGTACTTTGGTTGTATATTGTTTAAGTACTTTGATGTTTATAAATGTGTAATTTAATTAATGTATTTAGTTAGTTGTTTCTGGAAATGTATTTAATGTATTACTAAACGCGAGGACCTGTAATTGGCTATCTATCACCTAGTAACATTATTATTTAAATTAGAATAAGCTGTTGGACCTCCATAAAGATAATAAATAAATAAATAAATATTTAATATATCGTATCTATTTACTTCGCTACTTTAAATACAAACTTAAATCTAAATAAATTTGCTTTAGAAATATACATATTTATTTATTTATTTATCATTAACAATTTACATTGTGTATGATTAACTATGATTATTATTAATATTAAATTTAACATGCAGTATAACATTATTAAATAAAGACAAAACTAAAAACTACATAAAAAATAAAACATAAGTAAAACATAAGTAGGGCTAAGATACGATAATAATACAGATAAAAGTAATTCACAATTCGTCTACAGAGTACAAGCTTCTCTCCAACAGAAATGCTTTGAGCTTTGTGTTAAAAGAGCTAGTGTACAACAAATCTTTCAAATCCGCTGGCAGTTTATTGAATATTTGTACAGCTTGGTAATGAGGACTATGCTTGGCAATATTAAGATGAGGTGCAATTTTATTTTTAAAGTTCTTTCTGCGAGTTTTTTCTCTGTCTATTCTCTCGTCTTCAGACTCGTATTCATGGACATATTTTTTAAAATTATCATAAATTAGGTCAGTATCCAAACAACTAGTCTAACGAAGTGTATGGTATCTTCCCATGCTGGATTGTGGACGTTTGATGGGAGTCGCTCTCTAGTAAAGTACCTACTGACTAAGCTCTATCTGTTTGAATGGAGTTGGAGTGCACGGTTAGCGTAGTGGTTGAAGCGGTCGCCTTACCGCTTTCGCCTACGCTGGTGATATCGGTTCAATCTCCTCACATCTCCTCTCTCCTTTGTTTTATTTACGATCAGTCGCATAACTATAAGTAAATTTGCTGTGTGGTCATTGGCGGTTGGAATCTGAAAGAGATTTCACTTTCTCTTCAGTCCCTTATAGGAGCAAGCACGTCGTCTCTTTTAAGGCGTTTTGCTGCATTTGGAGTTAGCAGCTGTTGAGCTAGGATGTTTGGATGACTTTGAATGATCCGCAAAGATTTGTTTTGACTCTGGGTGTGCTTTGTGTATGTGAAATGCATGTTCGTGAACACCCCCACGACACAGGAGTTATTCCTAGTGCACGCGTCGTTTTTTCTAAAGACAGAAAGGAAGAAATAAACATGTAAGTGGAAAAACAGCCTGGGAAGAGAGACGATGAAAATAGTACACCCTCTTGCTAAATAGAATACGATACATCATAATCATAATCATCATACAGCCTCTCGTAGTCCACTGGAGATAGGCCTCTCCCATATAGTGGCATAACACCCGGTCCTCTGTCTGTGCATCTAGTCTCCTCCAGCGACCTTCTTAGGGTCGTCAGTCTACCTGGCGGTATATGACATGTTTCGGAGATGGTTTAAGCCTTACAAATATGTTAATGACCCCATAAGTCAGTTCAGGGACAGTTTCCTTCCTTGTGGCGACAAGCTTATGTCCGACCTCTTCCTAAAATCAGTGACCCTTCTCTTCCCTCTCACTTCCGCCCAATCTCAATTCTTCCCTTCCTTTCAAAAATACTTGAGGCATGTGCGCACCAACAGCTTTCCAGGTTTGTCCTTTCCAATAACATTTTATCCACATTCCAATCCGGCTTCCGGCCTGGTCACAGTACCATTTCTGCCCTGCTTAAAGTGACTGGCGATGTGAGGGTGGGCGTGGAGGATTCCAAGGTTACAGTCTTAACCTTGGTTGACTTTTCGAACGCATTCAACAGCGTCAGTCACGAAATTCTCCTGGGTATCCTCTCCCATCTCTTGATATCGTCTGATACTCTAGACTGGTTCTCTTCTTATCTTCAGGGCCGAAGGCAATTGGTTCGCATCGATGAGGCTATGTCTAGTTGGTGTGATCTTGGTGCTGGAGTCCCTCAAGGCGGTATTCTTTCTCCACTTCTTTTTTCTCTATTCATTAATCTCCTCACAAAAGAACTTCGATGTGCGTATCATTTGTATGCCGTTGATCTTCAACTGTATGCTCAAGCCAAGGTAGAAGATCTTCCCGTGGCGATTGAGAGTATAAACCGAGATCTTGAGACTATTAGAGACTGGTCGGATAGATTTGGGCTATCTGTTAATCCTTCCAAGTCCCAATCTATCATCATCGGCAGCTCTCGCATGATTATCAAAATTGATTACTCAGCACTTCCTCCGATCATCTTTAATGGCACGGTCATCCCTATTAACTCTAACGTCAAGAATCTCGGTTTATACTTGGACAGCAATCTCGACTGGCGTACTCAGGTTGGACATATTAGTCAACGTGTTACAGGGACTTTGCGGTCTCTCTATCGCCTTCGTAACTTTCTCCCTGTTAAGACCAAGACAATGCTTGTGTATACTTTAATCTTCCCCGTTATCGACTATGCTGATGTGTGCTATCTCGACCTGAATGCAGATCTACTCAACAAACTTGACCGACTTCTCAATAATTGCATTCGGTTCGTCTTTAATCTCCGTAAGTACGATCATGTCTCAAATTACCGTACTCAATTAAATTGGCTGCCTATACGCCAACGTCGTAGCTTGCGTGCGTTGACATTCCTTTTTACTCTTCTATATTCTCCCAACGCACCTGCCTACTTAACACCAGATTTTAAATTTCTTTGCTCCAACCACGAAAGATCCCTTCGCTCTTCTAACAATCATCTTCTTCTCTGTCCCTCTCATTCTTCCACTCTTGTTCACTCTTCTTTCTCTGTAAAATCTATTCTTTTATGGAATGCGCTTCCCCTCAATATCAGGATGGCAACAAGCCGCGACGCTTTTCGAACCAGAGTACGGCGGCTATACAACAATTATTTGGCGGAATCATCAGAATAATGTATCTCCCTTAGGTTTTGTATTTGTATATATATATATATATATATATATATTTTTTATTATTGTATCTTTATGCATATAATATATGGATATTAATATATATTGTATGTATATATTGTAATATACATTTATTTATTTTATTTTAGTAAATATTAAATTTATTTATTTTATAATCATATTTACCGACAATCTATTAATTGCACCATTTAAATAGTATTAGCAGTGTAGTTTTGTATAAGTTTTATTTAAAAATCATTTAATTTTCGATACTTATGCACCTACCCGAACATATCTCTGCACCACCTTAAGGTTGACTGGTAGAAAATGCCTTTGGCATTAAGTCCGCCTTCGTCACATGTATCTGTGCGAAAAGTTAAATAAATAAAAAAAAAAATAAAAATAAGTCACCCCATGACAGTCAGGTGATACAGTCAGTAACAGAAGACAAACAGGAAACTGCGTCTTATCACGCAATCATTATGTTATTTAGGATCGTGTGAGAACAGTTGCACTCAAAGTTTTTTTGATAAGCGTACCATAGATACCTTCCTGAAATACAAGTTCTTCGTTTTGCTCATTTTAACAAGGAATAGGAATACCAAACTAGCTAATGATAAAAAAGTCAAATGATAAAAGTCTCCATAGCTTCTGTTATTCCAGAAGCTATTCTGGAAAGTGTCCAGCTCCATAGAACTCATTCCCCACCCTATAATTGCATGGCATTTGGCATAGCTACCATCAATGGTCAGTGAGCATTTGATTTTTTGTAATATTTTAAAGCAAATTATGCCTTTTTGTATTTTATATAATATTGAAGTTGAAAATTACGTTCCAGCAGGATTCGAACCTGCACCCACTGGGTAAACGCCCCAGGTGTTTGTGTGGTGCTAACCCAGCGGTTGAAGTTGATTCTTAATTTTCAATTTTAATATTATATAACATTATGAAATTTCATGGACAGGATATCAAAATGCTTTGTTATCTATCGATCTACATTTTTATTATTCAGAACCTTCTCTTAAAAGTACATTATAATTATAATTTTACTATCACATAAAGAAAATAATTGATCACACTACCCTTATTTGGCAACCAGTGTCAACCCGCACAAAGAAATTGAGCGTCAGCCATCATGATAAATATGACAAGTCTTATCAAGCTGATGACTGTGTGGAAAATTCCTAATTACTCACTAGTGAGTGACAGATAAGTCCTAGAGATCTACTTGTGACAAATATAGTGCCGTAATAAAAATGCTGCAGCAATTAATGTTTGACTTGTGCGTAATTCTGTTTGTTTTCTTTGAAGCAGGTGACAAGAGTTTAACCTCTCGCTCTCCTATAATGTTAAGTTTAACTTTAATTTCGTTGTTTGGGTCTAAAATATCGACCAACAGTAGCAAGATTGGAGTAATAACTAACACTCTAACATCCACAATTTGGCATTTGATATTTCTTTGGGATGAGGGAGGTATGGAATCGAATCTCAAAAATATATTGAAGATATTTTATTTGTATTTAAGTAACATGTTTAATTAAATTATTGAAATACCTAACTATGTACAAAATAGAAAAGTAAATGTAATTATAATTTAGGCGACAAGAAATACCTCCGCATCTATGTCAGCCGCGGCAGTCAGATACTGATCCTTTGACCAAGGTAAAAGCCAGCCTTTTGGTCACGTGAAGAGTCAACTAACCGTTTGGTTAAATCTGCAAAAAGTAAACGAGCGCGAGGACCCCGCGGCCCCAGCAGCATCTCAACCCCAAACGGCTCAAATACATAATAATAGATTTGTTTTGAGTTTCGAGCTCTAGTAATTTTAAACATGTAGTCATTTTTATTCAGGTACAATAGGTACATTAGGTATAATCCGATCATAAATAATAAAAAAGCTGTTATTAAACCAGTAAGTCGTATAAAAAGTTTATTCTTTCTTCCTTTCTCCGTCGAATAAAGTAGGCGCCTTTTATCTCCGCGAATCCGAACCAGTTTGTCTCAAGACTAGCAAATCTCCACATTCCCACACACCGCCCACAAAGCCGTGAATTCTTCTCAGTACACAAGAAATAATAGTCTTAAGTCAAAGAGGACATTATTTGATTAACATCAATTAGTATAAACCGGCTCGCCTCATCCGTCGGCGATGCAAAGAAAGCGACGACCACTTCAACAACTTCTACCCTCTATAGAAATAACTCTTACTATCTAAGAGATAAAGACTAAATTTTGTTTTGTCAATGGCAATTTTAAGTTTGTGATTTGGAAATAATTTGTTTGTCGGAGAAAGTAGCTTTCTACACGTCCGCAGTTGTCAAAATTCATTTTTATTGGCAGAAATGCTTTGTATATATATCTTTCTATATCTTTCTCTATTTCTGTTACAGCATATTGCGTAGATATTATTTGCAAGAAACATCAATCCAATATTAAAATGTAACAATATGTTGGACTAAGTCGAAGCTGCGTGGACCGATCGATCTTGTAGGTTAAGCAACGCTAACCGCCGTCGGCCGTGGATGGGTGGCAATCTTTAACACAACGAATTTTCTTCCGTGCCTCGGAAAGCACGTTAGCCGTCGGTCCCGGTTGCCATTTGAACATTCATGGCAGTCCTTACGGATATCCTTATTATGTTAAATAGCTTACAATTGACATCTAGAATGGTATACTATGAGGATCTCGTATCGAACAGAATAAATTTCCGTGCATTTAGCCGTTTCTGCCATACCTATTATAGCAATCAAATTTAGGCCCCATAGTTTTATCACTGTCCGTGGTGTCTATACTCTTTCCATATAGACACTTTGTCTATATTTGGCATTACTCAGTCTCCCGCTTTGCTTTGGAGGGAAGTAAAGATACATACTTTCCAATTCCAACTATATACTTCTGATTAAATTCGTTGCGGGTTCCAAGACAATTTTAACTCTCCCTGGGATTGCCCGTCGGTCATGCACGGTGCCTTTATTATTTATTTATTATTATTTATTACTATTATTTAGATTATATCCCGTAAAAAAAAAAAGTCGTTACGGATAGTCAGAGGCCAGAAAGTCTGACAACTAGTCTAGCAAAGAGTATCGTATTCCCTCTGTCAGCTTAATCTATGACAAGCTTCGCCCGCTTAGAGACGGCTGCATATCAACCATTACGTTTTCAGAATAAGTCAAAATCAAATCAAATCATTTATTTCCATGGGCCCCAAGGGGCGCTTGAACACGTCAAAACGAACATCAAAATACAAAAAATATAAAATTAAAATAAATCTTAGTTAACTAAATTAGTTAACATGTCATGTTCTGCTCCATTGGTTATAGAATACTACATTAACAAAACAGTAATGTAATATAAAAGGCCGGAATCGCAATAGAATACATTTTATAATACCACTTTGTTGGCTATCTCAAATTTAACACAATAATAAACAACATATAAGTAAGTACCATTGCATTATGTACATTTACAGGATGTAAAATAAAAATGGGCCCTTAGTACACAACTGGGGACCCATTTTTATTTTTGCAGATTTTTCTGTTTAAAAGTTGTGGAAATATTTGTAAAACAAATATTAGAGTTTGTAAAGACATAATTAAGTTTCAACATTACGTATAAACCTTGAGTTAACAGATGATTATGGGGTAAGGCAGACTTTAATTCAACTTAAATGATTTGAATTAAAATCAATCCAAGTCCAGTAAGTAAGACGGTCTTGCGTTGTATAGGATTTCAGTGCAATGCAAGACCAGCAATAGGTGAAATATAGGCTGATCGCTAGCCGTGTATACGTTGTCGATAAAAAATGGCTTACGGCCTATTCTGAAACCTACCACATATAGAGTGGATGCGACGGCACGGCATTAATTGAAATCTCAGCTTCCATCATCGTATTCATTAAGGTTCAAATTATATTAACGAAAAACAAAATTCACGGTTTTACTTACAACGTCAACATTGCGATCATCCAATTTGTTCGGCTAAGGTGAAAAAAAAATGTGATAAATTTGTACCTGTGGCATCCAACCCGTATAATTAAAAATAAATACATGAAAATCGGTCAAGCCTTTTTCGAAGAGTTCGATGACTAACACTGATTCGAAATTTTTATACGGGCTGTATACCTTGAATCTGTTTTTTCAATAAATGCCCTTATATCGCATCCACCCTGTATATTAAATTTATTAAAAACCAGGCTAGAACTTTACCTGTAAGAACGTAGAGGCATAGTTTTGTATAGTATTGCATAGTATGTAATAAAAAAAACAAAAGCAGTTTGCAGTTGATAGACTTTTGATGATTTGACAAGGATGGTTTCTCAAATATTATGAATCCCTTTTAGCATGTTCTAGAAAAATCGTCAAAAAGACTACAGTGATAAGAGCGCGTATTTCAAAGTACCCCGTTCGATTCCTCTACTCCATACTACAATAATCGTATTGTAACTAAAGAGTAACCTAATGAACAATGAATCACAACGTCACCCTTGTAATTAGTAAAATCATCAAACATTTAGCAACGGGCACAATTCCCACCGTCCAATAACCCATACATCTCGACCGATTTCATGGACAATTCCCCACAAAAGGTACAAGTCAAACGGTGTGACAAAGGTCCATTCATCAAAGAACCCCTAACAACATTATACCGATGTAATACATATTTCATTATTAATTTCCACCTTTATACTCCTTAATTTTATTGCTGTAGCAACCCCGGACGTTTATTTTTTTATAAGGCCATGGCGCGATGATACAATGCCAGATCGTTCAACAATAGGGGGCGTTGTATTGTTATACAATACTTTTTTCTCTTGATAGATAGTTTTATAATCAGGTATGGTTAGACGAAGAAGTTTGATTTTAAACTAAATTATATAAGTAACAAAACATTTATTTTAACTATTGAGAATGAACAAGCTTAGGGCAAGGTATAATAATTTTGTCCTAAACAAAAAAAAAACATATCTATACTAATATTATAAAGAGGTAAAGTTTGTGTGTTTGTTAAATTGTCAGGGGTAATCTCGGAATCTACTGCACCGATTTTAAAAATTCTTTCACTAATAGAAAGCCACATTATCGCTGAGTGTCATAGGCTATATATAAAAAACCGAAAAATTAAAAGGTTTTTACGTGGTAGTCCGTTTTGTAAAGAGAATCGGAGAAAAACTCATCGTTATACGTGAAGGCCACAGCAGCGCGGCAGCGGCGCGCGATGGTTTCGGCTTATTTCGGTTCGCGTTCGTGCTCACTTCGGAAGAAGGAGGCGTCACCTTCCTTTTACATCTGAGAGGTAGGTACCCGCGCGGCTCATTCGCGCGGTTGGCTCTTTACGCAGCGGACGTCCCCAAAATTGAATTTTTCGTAACACACTTTCGACATTCATTAATTTTATTTTCGGTACATTAAAAAAAAAATCTTTTATGTTTATATAGTTTTCATTTAATTTAGGTTATAGATAGGCATTAAGTTTGTTTCATGTACCTAGATATTAAATTAGGTTATAGGTATTAAGTTAGTTTCATGTAGATATTAATTTAGGTTATAGGTAGGTATTAAGTTTGTTTCGTGTAGATATTAATTTAGGTTATAGGTAGGTATTAAGTTAGTTTCATGTAGATATTAATTTAGGTTATAGGTAGGTATTAAGTTTGTTTCGTGTAGATATTAATTTATTTCTTACGAACGCTGCCTTAACTATGAAAGATATATATTTTTGAACATTATGCCCAACGAAGTGGGCACGGGTTAGCTAGTTGGTCATAAACAAATTTTGAATTGCAAACAAAATTCAGTTTCAATAGCTTCAATCGTAATCAAAAGCCTATGAAAAACGGCCAACAATCTACGCGGTACAAAGAGTTAGCTAAGCTTCAGCCATTCTTTTGCCAACGGTACATGAGTGACGGATCCGCATCGAACAGTTCCTGAACGAAGTCCCATTGACAAGGAGACACCGGCGCGTTCGCTTCCGGCTGCCCTTTCATTGTGCAAGGAACGCGCCGCCGGCCATGCGCAACAATGGACGATTCAAAAATCGAATTCGCGATTCAAAAGCGCATCGTTGAGGTTTATTGGCTTATCGCTTGATTGATTGTGCGAACGCCGACGCGATTTTTTCTTCCAATTTTAAAATTCGATAATATATTTTGATTTGGGCGTGTCGAATTTGCGATCTCCTTTGTCGGATACAGGAAGTTTGAAATTCTATGTCCTGTCTGTTACAGGTACATTTTTAAGAAGTTAGTACACTTGTATTTGCGTTACGCCTATTAGGGCTTCTATTTAAGTAAAGAGGCACGTATTGTATGTTTTCCGTGCTGAAATGGTTCATTTTGTAAACAAATATGCAATGCGCTTTGAAGTAAATTGTTTCTTTGCTTAGAATGGCTTGTTTGCAAATGTCTTGGCTATTCAAATATAATAGTGATAATAGCATTGGTATGTTGCCGCCAATATACCCTTTGCTTTTATATGTTGGCTGACTTAGTTGACCAAGGCAAGTATGAAAGTTATTCTCTGACTCTAGAAATAAGAAAGAAAATAGTAGAAATAAGTTTATACCCTCATTTTTTTTCAACAAGTTATTTTTTTAATACATTTTGAGTTTATTTAAATAATTTTATCATAAGATTTTTTAAATACAGTAGATTTAAGGTCACAGTTTACACGGAATGGAGTGTACCGGAGCGCAGTGTGACGTTATATTTTCATACAAAAAAGATGCACGCGCAATCGTCACGTCTGTGCGCGCATCTTTTTTGTATTTTAATATGTTAACATACGTCGGGCGTTAACGCTGACGCTTGCTTTCAACTGCAAGCTTTACTTCAGTAAATTGTACCTAGTAGCCTACTAAAGTTACTCAACAAACTGTCGTCCAAGTAATCTTTCAAAGCCGTCAGCCCATTCCCTCCAGTTTACCTCGAGAAGTCGAAAACAGCCACACCCATTAAAGGTGTGTTCATAATAACATTTGCTCAATATCTTTCTAGTTCACGTACACTACTTTTAAGCCACACAAGTGTAGACAGAAATCATTTCATTGGTTCACCGAATTTTGGAACAATTGCCTCATTCGTCACAACATGGCAATTGTAGAACGGATTCTTTTAACCCTGAATATCTGATTCAATAAATTAGTCAATGGGGTTTTCCACTAAAAATAATGTTTTTATGACAAACTGTATTAGCATAACTTGTTGGAAACAATGCGGTCGGTTGTGGCTCACGCGCAGGGTTCGCATTGGGCAACGTATACTCCAGATCCGGCTTGAAGGACCATAAAAATGATTTCTACGTAAAATTGTTTGAAACTATACTTTATAATGTCAAGAATAAAGTGTATTATTGATGTTGTTGTACTGTTTGTTGAATGCAGGAATAAGTTGGGCGTTGGAAAGACCGTGACGTATTTGTGCTACCGTGGATAAACGGACACACAGGCACCATGTTGAATATGCAGCGATAATGTACACAATCACATAAAACTATCGTTCAAATAGACCATGTTTTTTACTTTTTATTTATTCTGTGTATTTTGTACGATTTTCTTTAAAGGTTTTATGGTGCCTGTGAATTTAATTTAAACCGTTTCCGATTGTCCTGAAAGCGGATATGACGCAACTGTTGATCAGGTCTCGGGTTTTATAAACATTGGTATAATACACGTATTCTCTGGTTCTATGATTTCAATTAGCGTCATAGTATCAGCATCTATGCCCAATAAACGGAACTTATAACATAAGGTCTCAATACATTGAAACGGATAATCTATTCTTTTACGACTTACTGTGTTTTTTGGGTAATTTTCGAATAAAACTATCGGCAAATTTATATATAGTTCTCGACGAACCTTATTGCTCTGAGTTTATAATATGAACCTGGGAATAGTCTATGATTAGAGCAATAACACTCACAATGACAACCGGCTGGCGGAGTGGGTAGTGTGCCTGCCTGCGACGCCGAGGTCGTGGGTTCGATTCCCACTTAAGACAAATCTTTGTGTGCATGAACATGGGGGTTTGTCTTAGTCTGGGTGTTACTATGTATAATATGTATGTATTTACAAAAGAAAAGTATATATATGTATTAGTATCAGTTATTCTAGTACCCATATTACAAGCTCTGCTTAGTTTGGGACTAGATGGCGTTGTGTGCGAGTTGTGAAATATTTATTTATTTATTTATTTAATAATGTAATTAGATCTAAAACATAAAAAGACACCTTTCATATCGAATCATGTTATTCTTTGTTCCTTGTAATAATTACTGTAATAACTTAAATGTACAAATCCAAATAACACGCGATCCTTGGAAGTATTTGAGCAACAAACTGTCTATTCATCAAAAAGGCCATTAGATAACCATTATGAATGTATTTTTCGTATGACAACACTCAACAATAGTATTTACATTCGATGTCAGTTTGTTTTACATCCGAAATACACATTGAATAAACGCGTAACATATTTCTTCCAACATTCTCAGTTCTTTTATGCTTTGAACATAATGTCACGCATTATACGAGGCCCATAGTTCCGTGGACGGTTCTTTGTCCTCTCAAAGAAAGGTGAATGAAGAACAGAATAATAATAACACATGTCTTGGCCGGTAGGAATCGAGAAAAAAAGTTTAAAGATATGACAACACCGCCACGTGTTTGGAACACAATAGGATTTCAAATTTGAAAATGGACTTCTTCTTGACGTTTGTTTTCTTTTTAATTTTAATTCATCTTCATGGCATAGACAACATGAAGTACAGCCTATAAATAGTATACGCATTAAGCGTTATCGTCGACGATTTATCAAAAGGGCGTTGTGTTTTTAAGCACATGTGACGTGTGATAATTTACGTATTATATGTACGTATGTGCTCAGTGGGCTCATAAATTTGCAAGCCTGTGATTTATATGGGGATTAGAGCATGTTATCATTACGTAACTGTTTGGTGTCCTGAGATTAAATACATGATACGCGTATATAATACAATGTTATTATGTATGTGATATGGTTACTGGTTGCAACTATTACGTCGATTTGTGGCTCGGCCGGTAAGGCAATTAGGATTGTGGTTAGTTATTGGATGGATGTTATCTACGATTCATCGGGTGTAGATAGATGCGTAATAATAGTAATGTTATTCGAATATTGTTTACGTTAGTTTGATGGAATCAGATAGATATATATCTATATACGTACTCTTCTAAGCCAAAGAAGCTATTTTACAGTAGGTTACATTTTATTTATAAGCTAAAGTTTTGAAATTTGTTTTAGTACTGTCCCAGGAAAGACAATATCGCAGTCAACGGTTTTATAACATGCCAAGATTATTGGTAGATTCGCAGTTTAAAAAACCAAGAGGTAGCTTATTTTTATACAGTGCCGATTTGTATCAATGAAATGACGTCAAACGCAACAAAAGTACAAGACCCTTGCACGTCTACCATGGGCACAATCCTATAAAAATATAGCTACAAAAATAAACATTCCAAATAATCCCAGGCAGAATCACTTCATGTCTTTGCCATGTCATGTGTTGCCAGCATCAAGGGCTCTTCAAAATGGCGCGCAAACTGACAGCTCGTAGCAAAATTAACAAATAAAACCGACGGAGATGTAACCTTAAGTCTTAACAATAAGATTATGGAGGGTAATGTTGGATAAAATATATAAAAGCACACCAAATTTCCCGAATAATACGGATTAATATCATATTTGTTAGTTTATTGAAGGGTCACTCTATTTGTGAATTTGGTCTTCAATTATATGTCAGTTGTTAATAGAAACTAAATATTTTTATTTCGTATAAAGCAAATGTGTGCATAATTAATCAATCAGCCAATAGTTTTGTAAATATCAGCCATATCCAATAATGAAGTAGGCTATCGCGGGGAAATTACAAAGCGGCAATTAGCGTCACTAGCAAAATTAAACAGCGAAACACACACAGACTTTTAAACTGAAATTACTGTATTTTGTATAACATTTCTCGTTGATATGAACTCGAAAATTGCTGGAATATTCCGTGAAGCAATTTAATTAATTAAGAAACAAGAAAGTTTCGTCGGCCTTCGGAAAACGTTAATCTTGCCGGCATGGCAGTGTAAAATTTGCAAAAACTTTAAGCTCCGCAGCGAGCCAGTAGTTTGAATAAGAAACTTGTAATAGGTTTAAACTTTGAATATTTAAATTGTCTACATCGTAATTTTGAAATCACAATCGGTCCGGTGGTTATTATGTTTGTGTTCGCTTTGTTTTAATTAAACGGGTACAGACGTTTGTACAACGAAATACCTCAACGGGATATTGATTTCATTGAACTCCAGTGAACAGCGTGGGTGTGACCTAGTCTTTACTATTCTGACTAATTGAATAAAGCTTCTCAACTGTATCTTTATTAAGGCGTAGAAAAACAACAAGCTAATTTTGCCTATTCGGCAGAATTTTAGATGCCACGTTAATACCGACTTGTTGACGAAAAAACCGAAAAGCACTTCGCTCCACTAATAAATATGACCCCATGTTATACCGATTTGTGATCTTGCTTGTAACCATCAGATTATGGAACCAATAAACAGATGTATAAAAGTTAATTTAAAAAAAAATAATCGCATTTATTCTCATACAGATACTTACATTAACCCTATTTTCAAATTCTATTTCAGTCAATTTCTCACCTTGTCTTGAAAATACTTTTCAAGTACATAGTAAAACAGGGGGTTGAGGAGATAAATATTTACAGAATTTTCGTGTGGCAACACCAGCGCTGTAAACAATATTTTTAATCGAGTCGGCAAACTGTGTCGCTTACACTTAGCGAAACTCGACGCGAAATAAAAACGAAGGAAATTTGCTCTGACAACAAGTTACGATAAGTCGATACTGCTGGAAAATATGTCTGTAGACTTTATAAAAGGCATATAACCTTCAGGAATGTACGTAGTGGTTACTTGGATTCGGTGATCATGTATGACGAGATTTGTGAATGTACAGGAAGTAGCAGAAGAGTATCAGGTACATACCAAAATCAAGTAGATAGCGAGCGAGACAAGTACGAGTAACACATTACCAACACCCTTGGGTTTCGACTGTATCGATCTTGGGATAGATTACAATAGAATTACTTAATCTCACATTTTCTTGTATATATATGCCCGTTAATTTCTGCTGTTGTCAGAACAAAAACATTTGTCAAAGCATGCTAAACGGGGTGGTAGAAGTCATCCATTCTTTCATGGGATGAAAATATCAATTAAACATATTTCAACAAACATTATTAGGATCTACAAGTTTTAATATAATAAATAAACGTATGTGCAGTTGTTTGCTGGAGACATTTAAAATGTAAATAGCTTATTATGGAAGACAAGTTAACTTTACATTCACATTACTATAATACTATAAATAAAATAACAATAAAATACATAGATAGATAGAGAATTCTTTATTATACACAAAGAAAAGTACATAATTGTGATACACAGTCTAATTGAAACATGTACAATGGGCGGCCTTATCACTATGAAGTGATCTCTTCCAGGCAACCTTAAATCTTAATAACCTTAAATATTACTTTATAAAATATCTAGTCCATCGAATATAAATGTAAACAAAATAAAATCGGCTTGCCCGCGAAGATACCGTCGGCCCACGTCGCGCCGGCCACAGGGCCCACAGGTAAGTAGTTACGGCTACCCACAATAAACAGAATCCACATAAACCAAAAAACGGTTGTAAGCAAAACTAAAAGTGCCGAGTACCGGGTTCGAGTGCCGGGTAACCCGCCTATCGCGAGCTCGCTTATTTCAAACACAAATATTTGGCCCCGATGAAACTTTTCACCGTCTAGGGGCGTTATTAATATTTTATTATTTTGTCTTGTTCTCCATTTTGAAACTCCCAACTTCCCTTGTTACGAACTCTCGCTCTAAAGCGATTATATTTTGAATTATTTTAATTAAAACACTCGGCAAACGAACTACGGCGCTTCGGGTATTAAATGTTGTATTAAAATAAGTACAATTTATTACATTATGTACTGTGTTTTGTTATGAATTTTGATTTGTTTCTGGGATAGTATATTTAAAAAAAATGTTGAGACATTTAGCCGTGTGGTAGAAGAATCAAGAGCCTAAAAGTTCTCCTTAATTTAAATTAATTAAAGTATTCCAAATAATAAAGCATACATTTCCTTTTTTATTCAGTAGAAATAACGCATCTTTTCAAGAAAGTAATTTACTAAATAGTAATATATTTAATTTGTCTTGTGTGATTCGCAAAGATTTGTTCTGACTCTGGGTGAGCTTAGGGTGTGTGAAATGTATGTTTGTGAACACCCTTGCGACACAGGAGTTATTCCTAGTGCGGGCGTCGATTTTTAAAAAGAAAAAAAAATCATTTTTCTATCGGAAGAAATCGCAAGTCAAAAAAATTGTCTGACGCAAACCCGCGTAGAGTCGCGTGGGTTGTTGACTCAACGCTATGTCTACGCCAAAAACGAAGTCGAACTAAGCAATTTTTTGTTAGCTAAGACAACACTTAATAAATATCTATTATTAGTAAAATTATTTTTAATCAAACTAACGGAAAATAAGGATATTTTCCCCGGCGATTATCGGGATTCGCAATTTGTTCGGACTCTGTGTGCTTTGTGTGTGTGAAATTTTTATTTGTGAACACGCCTGCGACACGATTTATTACTAGTGCGGGCGTAGTTTAAATAAAATCACAATCGCCAAACTTCATTCATAGTGAAAACTAACATGGATTTTTCTATCCACATGCAATATTTCATCACTGGAAACAAAGCATTTTGTTAAATTGGACTATTCAAAAACTCTAACTTTAATAGAAACGTACTGGAGCTATTAGGCAGAGTGGCTAGATGTAATGTAATATTAAATAGTCGACGTTGGAGCCGCCAGCGCCAAAATAAATCAAATAAAACTATGGGGATTGTTCATATTGTCTAAAATTTAAATCCTTTGTTACTGATTTTATGAGGTAGGTATGTTTTTTTTATTATTCATAGGGTTTTGTTGTCATAGGTTGGTTTTTATCGACTTTTTACGTTACTTTTTAATAGTTTATTGAATTTATTTAAGTTTAACGTTAAGATGTAGCTTTGCATATCTCTGTCTCATGACAATCATAGAACAAGAGAGAGAAATCCAAAAACGATTTTATTCAAACCGTAGATAAAGAAGTTTGGTGAAATTTATTCACAAATATTACGCCTATATTACCAGAAGGGTCTGGCAGAGGTGTACAACCCCCCACACTTTAACAGGGATAGGGGGTTAGCCTATCGCCATCCACCAGTACAATTACAACTCCGTGCTGCTATTGTAAGTTTCTGACGGAAAGTTCACAAATAACACTTTGTTCGACCCGGGAATCGAACCCGAGACCTCACGGTGAGAGGCGCATACGCTAACCACTACACCATCGAAGCAGTAAAATTTTCATGTTTTGTTTTTTTATCTACACACATAGGCGATTAAATGTAAGTTAGGTATACTGTCGATAGATGAAAGTTATAATTAGGAGACAAACTACTCTAGTCATTCGCGGTTATTAGCCACTACTTATATAATATTTTTATCTATAAAATTGTCGTATAGATAACGACATTCACGCTGCAAATTTACCTCTGTGTCATTAGGTATATTGCCCATGCCTGAACACTGTCTCAATACAGGTTTTTGCTTAGTTTGGAAAACAGTTTCAGCAACGATTTACTAAATACTAAGTTAAATTGATTTGTTGAATGTAGTTTGTGTAAACAAACACTTTTTTTATAGTTGAGTACAGGAAATCCCTGAGCCACCTTGCCGTCTCCTGAGAAATACACAGTGACTTTACACGCCTTGGTTTCTAGCTCTGTGTATTTTGAAAAAAAAGACAAGGATACACTTCTGCAAGTCCAAAGTCATGGTAGACTGTCGATGTTCAAAGGCAAAGCTCCGTAAGTAGATATTCGGCAATCAGTGAACTGAGTGATTGGTCACAAAGGTGTTTGGCTTACCACGGATGTACAGTCTCCCAGGAGTACCGTCTAGAAATACCTCCTCCTTCTCCCTTTTCTGCATTCTCTATTTTTTTTTTGGGTACGTGTTTGACTACGATCTCTCCTGAAGTGATGATGCGGTCAACGGTGGAGCACGCTTATCTATGAGATACCTATTAACTCTTGCTTTGAAGACACCCAGCTTGTACTCAAGCGGAAACACAGATTTGGACAGGGCATTTCATTCTTTGGCAGTTCGCATAAGGAATGTTGAAGCGAAACGCTTGGTGTGTATTTGAGGAATATCTACCATGAAGCGATGCTGGAGTGCCGTTTGTCCGGTAGTCCGATGGTGAAATGGGGACGGAGGCGCAAGGTTGCAATTCCTCATACTTTATTCTCCTCCTTTTTATGGCTGATGGCTATAATTTAGGAACACGAACATAATGTAATTCGTTTCGTTCGAATAACTGTGACTCTGTCTGTGCATAACAAATATTATTATTAGTTTTAGTACAAAATGTATCGAAAACAATAGCTTTTAGTGGTCCTCGGTCTAGCTATCTACCTACAGCCTAAACAAAAATATTCTACAGACGCTAAAATATTAGAAGTAATAAGTAAGGCTATAAAAAAAATATATTACCATCAAAATGACCAAGTCAACCACAGGTTAGGTTAGGTTGCTGACTTAGTTATTTATAAGGCAATGTATATTTAAAGAGGCTAATAATGCTACTAACAACAGTTTGATTAGCACGCAAAAAAAATAATTCTACAGCAATTTTTATCTCAATTTCCGCACAAATCCTAACATATCAGCCAGCGATTCGTCATTCGAACATTTCTGCCCACATCCACGTTCCCTACATCCGTGTATGATGTATTGGATGGCCTACGTCGAGGGGTGGTGAGGCGCGGGGTGTGTAATTGAAAGTAAACATGCATTGTTGCTGCCCGATGCCCGCCCGTATCAATCAGGGATGACGACTACGATAGTTTTCTGCCATTCTAACGGTAGGGGGCGCTGTCGGCGAATGGAAAAGGTGACATTTGTATCAAGTATCAAGCGGTATCAAGTAATCTATGGAATACTATAAATTTTATTAAAGAGTTTCTTTTTTAGTTTTATTTATTTCTTTTTAATGAGTTTCTTCTTTTTGTGGGAATATATTTACGTGTCACAATAACTTTGAAATTGTCTTGCTAACTTAAGCAAGCTTAAGTTAAACTCTATATACAATAAGTACACAAAAAACTCTTTCTACTATAACCATAGTACAAATGATTATAAATCAATGACAATAATTATGTACATCAACAATCGATTATAATAATAATCATATAATAATCAACTATATTAATAATAAATATCAGCGAATATCACAGTAATAGAAGTTGCGTTTTTTATGCCGCAAGGTTTTCACCGACTGTAACGTGTGTACAAGGACAGGAAACTATCGGTATGAATTGAGGAAAACTACGTAGGCGTTTTTAAAATAGCCAAAGCAAAGAAAACCTGCAATGTTTGCTTTAGTATAAGAGGAAAAACGTTGAAAGCCAAACTGTGTGGTCATTCAAAAATGTATGTTGGTACACGTACGATTTCATAGAACGAAGCCTGTGTGGTTACGTAGAGATTCGTAGAATTAAGAGTATTTGTATGACGTAATTTAACATCTCATCTACGTTACCCAGAAGGGTGTAGCTGTATTGTATAGTACCCACTCTTTACCTATTTTGCTTAGACCCCATGAAATAAGGCCTATCGGCATCCACCGTGCACAAACCAAACTTCCAATTATTGTATAGGTAATAATATTATAATCAGTTTAGTATTTTAATAAAACTTGAACAGTTGTGACAAAAACAGATAATGTGCTGTGCACAATATTTTTTTTTTATACTACGCCCACAGCAAACGAACGTGTAGTCCACCTGATGGTAAGTGGAGTATAGCCCATGGACATCAACAATCCACAAAAGCAGATTATAGATGCATCGCTGCAGCTGAGGACTATGGTGTTATGCCTCATGTGCCAGTAATTTCAGGGCCTGATCTCACCACCAAACCGGAACACAGTAATGGAAGCACAACTACATATTTGGCGGCAGGTTAAAGGTGAGACGGTGGTGCTGCCGCTCTCGAGCTCATTCACAAGAGCTCTACCACCAGTAAAATAATTTACTACAAAAGTGAAACAAGCAATTGATAAAACAATTATATTACTTAAGGAAACGAATAACCCCGTAACTGCTAAGCCCCCGAATCAAATTCACACAATACAACAATACGACAGCTTAATAAACTAGTTATAACACCAAAACCTTATCGAAATGAGCAAAGGATATTTAATGAAACCACCCTCATTTCAGGGGTTAGTTGAAATTAGTGCAGAACCCTCGAGGCGACGCGTGGCGGCCGTGGCGCCACGTGTGACAAACAGTGGCGCGTGGCCGCGCAGCGCACGCGGATATTAAAAGGAATATGTTAGCGATCGGAGTGTGGAAATATTGGAAATTAAAGTGAAGATGCTATGGAAATCTGGGAATTTTATTGGCCTGTTTATTGCTTACTTTATTCAACAATATATTATGTAACCTATATAAAAGATGCGTTTTTAAATAACGTATATTGTTATCACGATAATATAATTTATAATATTATATAATATAATACCCCGAAAAAAAATATTATCGACCAGAAAACGACATCACTAAAACTCTTTAGATTTAAGTAAAAATCTATATTTGATTATTGTAAAATACAGCTGGAGGCATCAAATTTATTGAATCTGTAAATTCTTAGCAATTTCCTTTAATTATGCACCAAAACTTCTAAAAAATTTCATACCTCTCTTATTCTACTTTATCCAAAACCGAGATGTAGTACGCTTTTCTCATAACATTTTCCTTTACCTTTTTTACATTGCACCCTGTATAAACATCCCTTCGTCGACGGCATCAGACCATCATTCTCATGGTGTTACATTGAAGCACTTAATGTCATAGCACTCAATCCCATGCAGCTATGGAGTGAAACAACCAAATCAAAAAGAACCTCTATTGATAAATACTTCGCATTTTTATGGCAAGTGACAAGTGTGGTTCCACCCTTTCCATTACGTGTAGGACGATACACCAAATTAAAGTTGGTATTGTTATTTTTCAAGTATGTGCTTAAAAATAATAAATTGGAAATTGGTGCAAGTTTCACTCTAGCTAGCAGTAGATATCAGAGCTTTATATGTGGCTTAGGTACTACTTCTGTACAACCACCTTATAATAAGATTAAAATCTCGCAACCTCAAGTTTCTAAAATATACATAACATTACACATAACTATGTAAACACCACATTATATATTAAAGACGTCCCGATATCTTGCTCAAGTCACGCTCTTGCAAACTTCGGTTCTTGGGGTCCCGGGTTCTAATCCGGGGCGAAGGCCTGCGAGCACGCCTGCGCTATCGGCCGCTCGCAGACGCCTTATCATACAACACTTATATTTGTGTCACCAAATGGGGGAAGAAACGGGTAATTTTGTATTCCCCTGACATTATTAGGAGTTTATTAGAACATACTTACGATGTTATTCTTGTAGATTAATTAGGTCGTGTTTAACTCTTCTCTGAAGGATCATTCAAAATAATGTATATACCTTCATTAGGCTAAGAATTTCTAAATTATGTATCATTACCTTCTCTTGTCTGAATAGGTTTTTTTTCCCTGTATTTCCCTACATCAGTATGATGACATAATATTTACCGTGTACAGTAACGAAACCGACTACATTTTCAATAAATTACTTATTTACATCAAGAAAACAAATTACTTGCAGTCTAGAGCACATCTGAATAAATAGGAAATTGTAAAAAACAATAAGTGCAATTTAATTATTTAAAATTTATATTTCCGGCATAAGATGCAATTTCGCAAATAATGAAAGTGGAACAAGAAACTCAAATTGGACGAAATACGGCAAATAATGATGAAATTTATGTTTAAGCAAATAAAGTTTCAGACGGTTACGGTTTCTCGATAATTGCGAAGGTTAAAAACAGAGCATTTCTCTCATATTTTCTTTTCAGTATCTATAAGAATGAGTTGGATTATCTTAAACCTAATTTTTGTTCATTATTATGTTAAATTTTGTTCTAACACCACACGGAATGACTGAATCATCGCCATAGTTATCGATCATCACCTTAAATCAATCGTTGTTTGTGCGATGCATTGATGAATAATAGAAAAAGATTCGTTGTCGCCTACAAATTCAAACAAAATTCTGTCCGTACACTTGCATGTTAATAAACGGAAAACAATGTTTTTAAGCCGTTTAAAGAACAAAGTATTTACTACTGTAGCATCTAACAAATAAAATCGCAATCCCTGTAACAATAACTTGCACGTGTACGATCTTTCGTAATAAAAAACTAGCAAAGAAACAAAACACGGAAAATCATAATTCGAATTTCGAATTGTATCGTTTCTGGGCACTTCTTTGCATTTGGCTTCAGGAGGAATGGAGTCGCATTTAATTTTGAATGTAAGAATTTATAGTGCGATGCGATAAAGTTTTTTTTTATACACGAATGTAACGTACACATGGTAGGTAATAGATACGGTTCATGAAATCCCCTCCCTTGATCCCTCCTGAGCCGTCCTCTGCCTCTGCGGCACCGTCAGCATGGCAAATGATTGCATATTAAGGCGTCCTGGCCTGGTCCTAACGTGGGTCAGCTTAAGACAAGATGAAGAAGATGACAAATTCACGAACTTATTACAAAATACAATATTCCTTCTCTAAAATAAAACAAAAATTACTTAGATATCACCCCTTTCCCCGTAAAAATAAAAAATAAACAACAAAATATAATTTCCTCAACATTTTAGATACAGATCCAAATTTACAATGCTGTTAATAATTTATTTATTTGCCCCTCCTTTAGAAAGAGGGTAATAAAAAAACTAATTAGCAGCCAAGTATTTGCCAAGCGCGAATCGTAATAATTATGAAGAGGACAAATTGCAAACAGTGACATCTACCGTCGTAGATAGCATTTAATTTTATAAAGGTTTGTTTTATTACTGAAATTAACCCGTTTTTAGTTGAGGGTGCGTAAATATTTAGTGCTGATTTCACCAACGTGTTAAACTCAAGTTTAACGCTAAGCTACAATTTGCGATCTGTCTGTCCCGTCCTCGTACATATATTAAATAAGAGAGGGATGCAAATACAGGTTTAATTATACCTTAGATTAAGAAGTCTGGTTACATCGGGGCTTAGGGTTTCAGACGGTATTTCTTTTTATTAGATTAGGAAGCTGTTGAAAGATCCTATTTCTATATTTAATGATAGATACAGTAGTAAGAAAGCTCTTCAATATTTGATGAAATTGTCCTCTTGGGCAAAAAGTACACTTTCTGTGAAGCCAACTAGCTCCGTTAAATAGGAATTATAAATTTAACTTGCGAGAAACACAGTCTAATTATTATCTATTATTAAAGATGTTCATAAAATTTCATTCAGCATGTTGCACCGTAATAGCACATGACTAAATGTAAATACGGTATGCATAAAATTACTATAACTTTTATTGATCTTTTTACAATTCATTAAATAAATTAAAATAACATTTCTTAAACTAAATTAGAGAAATACCTAACCTTTGTACAAAAAAGAAAAGAAAAATGAAAAATAATAATTATAATTTAGGCGTCAAAAAATACCTTCGCATCTATGTCAGGCTGGCGGCATTGCAACGCTGGATGGCAATGCTGATCCTTTGGACCAAGGTAGAAACCAGCCTTGTGGTCAAGTGAAGAGTCAAATAAAGGTTTGGTTAATTCTGCAAATATTGAAAAATAAAATTACTTGGTTCAAAAATGGTTTTATTCTCATAAAAGATGTGATGACGAAGAAAGGTGATTCGATTGTGTGAAAGATGACATGGCTGAGGTGTACTGATAGAAAAGTATGGAGGATATAACATATTGCGTCGACCCCAAGTGATTGGGATGAGGACAGGCGAATGATGAAAGGGCAATAACTACAAATAAGAACTTTGTGACCCGCCAGTCACTTGTGCTTTTTATTAATAACTATATTATTAAAATGTAAATTCATCTTATCATCTAGTTATTCTTAGTACCATAGTACGAACACTGCTTAGTTTGGGACTAGAAAGCGTTGTGTGATATTCATATATTTATCTTCAAAGTCCTTGTAGATATGATAATTATAATTAGAAGACTATACGTACGGGATGCTCCCAATTAATTGCCACCGCACCAAAGCAGACAACCGCGTACTCTGTTTATCTACAGGCTGCTCTGAAAACACGCCTTTAATGCATGCATTTCATGTTAATTATTGGTTAAGCATGTAATTGGCTCGGTTATCGGAACGCCCTTGCAAATATAATGTGTTGTTTTTATTTCCATTATGCTACATTTATTATTTAAAGCGGCCGTGGCGCAATAGATAAGGCATTGGTCTTACCTTCGAGAGGTCGTGGGTTCGAATCTTAGCCATTACATCACGGACGTGAACTTCCTCCTAACACAAGCGGATTAAGCTTAGCTAGAGGGGTTAACAAGAATACTAGTAATTTGTATCTTTTATTTTCATTTTTTTGAAATACAATTTCTTTCTGCGTCTGGATCGTATACATACGAGCATAATTATTAGCTTTTTAAACCTTCGCGATTTGAGAACATTTTTCAAAAATTAGACAACGGGTCTAAATCGCGTAATTATTTATGTGTCGAACTACCGACGGTTCCGAGCTAAATAAAAATAAAAATTGTGAAGAAAGTGAGGGTAGTAAACAATATCGTGAAGCTCAGCGTCGTTTCCGTGAAGCGCGTTCACGGAAACGACGCTGAGCTTCACGAGTCGGCTCGTGACCACGAATGATGCAAGTCATTTCGAAACGTCGAGCATAGGTATTTATTTACCTTTATAATAATTACGCGATTTAGACCCGTTGTCATATTATTGAAAAATAATTATTAGCTATTTGCTTCACGTTTGTCAATAGCTCACATCTCCCCTCCGCTACGTATCTCCTCTACGCTCAGAGAGGAAGAACCCGCCAGATTCGCAGAACAATTGCTCTCGTCTCCTCTTCTTTACGCTATAGTGGAAACCATACTTAACGTCAAAGCTAAGCGAAGAGAAGATATCGAAATAACGACACCTGATTGGTTATTCGAACACATCACTTCTCTCGTCTCCACTATGGTTGAAAAATTACGCATCCACTAACAGTTTGCAGAATGGTTATTTATGACTCACATTTCTAATACTGTAATAACATTGATAACGTAAAATGTCCAAGTGATTAAAACCCCAACTATTAACGATAATACCCACACTGCTTGTAAAATTAACACAACACGTACTTAACATAAAATTTAACAAATGACATTGTAAAATTTTGTTTTACAATGTGTCTAACATTTGTAAGGGATGTATGACATTTGGAACTCGGGGTGGGTGTAGAAATAGGCTGGATAGTAGGGTGACTATAATGATGCTCCAACACCACAGACAAGTTGCCGCCTACCGTCAGATGGGTTACATTAAGCACGCGTCTGCTAAAATTAGCAAAAAAAAACGCGTCGAGCATATAATCTTTTTGGTTGTCGATTACAAATGGGAGATCTGTGCCGCAATAAAGATGTTAATTCGACAATTTTGTTAAGTTTAAATTAATAATATGAATTTACAACTGTTTGGCTATTAGCCTTTAAGTAGTTTTTGGAGTGTTCTATCTTTGGCCACAATTTTAAACTCCCACGATGATACCATGGCCTTTTTCTAAAATCGTTTGTTTTAATAACTGTTTACGTATTCAATTCAAATTAAGTATTTCATATCATCATCATCATCGTCGTGTCGATGGCTGAAGCAAAAAAAAAAAGTATTTCATATTAATTGTATAATGTAAATCTACTACCCAGGTTTCTTACACTTTTAGACCATAGAAAAGACGACATGATGGCGGAGTGGGTAGTGTACCTGCCTGCGACGCTGAGGTCACGGTTTCGATACCCGCTCAAGACAAATATTTGTGTACATGAACATGTTCAATATATATATTTAGGAGGTTAAAGAATTAAGACATAAAATAAGAACAATCTTGGTACTTACGTCCATTTCACATTTATAAAACATAATTAGTCCATAGGTCTAACCTCACAAAACTAATCATCTCACCTAAATTTACGATCAAACTAATTCCTTTTTTGTTATCATTTTAAAATAACAAATATCGCAATGTAATATCGACCAAATCGATGGCGCCAACCTATCTCTGACAGATTTTTTTTTTTTTACTGTCCTCTTAGTCTATGGTTTCGATGACATCGAATAAGGTTTTATGCTTATTCTCTAAAGAGGTTGCTAACAATATCAAATATCGATAGAACCGTAAATGTCCTGAGCTATTCCAACTACATGGTTACCCTATTAGTGCCTAGTTGTTAATCTTTATTAAGGGGTATTATATGCGCGTTGATCGATCCTCGATTCGCCATAGGGATTTGCTGCAGATTTATGTGGCATCGTTATGTTTGCTACAATTTATTGCAACATCGACAATTTCGACTGTACGGGATTATACGTGCGGTCATTAGTAAATTTGTTGAAAGGTGATTTATGTGGACATAATAATTAGCAGTCTACATTTTATGTGAGCTATTTGTTCACAATCTTTAATGCATTTCAAAATATTAGTGTAAACACGGAATAGGAATACCAAAGGAAATGGTATAAGACACAATTAGTATGAAAACTGCTGTCGCCAAACTCACACAAATAAACCAATAATCATACTTTGCACTACACACAAAGAATTCATTTGATTGGTCGTTTTTATTTTAGTAAAAATAAGCTTAGAGCACATGCTATAAATTTAAAAATATACCTTCACTTCTATTGATAAGCTTTATTTTGATAAACTGCAAAAAGTACTTACGACGTTTTGTTATCTTAGTAATGTATTACATTTGACTAACGAGATAATTCCGCTACTTGAGTAGAGATGGCAGTATTTTAGATGGACGCAATTTTAACCTTAAACACGTACGACATAAGGATGAGATTTTGTTTCAGAGATTGATTTTTAGCGCTATTCACCCAGTGATGCGCAATATTGAATTTTATAATTACATTATCGATATCGATAGATACATGATTTCTTATTTGAGCTAACGAGTTTTATATGTGAAAATGTTGCATTTAGTATAATATAGTTTCTTACTATTTTTTATTAATAGACTCGACACTCGCACAATGGTACCAGTAGCTACCGCTCGCGTTTTTTAACTGAATCTTTTTGTAAGAATACTTAACATGTCGTGTAGCTCATTTTAAATAATCTGGATAAAATAAGAATACTTTATTTTTTAACCCCCGATAACCGAACCCAGCTAACTCTATGTCAGATCAGATCAGATTGAATGTAAAAAGGTAACACTGTTTGTTACCTTTTTACATTAAAAGACAGAATAACTATCGAATTTGTAATATTATATTGTGATTACCTACTTTTCTTTTTTAAGTCTATCGATAAACTCAGTATTGTACGAACTCACACATCACTAAACGAGTAGCGTAGAATCATGGTACAAAAAACTCAGATATGCTCAAGACTGACATATGCCACCATATTTGTGCCAGGTTCTATGAAAATTTGACAACACTCATACATTCCTGGCACAACATACTGAACTGTCATCGTGGTGAGGAGACCTATCTTATTATGTCATGCGTAGAATATTCTGTAGAATGTTCTAGATGTTTTTAGTAAGTTAACGAAACATGATTTTTATAAGAAATCATACTTACCGATGGTATGAAACACCTCCATTCATGAGATTTTTTCTTCTACTATCATTTTTACACTCCAGAATAGCACAATACGGCATGGTTAAAGAAATATAAAATAAATACGCAAGATTAGCAACTTGACGCGCTGTCAGAACACGACTGGTCATAGACATGGATTGATTAAGCGTAGCTACGCTTAATTGTGGCACGCGAACCACGCCTACTTCACATTTCCTTTGGTATTCCTATTCCGTGAGTGTAAAAGATCTTACAAATAGGTACAGAATCAATCATGCACGGCTTTGCATATCTGCATTACCTACAGTTCCCTGAATATTGTCGGGAAATCTTCCCCACTTCACGCAAAACTGCACCTTATCCCCATTTATTTACTTCTGAACTTTATTTACATAATCAAAATTTTCCATGCATTGCAATGTAGAAATGGAGATCGTAACAATCCAACACATAGAGGGGTTTATTTATTTTTTATGGTCCAACAAATTCGCAAAACGTAAGGGCGGGCGCGCATGGGGGCGGCTAGGCATCTTAATGAGATGCCAAGTAAATATTGCCTACTATTCCTTGGGGAAGTCGTGTGGACCCACCCTTAGTAGTTAGGGAGCTGGTGGCACCTTTGGTGCAAATTTTGTTGGTGTACATCAAAGAGATTGTAAATAACTCTTTTACAACTACCTTAGCAACTTAGCTTTAGCAACTACTCACCTATTAATGTCAAAGACAAACGTAATTTCTGTATTTATATGTGTGAGAGGAGACACGCTGACATTTCATGTAAAATAGACAACTAAGCCTTTCTATCTACTACTAATATTTCTGATATACATTACTCAATTTAAAATATTTTGAAAAATAACGAATTCATTAAATCTACTAAGCGACATATTATTGGTGATCACGGCTAATTATTCTGATCTTTGAATGTATTTATCTGGCTCTTAATTCTACCTACCTAAGTACATATTTACAGAAAAAATGCTGGCCATCACGCAGTGTAACCAAGTTTAACAAAAATAAAATTCTCAAATTTTTTTTATTTAAGATCATTTTTATTTTGTGCATTCATTTGTTTTTCGCTGCCAGCTCCCTGACTATCCAGTCTACTCTTTTAGTTTTGACATTTATTTACCTACTATCTGTTAATTGTTATTTGTTTTGTGTATGGAAAAACGTTTGTTATTCCGTTAATTGAATGGGGTGAAGATAAAAAGTGAAAGTTTATTGTAATGGTGGGGATTAATGGATTACTATTTGATCAATATTTGCTTTAGTAATGCTATCGGATACTTATACGACGAATTTAGTAGTATTTTTTATTTTTTTTAAACTAAGTAATTTTAAAATATGTTTCAAAGTGTCAGATGTGGTACGCATCTCAGCACAATACTGCAGCGCAGCGCTAAAAGCACCGCAGCGCTGATAATTCTGATGCGCCCAGTGAGTATGTTACAAACGTTGATATTCTGATGATGGATTTTAAGGAAAGCACCTATGTTTTTTAAGTAGGGATTAAGTAATTTTCAGTATCAGTACTCCATTTGGTAATGCTTGGGACCATTTTCTTAAAGGTACAATACTATTTTATTCTTTTCATAAATATATATATAATACAGACATGATATTATTATTATTTAAAACACATAATGTAATGTCGTAATAAATTTTATTCCACCACATTTTATACCTACAATACGACATGTTGTCTCGTTGGCGTATGTCGCACGCGACAGTGAAAATTTTTAATTATTCATAACGACGTGTTTGGACAGGTGTGTAGCCGCCCTAAATACCGTCTCAGAACAACTCTTTAATTTATTGTATTTTTTGACGATAATTACTTCGGGTAATGCAAGAGGAAATATGGTCTTAACTTGCATGAATACATAATATAATAATAATAATAGCAGCCCTGAATCTAATACATGTCCCACCGCTGGGCTCGGGCCTCTTCTCATGATGAGAAGGGTTAGGCCACAGTCCACCACGCTTGCCAAGTGCGGATTGGTAGACTTCACACACCACACACAAGTTTCATTGTAATCGAACCGGTAGTTTTTGCGTGATGTCTGAACAAACAGACAGACAGACAGACAGGTCTAGTAACACCCCCTGTCATTTATTTTTTTGATTTTTTCAATGTACAGAAATTTTACTTCTACAGATTTATTATAAGTATAGATAAATGAAAGGTACTATGTATCAAGTGTATGAGACTTTTAATGAAGAATGTACAAGGTGTGAAGTTTTAATTCGTTGCTAACATTAACTGCAAACGCTAAAACTTACGAGCATACTAAAAGCACGTTCAGCCTCAATTTGCAGATAAATGGAGACAGAAGGTTCAATCCAAACAAGAACGTTATGCGCCAAACAAATTTGCAGAAGTAGCCACAAGATAGGTTCTTTAATTTTTTTTACGCTTTGTCTAGCAGTGAAGAGACACTCAGATAGACCAATGTTTAAAAGACTTAGCTCATGATGATGGCCACGTCTGAGGTTCTCAGTTGTGATACTTTGCAAGTTATAGCGCACACGCTATAACTTACTACTTACTGCTGTATATAGGTATAATTTGCAAGGTAGGCATGTGTGCCTACCTTGCAAAGAATACTTCTGCTACTACACTCTGATAACACACAGTGTGGTCGCTGGAAGGTTCTACTCGATGAAGTTATTGTCGCTAAATGCAATGTAGTAGCTGCGTGCTTTAGTTGATCGATCAAATTTGATTCTTTTCTTTCAGCTATTCAATATTCTTATCTTTCTGGCCTACTTCACAAATACGTTATAATCAGCTTCTATATTATATCTATTCTGGTATATATGAAAAATAAAATCATGTCTAGGACACAACTTGCAAGTGCCCTGCCATTAGCTAGCATTTGTGTCACCAATGTTTAGCCTTTCTGTATCTTTTTTTGTATCTATCTGCACCATTCAGATTACAGAATAAAGGCAGAAGAAGTATATCGCATTTGAAAAATAAAGCCAGCAAATACAAAATCCATGACACAAGCAATCCTGGCATGCTCATTGCGCGATCCGGCACAACGGCATGCAAAGAAGAAATCACAATCGATCAAGCGGCTTCAATTTGCATGTTCGGTACACTGCATCTACCTTTTTTTATATTATCTATGACCTAATGTACCTACATATTTTTTTATTGGCCTCCTTCGTCACACTTATGGAGCGTTCTAGTGGATCCGCGAGGTCGCACGTTACTCGCCCGCCAGTCACTCGCGCCAGTATTTACACGCGACTCGCGTCTATTCGTTATCGCGCGACTCGGCAAACATCGACCGTTCCATTAGTACAGTTCTTTATTCAAATTCTGTTTGCTCATTGGTCGGTTGCAGATAGAATCAACAGATAGCTCAGTACCGTGTATTTGCTTATAAATTTTAATAGTGACCTGATGGCACAGTTGTAGTAACGATTGTTTTTTAATAGGTTCAGAGAAAACTGATTGGAAAGCGGAACATCAATAATAATGTGTCAGATCTGACCGGATTTTCCGTCATCAATATTTTTTTTTGTTTGAACGGCAATTAATCTGATATTTTTATATATTAAAAACTGTTCTTGAATAGCCCAAAACAAGTATCTAGATGGGTATAAGCTTCATGAACCTGAAATTTTAAAGTGGTTTCAACCTTAAGCCTGTATACTGTATTTCTTTATAAAGATAGAAACACGTTTGTTTTTACGATGTAGATAACTATAATTTTATTAGCCTTTAGATTTAATTTAAGTTAGCTATTAGCAAATTAATGTAAAACGGCTGTTGTTATCGCAGAGTATAATTTTCTTATACAAACGGAATTCCGCAATCATTTATGATTCAAGCGTATTTACTAAACACTATTGTGTTATTTACATTAAGAAGTATTATTCATGGTATTTGTTAAAATAAACCTTAAAAATATCTTAATGAATCGAAGTGCAAGAGAATTGAGTTTTACGTATTTTTACAGCGTAATCGTCAGATTTTCATCATATTAGTTCTGTATTATAAACATTTATATTTGTAATGTTTTATGAACAGAAATATAGTTTGGGATCAACTAAAAGAAACGGGAAAAATATTATGATTTGATTGATTTCATTGATGTATTTTTTATTATAAAGATAAAATCGCTCGTTGCTGTAGTTTTAAGTGTAATTAAGTGCTTACTTTTGTTCTGATTTTCACAAAGCTTATTGTATTTATATTTAAAAATCTATTCGTGAAGAAATATAATTGACTCCTTGTCACTAATTGCTGTAAACTATACTCATTGTTACGTGCTGTTGATCTTCCTATTAATAAATAAATATCCCTTAAGGAAAGTCGCTAACAGAATTATTAAATATATAATATGAAACAGGAAACAACTTCTAAAGCATATAAGAAGCTATATACTTAAGACGGTAACTTTTATTACATGTCTCGCCCGGCTAAGAAGTCAGTCTCATCTCGCGAAATTAAGTTTCAAATATTAAATTCGCCTTTATGAAAAAGACACACCGCCTTCGCTCCGTCTTGCAGAATATAAAAATGGAGCATTGTATATTATATTATATTGTATATGATAAGGAGGTATATTGCGTTTGTGTTGTTTTGGGAGCAAAATTGCTTGGTAATACTAGTTTCGGGAATATGTTTTTTTTATTTAAAATAATCCAAACAAAAGATATTTTGGTGTAGATAGTAATAAAATCTAGAGCATGGACATAACAAAAATCGCTCAGTTGATGAATCTACGTAACAGATTCGAAACTAATCGGCATATCCCGGCTAAAATAACGTAAATAACCCTTATACTTAATAATAATATCTTCACCTCACGTCGGTTTTAATAATGTTATAATGTTTTATCTTTGAGGCCGGTAAAGTTAGGTTTGGAGCTTTTCGTAGTCGCAACTTATTAAATATTTTATAAACGACAAAACAGGACGTTTAGGCTTTCGAGCATTAGCTTAAGATTCTCATAAGGTTCAATGATGATGAGGGATTATAATAATATAAATTAATAAATTAAATATATAACAATTTACCAATAAAAGCCGACTTATATTACAAAACATGAACTAAAGAGTAAGAAATACTTTGAAATATTTTTTTTCTCGCTTCTACTGTATTTAAATTGAAAGAATACAGTAAATGGCCTATATTTTAAAAAATATCCCCGTACTCTTAACCGTTGAGAATTTGTACCATGCAGCATCAGCTCAGCAACGTGATTCTTCAAAAAAAGAATTTCTCAAATCGGTCTTTGAGTAAGAACAAATATAAAAAAAGATGTAAAATCTACTGATTAATCTATGAATACCCGCAATATTACAGCAATGATTTGTATCTATCATTGTCTCTAAACAGCAACAGCCGAAACGCCCCATCAATTAAAGCGATACCCACACCCATTCGTTTAATGGTAACACCGCTAGAATGGCGAGAATTGCGCAATAAAAAAAACAATGCATGTCTCCCTGCAGGGGCCTTGCGGAATCAGTGCGTACCAGGGTAGGGGACCAAAGCTACAGAGTAGAGATGTGACGGGTCTGCAATGTTTGGTATTAGAATATTCTGCCACTTGTTACAAAAAGGATTTAATCTCAGACCTAACGATTTATATCTAATTATTGAGTCCAGAACGATTTCTAATACAATTGAGGAACATGATACGAATCCTGGAAAATATACATATTGGATCTTAAATTAAAAAAGTCTAATAACTTAATCTAAACTTAATAAGATACTGTCAGAAGGCATCGTTCCCAAAATGCTGGCAGCATTACCGCGTTGTATTGCGATACTAAGTCGCAGAAGTGTCGTAAGTGGCAGAAAAATAGGCCAGCATTTCGAGAACAATGTTGAAGTTGAATTGAGTATTCCAAATCTATTAAACAAAAAATATCGTGAGTATTCGACCTCTTTAATTTCAAAATCCTAAATTCTAATATTAGAGTTTTTAGTATTGAGCCCTATATTCGAATACCACATATTTGAGTACAATATTGTAGGTATTCGAATGGAAAGAATCTCAGCAGGTATTCGTGTACATCTCTCGCACAGGGAATGGACGGTTGGGGAGAGCTTGCAATAGAAATCAAGGCGTACCCCGGATTATCTCTCATTAGCACGGAACACGTTTGTGCGTGACTGTACTGGGATATACGATGTGTTGTTTTATCTGCGGATGAAATCAATCTGTGCTTAGATGTGGCCAGTGTTTGATATTATATGACAATAGTATGGCCGTTTCCTCACTATTCAGTCCGTTCATAGAAATACCTATAGGCTAATTTATCAGTTTTTATGTTAATTAATTAATCATTATATAAAAAATATGGTTTAGACAAAATCTGCATTTATATATTTTAGATGTTATAATTATGTTAAAAAGAAAGATAAATAAAGACTTACTTATATTAAAGTTGCTACCAGATTTTTAGTCCCAGTGCAAACCTACCTAGAGATCTAGATTCTAGCTCTAGAACAAAAACCAATAAATCAATCAGCTATTCACAATCACATCACCCCAGAACGGCAATAACATTTAACCCCGGCGTAAGCCAGATAAGTACCCCCGCACACTTGCGCGCCCATTTGTCGCAACAATACGCTACTAATCGCACGACAAAAGCACGGTTTAGATATAAATACAGATCGTGTTGTTCTCGGTTGGCACCCCTGCAGACTTAAGGCGGATTTCACATTTGATGTGACGACAGTTCATGCTGCGATTCGGAGGGCTTGGTTAAAGATTTACTGTTTTATTTGATTTAATTTGTCGGGCTGTAAATGTAATAATTTAATGGTAACCTATAAAATGTAAAGAAGATTTAAAACAAAAAATTATTGCACTTACTTGTATTAAATGTTCCACCTATCTTTTTGGTTTTGCGTTAATTAATTTGGCTTTATCCATACAGAAAATGGTTTACATAACCATGTGAACCATTTTCTTAACACAGAGCAATCAGTATTACTTGTTAGTGAAAAAGAAGAATTTATGTATATAAATGTTACGCTACTAATCGCACAAGAAAAGCACGGTTTAGATAAAAATACAGATTGTGTTGTTCTCGGTTGGCACCCCTGCAGACTTAAGGCGGATTTCACATTTGACGTGACGACAGTTCATGCTGCGATTCGGAGGGCTCTGGTTTAAAACTTAATGTTTCATTTAATTTGATTTGTAAATGTTCTTTTTGTATAAGCATAAAAATAAAATAAATTATAAAAACGAAAAATTATTACACTCACTTGTACTAAAGATTTAAGTGTGTTTTAGTTATGTATACCTTATGTTCTGCCTTACTTTTTCTTAGAACAGAGTACTTGTTGGTGAAAATTATAATTTTTGTAATTATAAGTAACTTTACTAATCGAACAACAAAAGCACGGTTTAGATTTAAATAAATACAGATCGTGTTATTCTCGGTTAGCGCCCCTGCAGAGTTAAGGCGAAGTTCACGTTTGATGTGTCGACATTTCATGCTGCGTTTCGGAGGGCTTGGTTAAAGACTTAATGTTTCATTTTGTTTAATTTGTTACCCTGTAAATGTTTTAATGAAATGTCATACCTATAAAATGTAAAGAAAATATAAATCTTAAAATAATTGCACTTACTTATTCTAAATGGTCTAACTATCTTTTTAGTTTTGCGTAAATGATGTTATGTAAACCTTTTTCTTAACACAGAGCAATCAGTATTACTTGTTGGTGAAAATCAGCTTTTTTGTATTTAAATATATAAACTAAAATAAATATGACACAACGTACACACAATGCCATCTAGTCCCAAACTAAGCAAAGCTTGTACTATGGGTACTAGAATAACTGATACTAATACATATATACATTTTACTCAGACCAAGACAAACCCACATGTTCATGCACACAAAGATTAGTCTTGAGCGGGAATCGAACTCGCGACCTTAGCGTAGCAGGCAGGTACACTAACCACTCCGCCATCCGGTCCTCATTTAACAGTTACGCTACTAATCGCAAGACAAAAGCACGGTTTAGATTTAAATTCAGATCGTGTTATTCTCGGTTGGCACCCCTGCAGACTTAAGGCGGATTTCGCATTTGATGTGTCGACAGTTCATGTTGCGATTGGAAGGGCTCTGGTTTTAGTTAGAGGCCAAATGAGACCCCTCTGTGTTTGATTTAATTTAACCTTTATTTATCGTATATATCTTTAATGTAAGCGTTTATTTGTTCTGGAACGTGAAAAAAATCTGTAACGAAAAAAATAATTGAAATATTATTTTTATTTTCAATTTAATTTTTACATTAAACATTTAATCAATTTATTGCATTAAAAACTAAACGTTAGCAATATATTTGCGTCAAATTTAATAAAATCTATTTTATATCAAATTTAGACAATTATGTTTAATACCGAGCAGATATACAGTTATATTGGCTACTATCATTTAATTTTAAAGTAACATTTTAAATATTTACAACTATACATTGTGAATTAAGAAAAGTATTTATATACAATAATATACATAAAAATATATTTACAAAACATTATACAGCAATACGTTTTACTTTATACATATTAAAAAACTAAACTAAACATTAAAATCGCTATGATTTCTTTATTAAAATACCACCCTATTATATTGCGCGTTGGTGAAATCAATTTTCCCAAAAAAAGCATTTGTTCTACAAAAGCGAGCTCTTTCATTTGTTTATAAAGACTCCTTTACATCCCTCCGGCCGAGTGCCGAGATTTTTATTATTCACATGATTGTGATGCGGATCCAAGCCGGATTACTACAGTGCGATTGTATAAATTATCGCTGTTTCATTGGGGCTATTTTGCTGAGGGCTATTTTATGTGGGGGTTATTTTGCTGATGTTTTAGTGACAGCCCTACTGTCTTGGTGAAAAAGGTGCCATATGTGGACATCGCGTGTTTATTTTTAATTTGATTAAGAGTCGCTGATGATTGGTAAGCTTGTTATGTTTTTACGGGGATTTAAATTTGAGGCAAACATTTATAGACTTTGAGAATACGGGTTACTCACGTTATTTTAGCTGGGATATGCCGAGACTCGCCCAGTTGATGAATCTACGTAATAGATTCGAAACTAGTCGGCATATCCCGGCTAAAATAACGTGAGTAACCCGTATTCTCAATAATAATTTCTTCACCTCATGTCGGTTTTAATGATATTATTAAACGGATAGTTTCGACGCTAAGACTTACAATCGAGGTTGACACAATATTGTGCCTACAAAATATAGCTGGATGCATCAAAACTTTGTCTTGGCCATATAGCCATCATTACATGTAATGTTTCTTATGCTGTCGATACGAAGGAAAAAGAATAGACTACATCATATTTTGCCTCCTATTCCAGTACTTCTGATCAATCAAACCCTTATATTTGACGCATTAACAAAAGCTTCACCACACCGAAAATATTATACCTCAATATTTATTTCATACAACATTAATTATTTCATACACAAATAAAGGCACAATTTCCATCAAAGTATTCATACACCAAAATAACTTTATCAAAATTAACCGGAGCGAATAAAATCAAAACAAACTCTCTATGGAATTTCACGCGCAACTGAATCAATTATTCGTGGGCATATATAGGTTAGGGTCCCGGGTTCAACTCCCGCGCAAGTATAATGCAGTATTACTGCCAGGGCGGGACAATGAGTGTCGACTAAACGCCTGCGGTATTTTGGCTTATGCGTATAAATAGGGGATGATTTATTGTAATAGTGCATGATTGAGAGATTTATTTGATGTTCAAAGTTTGACATTTAGAGAAAATATTTTTTGTGAAATTAAAATTGTATAATCTTTTTGGCAAAATAATATAATTAATGAAAGTAAATTGTAATAAAAAACAACTTTACAATTTGAGTATAATCTCTATGGTAATATAATAAAGAGATTTTTTTTTTGTCTGTTTGTGCCGAACTCCGAATCTACTGGACCTCAAGACCCCAGGAATATCATGAGTTTATATCGAAATGCCATACGGGCAGAGCCGCCGACGGAAGCAAGTCCATCTACATATGTACCTGAAATTGCATGCAGTTGTGTGGCTAGTGGTGTTACTTAAAAACTGGTATATGTTTCATTGATGTACTATATCAAACAATAGGAGGTATACGTTTATATCGGTAAAAAGAAAAAGTCCATTACAACACTTTTCTTTCACGAATGTGTCAAGTGGTATAATTTTCCTAACAACCTTTTATCAGTGCACTATTATCACTCAATTAGGCTATTAGTGGGATTAGCGGGTATTAGCGAGAACAGTCCCGTGCCGACAAATGCAGGAATTAGTGTATTTCACAGATATTCTTCTTGTCTGTGACTCAGATAGGCCTACAAAGGAGCTTAAGTTAAACTTTATTACAGCTTATTATTGCCTTTATATAACTTTAACCTTATCTTATATATTTCTTAATATTTCACAATATAAAATACATAACATAACATAATTACCCTGAAGGGTGTGGCGGAGGTGTACAATACCCACATTTCACTTGTTATGTTTAGGTCCCATGGGATAGGAGTCCAGTGGATGGCAATAGGCTCACTATTGCCATCCGCGAATTGTGAATTACCGCCCGACCCGGATGTGGAACGCGAGACATCGCGGTGAGAGGCACATATAACTAAAATAAAATAAATATTGAAAATATACAAAATAGTTGCCCACCAGCATCGCAACAAGCAAGCTGCCGGTGATTGGGGCAAAAACCTCATTACAAATCCGTGCCGTGTCTATTAGTACTGCTTTCTTGAGATATTGGTCGAAGCTCTTTGCTATTAGTCCATTGACTGATATGACTACCAGCTTAATGACCGCGGAATCAACCTGCCCAATATCGAAAACCTCGTGAGCCAGATCTAGATACAGATTATTATTATATTACGAACGAATGAATGTACAATTCATCATTTGACGGTCATATTATAATTACTTACACATTTGCTTGTTATAAATATTTTTTGGCGTGTTAAATAGATAGAGTACCTAATCTTTATTGTACACCAATATTAACAAAGTTTATTTTATAAACAAATGCACTTAAAAATTATGTTGCACAATGGGCGGCCTTATAAGCAATTTCTTACAGGCAACCTTAGGATGGACAAGTAAGTAATGAGCAAAGTTATGGGCAGTAGTTAATGCGTTAATTAAAGAAAAAAAAGAAAAATGAAGTAAAATAAAACGCCATGATAATGACAATGGAGATTACAAAATATTAATAATACAGAAATAGTCATATTGTTTAATGTATATAGTAATAGTCATATGTGTTAATCATATTGTTTATACAAATAACATTATTATACACTTTGTCTAAAGAAAGGATTATATGTTTTGTGTCTGAAAACAATTAGAAACTCTGAAAGAGAAATAAGCTTAAAATAAAACTGACTTTCCCCCGTATAGTATTTAAGTTAATTACAAATCACGCAATTCGTAACAGCCTGTACATATTTAACCCTTGGCGCCGTGGGCCCGCGACCCGGCTAATACTCAAAATTGAGTGACAGCCAGTTAATAAAAGCGGCCATATGTCCGCGCCCTCTGTACAACTGTGCCGCGATTTCTGATGGACAGCCTGCTTTACATGCTATAGTAGGATTACTATAATATACAATACAAAACTACTATACAAAAAGGTATAGCAAAGCTAAAATTTGCTTTAAAATATTACTAGAATTAACTCATAAGTAAACGTATAAGTTTAACGTTTGTGTGTGTAAAATTCATGTTTGCGACACTGGAGTTATTCCTAGTGCCTAGTAGTAGTTTAATTTTTTTTAAGCGAAATTACATTTTTCTTAAAGGTTAGACAACGCGATTGCTGGTATTCAATACAAAATATATCCTCTGAAAACCAACACGTTCTATTGCTGCAGGTTACTCAATTTAATACTACTTCGTTTATTTTAGATAGAGAGCAAGAATTATGACAATTAAAAGAAAAACACGGTAATAGACTTAATATATAGTTATGTAGATGTAATTTGTTGAATAACTCTTATCCGTATCTGTCACAGTAGAAAATCCAGTCAATTAGAAATTCTAATGTATTTTTAATGAACATAGTTGTTGTGTACAACGTGTACTTCAAATAAAAGCTTGTAAATCACTGGGGAAATATTGAAAAGAAAATATCTCTCTTTCATTACGTGGCAGAATAAAATAATATAAGTTTATAGTTTCCCCTTAAAATTAAGTACCTACGCAAAGAAAATAGAGTTAAAACTAGCTTACCCTAATCTATATCACTTTATAAATTCAACAGAACCAAGCAATTTAACAGACAATTTTTGGTACAATTTAAATTAATAAAATATTCAATTTGGCGGTGGGCTGTCACGGGGCCGGAGCACGAATGTACCCTGGGGTACAAGCCGGGCCGGGGTACATGCGACTCCGCTGGGAGCACTTGTGCCAGCGGTGGGTTAAACGCGTAAAGAGTAATTATTTTGGCGATAATACGGCATTTTATCACGACATTTTCGGTCAGCACGCGAATGAGCTGTAAAAATATGTTCGTTTAAAATATGTTGCTTTTTTTGTTTGTAATAAGGGCAATAAAGGTTTTTATACTACACCTACGTAGAAAGTACCTCATTTGCATGCTCTCATACGGAGATATCTATCAAAGAACGTTATTGTTTGGGCGATTGCTGAACAGCGGGACATTTTCTACTTTTCCGTCCGCTGCGCTCTGCATAAGAACGAAAAGTAGAAGAAAAATCCTCTGCAACGAAGGCAAAGCTCTCTCACTTAATGATCAAATCTGATAATATTCTGTTTATTTGTTGATTTTAGTAAATTATAGTTGCTTTAGGTATTTTTTTTATTATTGAGTAGATTTTGGTAAATTTTGGTAGTTTCTGTAATTTTTGGTAGATATTTGGTAGATTTTGTTGTTTTTGGTAGCTTTTATTTCTTTGTAGGTGCAGAATAAGGCACCATGTGTGACTCGGGAGAAAGTTCGATTTCTTTCGGGTGTACAAAGACCCTCAAACTACATCGTAAATGAAACCGATTACTTTCATCCCTTAGTGTACAATGTACTATTTCAATGCGACTTTTTTTTCGACAGATTTGTTTGTTTATTCTATTCTATAACATCTTCGCAACAGACCATTATATAGACCAGATAATATGACCATTGAGCTATGTGTTAAACCGGAGGTTGCATCTAAACACAAAGATTTCTGTATATATCTTAAATAATGAAATATCAATGGTCACAAAAATATCAAATGTTCTGGATATATACGGGGGTGGATGCGACATGGTGACATTTATTGAACCACAGATTTTAGATGTGATCAGTATTCATTTCCACAGAATAATTTATTTTTTTGCGTAAAAAAATAAAATATTCCTTTTACCGAATATTTGTTTTTAACCGGTGGTAAAAAACCCTGGCAACGTTTATAATCTGTGGTTTCAATAAATGTGGCTATGTCACATTTGCCTTGTATATACCAAACTCTAATAAAAAACTAAATTTTCGTAGAAAGATAAAAATTGACATCACGTAATGACGTAACATACAGTTGAGAAATTTAGTGTCCTGGCAAGACCGTAGCTTAGTAGCTAAAGCGACTGCCCGAAATGAAGAAGTTGCAGGTGACAATCCCATAATTTGTTCGCCTGTTTCTTAGTAAGATCTAAATTACATTAATAAATATAATATCACACAACATACACACAACGTCACCTAGTTCCAAACTAAGTAAAGTTTGTACTGTGGGTACTAATACCTGCCTTGTTAATCTCTGCATCACCCAAAGGTAGACTGGTAGAGAATGCCTATGGCATTAAGTCCGCCTTGTATACAAATCTTGTATATGAAGTTAAATAAATAAATAAATAAATAAATAAATAACTGATACTAATACATATATACTTTTTCTTTTGTAAATACATACTTATAAACACCAAGACCAAGACCAACCTCTATGTTCATGCGCATAAAAATGTGTAGACAAAACGCAGAAAACATATCTATAATATCTACTTAAACTATTCCCAAAGTAAAAACAATCCATCTTCAAAGAACCTCTCGACACCCACCATAAATATGAGCACTCAGCATTCCGCCTCGGTAAACGACAGACTGCACGAGTGGTTTGACGGCAATAAAAATTCGCCATGTTTTTGCACCACGCTGCTTGAACCTGTCAATTAGTTCTCCCTCGCAAGACAAGCAATGCACGCAGTGGGTATAAGCCGACTAGTTTGTTTCGGTGTGGGGGGGAGTATTTGAACCTATTTTATAGCTCTTTTTTTCTTGAAAAAATTGGTGTCTTGAATATTAAAAAAAAATAACATAATCATTGTTTGTGTTTAAACATTTTGTGGTTTTTTATTTAATTCAATTGTTTTTTTATTTTACAAAAAAGCTTCATAATTTAGTATCGAAGATTATGGTTTTTATCTATATCTATATGTATTTTTGCAAATTTAGCGTAAGCCAAGTTTGAGGTTTTCAAAATGTAAATAATTAATTTAATGTAAAAAATAATAAAACTATATAACACACACATACCTACAATTAATTTTAAATTAAATAAAATAATAAATTACATTATGCGTCATACAATTCCTCCGCATCGCTGTCCATAGCGGATACCGGGGCCAGAAAGCTGGCAGCATTGCCACGTTGAATTTTGCTTATTCGCTGGGCGAAGTACAAACCAGCCTTCTGGTCGCGAGAAGCGTCGATTAGGCGTTTTGCTATGTCTTTAAATAAAGCCCGAGCACTCGGACCCCAAGGTCCTAAAGCTTCAACCGCAGATAAGACAGCAAAAGTTATATATTTTAATGTTATATAACTTTTGTCGTCCTACCTACTCACAAATAGTTTTATTGAAAAATTAATATTTTTTTTTTATAAGCTTACTAGTAATTTGCAAATACAAATTACTAGTATTCTTGTTAACCTCTTCCAGCTAAGCTTAATTCGCTTGTGTTAGGAGGAAGTTCACGTCCGTGGTGTAATGGCCAGGAATCGAACCCACGACCTCTCGATCGTAAGACCGATGCCTTATCCATTGCGCCACGGCCGCTTCAAAGATATTTATTAGGCGCACAAAACACATTACAATCATGATAACTTTAAAAAAAAAATGTACAGTTCAGATCTGGATCGTAACATAATACAGTATTGAAAGATCAAAAAGCTCTAACATGCTCACATGCTCTAATATGAAATTATAAAAATTAAAATCTGAATGTCTAAGTTTTACATCGAAAATTGATTAAAATAAAAACGAAAAATAAATCAACCATCAACTTAAAGGCACTCATCGTACCCTAACCAAACTACCGTCCTACCCAAGGGTGACAAGACCACGACCAGTATTGGGCAAAGCCGGCAGATGGCGTAGTGTTTACTCGCGCTGTTTGAGCACAACTTTGAATTTTCAACTGTTAGTACCCGCTACACCTGTCGATGTTTCCAACTCCGACTTGCAGATGAACTCGAAGAGCAAGTTGACTCTATTCCACTCTACATTTGAGTTAGGATATATTTCCGCAGTTTGAATGTGTACACTGTGTAGTTGAAATTGTGTTACTGTTAAATGCGTGTCACGGTGAATAATTAATGAGGATATATGAGTTTTCTTCAATATATAAAATTCAATTCAATTTTAATTTCATATTAGGTGCATACAATATTACATTTAAATAGCAAGACAACCAATGACTTAATACCTAAGATAGTATTCACATTACAATTGTGTGTTGTTAAGTGGACACTAGAAAAACCTGTTTTGTAGGTCACCCAATATTTTATTTGACAATATGGATGTAAAAACTGCTTCATGCGCGTCTCGGGTTCGATTCCTGGGTCAGGCAGTGTTATTTGTGAACTTACCGTCAGGAATTTCATAATAGCAGCACAGAATTGAAATTGTGCCTGGTGGATGGCGTTAGGCTCACCATGGGACCTAAACATATCAGGTGAAGTGAGGATGTTGTACACCTCTGCCACACCCTTCTGGGTAATATAGGCGTGATGTTATGTTAAAATACATGGATGGAATATGTTTGTTTTAGTTGCTTGACTGCTAAGGGCCTGTCCCTTACAGGCTCTTAGCAGTCCTGCAACTCAAACAAACACATACACATACATACACACATAACATATTCCGTTATGACATCTACATCAATCGACGCACAATCGCGCAGTGTTACGCTATTAAATTAAATTAAAGTATTGGCTCAATCGTCAAACCAAATATAAAAGTGACATAATTTAAAAAAATACATTATTTTATATAATATTAAAGTTGAAAATTAAGAATCCAGCAGGACTCGAACCTGCACCCCTTGGGTATACGCCCCAAGTGCTTTGCCAATTCAGCTATGGATTCGTATGCTGCTGGACTCGAAATTTCTCAACTCTTTGGTGCCAGCATAGCTAGACGAACCTTACTTGGTTTTCAACTTTAATATTATATAAAATACAAAAAAGCATAGCAAAGCTAAAATTTGCTTTGAAATATTACAAATACATTATTCTATGACACGAGTAATAACGTAGCTCGTTGGTTAAAGCGACTGCCCGATATGCAGAAGGTGGTCGCAGATTCAAATCCTGCCGGTCTCATAATTGTTCAACAGACTGTTTCTTAGTATAACAGGAGTAATGTTACTAGGACCTTAGTTTTTATTACATCCTTTAAATGTTGTGTCTCATTCACTTATTTCGGCTCGTGACCACGAATGATGCAAGTCATTTCGAAACGTCGAGCATAGCAACAAATATCACACACAAGTGGAACGCGTGGTATGTGAGTTATTCCGTACATACAAATTTTCACCAACTTTATTCCAAGTATTATGATACTTAGAATACAGTTAAAATCAGCAAAATACATTGTTGAAATACAGCTACACCTAAAATAATAGTATTCTAGTATACAAAGTTGAACCTATCCGATATAATCACGCTCCACAGCGGGTTGCATGGAGTGTAGCACGCGATGGTACGATAACCATCTTGGATGGTAATTGCCGTTTGTTTGCCACCACCCTGCTGCCGCCTGCCACTACAGTGTCTTCATTCACTCATTAACTCATCACTCTGCTATTTTAACGACAATACAGAAAAAAGAGGCTTTTTAAACATAGGGTAGTGACCTATTTAATCTAGTTAATCTACATTTTGTTATTTATTTTAGAAGTACCTTCAACATTTTTGTAGTTACGAAATTGTAGTCTACTTCAAATAAACCATTATGCTGAGGTTACATAAGTCCGCGATACGACTTGCGCTGCGTAAGCGATATTTTTTTTTATTACTACGTCCACAGCGAACGAACGTGTAGTCCACCTGATGGTAAGTGGAGTACAGCCCATGGACATCAACAATCCACAAAAGCAGATTATAGATGAGTCGCTGCAGCTGAGGACTACGGTGTTACGCCTCATGTGCCAGTAATTTCAGGGCCTGATCTCACCACCAAACCGGAACACAGTAATGGAAGCACTACTATTTGGCGGCAGGTTAAAGGTGAGACGGTGGTGCTGCCGCCCTCGAGCTCATTCACAAGAGCTCTACCACCAGTAAAAAATGGTTTATATATGACTTCACAGCACGACATAAACTTTGTGTTTGTTTTTAATATCGCTAATCGCTGCCTTAGCGTGATTTCCAAATAGAAATTTTACAAATTTTATTTTTCAATTCAACCGAGTTTGATTCTCGAGATGGTAACTAGATTTTGCTTAAATCTAAGTAAGCAGTTTTTGTTTTTACTAAATCGATGTCATACTTCATAAAAACAGATTACAGATTTCCCCATTCTGAGCGATAAAAATGAGTTCCCTGTATATACTTATATTATATAAACCTTATAATGTCTGTAGTTAAAAAATGCTCGTGCAAGCAGTAAGTGAACTAATATCAAATTATTGTTCGCCGTGCGCCGTGTTTTCATACTAACGTAATATGGCTTTAAATTTAATGTTATTAACTTTGTATCTTTTTTTAGTGAATCATCATTTCTATAACGCTAAAATATATGTTTGTTGTGGCTTATTTTTTTTAAATTTATAATTATAATTTTTCCATTTGTATGTAACTCAATTAATGTTTTTTTTCCCTTTTTTTTTTTCCTTTTTTTTTTTAAAAAAAAGCTTACTAGTAATTTGCAAATACAAATTACTAGTATTCTTGTTAACCCCTTCCAGCTAAGCTTGATTCGCTTGTGTTAGGAGGAAGTTCACGTCCGTGGTGTAATGGCCAGGATTCGAACCCACGACCTCTCGATCGTAAGACCGATGCCTTATCCATTGCGCTACGGCCGCTTAAAGCAATAAAGATTAAAGCAATTTTGACAAAATGACCACGAACAAATATGTATTTTAGCGTTATAGATATGATTTGTATATAATAATTGATAAAAACTTAATAATAATAAAGTTGAACCCATATTATGTTTGTATGAAAAACAGCCAAGGAATAGTTCCCTCTTAAGGTGTCATTGTAATAACTTTTGAAGCTATAAACATGGTAATTTTCAGTCCAAACATAAGATAAACCAAAATGGCGCTTCCAATTGCAAGAGTGCCGAAATATTAGATTTCTAATATTATAAAATTATTCAAAATATTTTCATAAGAACATTATAGAAAACCAGTCCATGACGTGTTAGATGAAAAGCATGTAAGACAAAACTAAAATACCTCTTCTCTATGCACATGAAAGCATCTCAATTTAATAGAATAAACAAAAAACATCTCCGTGCCTCTAAAAATAAAATAAAGTACGATCTTCCATACATAAGCGAACAAATTACATAAACAGTGATTGCAAGAGTACATATTCAGGAGTAGATATGATGAAGAGCCTGAATCTCAATAATAGCTCTGGAGGGTCCTCAGACGGCCTCCCTGGAAAGCGATGGCCATAGACTAGCGCGGTACAGAGGAAGGCAATATCTATTTTGCTTATTTTCTTTAGGTATTTTGTTAAAATAAATAAAAATAAAAAAATAAAAATTCTTTATTTGCAAGAACATTGTAGTATAGGTTGTACAAAGTCAGATAGGTACAGAATGTTCTACCTGAATAGGGCATGCAAATAGGTATAAAAAAATTGCTATTTTGTTGTGCTGAAAAATGAAGTAAACAAACCATATATTTTATATAATATTAAAGTTGAAAAATTAAGAATCCAGCAGGACTCGAACCTGCACCCCCTGGGTATACGCCCCAAGTGCTTTGCGTATTCAGCTATGGATTCGTATGCTGCCGGACTCGAAATTTCTCAACTCTTTTGTGCCAGCCTAAGCTAGACGAACCTTACTTGGTTTTAGCGCCATCTATGTGATGTGATAAGTCACTTTTTTCACATACAGTAAGTTTGAATTAAGATCAACACTATTACTGTCAAGAGATGACGCATTTTTATCAAATAATTGTAATATTTTAAAGCAAATTTTAGCTTTGCTATGCCTTTTTGTATTTTATATAATATTAAAGTTGAAAAATTAAGAATCCAGCAGGACTCGAACCTGCACCCTAAAAAAGTGACTTATCACATCACATAGATGGCGCTAAGACCAAGTAAGGTTCGTCTAGCTTAGGCTGGCACAAAAGAGTTGAGAAATTTCGAGTCCGGCAGCATACGAATCCATAGCTGAATACGCAAAGCACTTGGGGCGTATACCCAGGGGGTGCAGGTTCGAGTCCTGCTGGATTCCTAATTTTTCAACTTTAATATTATATAAAATACAAAAAGGCATAGCAAAGCTAAAATTTGCTTTAAAATATTACAAACCATATATTGATGTATTTCTTGTTTTTTATTGGTCTAAAAAAGGGAATTGAAAATAGTAATTATGTACCTAGTTTTTGTTTCCATTGTAGTTTAAGATTTAAAAGGTCAACAATTTGTAATCATTTTTTGTCAAGTTAAGTTCAAATTCAATAGAATTTACAAAAGATATTGCGATCAATTAAGTTAACTGTAGCAATATAATTGGATCTACGAAAATCGTAGCTTCGTAGCAATCGTCTACGAAGTTACAATGTACTACATTTTAGAAAGATACAATGATTTAATTGTTATAACAATGGGAACTAATGAGACTCATACATTTCATTATTTATAGCCATGTTATTTATAGATGTACCACACGGGCGGAGTCGCGGTCTGAAGATATGGCATAGTATAGTAGCAGCCCTGTATCTAATACATGCCCCACTGCTGGGCTCGGGCCTCTTCTCATGATGAGAAGGTTAACGCCATAGACCACCACGCTGGCCAAGTGCGGATTGGTAGACTTCACACACCCTCGAGCACTTTTTAGACGCTTTCAGGCATGCAGGTTTCCTCACGATGTTTTCCCTTCACCGTAAGCGAGCGATAATTTATATGACAAAAACACACAAATCTTCGTAAAGACGATTCTTAACGATTTTTTGACAGAGGTGTGTGCCGTGAATTTGAACCTTTGACTTAGCAGTCCTACGGTCTCCCACTCGGCTATCGCTGCGTCGTCTGAAGATTAATTAATTTTAATTCAATAATCAGACCGGTGCAGAATGGTATATCGATTTACCTGTTTATACCTGGCTCCCCGAGAGTTGTGACCTGAAAAGAATAGGCAACCCAACGTTTGCATATTTTATAGGCTTCAGACTTTCGATTGGTACAGAATTTGTCTAATAATCAAACCGGTGAAATGATTAAAAAAAATATTTTTTTCTTTTATTAATTAATCATATCATGGACTGAAATTTGTTAGACAATCCATATGCAATATATTTATAGACATATTAAATTAAATATAAAATACGTTTCATCAAATAAACATCTCGGTGAAGGTCGTTGTATATCGGGATCCTATACTACTAGTTAATAAATAAAAATAACTGCCTTCTCTGTATCTCACCACTACTCTATGAAGACGAGCGGTAGCCGGGGGGTTTAATATTAAAAATAAAATAGAAAAGAGCGATCTCAGTGTAGTGGTTCCGTATTGTGTGCTTTTTAATAAATGCCCGAATGACCGCGAGAGGGCGCTGTTTGCAGTTATTGCATCCACGCCGTACTGCCACTTGCCTTTTTTGAGGGTGTAGAGCAGATTATAGGTTTTATTCTGAAGGAATGGCTAATATAGCAATCTGTTGATTTGGAAATATTAAGAAAGAAATAAATTTGAGTGCATGGTTGGCGTAGTGGTTACGCTGGTGTTGTGGGTTCGATCCCCACATGGGACAAATTTTTGTGTGATTCGCAAAGATTTGTTCTGACTCTAGATGTGATCTGTGTGTGTGAAATCTATGTCTGTGAACACACCCGCGACACCGGAGTTATTCCTAGAGCGGGCGTCATTTAAAAAAAAAAAAAAAAAAAAACTTTTTTTCAACAACTTTAAGTATTTTTTTTTAAATGAGAATGGGGAAATTTAGAACAATGTGACAGAGGTGAATAACACCCATATTTCACCTGATATGTTTAGGTGCTTTGTGATACCTATCCTCATCCACCACAATTCCAACTCCATTTAGAGTTCCCTGACGGATTTGCCCGACTTAGAAATCGAACCCGAAACCTCGTACTAGCCCGCATATGCTAACCACTAGTAGTAACAATCATTTACAAATAATGAATCGTAATTAATCAATGCACTAATTTATTTATATTTATTTCAATTATTAATTAAATCTCAATGTTTTTGTGATTATCAATGTTACTAGGTAAGTCATAATGCTATTGATCTGCCTATGAAAATAATATTCACGCGTCAATATCATAAATTGACGATGTAAGTTTCCACAAATCAATAAGATGTATGTGAGTTTTTGTCAAAAAGCTGCGTAATAATTGTTTATTCATCTTTATGTATAAAATATGATTTAAATAGTTTTTATAATGTGATGATTAATGTTCAAAGAGGTGCTAACAACCTATGTAAACGATTATTAATTATGATTATACGGTGTACTATTAGAATAAGACCTAATTGTATCAAATTTGTGTTTCAAAGTGAATAAAGACCTTTTGAAACTAACTAAACTAGTAACTATCAATAATTTTATAATTTGAATAAAAATTACTAAGTAAGATCGTCTAATATTGACAAATTATAACATGATATCAACATCCCCTCCAAAACACATTTCCTTATAATATACAAACTGCAATATCTACAACACACATCCGTTTCGAGAACACAGCGGATCTTCCCTACATTAGAATCACAAAGAACAAAGATGGAGTGGAGGGGCGTTCAAAAACTGCATTACTGTAGACAGTGCCATACTGTCATCAAACGACACACGAAGCACTTTGACGAGGCCGCTGGAGACAGTGGCGCATTATAGGTAAATACAGAAGGTTATTTTTCAAACATTAGACAACGGTTGTGTTAATGTTACGCGTAAACCATCTGATACCGTTAGTATTGTGTGTCGAACTACCGACGGTTCCAAACTTAATAAAAATTAAAATTGTGACGACCAAGCTAGGGTAGTGGACAATATCCGCGCTTCACGGAGATGACGCTGATCTTCACAAGTCGGCTCGTGACCAAGAATGATGCAAGTCATTCGAAACGTCGAGCATAGTTAATTACACGCGATTTAGACCCGTTGTCTAGTTTTTGAAAAATGTTCTCAAATCGCGAAAGTTTAAAAACATTTATTAGACATCGGGTCTAAATCGCGTAATTATTATAAATGTAAATAAATACCTATGCTCGACGTTTCGAATGACTTGCATCATTCGTGGTCACGAGCCGACTCATTTTATTTACCTTTATAATAATTACGCGATTTAGACCCGTTGTCTAATTTTTGAAAAATATTCTCAAATTGCGAAAGTTAAAAACATATACAGAAGGTTAGATTTGAAGTGGTTATAAGAACTGCATTAATGTAGAAAGTTCCACAATGTTATCAAACTACACACTCAGGTAAAGATAAAAGTTAGTATTGGGACATGTTTTCTTAATAAATATTTTTTTATGAGGTTAGAGTTGGCAATGGTTTTCCAAAGATACAGCAGTAGTTAAACTCAAAACCTGGTTATAGAAAGCTATTACAAAGTCGACATTACGCGAACAACATGTCTGATGTTGCAAACTACGAAAACTGACCGGAAAATACGACATGAAAACGGTTTAAGCGAATTTAAAATTTATGAAAATTCCAATTTGCGCAAGTAAGATTGAGCGTGTAACCAGCAAAACGACCTGCTTGCACAAAATCTTTGCGAAAGTAAAATGGTGCGTGTTGGTAGCCGATGTATAACAAAAAAAAATTGTGAACAAAATTGCCTAATTTGTGTCTTTTCTTTTCAATACGATTTAAATTTATAGAGATTTATTTAAAACTAGCTGCCCCGCGCGGCTTCGCCCTCGATAAAATTTTGTCCCTCGAAAATATTTTAAAAGTATCCTATGTCCTTCTCCCGGTTCTAAGCTACCTCCCCACCAATTTTCAGCCAAATCGGTTCAGCCGTTCTTGAGTTATAAATGGTGTAACTAACACGACTTTCTTTTATATATATAGATTTATGAATATCGAAGGTAACCAGAACCATTCCTGTTGTGAACGAAGTTCACGCGAGCGACTTTCGTGCACTTTGAGTGAATTTGCAAGAGTGTTATTAAATATAGTTAAGTATGTTAGAAAATTATAGTGAGAAACACAATATTATTTTATTAAGTGCCAATATACCTGCATACTAGTGTTAGTTAGGTTAAGTTACACTTACAAATTAAGTGGTTTTATTAAACATGTGATTTTAAGTTAAATTAATAGCTGCACTGTCGCATTAGATTTAAGACCTGTAATGATAGTTGTGAGGTTGAAATAAATAAATAAATAAAACTGTCGCGTCTAACCGTTTGACTGGTTCTTCTGATTTCCCACCCATTGGCATCAGCGGTTTCTCTGGTGAGCTCGGATCAAAGGGCGCGTCCGTTCGTAACCACTTTGTTTGTGCGCCTCTCCACCGTGCTACAGGAATATTCATTAATATGCCTCCAAAGCCTTCATACAACTACTATTAGTTAATTAAAGTTAGGACATAGAATGGGAGTCAAACTTCGATCGCCAGTCGTATAATAAGCATTTTTTATGGATCAAGTTATAAGCAGAATTTAACAAATTAATATGAATAAATCGGACAAGGCTTTTTGTACTTTATCTAAGCTATATATAGAAATTAAATTAGTAGGAAAAATAGCAGTAATTACTTGTCAATAATACAACGAAGAGAAGAGAGTACTACCATTTGACGGTACGCCGAAGTATCTTGACAACGCTCATCTCAAAAATCCTACATTAAAACCTAATCAAGCACATCAAAGTTATGTCAATAACACTCTAGACTAATTAAATCTCCAGGCTACGTGCAGGACCTAACGAGCATTATCGAATGCAGAGAGTGCTCAAACGGCACTCTCGCGCACTCGCTTTGTCGACGATTAGCAACTTAGCCTTTACAGAATAAGATAATTAGTAGAAGTGGCATTATGCCTCCTTTTTATGGGAACCGCATATCATCTTATTTTTTATATTATACTGCTTCGATGGTCTAGTGGTTAGCGTATGCGCCTGACGCCAAAATAACATGAGCAATATTTACTTAACATTAACGAATTTTAACTATTTATAAATAGTTGCAGTTACCTTGATTGTTCAGGAAGTTTATGAATTAATGATTGGTACAAATTGACGGCCTTTCAGTGTGTTTCAAAAGTTATTGTTATATAAGTATTATGTAACTGCCTTCATGGTCTAATGTTTGCGTATGCGTATAGTTCCCGGGTCGGGCACAGTGTTATATGTGAACTATCCGTCAGAAAATTCGCTGACAATAGCTGCACGGAGTTGGAGTTATGCCCGGTGGATGGCGCTAGGCTCACCCCCTTTCCTATGGGAGCTAAACATAATAGGTGAAATGTGGATACCCACATTTCACCTATTATGTACACCTCTGCCACACCCTTCTAGGTAAAGTAGGCGTGATGTTATGTTATACAAAGCTATCTGTGACAGTCGTTACGGGTAGTCAAAGTTAGAAATTCCAAAATTAGTTAGAAAATCTAATGGCAGTCATTTCATGTTAAATACTGATATTGAGTTAATTCTGTTAGACCAGAAGCCCCCTATGTAATTGGGAAAAGGTTCGACGAATGATAATGATATTCATTTTATAAAACTAAGTCACTAACCGTTAGTGTGTGGTTAGCACATAATAATATCGTTTTCTTTACTATTTAAACAATAAGTTACCATATTGTTTTTTTTATTTAAATTAATTATGAGCCTGGTTTCTTTATAGGGTGAATAAATAAAGCCGGGTCCACATTTGAATCACTTGCCCGATCTGATCACCGTATCCGTATAATAACAGGTAACGCCGTAGGACCCAGCTTTAGTTGCTTCGCATGGCTTTATGCTCCTTCTACTCTTGTTCTCATGTTCTGTGGTATTGACTTTAGCACCTTGTATAGTTATCCACTAATGCCTTGTGGCTTGTCGTGAGTGAGTAATAAAACTGCGAGGATGAAGCTAATTCAATCTTGTACTTTACGGGCTCCTGTGAATTACCTGTAATGTGGTGTACGTAATATTTCTCAAAAGTGTGACTAAGAAATGGAGCTGCTCTGTCTTTTACTGTAATTATTTGTTACTGTTACTGTAATGGTTTTACAAAGGTTGTGATCTAGTGAGTGGTTTATCAGATATATTAGTTATTTATGCAACTGTTCTATAATGAGGGGTATTAAAACACGAGTGTGGGTTTATAAGTTTATAATAGAATAGTATCACATGAGTGTTTTAATACCTAATTATAACAGTTGCATACAAGACTTTATCTACACCCATGATATGAATTTTGTAAACAACAAAATATTTTTTTTTTTTTCAATACTATTATTGAACAAAAATGGCGGGCTACGACGTCAATTCAAAAATTCGAATAAGTTTTTATTTAAATTACGGCGCTGTGGTAGTGAAACGCGCGTGCATGACATGTTCTTTTTTTTGAAATTCATAAAGATGCCATGAGAATGTGGCTGTTCGATGAGTAAAAAAGGAGTTGCATAATGAATTTCAGTACAACATTAGTACAATTATGGGCAAACTTCTTGAGCATTAGGTGACGTGGTAGGGGAAAGTTTGCGCATCGTACACTTACGAGCAAAATATTGCTATAAAAATATGATTCGTTACGTTGAGTTTTTAGAATTACCTATTTTATTTATTACAATTACTGTTTATTTCGGGATATTGTATTATGTATAGACAATTGTATTTGTGTGAGTGCAGTGGCAGGCAATAGCCAAAATATAAACAATAGCCGACATGTGCAACATTTTGTATGTCGTCATTATGTCGTGCATTGTTTTGTCAAATTTCTCATAACTTAAATAATAGTTAAATCGAAAACAATGCTTGTCGGCATGTTTTGTTGAACTTCTTACGATTTAAAACAATAGTTAACTCGATTTTTAATATTGGCAAAATCGCCGACAACATTCAGTGATAAAATCCGCTTTTAACTCAACAAATAACAACAACAACTAACGATTTATAACAGAGCACAAAAGTGAGCACTTCACTGCACGCACGTGTATTCGGGAGAGAGCGGAACGAAGACGCGGTGCGCGGGGCAAGGGTCGACTGATCAACCAATCACGCGCAGGTCCAGGCCCCCTGCGCCTCAGCCTCGTAACCAAAGAGACCCAAAATTCGTTTCTGCGCATTCAAGGTCGTTTGCTCAAGATGTTTGCCCCGATTTATACACCCGTTTGGGTGTTATAATGGTTATTATGACACTGGCTGTTTTAATGTTGGCAATAAGCTAACTGTTTCAAGAACGTTTATAAAGGATTTATAGCATGGGTGTAGATAAAAAATAATAATATATTATCCTCCCAACTTACACACAACGCCATCTAGTCCCAAACTAAGCAGAGCTTGTACTATGGGTACTAGAATAACTGATACTATTACATATACTTTTCTTTTGTAAATACATACTTATTATATATAGAAACACCCAGACTAAGACAAACCCCAATGTTCATGCACACAAAGATTTGTCTTAAGCGGGAATCGAACCCGTGACCTCAGCGTAGCAGGCAGGTACACTACCCACTCCGCCATCCGGTCGTCTAATAGTAATTATGTACTTACAGTTCTTTGAGCATTTGTTAGAAACGCAGATTGATCGCTACATTGAAAGATTAAGATATTAAGGTGCACATACGACGCCTATGCCGCGACCAAACTGTTTTCATGGAAACAGTCAATTGTTTCGATAGGAACAGTCTCCAAATTATACTTTCTATTTTTTTTAGGACTGGCAGGAATTTAACCTTCGAGCTTCTGCACACCGGGCAGTCCCTTTTACCAACCAGCTAAGGTCGCTTCTTGCCAGGAACCTTACTTTCTCAACTGTATGTCTTATTACGTCATTTCGTGACGTCACGTTTATCCATTTGTTCTTATCTTAAGTAGAATACAAACCAACATGGTTGTTTAAAGCGACTGCCCGGTGTGCAGAAGCTCGCAGGTTCAAATCCTGCCGGTCCTATATTTTTTTAACTGCTTCTTAGTGTTTTTTGCTAAGCATAGCTAAATGCTATAAAAATAAGTTGTTCGCCGTTGCTAATAAGTAGCACGTGTACTCTGCCTTATAAATATCTAAATATACATGCCTCCAAATTTAAATCAACTGTTAGTTTCAATTGGAAGATATTGTCACAAAACCAGCAAAAATTACACGCAATCGCCAATATTACCGCACATTACGTAACTAAAAGCAAAATACAGGGTGGTGAGAATACCGATAGTATGACGCTAGGTCGCATAGTGCAAACAGTGGGATTACAAGCGCGGACCGGACAAACACACAAACAAACATGGCCGGACCTTCATTGGAAATTCTCAAAAAGCAAGCCGTTGTCTCGCCAGCACCAATATTTACCCTGGACAGTTATTGGCGGTACGCTCGGTGACAGCGGTCAGTTCTGTTGTAATAAGGTACCTACTTGACATGTTGTACTTTATTGTCTCGAGTTATAAGTGACTATTGACTAGGTTTATTTTATTCCTTGAAATATGGAACTTAATTAGTCTTTTATGTGATTTCGTGCGTCATTGGGACCTTAAACTTAAGCCGTGTGAATGCATAAAATGTTCAAGTACTACGAAAATGATACGGCTCTGATTTTAATGATAATCTATCTATATGTATATAAATAAATTGCTGTTCGTTAGTCTCGTTAAAACTCGAAAACGTCGGACCAATTTGGTCTAATTTTGGTCTTGAATTATTTGTGGAAGTCCAGAGAAGGCTTAAAAGGTGAACAAAAATGAAAGTTAACTATTTATCAGATTATTTTAATGTAGATTACATAGACATACCGAGCATTTTTTTTTTATTATTATAAATTCCTTTTATTTGTTTTAAATTTATTTATACAAAACTTTAGGTCTTTTATTTATCGATTGGGGTAGTACGAAGTCTGCCGGGTCAGCTAGTATTTAAATATACTTCTTTTTAATGTTCTTTTGTGGTTTAGATCAACGCAATGGGGTTAAAATAAATTCGATTTTTTAAAAAACGACGCCCACACTAGGAATCACTCTTGTATCGCGGGGGTGTTCACAAACATACATTTCACACACACAGCACACCCAGAGTCAGAACAAATCTTTGTGTGATTCGCAAAGATTTGTTCCGTGTGGGGATCGAACCCACAACACCAGCGTAGTTAAGGTTAAGGTTCCGCTATGACCACTACGCCAACCGTGCACTCAATGTGCAAAAGGAACGTATAATCTACTGACATAGTATTTTTGTTCACAAGTGTACTGTGGGATCTTTTCTCCTACATTGCGTGGAACTTCGCGGACATTCATTTGATACCTATCCGTTTTATTTACCTTTTGTCTATTTTGGAGTCGGTTAAATATATCATGATACGTTTTAAATATACAGTTTAGTGATGTAATTGACGCGGTGGTGCCTACTAATGCTTGCAGACTCAATGTTGGTAGTAAAATAACATGGGGCCTCTACGGCCTAACGTAATCGTGCTCGCAACGACCCAGCCATGGGGCTTGGTCGTTTTTGACTAAGGTGTAGAGTTTGTTAAGGCTTGTACGTGTGTGTGTCTTGTGCGTAGAGTGCGGGGTAGCTCAAACAGCATCCTGGAAATGATATCAAGCAGAGAAGACTGCCCGTACGTGGGTCGCTGCGGCGCCATTTCTCATGGGATGGCTGCGAGGCGATGAACTATGTGTTCATCTCGCTTATTATAATATTAAGTTCCTTATTGTATCTTTTACTAACATTGTATATAAGCTCTACTAACATTATGGTCACTTAAATAAATAGATTTTATTATTATTATTTGATTATTATTGTAAAGCTAGGGTGTGTAGTAGATTTAGGGAATTCGCTCTAAATTAGATCTGATAACATTTTGCCCGTGCGAGCCCTTCAGCAGTCTTGACTTAACATGAAAATGTTTTCCATGGGATGTTATTGTATGTAAAACACTGTACTGTATTTAAAACCTCCAAATGTGTCCCGAGAACTCAAACTTAGTGGCCGATATAAAAAGTGACTACATATCTACCGCGTGACTAAGTATCCAACTTATGATAGGAACAAATGGATGAACGTGACATCACGAAATGACGTAACATACAGTTAAGAAAGTTTCTGGCAAGAGGCGTCCGTAGCTGATTGGTTGAAGCGACTGCCCAGTGTGCAGGTTCAAATCCTGCCGGTCCCATATTTTTTCAACTGTTTCTTAGTTTAATTTGTTAAGCATAGCTAAATGCTATTAAAATAATCAATAAGAAATATCTGAAAGTATCCGTTTTATCCACAGCCAAAGTATAAGCAGAAAGTTAAACCGGCGATTGAGCAGATCTAAGACGTCCTTAAAATGGTCACAAAACACGATTTTATCCTAACACGGTTCTAAGTGAGAAATTCCTTGTGTTGGCACGTTAGGGTAATCGTTTAGTATATGGGGTAGGCAAACACGCGCGTTTGGCAAACACGCGCGTCACGGCGCGTTCCCCGAATCGTTAGCAAGCGTGTGCGAGTTCTATGTGTGAACTTTAAAGTTGTATAAATGATGCCGTGGCGCTGGAAGAGCCATAGAAGTTAAATGTAAGGGTAAGAAATACTAGCTCCAGCCGGCAGATCCACCCGTACCAATCTATATATATAAAAATGAAACCCGTTTTCCGTTGTCACGACTTGGTATGAAAACGGCTTGACCGATTTGGCTGATATTTTTTTTTGTAGTTTTCTAATACTCTGTACAAGGCTGTTACGGCAAAAAAAAAATAAAAAAAAAAATGTATTCATTTTTATATGGGGGATATTATAGATTCCAGTTCAAATTGAATAGACGCATACATAAGATAGGTCAGCTATACAAAATAAAGTAGTGCATCAAATTTACGCTAAGGCGGTACGAAGTTCGCCGGGTCAGCTAGTTTAATATAAAATTTACGGAGGATCTGGTACGGAGGATCTGGATAAAAGGTACGGATGGATCTGCCGGCTAGTACACAGAAAAAAAAAATATATTTTAGCCGTTTGAGGTTGAAACTTTAGGCCCTTGGGGTCGGAGCGCCCTTTTAAAAGATATCTCTGAAAGATTAATCGATGCGACTCGTGAGAAGGCGAGATTCTATTTGGTTCAAAGAATAAGCATTGCCACTTTGAATGGCAATCATTCAAAGTGGCAATGCTGCCAGCCTTCTGGGCACGATGTCTCCCTTTGACAACGATGCGAAGGAGTTTTTGATGGTGTATAAAGTTTTGTAAATGACGTTTTATATTTTTTGTAGTTGTGTTTATATGATTGTATATAAATATTTGTAAATTTTAACATCTTAATAAACTGAATTTGCTTGCTCTTCTCATGATGCAATACCCATCGGAGCTGGTACTTGGATTGATTTTAATTCAATTCTCTAAGTTGAATTAAAGTCAATCTAAGCCCCGGTGTCAAATCATTTTATTACAATAAGTATTATAATTTAGTTAGCTAAGTTTTATTTTAATTTTATATTTTTTGTGATGTTTGTTTTGACGTGTTCAAGCGCCCCTTGGGGCCCATGGAAATAAATGATTTGATTTGATTTGATTTGATTTTGAAAATAAATTGAGCTCGATGAAAGTTATTGTTCAGGAACTCATCGGAATCACCTTGCTTGTAATCTGGTCTACTTTCATCTAGTAGACTGCGAGATGCTTATCCATTTTGCTGTCAAATATTATTTAAGTATCAGTGCCCGTCCATCCACCAGGCACAATTCCAATTCGTGCTGCTTTTGTAAATTTCCTGACGGAAAGTTCACTAATAACCGCCCAACCCGGGAATCGAACCCAAGACCTCGCTGTGAGAGGCGAATATGCTAACCACTAGACCATCAAGGCAGTAAGTTGTAAAGGTTAGTTAGTATTAATGCGCATTATAACGTTCTTCTCGTTGCTATTACCGTAGTCATGAATAGAGAGTTTTAATATATAATAAATTACCGACTGTATTTAAGGACTTGCCTTTACCCATGTTTAAAAATAAATAGATAAATGTTTTTACTGTATTAAAGATTAATTAACATATAAAGAATGATATTAACAATTATGTGATAATGAATAATTGAATTGAGAATGAAATTAATATAATAATAATTATTGTTAAAATTTAATCAAAGCATGTTTAGTTTCCACTGCATGACTCCTTACATTTTTTTTTTCACGCCATTGTTATGGCAGAATGTATTGAACCATTGTTTAATTACTAACACCTATATTTGTACCACATTCTTGCAAAATAAATGATTTGATTTGATTTGATAGACATTACCACTTCCAGCATAATGATTCTTTGTCATCGTTGCAATAGTGGCGGTATGGAGATTAGCTACAAACGAGCTACGGGTGAACTCCCGGCACAACACATGTATGTACCAACTAATATGTGTTCGTAAATTATGTACTGAGCTACGTGAATATCCTTATGTCATACTGTGTTGATCTAAAACTAGATAAGAACGACCTGTGTTGCTAATACCTTTATTTAGATTGGTTATTATTATAACTTTGCTTTATTTTTTTTCGCTATCTATAAAGACGCCTAATGTTGAGCAAAGGTGACAGTCTTGAACCACAAGCATCCATTGCTGTCTTGACTAGGTCGTCGACTGGTAGGACCGACGAACATTTTGCTTAGAAACGGTAAATTATTAGTTGCCAATTGTTTAAAGAAATATAAATAAAATATAAATATAAGTATCTCACAACTTACACACAACGCCATCTAGTCCAAAACTAAGCAGAGCTTGTACTATAGGTCCTAGAATAGCTGATATTAATACATATATACGTTTTTTTTTTAGTGCCCGCTTATTATTTAAAGTAATTCATAAGCGGTTAATGGACGCTTCACGTGATTAGAAGCTGGCTTTTACTTGGCTCAAAGAATCAGTATTGCCATTCAAAGTGGCAATGCCGTCAGCCTTCTGAACACGTTCCCTGCAGTCAAGGTCGATGCGGAGGAATTCTATAACACGTTACCTGTAAATTTGTAAATAGTTATTTGTTATATTTTATTAACTTGTATATACAAACTTTTCTGTCTTATAATATATTATATGAATTAATTACTTAACAAAATATATTATTATTGAGAAAACGGGTTACTCACGTTACTTTAGCCGGGATATGCCGTCTCGCACTGCTTGTCGTCGCGCGGAGGCGTGATTAATAGCCCAGTTGATGAATCTACACGAACTAGATTCGAAACTAATCGGCATATCACGGCTAAAGTAACGTGAGTAACCTGTTTTCTCAATAATAATGTCTTTACTTCACGTCGGTTTTAATAATATTAAACAAAATATAATTGAAAAATACATACGTTTCTTTTGTAAATAAATACATAAAATACATAGAAACCCCAATGTTCATGCACACAACGATTTATCTTAAGCGGAAATCGAACCCACTCCGCCATCAGATATTTCTTACGTAAAACGACTACCTACTCACCTTAATAACGGTACCTACTAACAAAGTAGACAGCTACGAGTCTACATAGAAACAAACTGAGGCTACTTTTTAAAGCAGAAAATAGGTCCAAGTATCCAAGTAGGTTTAGCCGCGGGACATAGATTCTATACTCTAGCCAGCGGCCAACCTACTTGGATAGAAAGACTCATACCCCAAGCTACGCAACTTTAGAAGAAGTATTTAAACATGCTAGTATTTCTTTGGGTCTTTTGGTATTCTGGAACTAGCCACCGTCAAAGGTGCACACAAGGGGGTAATCTCGCCGCGTGGTGAATCGAGCCATCTAATATTCCGTGTGTCTATGCGACGACGTCCCTTTGCCGTCTTTGGGGGGTATTCTCGACATGAGCGAGATTTCCGAGAGAGAAGTCAACGATAAAGTAGCAAAATTTATTTTTGAGTTGTCTTAATTACATAACATAGCTTTATTAAAACCGACGTGAGGTGAAGACATTGTTATTGAGAATACGGGTTACTCACGGTACTTTAGCCGGGATATGCCGACTAGTTTCGAATCTAGTACGTAGATTCATCAACTGGGCTATTATTCGCTTGGCGCCGCCTCCTTTTTACTAGATGGCGGTTTATAGGTGAGGTATAATCCTCGCTAATTATCTTTAGGATGCTGTTGCTACTAGCACGCGTTCGATTTATCAGCGACACGGACTTCTTACGTAATACCGCAAAGAGGTCCGCGGATAGTGTAGAACCATTTTGATTTACTCTCGCTTTGATAATAGTTTCCCAGCGCGTCGGTCAGTCGGCGCCTTTGATGCACCCTCGCTATACGCGCCGCCCGACATCGCCCGCACTTAACAGAAATTAAAATAACATGACCAATGTTTACTCAGCATTAACGAACTTTAACTATTTATAGATAGATGGTTGCAGTTACCTTGATTGTTGAGGAAGTTTTTACAAATGGAGGGAATGGGCGATTTGACACATGAATTAATGATGGCTTCAAATTGAAGGCTCTTCAATGTGGCTTATGTAACTGCCGCGATGGTCTTGTGGTTAGCGTATGCGTTCGGTTGCCGGGTCGGGCAAAGTGTTATTTGTGGACATTCCGTGAGGAAATTTACAATAGCAGGACGGAGTTGGAATTGTGCCAGGTGGATGGCGATAGGTTAACCCCCTATCCCATGGGCCCTTAACATAACAGGTGAAATGTGGGTGTTGTACGCCTCTGCCACATCCTTCTGGGTAATGTTATGTTGTATTTGTATGTATATTCATTCATATGTTTTTCTGTTTTTTAAACGACGAACCTTGTACTATCAATAAATCCTGTGTCTTGTATAATGTATGTGTGAACACCCTCACAAGCATACATTTCACACATCACACCCATTTTGTATTGACACACAATTTAATATTTATGTAATGTTTTCACAACATTAATTTTAAATTTAGATACACGTTTCATCTTAATTCATTGTATTCTGTTTCTTGATAAGTGTATGTACTTACATATAAATATATTCAGTCTCGCTAGAGAGCTTAGTTATAAAAAAAAACTAAAAAACACGCTTTTAAAGTACTTCTAACTAAAAAGTGAAAAATAATTCCTAATATAAGCTGAAAAAAGCGTGGGTTGCTCGATAGACGAAAAATATGGCACAGAGCGCCCCACGCTTTTTTCAGCTTATATTAGGAATTATTTTTCACTTTTTAGTTAGAAGTACTTTAAAAGCGTGTTTTTTAGTTTTTTTAAACTATTATTTATTTTCTACTTTTTAGTTTGGTTTATTTATAAGAGCGTTTTTTTTTTTTTTTTTTTTTTTTTTTTTTTATATATTTTTAATTTTTTTTATCGAATTATTGCATTGTCATCGATCTTTGACAGGTGTGCAAAATTTGAATGAAATCTGTCCGTTTAAAGTGGGTCAAAATCGAGTCCAAAGGAGTCGGTTACATACAAACAAACAAACATACAGGTGAAGCTAATATAAGCGTGTTAAAAATCTACTTGTACAAGAACATACGAGTACAGTCATTGTTAACATAACTCATATTAAAGAGAATCTCTTGTTAGTAACAGGTAAACTAGCGTTTATATCCTGTAAGTGGTACTGTGCCCGATAAGAGATAAGAATGCCTCACCAACCGTGCCTACTGGAAGACTGTAGGATTCATTATATTCAAGATAAATAACGTTTCTGGGAGTCGGAGAACTCATGGGCACTCAAAGCAGAAGCCAAAGGGTTGCACGAGCAGACTCCAGCACTAGTAGTCGGCTCGGGACCACGAATGATGCAAGTCATTTCGAAACGTCGAGCATAGGTATTTATTTACCTTTATAATAATTACGCGATTTACACTCATTGCCTAGTTTTTTTTAAATGTTTGTAATAGGTATATTTGAATTTGACCATTTTAACTGGACGAATCTAAATATTGCGATTGGACGCTAAATAAAGCGCTCGTTGAAAATCTTTGTAACGTTTACAATATTAAATTATAATTCAATTATTAAAAATACATTTAATTGATCTTTTTACATATAATTAAATCAATTTTAATTATATTTCTAACAAACTAAATTAGAGAAATACAAAAAAAAGAAAATGTAAAAAATAATAATTATAATTAGGCGTAAAAAAATACCTCCGCATATATGTCAGCCGCGGGCAACGTGCCCAGAAAGCTGGCGGCATTGCTTTGTTGGATGGCAATGCTGATCCTTTGACCAAGGCAGAAGGCCTTCTGGTCACGTCAAGTTAATAATTAATAATTAACGTCAATATTCAATTGATGTTACCATACAAAATACATAATAAACCATTCCAAAACGCAACAACCGAAAACGTTTACCAACAAACCGATAGCAACATGCCAGATAATCCGGCAGATACGCGATAACGTTCAGATATCGTTTAATTAGAAGTAGTTATTCAGTGTCAGCGTATCGATACACAATCGGGCATCGAACCTGCTATCGACAAGTTTACTACCAAGGCACTAGTCTTGAACGCTATCTGGCGTAACGTATTTATATTGCACTCGTTTGGCGGGAAAATGATCATCGGAATGATTGTGCGATATAAGTGTCTGGCGATTGCGACATTGTCTGGTGAAGTAAGTAATTGTCATTTTTAACCGACTTGAAAAACGAAGGAGGTTCTCAATTCGTCTCTATTTTTTTTTTAATGTTTGTTGCCCAACTTTCGAGTGGACGCAGCGAGCGATTGCGATATTGTCTGGTGAAGTAAGTAATTGTCATTTTTAACCGACTTGAAAAACGAAGTAGGTTCTCAATTCGTCTCTATTTTTTTTTAATGTTTGTTGCCCAACTTTCGATTGTACGCAGCGAGCGATTGCGACATTGTCTGGTGTAAGTAATTGTCATTTTTAACCGACTGCCAAAAACGGAGGAGGTTCTCAATTCGTCTCTATATTTTTTTAATGTTTGTTGCCCAACTTTCGATTGGACGCAGCGAGCGATTGCGACATTGTCTGGTGTAAATAATTGTCATTTTTAACCGACTGCCAAAAACGAAGGAGGTTCTCAATTCGTCTCTATTTTTTTTAAATGTTTGTTGCCCAACTTTCGATTGGACGCAGCGAGCGATTGCGACATTGTCTGGTGAAGTAAGTAATTGTCATTTTTAACCGCCTCAAAAAAAAGGTGGAGATTCTCAATTTTTTTTTTATTCTACGCCCACAGCGAACGAACGTGTAGTCCACCTGATGGTAAGTGGAGTACAGCCCATGGGCAACAACTATCCACAAGAGCAGATTATAGATGCTCACTGCAGCTGAGGACTACGGTGTTATGCCTCATGTGCCAGTAATTTCGGGGCCTGATCTCACCACCAAACCGGAACACAGTAATGGAAGCACTACTATTTGGTTAGTAGTATAGTCAGGTTAAAGGTGAGACGGTGGTGTTGCCACCCTCGGGCTCATTCACAAGAGCTCTACCACCAGTAATTCTTTTTTTATTTGAAAGCTGGTGCTTCCCGTGTGGTCCCATTTTAATTTAGTCTAGTTCTGATAATGGCACCCATGAGAAAACCATATAAGTCTAAAATTATTGTAATTGAAGACTGAATTGGAAAATTATTGTGTTTGCATTGTCCGGTAAGTCACTCCGTGCGTGAGCTCCGAGTAGACAACGGTTTTGGTAATTAACAAAAAAAAAAACCGACTTCAAAAAGTAGGTAAACTAAAAAGCAAATCGCACAAAATAATACGTTTTTTCATTTAGTAAAATAGAAATTATTAAATAATTATTTTATAATTCTGAAGTCGGTGCCAAGTAAATCGGATAGTTAAGAACTAATTATTCAGTCAGAAAATAGTTGTTAGAAAGATTGATATTATCTATACAGAGTTATTGTTTACTTAGCACCGACTTCAGAATTATAAAATAATTATTTAATAATTTCTATTTTACTTAATGAAAAAACGTATTATTTTGTGCGAAGTAAATTTTTATTTTTTGCTTTTTAGTTTACCTACTTTTTGAAGTCGGTTTTTTTTTTGTAAAAATTATTTTATTTTACGATTTTAAGTGTTGGGTAGACCAGAATGTTTCTCGAATGAGGAGACGACGGTTACTTGAGATGGAAAACTTATTAATAATAATCCCCGTACTCCTAACCGTTGAGGAGTTGTACCTTCCAGCATCAGCTCAGCAACTTAAAATGCTGACTGCTAGATGCAAATATCCAAGTAGTTTTTGGTAATATACGAAAAACAATATAGAAGCCTTTGAAATTTGAGGGTTACCCATGATTTCTCTAGGATCCCATCATCAAATCATGACCTCATATTATGAATATACATAAGTAATATTCAACGTCTCGCCTCATCTGTGTATAACTTGAAAGAATACAGTAAACGGCCTCAAGGAACCTATATTTAAAGAATTATCCCCGTACTCCTAACCGTTGAGGAGTTGTACCTTCCAGCATCAGCTCAGCAACATAAAATGCTGACTACTAGATCCGAGTAGCTTTAGATAATATATAAAAAACAATATAGAAGCCTTTTAAATTTGAGGGTTGCCCTCGATTTCTCTAAGATACCATCATCATAACGTGACTTAAAAAAAATGGGACCACATGACAAGTATATCCTTTCAACCAAAAAAAGAATTTCTCAAATCGGTCCAGGCGTCTTTGAGTAATCGGCGAACAAACATAAAAAAAAAAAAAAAAAAAAAAAACATACAACCGAATTGAGAACCTCCTCCTTTTTTTGAAGTCGGTTAAAAAGTGGATTTAGCGCCACTCCGGTTAGAATTTGGTTGTTTTATTGAACAACCATGATGCCTAAAAAAAATATTGCATAGTATTGTGTATCATAACGACCTACTTATGTTCGGGGTGGCGTATTATGTACCATTTTTCTACGCCGATTCCTTGAAGCTCGCGCGGTCTGTATTAATTATTTTGATTATGAATTATAATACTACGTTTATAAAATTAAAATAATTCAAAAACTTCAATTTATGTAATTACTGCCTGGGTAGTCTAGTGGTTATCGCATGCGCCTTTCAGCGCGAGGATTCGGGTTCGATTCCCAGGTCGGGCAAAGTTTCAATAGCAGTATGGAGTTGGAATTGTGCCCGGTGGATGGCGATAGGCTCATCCCCTATTCGATGGTGAAGTGTGGGTGTTGTACACCTTTGCCACACCCTTCTGGGTAATATAGGCGTGATGTTATGACAATTTATGTAACCTAACAAAATGTATAGCATTTTAAGATAGTTAATTTACTAATTTTATTAAATGAGAGGTCAGGGACGAAGATCTTCATTGCGTGGTTTACAAAACCTATCGAACATATTATATATACAAAAGCCTTCGAGATTAGCCTTTAAGCGTTTTGGAAATCACATTTTTATTAATATTAATATCTGCTGAGTAACACAAGAACAAATACATATCGCAATAACTTAAAAACGCCATTTACTGTACTACGTTTCGAAATTAACGCACGGCAAACCTTGTAATAAAGAGGACCGCAAAAAGAAACACTCAATTGAAAATCAACCTTAAATGATGACACATAATGATGATTTCACATAACTGTGGTATATAGGTAAGTCGGTAGATGTACAGAAAAAGGCCATTTTCTGATTCGATGTTTTCCTTGAAGCGTACACTCTCTGTGTTTGTACAAGTGCGATGGCGAACGACGACGAAGAAAAAACGCCGAAACCGGCTCCGTGGACGATTTCGAAAATATTTCTTATGATATACCATGTAGGGATAGCAGAAAAAATAACTTGTAGTTAAGTTGGTAATATAGCTTTATATATTTATCAAGCAGCGATAGCCGAGTGGAAGACCGTAGGACTACTAAGTTAAAGGTCTGGGGTTCGAACCCACGGCACACACCTCTCGTCTTTTCGAAGATATGTGTGTATTTATCATATAAATTATTGCTTGCTAACGGTGAAGGAAAATATCGTGAGGAAACCTACATGCCTTAGAGTGCCTAATAAGTGCTCGAGAGTGTGTGCAGTCTACCAATCCCCACTTGGCCAGCGTGGTGGACTATGGCCTAACCCTTCTCATCATGAGAAGAGCCCCGAGCCCAGCAGTGGGACATGTAATAGATACAGGGCTGCTATTATTATATATTTGGGATGCGAGTGATTCTGCTGCCAAATGGTAAGGGCGTTGGAACGATTCTATAAATGCGACGATCGATTTCAAAATTTTAGGGCATCCTTACCTTGATATAAATACGGTCGATATTTGCGCGTCAAAAATATGATGATGATTGCATTATTAACAACATATTCATGTCGAAGACTAAAGTACATAGGTACTTGTATATATTAACAATAGAGCAGAGAGTAGTGCAACATTTACTTTAAAAAAACCTTTTTTTTTTCAGAAATTACTAAAGTCGGTGGGGCGATTTTGTATTGCAACTGTCGGTTGCGCCAATATAGTGCATCCTTACCGCCATATAAATACGACCAACATTTGATTGACAGAAATTCGAATGTCGTGTGAGTCCAATAAAGGAATACTAGCGCAGATATACAATGTTTACTAAGGACCGTTAACAAACAAATGAACACAAATCCGTAGATGAGATCTGTGCGTAGCTAAAACGATTGAGAAGGAAAAGAGTGATCAACCACTACTTAATAAATCTAAATACTTCCGAAACAGGACAAGAAAAAAGATATAATAGCTTACATATTATCGATCCATTTACAATAAGTTTGTCTGCGGCAAGAAGACGGTTGAGTCTCGAATTCTTTAAATGAGCGGAGTATCATATTTCTTATTTTTTTATGTTGTGTTATATTTCTATTTTATTTTTATTTTAGTTTCTTCATTTAAATCGCGCCCTAATTATAAGGTTATGAGCAAGCGATGTTTGCATTAGTTTTGTTCGCACCAAATTTTTATACAGTCACTAGAAGCGAAAACTTGTTATTGGCTTTATGGTTCCTAAACTTATTGTTATTTAAGTTATACTAGCTGTAAGTTTTCCATATGATAAATAAATAAATAAATAAATACATTGGAACTCGTGGCTAAATTGAAACTTCGAGGGCCGATCAATCGACAGGTTAAGCAATGCTAACCGCTGGTGGACCGTTGGATGGGAGCCCAACTTGATGTACGGTATCGGCACCTAGCTCCATAACCCAGTACGTGGCGATACGATACTCTTTGTTAGACTAGTTGTCAGATTTACTGACCTCTGACTATCCGTAACGAATGCTACACATCTTTAAATGGCAACCGGATCCAACGGCTTTACGTGCTCTCCGAGACACGGTAAAAAGAGTCGTCATGTTTATTTAATTGGTACCTACATGCGAAGTTTTCACATACTATTTTTACTGTGAAATAAAATATATTAGGATAAGATGTTTCTGCTGTCTGTACCAGAATTCAAGATGGCGGCGATGCACCGGCGCGGAACCGACAGCGTCGTCGTACAGACGTGCCCTCACATAGGATATCTTGCATACCTACTGATCTTAATAAATAAGTGCTTATGTATTCTGAGTACTCGTGTCTTGGTCGTGTCTTGTGATTGTAGTGTGACATTCTTTTGATGGTTTTTAAATTGATTTACCTTACTTAAATTATATTTATTACGATTCTCCTTAAAAAGATGTTGGCAGTCGCAATTCGGTCGTATATTATATTATTTTTTATTTACAGAAAAATACACAAACTAATTTAATAACTTAGTAAGTCACTGTCAGTGGGTACCGTAGCCATCATGTTAGCAGTATTACTTCGTTTTATTACGATAATAAATCGCTGACCAAATAATAAACCAACATTTCTAGCGAGAACGAGTTGCCTCAATTCAACGCGCTGATAACTCTTAATACAAGCCTTTTACAGGAATGATTGATTTCAACTCCATACTGCTATTGAAAATTTCTTGACGGTAATATCCTTAATAACACTTTGACCGGATCCGAGAATCAAACTCCGGATCAAAAGTCAAACATATTTATTTCATTGAATGCAATACCCATCGGAGCTGGTACTTGGATTGATTTTAATTCAAATTTCTAAGTTGAATTAAAGTCAATCTAAGCTCCGGTGTCAAATAATTTTATTACAATAAGTATTATAATTTAGCTAGCTAAGTTTTATTTTAATTTTATATTTTTGTATTTTGATGTTTTTGACGTGTTCAAGCGCCCCTTGGGGCCCATGGAAATAAATGATTTGATTTGATTTGATTTGAATATATTGATCACTTGAAAACGTCATAATTAAAAAAAATATTAAAATCCGAATACGAATAATAATGTATGTAACATTATTATTCGTATTCGGAACAAAATGATAATATAATATATGATTCATAATTAATAAGTAAAAATTTTAATAGTATAGAAAAGAAAATTTGAATAATTACAATAATAATTGAGAAATTCATGTCACTGCCAAGCAGCCTTGTCTTCCGTGAAGTCTTTAATACTGTAGCAGGCTATCCTACATAATTTAGTTTTAATAAAACTTTTGGCTTTATTTAAATATATCTAGGTCTAGCGGTGATAGCCCACATACGCAAACCACGTGACCAACGAGACAACATGATCCTTATAACCGATGATCATGATTCCGTGCCCTGCTAGGCTTGCCATGGGGCGGTGCAGCGCGTCTGGCATGTTTGCAGAGAGTAGGGTTGCTGATTTCCCTACTGTCCTCCGTAGCTCTAAGACGTCCTTTCTTAAAAGACTTATAGGTAGCAAAAATACAATTGTTACCACTGTATTTCAAGTTATATTTATGCACGATACAGACTTTTTGGCACAATTATAAACATACATGTTTGTAAATTACATTAAATAATGTATTATAATGATGACACTTTTGACAACTATATTATTTTAAGGCTAATTAGGCAATTAATGAATATTGACATGTAAAATTTAATCTTATTTTATATTGCTATGGATAATTACTATTTATTGTTGTAAATTGTAAAAGCCGAAATAAAGAATATTTTATTTATTTTATTTATTTATAAACATTTTACATAGCTAAGATCTCCTACCCAGATATCCTTATTTTACCATTTTCTCCTTCATAACTTGTTGTTAACCTCACACCGTCGCATGCGCAGACGTCCCCTCAGATAACAATGTTTGCGCTGCGGTTCCGGGACGTCGCATTCTTATCTAACGAGAACTGATAACAGCTCTAATGCACCGAGCCACCGCGGTATATACCCTTCTTCGTGTAGTGGGAAGGTGTTTTGTTTATGAAATAACTTACGACTTATTCTTTTTATATTTTACTTTATATAAAACTAACAACCTGTCACTCTGGGTACCTACTCTCTGCTTTTCTCAGACGACGTCATAGAAAAAAGATGAATGCACAATTACAATATTATACAATAATTCTATTAATACAATTATACAAAAAAAAATATTATTTTATCATTCTAAATAACTTTTAATTTAATTTAAAAAAAAAAATTCAAATTGTTACCTGACTTTTATTGTATAACAGTATAACTAATGGATTTTTATGTTGCTTAATTGTTGTCAATGGAAAAATGGAATGCACACTCACTCTACCTAAATACATTTTGTACGCCTAAGATGGCAAAACATGTAGAACTATAATCCATATTTTACTTTCCTGCATGCAAGCCTATATCTTGTATTGTACACACGTGTTTGACAAAATAAATCTTTTTTATCTTTTTTTTATTTATTTTATTTATTTATTAAACTTTTTGCACAAAAAAAATAGTACAGAGGCGGACTTAATGCCTGATGGCATTCTCTTACAGTCAACCTAGGGTGGTGCAGAGATAAGCATAGGTAGGTGCAGTTCAGAAAGACGTATTATGATAGATATGTAAATATTTAATCTTTTATTTTTTACATGATCCAATAATTCTTGCAAGCACAAATATTTAAATACAATAAATAGTACAAATAAAATTAAGCTGATTGCTTACAAAAACAGTAGATACTGAGAAATAAAACATTGTAAATAACTTAATTAATTTCCTTACAAGCAAATATTTTGCCAATCAAATTACTCCACATTACAATTTCGTCCAGGAAAATCTCAAAAAATCACATTAAAATCACAAAGTTAAGTTCACTCGGAAAGTAATTAAGAAAACAAAATTAAAGGCTAATCTTATCACGAACTTTTAACAATTCAATCGGAGTCAAAATCAACATAAGAATAAGGTACTCCATTAAGCGGACATCGCCTACAAATTTTTAAAGAAAATTTGAACAAATTACCTATAGCCGAAGCTCTCTTAAATAAAGAATATTTTTTAAATTCAACCTTAATTGTTAGCTGAAGGAGTGCATGCGAAAGTGAAGCATGAAGATATGTTATATTAATAAGAATGAAATATCTATTAATTTAGTGACATTTATGCCGGATATTGGTGTTTTGATAAATGCCACAGATTAGTAATATCATAACTACATACTATATAGTTGTAGTAGTGGTATATAAAATAAAGTCGCTGCCCGCTGTCTGCCCGTCGTTAATAAACGTGATTATTTAAGTATGTTCCACAATACTATTATAACTTTAGTTTCACGAGTAGTAGAACTTAGCTACATGCCATCATTTTCAAAGCATTGGCCACTAAACTGAGGTCTTCGATTTAATTATCCCTGACAAGAAAAAGAAAATAATAATGAAGACAAAAGTAAGCCTGTATTGAGGAATAATATAAATTTTGTTGAAGTAAAATCATAACAAACAAAAAACAAAAATCGAATTCCTTCAAAATTTATAAGTTATCACTAATTTTCTAAAGTTTTTGATTTTGTATAATATCACCTTCATCCACTCATCTTCAATTAACAACTCAAATAAGCGTCATCAAGATTTATCTCTACATAAACATAAACATTAATAGCAATATTTTCTTTTAAAAGACAACGAGAATAAAAAACATTTACATAGTATTTCATTACTCATAAATAGGTGTAGGATGTACGTGTAGGATGTTCGCAAATGTTTACGTTTTATTATTAAGTTTGCACATTTATTTAGCCCTAAGGGATAGTAGATTTTTCCTTGTGTACGCCGTTGCTTCTAAATTAAAAGTCAGAGATTCTCCTGTAATATTCGTCATAAAATATTGTACAATGGCAGATTTATTGTCTGAGCATTTTTTACTAGTTATCCTAAAGGTAATTCAGAGAGAACAAAGGTAGGTGCATAAATAAATAAAAATGTAGAAAAAAAATGTGTTGAAAATGTAAATACATACATAGAATAATATTATATCAAAAACTCGAACGCATCAATATGGTAACAAATACATATATATTAAGCTTTTAATGACTCCCCCGTCGTTTCACCGTGGAGAAGATGACGCAAATAATAGTAGCTGCAATTTGAGTAGCTTAGAATCTATATTGTAATGATATTGCGGTTGATGTTAAAACTAGACTGCGGTTTTCCATTTCCACGAAATCAAACTTCAATCGACGATTCGGAGAATTTGGTGCTATTAATTAAGTGCCCAGAAGTTAACATTTCTTTCCGACTGCAAAAGAAGGACAATATGTTTAAATATATTTTTTATTGCACTTCTGTTATAAAAGGGATATTTTATATTGCATATCAAATAAATAATCGCCTATCAATACATACTCATCATTTATATTCTTTTTTACATCAAATAACTTACTTCACTACAGATAAACTAAATGTTTAACAAAACTCAAACTGCAGATAATTCCAAATTACACATCAATATGACATTCCTTTTTTCCTCATAATGCAATACAGTTAAATTTATTTTTGTACAAAAATACTACATGCATAGCATAAATACTGACTGCACATCAAATTTACCATATTTCATAGCAAAATAACTATCCCAGTCGCATATTAACCAGTAAATACAACAAAATCTGTTCATCATATTTGTCTTAATTTTCAAGAAGCCATGCTCGGCAAATTTAATTATTATTATAACAAAAAATCCTTTTACATTGCATTATTTCTAAAAGCAGAACAACTTAACTGAAAAACTTCGCGCGTTTTTTCGTCACTGGAGTAAATAATATAAAAATAAAAGCTATAGTTATGGCATAGGTCAATTATGGGTAAAGTAGTAGGTTATGTTAGGTTAGAACTGCGACCATAACATACATCTGTGTGATACTCCGACCCCTTTTTGAATCCACCCACTAAATAAAATAATATTATACTACCTACCAATTTCTTATTATCATAGATCGTAACAGACGACAGTACGTGGCGCCACCTGCAGAAGCTAAAAATGTGCCTATTGGGCAAAAAAGGAAGCGTGGACGCCCCGCGAAAGCAAGACCCGCTTTAATAATTCAATAAATTACAATTTTGTATCTAATTTTATATTTTTTTTGCTGATCTCATTATGTGATAATTAATAAATAATAAGATGACTGTGACTAATAAAATGTTGTTTGATTTAGAAAAACTGCTGTAAATATTATAAAAATAGAAGCTATATTTAAAAGAAAAAGAGTTAACATGTATAATGTGCATTAAGATTATTAGCTGTGCATTGATAAAAAAGCTTTTGCTTTAAGAAAAATTGCTGTGCGCTGTGAAAATAAATTGATGTGTGTTTAGTGATATTTTGAGTTGAATATTTTGTTGTGCAATCAGTAATTTTGATGGGAATTCGGTATTTAATTGCATAGAAAAAGGATATTTTATGATTTGCGTTTAAATACTACCCGTTATAAAATATATTACTATTCATAGTTAAAGCAATACATTTATGTAGGGTGAAAAACAGATTGTTTTCGCAAAAAAATCGCAAATAATATGATATCAATGTTCAATTAGTTCCGAGAAATTAATAGTAGGATGTAGAAGAAATTTAATAGGTCGTACAACACCACTTTTTAAACGAACTTATTACCACTATATGTTCTGATACCAGTTTTTTCCATTTAAAACTGTCTCATTCCTGCATAGTCCGGCCCAAGAAACGTCGTGATTAGTCTCCTGCGATTTTTCCGTTCAATTGAACTTATGAAAAGTGGCGGAGTTGTCGCAGTCGCCGGCCAGACTGCCGCCGTCCGAAGGCAGCTAATCACTGTTTGATTTCATTAGAGCGACAAATTTGCCGCCCACCTGCTACCGCGTGCCAATCAAAAGTGTTATTTTAAGAAGAACCGCTTTTCTGATATTAAGGTTATCAAATCATTCTACGAAAAGCTAGCCTTAACAATCGACTTCGCCCGTGATTATGTGTGGCTTCCATATAACCGTTCATCCCTTGTTTCATCCACTTAGAGGTGGAATTTCCAATTTGAGGCGGAACGATCGATCTTGCAGGTTAAGCAATGCTACTAACGGTCGGCCGTGGATGGGTAACCATCTTTAACATAACGATTTTTCTTCCGTGCCTCGGAAAGCACGTTAAGCCGTCAGTCACGGTTGTCATTTGAACATCTATGTCAGTCGTTACGGGTAGTTAGAGGCCAGAAATGCTGACAGCTAGTCTAACAGGGTTGTGGAGCTCTGATAACAGGGTTGTGGAGCTCTGATGGCAGTCGCTCCACGTAAAATACTGATATTCAGCTAAACCCTACAAAAAGAAAAAGAAGAAGTAGTGAAGAACTAGAAACCGAACCCAATGTAATTGGGAGAAAATCCTTGGAAGAAAAAGAAAAAGATGAGAGGTGGCATTTCCAAAAAGCCCTTTTTAACGCTGAGTTTTTATTTTTAATGGCACTCACCTTCGTCATTCGAATTTTGGTGCTGAATTTCTCGTTGTAGCAAATCTATCGCGATACCCCTTGTTATTGTTTGGTAAATATTAGAAGTATAATATTTAGGCACATATTATACTATAGTATACATACATATTATTATTATAGTATTCTCTAGTCTATTGTATATAGTATGTATTTATGTATTGTATGTATGCCTATGAACTCAATATTTTATGTACTATTTGAATTATTTATTTTTAGTCTTTAATCTTGACAAGCCTTAAGCAAAATTAAAAAAAAAGAAAAGAAACAACAAATCCAATGCAATAAACTACCACAAATATCCATTCTATAATGTCCATCCTAAGGTTGCCTGGAAGAGATCGTGTCAAGCGATATGGCCGCCCTTTGTACGTTATAGTTGTAAGTACCTATTTCTTTGTATCTTTGTTACAAATTTGATGTGCAAATAAAGTTTTCTCTATCTATCTATTCTCTATATACGATGAAGAAAGTGTGGAGTATTAGATTACATAATTTGATTAAGTTTAGGCAAAATTACTTAATCAGCGTCAATCATGCGTAATTAGCATTTAAGATAAATAATATGTTTAGTCAATGATGCAATAAAAGGGGCTATAACCACATTTATTCAATATGAAAAGCCTGTCAGTTCATTCATTCGTTCGTCATTCTAGTTCTTGATGATTACCTTCTGAGTCTCAACTAGTTCAGAGGATACGGAACAAAATAGTTATAACAACTTTAGTTTTAAGTAATGTAACGTGGTCTACAAATGACTAGTTAGGTAGGCAGAATAAATAGAAACAATCGATAGATTAACAAAGGTATTATTATTCTATATATATATATCTATTAAATACAAGGTAGTCTCAAGGCGTAGGTTGGTAGGTAGGTAAGTGGTTTGGTAAGTCCTGGGCAGCGAAGTGAGGAACACTTAACTCGGCGCTGGTGGCCGCAGGCAAGAAGGGCGCGACGCGCACGCAGGTCCTTTATATACCCCACAGGGGTCTGCAGTGGGGGGCGCATCTTGAGGTTGCGGTGGCCGTGCGGTTGCGACGTCACACACCCCCTCCGTTAGGGCAGAATTTTTCTTAAAAAATTCGGCTCCTGGCTGACATGGAAGACCTCAGGAAGCAGTTCTTAAGCAGCACCGGCAGCTCGATCCGGCTTTACTGAAATCAGAACAATAAGTGTATATAAAAAAAATAACTAGAAAAAATATGAAGTTACGATACCTAAATAAAATTGAAAAGAACCGGAGTGATCGAGCCAAACGCATTCAATACAATAACAATGTCATGATGTCATTCAAAAATAACACTACGTGCAACCTATTAAGATTGAATTTTTACTAATTAAAGAAGATTATTGAAACTCATTCTTATCTAACGGAACTAAATATAACTAAAAATGTAAGTATAACAACTTGTTTACCAAGTAGCGCGTTAGCGAAGTAGTATTGGGTGTGCGCGTCTACACAGAAGGCATGACACATTTCAAGATGAATGAATGAACAACATCGTATAGTTGAAAATAATAGAATTCGACATCATTAGTAGATGTGATTCTAAAGGAATTATGAGCGTGAAGAATATTAGCGAACAAAATGGTATACCCGATTCGACAATGAGAATTTTAACCACTGACCCATAGGGTAAAAATTTTTTTTTTTTTTTTTATACCATTATTGTTTATAGTTTATTTGTTTAATATCCTTTATATGCCATTCGCCAAGTGGCTTATCAGACATATCTGCTAGTTTGTACACTAATGGAGACTTTTTTGCTACGATTTTACATTTAATAAATTTAGGAGCGAGTTTTTTACAAAAATATTTATCCTTATCGCTCAAGTAAAAGGTACGTTTCCAAACAATATCACCAACATTGAATTCTGCCGTTTTACGGCGAAGATTATAAGAATGACAATTACGCTTGTGTGCACCTATTAGCGCTGCCTGTACTCTCTCGAAAATAGAGGATAAGTAGCCTAGTGACTCAGCATAACTATCACGTGGCTCATGAATTATATTAGTATCAGATTTACTAGAAACATAATGAGAACCACAGGTTACCATTTCACGCCCGAATACGATCATAGATGGTGTAAAACCGGTTACTTCGTTTACTGCACAATTCATTGCGAACTGAATTTTAGGTATAAGTGTATCCCATATGCGTTGATCGTTTGAAATGAACGTAGAAACAGCTGTTATTATAGTTTTATTATATCTTTCTACCGTATTTACATGAGGTGCATAAAACGGTGTGTAATGTAAATTTGGAATTTTATATTTACTTAACAAGTTTTTAAAAGTTGCGCTTATAAATTGTTTGCCATTGTCTAGTACTACGGTAGATGGAATACCATGTACCAGAAAAACTTTTTCCTCTAAGATTCTAGTTATTACGTCAGCAGTCGCACGTTTAATAGGGAAAAGTAAACAATATTTTGAGAAACAACAACAAACGACAAAAATAAAATTGTTCTGTTGCCTTGTAGGAGGCAAGGGACCAATCAAATCAATACTTATCATTTGAAAAGGTTTAGAACAAGACTTAGGTTCACCCATAAGACCCAAAGTTGCATGATTCTGATGCTTATGTGCGATGCAACTATCACAAGAATTTACCGCTTTTACAACATCGGAATACATTCCAGGCCAATAATAATTGAGGGCTAAACGTTTGAAAGTTTTGAAAATACCCATATGACCCGCCGTAGGGGAGGAATGGCTCTGAAGTATTACTTCGTTTCTCCGTTCAGATGGAACTACTTCCTTCCACTGAAATTCTCTGGTAAGAGGATTAAGACTCTTTTTGAAACGATATAATTTATTACTGATCACTTGATAGTCAACAAAGGATGTAGGAGACTGCGAACAACCATTAAAAATATTCAAATACCAAGTGTCATTAGTAGATAAGGAACTACCATCTGGGAGGAGATTACTATCGATATCCATAATATTAGGTGATCGAGAAAGAAAATCTGGTACAATATTATCTGAACCACGACGGTGTCTTATTTCAATGATACGAATTCGAAAAAAACTTCTTATAGCAATAATTCTTACAAAAAACATAAGTACTTTAAACCTACTTACAATGTTTTAAATACAGATCAATGTTCGACAGAAAATAGTAATTCTGCTGAACCGAGCGTCAATGCTGTTTCTGTCACTAGTACTGCTATACCTAAATTATACTGTCCGAGATGCAGAACAGATTCACATTAAACAAAATCACACGCCCAACGTGGGGCGCGCATCTTGAGGTTGCGGTGGCCGTGCGGTTGCGACGTCACAGTAAATAAGTATGTATAGTCGGCCAATGAGTTGGGTATGCAGGGCAAAAACTTCTACGCTATAGTAAAAACTGACTGCGATAATTATGCAAGTTTGTATTTCATATTTAATAAGTGTAATATACCCACTATTTAGATATATAACTCACTTATCTATAACTGGTGTCGTAAGTCTTTACTATGACTTAGAAATTTTGCCCTGCATACCCAACTCATTGGCCGACTGTACATGTAAATTTCATGCACTCTGTATTTAATTTTAAGGTTACTTTGGTAAATAAAGAAATTTTAATTTGAATATACGTTAGCCTGCCTCGATGGTCTAGTGGTTAGCGTATGCGTCTCTCACCGCGAGGTCTCAACACTTTACACGACTCGGGTTCGATTCCCGGGTCGGGCAAAGAGTTATTTGTGAACTTTCCGTCAGGAAATCACAATAGCAGCACGGAGTTGGAATTGACCCCGGTGGATGGCGATAGGTTCACCCCTATCCCATGGGGCCTAAAACGTAACTGGTGAAGTGTGGGTGTTGTACACTTCTGCCACACCCTTCTGGGTAATATAGGCGTGATGTTAGGTTATATGTGTTATTTTTTTGTTTTGTTATTTTTTTTTTTTACATTAGATAGAACGCCAGAAGCAATTACACTTTCTAATGGTCCCAATGACAAGGCCAAATACACACATTCACTCACTCAAGCACACCCAGTACCAGAACAAATCATTGCGAATCACACAAAGATTTGTCCCATGTGGGGATCGAACCCACAACACCAGTGCAGTGGAGAGCGGCAAGGCGACCGCTTAAACCACTACACCACATGTGCAGACAAAGAATAATGAAATGTTATGTACTATCTACGTCAATCAAACAGACGCTATGTATAAAAAAACCTTCAAATCTCTGCCCAGACTGGAAAACCCGACCAAAAACATAAAAAGAATTATAAGTATAAAAACACGATACTGCAAAAAACAGCTAATATTAAAGCCGAGTTAAGCTCGGACGGTCTTAAACAATAATGAGCCAACAAGCCCTGTTAGCTTTGCGACGTCTGCTATAGGATAGGCTTACATGCCTGCTGTTTAATATAATAATAATATATAATAAATTCTTTATTTTCAAGGTACAAGGTCCCAATATCACAATTCAGTTACACTAAAATCATGGCTTATAACATATTTCATTATACATAGCACAATAACCAAAAATAAAACAGAAAAATTACAATACTAATCAGAATAAATTAGGTATAAAAGTTAAAATAAATTAAGCTAAAAATAAAATTAAAAGTCTCTGTCTTACAATTTATTTAAAAATATGGTAAATTTTAATAAATAACCTCCAATCATATATTTTATTATAGTCCAAAATTCCTTTAAGTGACGATACAAAATAATTATAAAAAATAAAATAAAAATAAAATTATGACAAAATAAAATTAAAGAATTGGTTAAAATGTATAAAACAATTGGTTAAAATGTATGAACCTACCTCATGCTACTTGCGGTTCGGGCTCAGGTGGACACGCAGCCAATGACCGATTATCGGGCAACCAATGTTCCCACTGACACTACTCAGCAAACTGTTAACTGAATTTCTTAACCTGGCCCAAAAAGACGCTATACGCGATCGCATCACAGCAAAGAAGTCAGGCACTCCCGCCTCCGCAAACATGTTTGATGGATAGATATATATATATATATATATAAAAAATGTTTTTAGGGTTCCAATTTTGGGAACCAATTTTTTGCTCGAGTAGAGCGCCCCTTTACCGAATGGACGAAAATTCTGAAAAAAGGGAACAGTAGTATATAAAATGGTAACTTTCAAGGTAAGCTATAGCAAGTAACCCAATTTTGTTAGATCACGAGTCATAGGGATCCAAAATTTAAAATGCAAGTTTTTGTTTTTTTTTTTACAAAATACAAAAAATTATGTAAATAATGACTTGTCACGTATGAAGTTGTTAATGTTTAATACAGATATTTAACAACTTTTCGACCGTATGTTGTAACGGAACTACGGAACCCGGTTGACTACGGCGCGTGGCCCGACACGCACTTGGGCGGGTTTTTTTTATCTTTAAATTTGCCAGATTATAGGTGCATGCGACATAGCGACCTTTTTTGAAACCACAGGCACTAGACGTTGTTAGTGTTCTAAAATGAACACTAACCACTGGTTAAAATGTCACGTTTTCCAAGCAAATTGAATGATGTCGAAAAGGTGATATTTGTTGTGTGATAACAGGGAGCAAAATTCGATTTTGCTTCGAGTACTTTCAGTGTGTAAAACTCGATTTTGCTTTAAGTTTTTCTTATGGCCAAAGCAAATTTAGTTTTGCTCACTGCTTGCGTTTTCGAACGGCTGAGTTAAAAAGTTGTATTTGCGACACAAGATCAAAGATATTTATAATATTAATCTCGTGCTTTTGAGCCCCTTGCTACGCTCAAGATTCAAAACAAGAATGTATATATAATTTTTCGCTTATTCGGGACTTTAAATTAGCACTCGAAGAAAATACAAACTTTATTATCTTGCACAAATAACTATTTTGCCAAAGATATTAAAAGAGACAAAGGTTTTAATAAATGTCACTATGTCGCATCCACTTCCTGCCTTTTGGTGACCCCGTGGTTAGAGTATTTAACTACTTACCCTCACGGATGACATGTAGCAATGTTGTCTTAATTATTTTTTCACCATCGCATTAACTTAAAGAATTCTGCTGCTAGAAACAGTGCTCATCTATACTGTAACCAACGGTTCCCCGTAAATCCAATGCACCTATAGCATAGCGGAGGATATTATAGGCTAAGCTTAGCAACATGTAAACCTTCTTTAACATCATCTATCTGTGTAAGTAATTATACTACAGTTTATAGATCATTCACTTTATTTTGTTGTACTGTATTTACAAGTGATGAAGGCGGCTTAAATATGAAACCACGCATATGTATATAACCACAACTTCTATACATGGTAAGTATCAATTTCCACCGGATAAAAATTCTCTGGCGAAAAAAAAAAACACGTTCTCCGAACAATTTGAACATTGCGATCGTGCAATTTGTTCGGCAGACGTGGATTTTTTTTTTCGCCAGAGAATTTTTTATCCGGTGGAAATGCATACTGGCCATGTATAGAAGCTGTGGTTTCAATAAATGTTGCTATGTCGCATCCACCCTGTATATTACAAGTCCCACTCCTGGGCTCGGACCTCTTCTCATGATGAAAAGGGTTAGGCCCAATGATATTATATAAAAACAAAAGCAGATATGTTATAAGCGCTCGCGCTGTGAATACTCAAATACGTCCCAATTGGGACGTCTTGTGTTTAGTTTGCGTGTGGCCTGCGTCGAGCGCAGTCACGTGCGTACCACTGAAGTGCAATCATTAAAACTATAGCTATCTCTTTCATTTGCGTGCTATTTCGTATCTTTTGTTTTACTTATCAGTTACATTTGTCAATGTGTGCAATTTGGAATAGCTCGGAACGGATTTAAATCGTAATTTCTAAGAACGTAACATATCTATAGTTCTATAATTTCATTGGTTAGGCCATAGTCCACCACGCTGACCAAGTGCGGATTGGTAGACTTCACATTACCCTCGAGCACTTTTTAGGCACTCTCAGGCATGCAGGTTTCCTCACGATGTTTTCCTTCACCGTGAGCCAGCGATTACCTGAGACCTTTAACTTAACAATCCTACGGTTTTCCAGCTATCGCTGCTTATCACACATACTCTATATCCATATTCATAGCATCTAAACAAAAGAAACAAAGTATTCCCCTCCACCATCAAGCATACGCAAAGCAAATAAATAGATTTAGCGAGCACCGTACAGATGGCGCCACGGTCACGTCGAAACGTGATAAAAATAAATATACGTGACGCTAATACTTGCACGTAGGGCATACAGGGATTTTAGGGATGAAGGGATGCGTGTGTGAAAAGTGACGACGGTTTCCTATTTCGGAAAAGATTTTTCAGAGTGATTTTCTTGAGATTTTCGTAGGGCTGTAGCTTTTTACCCAACTACGGCGAAGCCTAAAAGAAGTGTATGTTTGTATGTTTGTATGTAGCGTAGCGCCAGAACTACTAAACGGATTTTAATGAATGAGGTGTCATTAGATTTGTAAAAATAGGCCTGGTAACATAGGCAATATAAATTTTATTAAAATGTTATATAACGGCATTTAAACGTCAGATTCTACCAGCAAAAAATATAAAAGTGACATAATCATATGTTTGGTATCAAATGAAAGTTCTTGGCGAGCACATTACAAATATATACTTATCATATTGTTTAAGTTAAAATCTATAGTTTAAATGCGGTATTCTCTGTGTAGCAAACCAAGATTAAGTACAATATTATTACGTAGTCGGGGTATAATTTTAATTTAATTCTTGTTTGAAATAATATCTTAAATAACTACTTTCTAGTTTGGTTTATTTATAAGAGCGTTTTTTTTTCTTATTTTGTCGAATTATTGCATTGTCATCGATCTTTGACAGGTGTGCAAAATTTTAATGAAATCTGTCCGTTTATAGTGGGTCAAAATCGAGTCCAAAGGAGTCGGTTACATACATACATACAGGTGAAGCTAATATAAGCGTGTTAACAATACGATTCTTAAACGATTTAACGGTGGAAGCTTTCCTTCGCTTTTAAAGTCCTACGATCTCCCAATTAGCTATCGCTGCTCTTAATATTATATTGGAGTATCTAATATTTAACAGGGTGTCCCAGCTTAACGTCAAGCTGAGTTTTGGTGATAGTAATGACAGATATCAGAAAAATATTGCCAGAATGAAAGTCCAAGGTGGCATAAGCAATGCCAGCGTGCCAGCGGGCCACGCACCGTAGTATTGACTGTTAGCAGTGCGCATGCCTACACTCGGAACGCTTAGGGGACGGATAGAAGCTTCTAGATGTGGCTTCTAGTTTCTATGCAACATTTTTGTTCATAGATGGAAAGCTTTGAAATCTTTTAAGACTGAAAAATGTATTCCATTTGGATTTGAAATTTGAGGAAAGAAGGAAATTACATCTAGATTTTTACCTCAGGTAAATCTCAACCATTTCTTTTTTGGTAAAATTGTGGTGTTTTTTGTGCCGTTCTGAAAATATTGAGCGTTGCTCTTTATGTGAAATTTACAAACAATGGTCAAAATCAAAGGCAATTTCATTCATTTAATAATCATTTATATAGATATTTCCATTAGGAAATTCTCAAGAACAGCATTGAGTTGGGATTGTAGCCAGTGGGAGGCTGGTACTGCCTCTCACATGGTACTTAAACGAAATAGTTCAAGTGTGGGTGTTATACATCTCTACCACACACTTCTGAGTAAAACAGGCATGAAGTTAAGTGCAATAACAGCAATAAACTTATTTTAAAGACTCTTCCAGACATTTTATATGTCAGTTGCAATCCGTACTCGACTCGTATTAGACGAAACGAGACTAACTATGTTAAAATGAAAATGAAAACTGGATGCAACATTATACTGTACATAGCTTTTAGTAAATACATTAACGATATATTATAACTGTTAACTTTATTTATGATTTTATGATACAATTAGCAAAGACGAAAAAACGAGTGTGTGATTGATGTGTAACAACATGCGTCGACATCCTTGAGTCATCACACCTTCCAAGCACATCAGCTTGTGGCGGCGCTGCTGCTGCCTCAGCGGAGACTCTCAAGCGGCGCAAATACAATACTCTTATTGGAAATTATATATTTGAGCCGTTTTGGGTCGAGACGCTGGGTCCGTGGGGTCCTCGCGCCCGTTCTCTTTTCAACGATATCAGTAAAAGACTAGTTGACTCTTCACGCGACCAGAACCGGCTGGTTTCTACTCTGGACAAAGGATCAGCATCTTATTTTTTGACATCTGAACTTTTTATTAGATTTATTTTATTTAATAAGTTTGAATTATATTTGTTTATTTCATGTATTTTTACAATTAATTTAAATTTACAAAAATATATTTTAAATGAAACTAGATGACAGACAAGCAGACAGAACACCAAGGTGATCCACAAAACCTTACCCAATTTAAAAAAAGCACACTAAAAAAACAAAGTTGATACTCCACCGGCCAGCTTAGTCATTATTTACCGAAACAAAACGTAACCGCAGCAGTTAAAAACAACGGCGCCAAAAAAAAGAAACATACATAAATCAAAAGAAGAACAATCCATTAACTCGATCTACAATAAAAAAGAAAACGCGCGCTGTGATTGGCCGATTCGTTGGCGGGAGTTTGTGATTGGTGGTTCGGTGGCGTGCGTTCTGAAACTCGATACTTTTTAATAATGGCTCCTTTGGATAATGTGATCGGCTTTTATATTACATGGAGGTATTTTATTACGAGCATGCGATCTTGAGTGGCCGGCTGTAGGGGCCCGGCAGTTGTTGTGAGATTAAGTTGGATAATGTGTGCGATTTGTGGGCATTGTGTGCTTTAGCTTTCATTTGGTTGGCTTGGGACATTTTGCTTTTTGGGTTACGGTTTGGTTAGTTTTATGGTTTTGTTAATGAGGTTGTTATTTTATGTTAATGATTCTGGCCTTTTGTGTGTTAATGATTTTGTATTTAATAAAATGTTAAAATAATATGTTTGTTTGTCTATTTTTAGTGAAATATCTCCAGCAGTTAAAAGGACAGGTAGAAAAAAATACCTTTCCTATATTGACTATTTTGTTTTCTATTTTAAATGTCTTAAATAGTTGGATTTCTTAAGTTATATTCAACTTGACGCCGCCTGGGTATAACTTAAAATAATACAGTAAACGGTCGGTACAATTGTACGGTAAAATTTCCAAAGGAAAGTTCGCAAATAACACTTTGCTCGACCCGGGAATCGAACCCGAGACCTCACGGTGATAGGCGCATACGCTAACCACTAGACCATCGAGGCAGTTATATAGTATAAATCCATATCATATAGCATAGTCCATCACGTTAATTCCCATATGTAGCCCAGTAGGTAACAAAGTAGGTATCTAATCACTTCGTCCATTCATAAAACTCCGCACTACAAAACAAATACATATTATTTGATTACTGTCTGTCTGGTAAACATTATAGATAGCCATCATCAAAACATCAACGGTTACACGAATTCGAATCGATAAATAAAGTAACTGATATATTTGTGTAATCTGTGGCGCGAAACTCATTGAGAAAGCATTTCGCGCCTTTTTCTGACAAAAATAACTGTTATGTGTGGTTTATTTTTTTTTGTCTGTTGATTGAATCGGTTCAAAAACATATACTTATTTTATTGTCAGAAAGCTCAATACATACCTGTTTCTACTCGCCCCGGTGATAGAATCCGGAACCTTATAATTTTACAGCCGCATAATTATGTCCGCACAATTAATTTATGTATAATATTTTATCTACTATTTAGTATTTCAATTATTTATTATTTAGTCTTTAATCTTGACAAGCCTTGAGTAAAAAATAAATACAAACTAAATCAACAAATCCAATGCAATAAACTTTATAAACAATAAAATATCCATATTATTATGTCCATCATAAGGTTGCCTGGAAGAGATCGCGCCAAGCGATAAGGCTGGCTGAGATAGGCAGAGAAAACTTTATTTGCACATCAAATTTGTAACAAACATACAAAAAAATAGGTACTTAAAACTATTACGTTTTGTACGTTATAGTTTTAAGTACCTAGTTGTTTTCTCTGCCTATCTCAAACACTATATTGAAGAAGTGAGGCCAAACTAAACCTCGCCTCGCAACAGCTGTGCCACATTGTTACCTAATTTAAGAGTGCACACAGCAAAAACAGTTTTTTTTTGTGGCAACATTCGACCGACTAATTTACTAATTAATGCATATTTTTGAACCTATGACATGAGCTCATTAAACCAGGCTTTATTTTGTTTAGTTGCTAAGTAATTGAGTTCAATTATCTTCTAAAGGTCTGAAATTTCTATTACTTAATGCTCGAGGCAGCTAATCTAGAGACCATTGACTTGTATATGGCAAACATAGAAACCTCTTTTGAAAATTTATTTGGAATTTTATTGAACAAGTAATGTGAAATTAGTAAATACCTAAAAAAAAAGTTGTTTACGACTGTAAAAAAGGTTATTGTTGTATTTTTAAATAATAATAATAATTATTGAAAAATATTAATAATTACCTCAAGATTTGCTCAACGTGACTATAATATTGAAATTTTAACTTTTACCGGTTATTTATTTTGACAAACAAGTCTTTGACTAGCATTTTGATTTTGGCACTCGCCAACGTCTAACGCGGCACGCTCGCCTTATGCCTTCCTGGTAACAATGAAACCTAACCTGTTCTCTATTGCTCGATTGATCAGAAAGACGCTTTCGTCTTTCGTTATTTCTGGGTACTGTGCTTTTATTTTAAATAATCACTGATAAAGGCACAATAAATGTAATTAATTTATATCTTCTACCTCGCCTTTTGTAATGATTAATAATAACCGGTAATTTTTAATAATTTTCATTATATCACATTCATTGTATAACACACTGTTAATTTTTACGATCACGCAAAGGGCGTTCAAAGTTACCCCGTTCTAAAAGTCATTGGTGCCAACATTCGAAAAAGAATGCAACCAAAGAGGTGCGTTCCGTTTTTATCATCGCTATTTGCCGATCGGCGGGTCAGTATCGATTTGCACCGTTATCAAATAGTCGATATTACTCGATATAGTTGTTTGCTCAACCCATCAATGAGAGTTTCGAGTATCTTGCTTATTTGAGCAATAAGTTGTTTGATAACATTTTACAGTGCTTGTATTGTGATTACTTCGCTCTTTATATAAAATTTTTCTATTGCTTGATTGTGGTGATTTGTTTTGTTGAATGAAACAATTTATTTATTGGAATGTCATAAAAATACATATTATATCGCCTGTATTATCCCGAAGGATGTGGTAGAAGGTGTATTACACTTATATTTCACCTGTTACGTTTAGGATATATGTGTAACAGGTGAAGTATGGGTGTTGTACTCCTCTACGACTCCTTTCTGGGTAATATAGTCGTGATGTTATGTTTTAATAGTAGTACTTAAAGTTGAACACCTAGTACGCATAAATACGTAATTCCATTAATAATTTAAAGGTTCATTTACACGATACGAGTTTTGCAAGGCAATTCTCTTGCTATCTTTGTCTTTTTAACCGACTTCAAAAAAGAGGAGGTACTCAATTCGTCTGTACTTTTTTTTATGCTTGTCACCTCACCAAAGCGTTTTTAATGATTATTTTTTATTTGAAAGCTAGTGCTTCCCGCGTGGTCCCATTTCAATTTGGTCCAGTTCTGACAATGGCACCCATGAAATCCATTATAAGTCTAAAATTATTGTAATTGAAGTCGGTTTTTTTTTTTAATAATTATTTATCGCGATAATTAAAATTTATTATTAAATGCTGCTTTGCAAAATTTCATTGTGTAAATGGCCCTTAATTCTAAACATCGTCGTAGTGACATGCTAAACGGATAATAAAAGTTGTTTTAAAATTCTTGTAACATTGTGTGGAATACCTATAGCTATTAGCTACTATTATGTCATGGGTCATTTATAAATTAGCACCTCTGCGTAGTACTTAGTTACTATGCAAGCTGGAAGCTACATTGTATACGTCAATTGGTATACGACAATTTACAATAAATTACCCGAAACTGTAATAAGTGCCTTAACTCTAGACAGTTTTTAAGAATCGTCTCAGAAGATGGCTTGTTATGCATGCATTCTACTCTGTGGATGAATTGATAACATTTAAAAATTAATTTTACTTTATATTTGAAATCTATGTTTATCATTTATTTGAATTTTGAATTTATTTATTTGTGTTGTATTGACTTGTGTATCTTAATCACGATTATATTTGACATTCTGCATTGTATTATTATTTGGCCTACTAATACCACGATGGCCAGACGGGTTGGTATGGGGTTTGATCTCGAGTTTTCCTTCTCTAAGCAGAGGATTTAGGCTCAGCTCAATTTTCCCTTCCGCCTTCTACGACACCCACGGGATGAAATGGGGTGGTGACGTTTGTATTCTTAATGTCCGTCACCACACGGTCGGATGGCGGTATCCGCACATGATAAATGTCAAAGAGCGCTAAATCGCGATAACGAAGTGTTCACAAAGAGTGTACATATATACCATTTCCAAGACGCTACCGTCGGACAGCTGTCCACCAGGCAATACCACCGAGCCTGGTCGGAGGATTCTCCCTTTGTGGTAGAGGAACATCACATTCCGTTCCTCTACAGATAAATTATTGCATCCAACACTAGTTGCGACGAATGTGGATCGCCCACCCAAAGTATGGCCCATCTGTTGTCCTGCCCATTACTTCCTACCCCTTGTGCCCTAAAAGACCTTATGCAGGCCAACCAAAAGGGCATCCTAGTAGCATCCTATTGGTCTAAAGCTGTATAAGCTGGAAATATTAAACAGAATTACAATAGTCACTGACACGAAAAGAAGAAGATTACTCTATTATCAGTCAGATAAATTATAACCTGACCGAATGTAAAAGTAACATCATTCAAACATGAAATCGAACACAGTTGTCACATTAATTTGTTTGTGTTATAGATACGTTATACTTTAATTAAAGTTTAATGGACGATTATAAAACAAGCAAGTATTTTCTGTGTTTTGTTTAATTTACAGAAAACACGATTAATTATTATTTTTAAATGGTATAGCGGCTATCTCAATACCTACTACTCAACTACAGTATGAAGCAGAGATCTGATGCCTTAAATCATCGTATAGACCAGGGTCGATAATTTTTAAAATAAAAAATAATATACAGAATTTTGATCTATTAACAAACAAATAAGGTAATAAAAGTAATATTTTATCAATGTAACATGTAGTCTTACGTTTTTTGAGTAATTAAAGTGTAAATTTTAATAAATAACTTAAATAAAATTGTATATATTAATTATTATTAATAGTTTTTTTTCGATTTTTGTTTTGCATTTTCTGTGAAGATTTACTATAGTAACATATTTTTTTTCACCATCGGAAAGTAGAGATTTCAACGAACAGAAAACATACCAACTTTTTAAAAAAAGATGATATTTTGACGGGTGAATTTTCGAAAATTAGGGTGCTTTTTCGATATTAATTCAAAATAAGGTGAAAAATAAATATTTCTAATCAAATAAATTACAGCGTATTTGGAATAATATTTTCCTTCTTTTCTAATGGGTTTCATCCTACTATTATTTTTTCACTTTTTTATTTTTAAAGGCTTCTACCCTGGTCTAGTAATGCAGCTACCATAAATTAATAATGTTTCACAGCGACTTAATTCTATCAACAACGTTCGAAGTGAAAATTTGAGGGTAAATTTTGTTTTAATTTTGTTGTATTTTTTTCGTATTTATTAGTAGAATGAGGATTCTGTTACTGAATAAGGCTGTATTGTATATGAAAGCGTTATTTGGGAGTTAAAAGGAAGCGTTGATGTATTTTCAACCGACAAAACAAACGGTGGAGGTTCTCAAGTCGATACGTATTTCTTTTTATGTTATATATAAATAACAAAATCTATTACTTTTTTTTTGTTAAACCGTTTATTAGATTAACACCTCCAAATGTGAGGAATGGACACAATATGTGAAAAGCAAATTAGATAGGTAGTGCAGTTTCTATATCAATAACCTTGAACAACTACCATACACAAAACACTCCTTAAGGTTGGAAATAGAGTAGATATAAGCGATTAGATTGTCCATTTCAAGGATGGTCTCCGCATACCATTGGTACTATAAATAAATAACTATACAAGGACAAGCTATGTGTTGTTTTTGATATATATTGCTATCTTTAGCATTAGCTAAGACATACTTACGTCTTAAATCTTTAGAATATCTCGTTAGTAGCCGACTTCTCTCGAGTCTAAAAGTGTGATTGGGGATTTTGACGGTAGGAAATTCTCTGTAACTAAGCAGAGTCCGAATTATTCCCAGTGGAAGACGCCTTTGGTGTTGACATCCAACTGTCTCTTATTAGAGACAAATTGATGAATCAGTTGGAGCTATGCTCCTTTTGGTGGTGGTCCCCGCGACCCATCACTATGGGTCGGTCATTGTTTGATCACTGCCTCCGAGGCCGCTAGCGGGAAGTGGTGCGAGAGGGCACTAGTTGGTTTGCTTGTGACGATGAACATCCCCCGCTCATGGAAGCTGGGAACATTTTCCGAGCGGGGCGTTGCAGTCTTTTCCAGTGCAGCAGTGTTGTGTCAGGATGGGGAAGCGGTGGTTTGTTGGTCAGGTTGTAATACCTTTTATCCATCACCGCTCTCTAGGAAACCACTACATTTAGTTTACATAGGCAACGTTCTTTTGACGTTCCTACCGCTATCTCTACGGCCGCATTATTACTACACACCGCTTTCTTAGGAAACCGAAGCTTAAGCAAAGCTGAGTGGTGCGATCAACCGTCGAGTAAAGCAATACTTACCGCATCGGTCCGTAGATGGATGACCATTACGTATGGAGATTTCATCCGTTTCTCATACGTTGGGCCGTGGATCCTGCATTTCATTAACTGCAGGCTGAAAGTCATCAAATATCTATATTTGAGGAAAATTTGTGGTATAGGCATCTCCCTCGTTGGTCCAGCAGTATAATTAGTGCATCACTGCGAGGACTCAGGGTTGGGTTATTTGTGCTTTTAATAGCAGTACGGAGATGCTCACCCCCTATCATATGGGACTAAATCATAACAGGTGAAGTGTGGATAAACCACCTCTGCCACACGCTTTTGGGTAATAAAGGTTTGATGATTACATTTATGTGAAATTTTGTATTGTTAGTAAGTCATACTTAAGTTTTTATCAAATACACTCGCGTGAATCTAGCAAGTCAATCAGATTCAATAGTAGTAAATATTTGGTGTAAAACAAAGGCATTAATGAACGTTTATTAGCGAGCGGCGGCCATGATGCAATAATTAGAGGCCCACAAAATGGCGGCGGGTCATTGCACTTCGTTTACAAGCCAGCTTTAAGAGCTGAGGACATAAATGGATTTGTTTAAGTTCATTTGTAGGTTACATAGTTGAGTATGATGCACGGTCACTCCTTTATTTAAAAGTTTAAATGTTTTAAGAAAATTTTAATAAACATAACTAAACATCACGTCTAAGGTTATTAGCATTGATTACTCACATTTCACCTGCTATGTTTAGGTCCCATGTGATATTTGTTTTTATGGAACCCCTGGAACACTAGGCAAGATAATACCGATTTAATAACATCAAAATTCATGCAAAATAACTCTATTATGTCTGTCAGTTGTTCGCATTCTAACGCAAAAAATTAAAGAACCGATTTACATGATATGGCAATAAAAAGTAGCTTATAATTTGCCTGAGGTATCGAACTATCTCTACACAAATTTTCATGAAGATCAATCCAGTAGTTTCGAAGCCAATTAGGAAACCAACAAACAAAAAAATCTTAAAATTAATATGAATTGGATAAAGCGTCGAAAAACGCAAACGCATAGCTAAAGCGTTAAGCATGCATTTTCCGTGATTTTATTCTTACCTAGTAATTTTTGTCACAAAATTTATAGCAAACTGAATCCATAAATCCAATTCTTGGAACCGCCGAGCTGGCACCTTCCAATCACGCTGTCCACTCGTGATTTATGAGAGGATACCTAGCCTGTCTGTAAGATGAATTACTTTGGAACTTTCCGCTAGGTTTAATGTTGTGTACGTATCTAGTTTGGCATATAATTCGGGACATTTTAGTTGATAAAAATGGCCAATGTCAAAGGGTGTGATCAATTGACTATGGGATTGTTTATCGCTGCTGTGCTATCTGTTCTATGTCAAGATAAAACTGCTGTAGTATATGAAGAATACTATAAAAGTTTAATTGTTAGCCGGATATTTTAATAGTAAGCCGGTATTCATGAAAAAGTTAGTAAACAAATGTGAAAACACGTGATTATTCTATGAAAAAAATCGAGGGCAACCCTCAAATTTTAAACGCTTCTATATTGATTTTCGTATATTACCTAAAGCTACTCGAATATTAGCGTCTAGCTGTCAGCATTTTATGATGCTGAACTGATGCTGGAAGATACAACTCCTCAAAGGTTAAGAGTCTTTAAATATAGGCACCATAAGACGTTTTACTGTATTCTTTCAAGTCATACTTAGATGAGACGAGACGTTGAATATTACTTTCGTATTTCTTACCGTTTAGTGCATTTTTTTTAGATTCAAATCTTGTCGGTTTATTTTTAAAATTAAATACGCTTCGTACGCTAACTTACACTAGACCAGTTTTTTACTCTACTCACTTTTCGTTCTCCCAAATCCATAAACAAATAAATTTGGTAAATGGCTTATACTTGGCGAGGCTGTCTAGGTTATGCCGGGCCGATGATGGATGGTGAAGGACGAGCAAATAGTTTTCAATTTTGTGTTCAATACTGACCCTCGTAGCGCCTACTGCCTCGTAGGGGAGACGCTGTTTAACAAAATTTGGAAAGTGATATTAGATTATTTAATTTAACATGATATAAAACAGCTCCTTCCTTTTGAAACTTTATTTAAACATTACATTGACTTGCTGTCTTTTTTCATCTATGTATCTTTAATCTTATTTATATATATATTTTTCTTTTATATGCCCAAGGTCCTAATATAAAATTTTCAGAACAAAATCTTCTTGACATTATTTATTTATTTTAATACAGTTAATTTCTACATCTATCTTACGAGGTTTCGTTTACGTAGTCTGCAAGTCTAGGACATATCATCAAGACATATACATACAAATAAATAAAATTGAAGTGTCTGTTTTACATGTCAAAATAATTTTTTTTCAAGCTAGCTAGTTGTTTGCACGATACCACTGCCTAAAATTGTTTGTATATGGAAGCATTTGATAGAATCGATTGTGGCGGTATCCGCACATAAGAACGGATGACATTGACAACGTCACAAGTGTCAAAGAGCGCTGAATCGCGATAACGATATGTACAGCAAGTATTAATAAATACTATATCCAAATCGCTACCGTTGGACAGCTGTCCGCCAGGCAATACCACCGAGCCTGGTCGGATGATCCTCCCTTTGTAGTGGAGGAACATCACTCCCGTTCCTCTATACGGTCTCCATTGTACCAAGACCGTAGACAAGGCTACCGATCAAATACATTTCCATGGTACAAGTTTATTTATCCATCGGCCTAGTGATTAAATTAAATGCCGCCGTTTAATGAGCGGCCTAGGCGTCCACACGGCTGGCTAATTTAATTTAAAATTTAAAAAAAAAATTGCCAGCCATGGCTACTGGTCAACAGAGGTTTATGTTGACCAGTGGCTATGTGTACCTAAAACAAATCTTTGTGTGATCCGTAAATATATGTTTTGACTCTGGGTGTGTTGAATGTATGATTGTGAAAAATCAAAGTGCGGGTTTACGTATCTTAAAAAAAAAAATATAATATGATACTTACAACCTTGTAAGTTTTTTCCTTCTTTATTTGATACCTTGGCTAAACAAAAGTGCTAATTGAATTATCCATTAGCAAAATATTTGCGGTATTACGGCATTTGGAACTGTGCCCAAAAATACAGATGATAAACCTGAAATATAATCTAATGCTTTGTACGATGTAGCTTTAGAGAGTTAGACATAACATCACGCCTATATTAGCTAGATGGGTATAGCAGAGGTGTATAACACTCTCTTTTCATCGTGAGACGTGGAGTAATGAGCATATATCGTCATCCACCGGTCACAATTCCAACTCCGTGCAGCTATTGAGAATTTACTGACGGCAAAATACCAAAAAATACTTTTTCCTGACCCGCGAATCGAACCCGAGACCTTGCTGTGAGAGGCCGCCACAAATATAAATAAATATTTCATTACATACACACAACTCCATCTAGTCCCTAAAGCAGAGCTTGTACTAATTGATACTAATACATATATACTTTTGCTGGTAGTAGACTGGTGGTAGACCTCTTGTGAATGAGCTCGAGGGCGGCAGCACCACCGTCTCACTGTGTTCCGGTTTAGTGGTGAGATCAGGCCCTGAAATTACTGGCACATGAGGCATAACACCGTAATCCTTAGCTGCAGCAACGCATCTTTAATCTGCTTTTGTGGATTGTTGATGTCCATGGGCTGTACTTCACTTACCAGCAGGTGGACTACACGTTCATTCGCTGTGGGCGTAGTATACAAAAAGAACTTTTTTTTTGTAAATACATACTTATTATACATAGAAACACCCAGATCAAGACAAACCTCCATATTCATGCTCACATAGATTTGTCTTGAGCGGGAATGAAACCTACGACCTCGGTGTCGCAGGCCCACTCCGCCATCCAGTCGTCAAATGGTATAAAATGATGTTAAAAATAGAACTAGACTAGTTAGAGTCACAACATTTGAAACAAGAGGCGCTCATTTGTGCTATACCTAAGTACAGCGGTACCAACATAATAAAATGACCACTTGTACAAACAGTCTCTGACGAAAGTTTGAATTTTCATAATAATTACAAAGACCTGTTGGATCTGTTATCAGCTGATGGTTACGTGTTATATATCAAATTGAAGCGGCCGTGGCGCAATGGATAAGGTATCGGTCTTACGATAGAAAGGTCGTAGGATTGAATTCTAACCATTCCACCTTGGACGTAAACTTCATCTTAGCACAAGCAAATTAAGCTTAGCTAGAGGAGGTTAACAAGAATACTAGTAATTTTTAAGGTAGCTATCTACCTCAAAAATTACTAGTAGTATGCTTTTTATGCAGATTTGGACCCCGAAAAGATACTTTGCCATGTGTGAAGTAAAATTTTTCTTTTAATGTAAAAATAAATATACCTTCTACCCGTGGGCTATAAGTTGAGACCTGAGCGCTGTGTCGCGTCGAAGCAGGCGATAATTGCCCTCCGCTTCTGACGATTTCTAATACTAAGTATACCGTTTATGACGAAACACCATAATATATTTATCAAAAATACTTAAATTTAAAATATATAGAGGCCTGTGGCCAATGTGTATAACACCCTCATATTCTCCTGTTATATTTAGGTTTCTTGTGATAGGATTCAACCACAGAACTTAGAAGTTATAAAACATGAAAATCATTGTCTTTTTTTAGTCTTTAATCTTGACAAGCCTTGAGCAAAATTAAAAAAAAGAAACAACAAATCCAATGCAATAAACTACCGCAAATATCCATTCTATTATGTTCATCCTAAGGTTGACTGGAAGAGATCGCGTCAAGCGATAAGGCCGTCCTGTACGTTATAGTCTTAAGTACCTACTTCTTTGTATAATAATAATAATAGCAGCCCTGTATCTAATACATGTCCCACTGCTGGGCTCGGGCCTCTTCTTATGATGGGAAGGGTTAGGCCATAGTCCACCACGCTGGCCAAGTGCGGATTGGTAGACTTCACACACCCTGAAGCACTTATATAGACACTCTCAGGGTTTCTTACAAATTTGATGAGCAAATAAAGTTTTCTCTATCTATCTATCTATCTATGAACTCTTTATTAAATACAAGGAATCTCAATCTTCAATTTAAGTATGACGGTATGATCATTGCGATGGTCGTATTACCACATTACCACATAGATAGCTTGTATTGCCACTTGACCGACGAATGTCGACAGTCTGACGTAATAGTCTCGAATCACGGTGGGTTATTTATTGGTAAAACGGTTTAATAAAAATGATTTTATGATGAAAAATTATAATGGATGTCTGTGGTACATACATAGCAATTCCACAAAGATTTTTTAGGTGAGCTGGAATGCAGACATCTTTCTACGAAAGATAGACTGCTATGTAAAGTATGCTATATGTCTTCCACAACTCTGTTCGGGGCAGCGAACGTCCGCTACACTTTATGGTCTTCGGAAAAAAATCGATAAGCATAATATAACATAACATCACGCCTATATTACCCAGAAGGGTGTGGCAGAGGTGTACAACACCTACATTTCACCTGTTATGTTTAGGTCCCATGGGATAGGGGGTGAGCCTTTCGCAATCCATCGGGCAAGATTCCAATTACTAGCTGTTATTGTGTATATCCTGACGGGAAGTTCACAAATAATCCCCGGGAATCGAACCCGATACCTTGCGGTGAGAGGCGCACATGCAAACCACTTGACCATCCAGCCAAAACTTCGGTAAGAGATTTTGAAATGATGGAAGTGAATTCTGACTACTTTTAGAGACTGTGGTTTCTAAAAATGTCGCTATGAAAATGAATGTAAGTATATCTAAGCAAACTACAGGTAGGAGATAGTATTTATTTATTTTTATTTCATTTTTATTAACTTCACGTACAAACAAACATGTGACGGACGGACTTAATGCCAAAGGCATTTTCTACCAGTCAACCTTAAGGTGGTGCGGAGATTATGTTACGGTACGGTACGGTAAAAATAAAAAAAATAAAAATGTTTTTTTGTTTTTCTTTTTTCTAAAAGAAAATAAAATTGCAACTCATTGAAGCGATATCACACATATACCATAACACCTGGTCATTAACAGAATCATCATGATGATTGTACATTTGTAAGAAATAGTTTGGGCGGTGAGTAATAACAAAGATGTTTGTAAGCGTCTATCACAGACCACTACAGTGACGTCATCCTTTGTTAGGTTGAACTAAGGCAAAAGTAACGTTTTATTGCTAAAGTGTGAGTTTGAAAGCGATTAGGAGATGTAGTGCGTACATAATTTGATAGTTTAGTTTCAGATTTAGAATAATAGAAAAAGATAATGAGTTTAATTCTGTGCCCAAAATTTCATTTTTCTTTTCATTTATTTTCATGAAAAATATGACTCCCGTACTAGGAATAACTCCTGTGTCGCTGGGGTGTTCACACAAAGCTCACCCAGAGCCAGAACAAATCTTTTGCGGATCACACAACGATTTGTCCCGTGTGGGGATCAAACTCACAACACCAGTGTAGTTGAAAGCGGCGAGGCGACCGCTTTAGCCACTACGCCAACCGTGCACTAAATTGTTGGAGTAGGCCTAAATAGAAAAAAAATGTTTAATAAGATTTTTGATTATAGTTTTTTTACAGGATATGATAAAGCAGTTGAAGCCCTGTGTTTTTTTTCAAAAGATGGTGAACTAAAGACATATTTTTTTAATGTACGTAAGTGAAGTTAGAAAATATAATCTATATCTAGCTCTCCGGTAAAACTGTTTAGCCTAAAATTCCCTTCTTCTTCTTCGTCATGTCGATGGCTGAGTCTAATTTTATTTTGACTTGCCATCGTGGTGAAAGGACTAGCCAATTCGCTTTGGAGGATTCGCGAATTGCTCAGGGTGCGCCGGACGTAGGGAATCGCTGTATACGTCACTCAGGGAGGCTCCTAAAATTCCCCGATAAACAAAGTGGTATTTATTTTAACCTTATACTGTAGATTATTTATTTGGTCTGCCTCTATGGTCTACTGGTTAGCGTATGCGTGGTCTCGGTTCGATTCTCGGGCCGGGCAAAGTGTTATTTGTAAACTTTCCGTCTGGATATTCACAATAACAGCACGGAGTTGGTATTGTGCCTGGTGGATGGCGATAGGCGCACCCCCTCTCCAAGGGGACCTAAATATAATAGGAGAAATGTGGGTGTTGTACACCTCTGCAATACCCTTCTGGGTAATATAGGCGTGATGTTATGTTATGTTAATCTAGACTTGTAGCTTATAATATTCAGGATTTTTTTACAATGCGAACCAGATACTACATATTCAATCACACACGACTCTGAACAAAGCAACACACATTCATCAACACTTGCACCACCCACACACATTACTATTCAAACCAGCAATCCCACTGATGAACACTTGGCTTAGGCCCGTGCCATCAGTCAAACCGGCCCAAGCCGAGAAAAACAAAAAGAACCCATAATAATAATGATATTCTGCAATAACTACAAAGCTTGTATTGAAATATCAATAATATACATTATATCAACAAAATTACATTCAAAAATTACCACTTTTGCTTTTACGCAATACCTACTTATCTATGAATAATAAGTATTTCCTTCTAGATAATTTGCATATTATATTCAATTTTGTTCACCACACATGCGTCAGTCTAGGATTGGTTCCAGGAATGTACACACAAGAGATTAAGAATATCTTGCTAAACACCTACGATGGGTTTTACTTACTACTACTTAGCATATAACATAGGCTATATGTATATGTATATACATAATAAACTTGTGCAAAATGCGGATACTGTGTGTTTGTTGATCCTTTAAGAATTTAAAAGGATTGGTGCTCCCAATGAGCTGTATTTTCATACAAACGGACATTGATTGTTAATCAATACAAATAAATCAAATTGAAGTGTCTGTTAATTGTCAAAATAATGTTTTTTTCAAGCTGGTATAGTTGTTTGCACGTGTTGAATACCTTTACCTAAAAAACCGGTTTAAATTTTTTGTCTGTCTGTCTGTCTGCTTGTTTCTAGCTAATGCCAACAGGCAGACAGACAAACATTTTATCTTCGTAACGGCTAGACCAATTTTAATACATACTAAGAATCCTACTTATGTCTCCTACTTAAGATAGGAACAAATAAATTATAATATTAGCCTGAAACACAGGATTACCTAGTTCAGGCACCGAATTGTTTATATATACACTTATGTATATACAATAATATTAAATGTTGTTATCGCTTATGTATTTGACCAATGTATTTTAATAAATGAATTTTATTTATTTATTTAAATGGATGAACGTGACGTCACGAAATGACGTATCATACAGTTGAGAAATTTAGGGTGCCGGTAAGAGGCGACCGTAGCTGGATGGCTAAGAGCGGCTGCCCGGTGTGCAGTAAGGTCGCAGGTTCAAATCCTGCCGGTCCCATAATATCTTTTTCAACTGTTTCTTAGTATAATTTGCTAAGCATAGCTAAATGCTATAAAAATAATCAATTTTAATACTATTTTAAATGCAGGTAACATTTTATAAGGCGTGTAACATAGGCTGCTTCTTTTTGTTGTATCTACTACGCAGACGAAACCGCGAGAGAAAGTCAGTTTGTTTGTTTGTGCTGCTTATCTCAAGAATTTGGTTGAATTTTGATAATTATTTTAGTGTTTGATAGTCCAACTCTCAAAAACGGTCTTTAAATATTTAACAATACGCTAAACTCCTCGGGAGTGGCGCAGTAAGCATAAACGCGGACAAATTCGCAGCCAAAAGCTAGTATAATACCATTGGTTATTATTTTTTTATAAATAATCATCAAAATATATCATTGATGTTTATTTTGAAATAGATTAAATAAATAGTATTAGATTAGAAATAAGATAAATTATCGAACTTACAGACTTAGATATATGTTGGAGGTAGTTTGTTCCGTTAACAAAAATATTGCCTGGTCTTAATGACATTGATAAAAATAAAGGTTTTGCGCATCAAAACTGATATTTTAAATCCTGATTTACCTTTAAGATTCCGTGTCTGGCATGACACTTAGCCTTATCTAACACACATACTTTCACATTTGTAATAATGACTGGTATTTACCAAGGCGTATATTTTATAAAGAGGTTTGATAAAATACCGTGAAGAAATAGACTAAAGATACAGACAAGAATTCATAAAAAATATAATTTTATTAGAGCAAAAGTCGCAACTAGTCGTGAGCTCGAATCCAGTGGATAACCCGCATCCAGCGTTTAACAAACTCATACTCAAAACTCCATCACAAACCCAACAATAAACCGTTACCTGAACAAAGAAAGTGTTATTATCTCGAGAATGACATAATATCATATGTATTCAAATAAAAACGTTTTAACAAAACGAAACACGCTCACGCCTCAAAAAACCATACTCAAGTGATTCACTATAATAAAAACATTTACCAAACCTAACATACAATTAATTAAAGAAATATATACCTTATTACGAAGTAATAAAGATGTAGTGTGAGATATGGAGCGTCAAATATGTTTGGTATGGACACGATGACTTGTAAAGAATAGTTATCAAAAGGTATGGTGGGTAGCCCAGTAGCACTAACAAAATGAATGCGACGACACAGTACGAAAGGATAAATATGTCGCCCACACACTGAGCTAAGGGTCATTAAGTAATTGTGGAAGTAAAATAATAAGAAGAAGGACACGTCAGATAATTAAGGATGTGTCGGACTTTATGTAACACAAAAACTGATAGCAACAATTTTTGAAATAGCGGTTCAGCGTTTTGTTGTCACAATTAAGTGCTTAAGTATTGTAATTCAAGATTTAAAAATATAGCGAATTAAATGAACTATTCCGGTTATTGAAGGACCAATAAAAGTGTAAGTTCATCAGAAAACAGAGTAAGATACATGTTTGTGGTTGAATTTGCAGTTAGATGTCTATCTTTAATAGTACCCAACATAAAAACCTGGTTTTTAATTCTTCTTCTTCGTCGTGTCGATGGCTGAGTCAAGTTTTATTTTGACCAGAAGACTAACTAAAAACCTGGTTAAACCTAAGGTCATTATTATGGCGAACGTACAACCAAGTTCCTTGTACAAAAAGTATTTAATAGCATAGATATGTTAAGAGCTAACTCCCAAAGTTAGTATAGGTAAACTAAAGAAGAGTTGCTGCTTGACTACAAGAAAGCCTAGCTTAATTTAGTTTATTTATATATTATATTAGGTATAAGTATGTGAAATATAAAATATTGTTAATGTTTAATTTCATATCTACATAGGATAGGTAGGTTATTTTAGTACATAAAGAGCGCATCTCGTCAATAAACAACTGTGTTTGACGAGAAGAACCATCAAACTTTGTAAATGTAACTTACCATTGAATAAAAAGAATGAAAAACTACAATAAAATGTCTGAAAAATACTCTGCTATCTATTTACTTAATTAATTAAGTTGTTATACTTGTTATATCGCCTAAAAGTTCACGCCTAATCAAACTATTAATAAACTTAATCACCTACAAACGTCCGCCTACTAACCTCCATAAAAAGCCGTCGGATACCTGTCTTCAAGCCTTTGTTCGCAGTGGGTCAGCGGCATTGTGGTCACATTTATGACGGTAGTATACCACCCGCGGCGTCTCGGGTTCGAGGCCGGGCGCTAAACACATGAATGAGTTGTTGTTTTATATTGCCATGTTTGGATAGGTAATCTTTGTTTGTTTTAGAAGGAATTTGGTTAATCATTGGTTTATTAACTAAATTATTAAGTAAACTGTTGTAGAAAAGTTTAAAAGCTGTCTATTTTGGACTTTATATTAAAATTGACAGTGGAAATAATTTAAAATTAATTATATTCTCTGTGTGGAAACAGGGCTATCAGATTAATACTTTTGTACATTATTTGTATGGTTATCAACGAAATCCAATACATATTGATATATCAACATAATCGTGGATAAAATACTCAATCGATTGCTGATTTGTTTCAATATTGGTGACAGTAGTTATTCTTATCATCTAGATTAGCGTTTAAAAGTTTTATAGGTAATTGTATTTTTTGCTGAAGTTATAAGTTTAGTTATAACCTGCCTTAGGGAGTATAAATTTAGGTCACTTTTGGAATTTCAAAACCTTTAAAATTTGACTCTCAAAAGGCAGTTACCACATTTTAGCATCCACGTAACATCTGATATAACTCCACGTCAAAATTCTTGACATTTCACCTATTAGAACCTTATAAAGATCGCCAGCCACTGAACCAGCGACAACATAGTTTCATTCATTTAAAAACTTCTTTTAAGAAGTGTTTTGCCGATTTCTTAAGCAAATTAACACTGGTGTCCACGTGTTAAACCTTTTGTAGTGCTTTTATGATTTTATTGTGCCTCGTGAGATAACTCTGCGCTTGCGCAAGCCGACAAAAGTGAAAATATCCGACAGTAAAAGTTGCGATAAGTACTTTTTTTGGATATTTTATTGCGACAAAAGTATTGTTTAAAAAGGTTAAGGTTTTTCTGTAGATTTTGATCTGATATTTGTATTGTTTTGTAAGTGGGTGAGAAGATTTAATTTTTGATAACAGTAAGATGATAATTATTTCGTTAGAAAGCGATTTTAACGCATCCTATTTTTTTTAAAAAAGCTTTCTGTTAATTTGCTAATACAAATTACTAGTATTCCTTTCAAACTCTTTCAGCTAAGTTCAATTTGCTTGTATCAGGAGGAAGCTCACGTCCGAGGTGTAATAACTAGGATTCGAACTCACGACCTCTTGATCGTAAGACCGAAGCCTTATCCATTGCACCTCAACTGCTTGTTGCTGCTTGCATCCGATATTTATAGGAAAACAATTTGTGTTATACGCATACAAATGCCGCAAAAGGAATTCAAATTAATTATGTCGATATCGATGGAAGGTGTTATCACAGCAAATAACAAATATTATCCAATTTCTAACAAAAAAGACAGCCGGAGATCTCAATTTTCGATTTATAATCCTATAGAATAATAAATAAATAAAATAAATATTCCACAGCTCACACACAACGCCATCTAGTCCCAAACTAAGCAGAGCTTGTACTATGGGTACTAGAATAACTGATACTAATACATAATATATACTTTTCTTTTGTAACATTCTTATTATAACATAGAAACACCCAGACTAAGACAAACTCCCATGTTCATGCACACAAAGATTTGTCTTAAGTGGGAATCGAACTCACGACCTCGGCGTCGCAGGCAGGTACACTACCCACTCCGCCAGCCGGTCGTCGAATAGTTAACCTAATAATTATTTTTAGTATTTAAACACATTCATAATGATACAATGTGAGCCCGGCTAGTATAATAATGTTTAGCTGATATATATCATGAATAATATTCGGCAGATACTTGAATTAATATAAACAGCATGATAATACAGTGTTGACAAATAAGTGCAGATAAGTGCGCCTATGTTTTCAGCAAATATGTAATTTTGTTGGAGTGTTAGACAAATATCTAATTGTTTCCGCCAAAAATGTATGCTTCAAGTGTTGACAGTAATGATAATATTTGATTTTACTATTAATGTTACCAGTATTGCATCATAATACAAATTTGGTATTAAGTTTACACCCAAGATAACCAATGCTTGATAGACTTTAGAGTATTGTAGAGTCAACTAAATAAATTGGCACTAAGGCAATTCAAATATCCTATTTCTACTGTTTTTAAAATAAAAGAAAGTGATAATATTAATATGATAAGGTTGTTATTTCATGTTATTCGATGTAAGTATACGTATGAGTTACTCATATATTAAACTAATTTAAATACCTAAATTCCCTTTGGAAGAAAATGTACTATACTATACAACCTTATTAACTTACAGTAACCAAATCGATTCCACTACTTTTTACGAGAGAAAACGATTTCTTTTCACGTTGACTACATTTTGACCATTTGGAATGATCAATTTGTATGGAAAATATATTTTTTTTGGTATTTTCTCGTTTAATCTAGTAAAATTTAGTTTACTCATTCTGAACTAACGGTCTTCAGGTTAATAGTGAAGTAAATATAAGGTTGTATATTAAAATTATAAGTATGATTATAAAATGCATTAAAATATTTAACTAATAAAAAAGATATTAAAGAATGTTATAGTATATGTACTTATAATTATGTTTTCATCTGAATCAGATGTAAAAAGATATAAAAGATAAAGTTATAATGAAAAGTAATATCTTTGCCGTGATTTGGAGATCTGTCGAATAAAAAAAAACAATTTATATTTGTAAATACTTAATTTTATTAATCTGAAACTAACAGATGATACATAAGTATCCTATCTAGATTCGAGTAGTACAACATTAATATATATTTATAACCACAAAGGTAGATTTAGCACAGTCATATATAATATGCTTTGGCAAGCGATTTTGTAAGTGAGGACATAATAATTAATTAAATAATAATTTAAAAGAATACAAACTTAAATTGAGCAATAATAATAATGAAATTATATTGAATCAACTCTTTAAAACCACTAGAGTATTTTTTCACCCTGTGGTAAAAATAATACGATAACCTTTTAAAAGAGGTTTTTTTTTAGCCTGAGGTAAAAAATTATAGATTTATATATTTGTTAGTAACTAAGAAATAAAATGATTGAGCGGGGCATTTCTAGTTTACAATTAAATATTTGCTGTAATTTACGCACACATACAGGGTGTAAACGCAACTATACAGGGTGTAAATGACATCGTAAGGAAGCCTTACCAGTAATTCAGTACAACAAATGTTTTTTAATGGACAGAAAACACCCGAAATCGTCAAATGTTACCCTCAAATTCTACACAAGTATTATTATTTGTTAAAATCGACAAAAGGGCTTTGAAATGTCAGCAAATTGACAGATTTGTTACATACAAAATAAAAATAGAAAAAAATTTATCAGAAACCCCAAATTTTAGCTAACATAAAACCAAATTCAAAGATCAGTACTTATATAGCTGATATCAGTGAGAGTTAACATACATTTTGTAAATAAACAAATCATTATATATATATTTATTTTAGTGGACCAAACAATAAAAAAAAAAAAAAAAAAAAAATATTTGACAAACTTCGCATTTAGAGGCTTCTTAAACGCGTTTGTGAGTTAAAGGTTATATTCAAGGTGTTCTAACTAAATCGGAGGCTCCAAGGCAAACATGATTATGTGAATTATAGCAGCCTCCGGACATAGTGTCAGAATTACGTCGAGATAAACCTTGTCACTTTGATGTGATGGATTGTGTTCGTCAAAAAACGTACTACATACATTGAGTAAATTTTTTGTACTTTTAACCTTGCTTGAACTAATTGTAAGCAATTTTTCTAATATATTATGAACAGAAAAAACATAATTTTAGATTATTTATTAGTCCAATTACAAAAATGAAATGAATAAAATGTTATAAGTCAATTAATTTTAGTTAAAGGGGCTTGTTATAACAAAATTGAATGAATGTATATTCAATTGAAAATTGAACCCTGTAGCCGTGAAAAGTTAAATAAATGACCGAGTTTTACATATATGAATCAAGAAATTGTACCTAAATGTAACTTATATATAAAAGAAAAAAATTACTCACCTCACTCGCTTGCCAATGCTGTAATAAATGCCAAATTGACGCTTGCATATAAATATATATTCGAATGGAATGTGCAGAAGCCGAGATAGGAACCTATCTTACACCAAACACCGTTATTTAGAGTCATTATATATTTACCTTACGATTTATATATACAAAAACTTATCTTCACTAACGCGATGGTCGATGATAGAACTGAAATTCCATTTCGCCTAGCTAATATTTATATATATATTTGTATGTTATTTTTACACGATTTGTTACACAAATGACATTGCACAGTTCTTTCGTTCATGATATGAAGTCACATGGTACGGCCCGTCGTATACCAACAATACATTTTGTATATATACATAATTTTGTATTTATTTGGACAGATTGTAGCGTTTTCAAAATAATTAAGTATACAATTTTTACACTAGATAGTTTGTTTATGAGTACTGTAGAACTATCTTCATTGTTTGTAGGCGTATATATGACGCCAAACAACGTAAAATTATATTTTGTTGAAGACATAATTAAAAATGCATTGTTAAATATCGAATCGAATAAAATTTGTCTCGATCGTATTTACGTAGACAAAAAGACATCAACGCGCAACGCAAATACTCGAAGTTTGTAACAATATTTATCTGTACACGAATAGATAAACAAAGCGATAACAACGTATTGATCGGTTATTTCACGACTTTATCGTATCGTGACATGCCATGGGCGGGCAAAGCTTTTGCTTATACTATCTATCTACTATAACTCGATTATAAGCGATCTGTAAGAGTTGGTATACAAGGGGGAGTCGATAATAATGACTATAAAGGACACTTTCTCAGAAGTTCCACAAACAATTTTAGGCCTAGCGTCGCGCCGCCGCCGCCCGCCCCCTGACATTCCCACGTCCACCGTGCACTAAACATCTATGACCTACTATAAAACGCACACAAAATGGACTCTTTTAAAAATAATCGCAAATATTTACACAATTTACAAATGTACTCGGTCGGGGGCGAGCGCCGATCGCGACGCGCTTAATATCACCAGAACACGAAACGCTCACTTGGAGTCCAATATCAACTTGAGATTTTACACGAACAGTAGCTTTAGCTGCGCTGTGCGGACGTGCAGCGAGGCTCGGCACGGCACGGTGGAGCTCATCGCAGCACGGTACGGCACAGGCAGCTAGGGCGCAGCGGGGTCGTCATGCGGCACGCACCAAGCGGGCGCGCGCCGAGCCGCCTACGCCAGCGGGTATTGTCACAAGGGCGGCTGCGCGTGCGCGTGGTGATGGTGGTACAATGGAGACTGGTAGTGGTTGTCCGCCGGTGAGTGCCCATACCCATAATTCACGTCGTACATCTTCAGGTCTGATTTTGTGTCTGCGCCTGGTAACAGCCGTGTGATGCTGAATGGATGCTGGGCTGGCGCGTATCCCGTCGGCTCCTGCTTCAACTGCGCGTAATGCTCGAGCGAAAGTGGAGTGTGCTCGGGCAGGCAAAGCTCCGGCGCTGCATGTAACTGCGCCAAAAGCTCGTCACGCATGTCTTTCTCTTCACCCGGTGCTGGCGCACCTACACCACCCTTTTCGTGTCCGTGGTCACCACGCTTCTCGTGTGAACCTCCGTGGTGCCCGTGACCTGTGTGTGTTTTCTGAGCTTGCCGAATCGACTCTTTCTTCTCATCCTTGAATCGTTTCTGTCGCCGCAGGAAACATCCATTCTCGAACATGTTTCCGCTGTCAGGATGAAGCGTCCAGAACGAGCCCTTGCCAGGCTTATCCGGCGTTCGCGGGACCTTCACGAAGCAGTCGTTGAAGGATAGCGAGTGTCGGATAGAGTTCTGCCAGCGCTGTTGGTTCTGTCTGTAGAAGGGAAACAGGTCCATGATGAACTGGTAGATCTCGGAGAGCGTGAGCATGCGCGTGGGGTTGTTCTGGATGGCCATGGTGATGAGCGATATGTAGGAGTACGGTGGCTTCGCGTGCGTGTAGGAGCGGCGGTAGGTCTTGTCGTTGCGGGCGCGCTGGAGCGCCGATGTTGGTGAGGCGGCTTCCTGCTCTCGGGGTAGCGAGCCGTAGGGTACGGCGCCGCCGCCGCCCATGCAGGATGCCATGGTGCTCGGCGGCGAGTAGCCGACGCCAGGCGAACCCATGCACGAGCTGCCGGCCACCATGTTGTTGGAGTAGAGGTTCGGGTAGGGCTGCGCCGGCATGCAGCCCATACCGTTGACGTACGGGGGCGCGAGGCCCGGTGACAGCGTGGACAGCGACGCGGACGTCGGCACGTCGCCGTACGACAGCTTCTGCGAGATCATGGCTAGCGCATCACCCGCGCGTGCACGCCGGCCAGGGGCAAACACTCGCACTGATTGAAAGAGTAAATAGAGGCCGGGGGCCCGGGCTCCCCTCCACCACGGAGGCTATTGGCGCGGGGCGGAGCCGGCGCAGCCCCGCCCGAGTCCCCTCTCCTCTCCTCTGATCACCCGCGCGCCCCTCGCCCCGTCCGCCTCGCCCGCCCCGCGATGGTGCGCGCGCCTCGCATCCGCCGCTAATAATACCGCAGCTCAGAACGATAAAACCATGGAATTATCATAAGTGTTTCGGCAGGAATGTGTGCTTGTGACCGTTGAAACCTACCGCACTAGGCTCTAGTACTCACTGACGGTTGGTGATATCTCACTTCTGAGAAATAGTTTTTCAGAGATAAGTAACGCACGTGAAGTATTGATTGTATTTTCAAAGTCCATAGGTTTCAAGTAGGTGTTTTGGTTTTCGTAGATAGTGGGTAGACATTGATATTAAGTGCTTTTGTTTGGCGTAATATATCATAATTTACGCCTAATTGAGTGTTAAACATAACTGTTTATAGAGTTATCACTTGTATCATGCAATATCTATCATACCTAATCAAGGTATCAGAATAATAGATATTGATTAATTAGTTTAGTTTAGTATACCTATCAAAAGTAAAAGCACATAGTCGTAACTATAAAAACTTTTGTACGCAAGATGCCGAACACAATTTTAAAGATTTTGTAAGTTGGCTGTGGCATTGATTTCATGTGGCGACGATTTGGTAAAAGCATAAAACTAGATCTGCGTATAGTATAGTACAGTACAGTTACAAGATTTTTCAGTTAACCAAATCTCCTACTTACTGATTATCAACAATTAGTTATCTGCAATTGTAAATCTTAAAACTAACTAATACTAAAATTAATACATATAGGTAGAAGTGGTATAAGATTTTAACCATTTATTATTATCCTGATTAGGTAATGAAAACATAATTTAGTGTCGAATTTATGTTATACGCCTAGAATTATAATAAAATGAAAATATATTTAGGTATACTTTTAAATATTATTACAGCTTTTAACACATTCCCATATAGATAGGCTAGACACGTACTAAAGTTAAAGTTAAATCTATATCTATAGATAACGAAAAATTATATCAGTGTTTATAAACATTAAATTCCAGCAATCCGTCGGCAATGGGCGCAAAGGTTAATAGAATTAAAGCATTTGACTGCTAGTTGCAATGCCAACTAACAATGAATTATATACCTACTATTAAATATAATTTACTTTTTTAACATTGCAGTCCTATAATAATAAATGTTAGGTACACTCATACAAAAGTTGCAGAACACTTAAAGGAAAATAAAGTGTCACACTACAACAGCAGTTTAAAAAAAAAGTCACAATAAAAATTTGTTTATGTGTAGCTATTTCTGTTGCTCACTGTACTATTAGACCAATAGATTTATGTCCAATTTGACATATTTTTTTCGTTTGATTGTCACTTTCGACAAGTTACCTATTAGTTTGTTTAAATTTGACACTGACCACCAATTGAAGTAAAATCAAAACTTGTTGTCGAGCCAAATAAGACTTTAATTTGGTAGAATGTCTTCGCAAAATTAGTATAATTAGTAATGTCGATCTACAATCAAAAATTGGCTTTGTGATGAAATTTATAAAGCTTATCAAACATGAATGGGATCGTCTCTAAAACTGCTAACTTCAGATTCCACATTATTTATTTCTGCAGTCGTATTGGTCTGTTAATACTTCATATCTTAACATGACTCTATTTACTTGCAATCTGATGACGCATATGGAAAAACAAACACTGTACAATAATAGAAAAGAAAATTGTAAATAGACTCACTAAGCCTAAATAAATAAGAAAAATAGTTAACAATGCATCCTTTGTGCGTTTGCAAAGTCGGTTAATTCTTTATTATTTATAATATTCTTGAAATAATGTCACATCATAAATAATATTATTATAACTTTTAAGTTGGAAGAGCTTTATAGAGCAAGCTCTGTCTCTTCCTATTTAGTTTTTAATTTATTATTGCCGTAATGTTTTTTAACTTTTGTTTTTCAAACAAACACGACGTCCGCACTAGGAATAACTCCTGTGTCGCGGGGGTGTTCACAAGCATTCGGCAAGGCGACCGCTGTAACCACTGCGCCAATTTCAACAGCAAACTGAGATAGTTAGTAAAGCAAACACTATTTTCATTTTGGCCGGGATGGTTAAATATGAGGCCATACGTACTATAATATGAGGTATTAGGCATATATTGAGTGCACGGTTGGCGTAGCGGTCGCCTCGCCGCTTTCAACTATGCTGGTGTTCGATCCCCACATGGGACAAATCTTTGTGTGATTCGCAAAAAGATTTGTTCTGACTCAGCTTTGCTTGCTGCTGTGCTTTGTGTGTGTGAAATGTATGTTTGTGAACATCCCCGCGACACAGGAGAGTTATTCCTGGTGCGGGCGTCGTTAAAAAAAAATATGATGTATTTATAGTATTTTAAATTATGAACTCGTTTTTAAACGCCAATGTATATCAGATATACTGATATATCTTGACTGCATCTGCGCTGCATAGGATCATTGATCGCACTTTAAAATCAAATTATTAACTCACTATACTATAGGTAGGTAGGTATACCCAGATTTATAGTTATTAAGATTGGTATATGTGTAGCATCTTACTACATATTTTACTGAAATATATTTCTCAGAGAAACTCATGACAAACACACAAAGATATATATAATTGGTGTCGGTAATGACTTTGTTTATGAACGTGCACAAACACATTAGCAAACGAGTATGATTAGCTATTAGTTAAGCGAGACTTTGGAAGATCCATGTTTGTTGTCTAATTAACTTATATCGACATGTTTGTTAGATATTTTAGTTATAATTACTAGGTAGGTTTTAACATCACGCGTACCCAGAAGGGTGTGGCAGACGTCTTCATCACCGAAGTAAAATATGGCTGGTAGGTCATAAACATTTGCAACATAGCAGATACGTTGCTACATTGAAGGGCTAAAATATTATGCTAGTAGTAGTTGGTAGAGCTCTTGTGAATGAGCTCGAGGGTGGCAGCACCACCGTCTCACCTTTAACCTGCCGCCAAATAGTAGTGCTTCCATTACTGTGTTCCGGTTTGGTGGTGAGATCAGGCCCTGAAATTACTGGCACATGAGGCATAACACCGTAGTCCTCAGCTGCAGCGACGCATCTATAATCTGCTTTTGTGGATTGTTGATGTCCATGGGCTGTACTCCACTTACCATCAGGTGGACTACACGTTCATTCGCTGTGGGCGTAGTATAAAAAAATAAATAGTAACTAATTTTAACATCAAACTGATGTTCAGGTAGTTGTTGTTTAATTTGGCCGGGAAAACACACACACAAACACACACAGACATGCATACGAGGCAATCTTACAATTTGTTAGAATTTCTCTTTTTTTTGTTTAAATTGTTATACTTTGTTTTCAATTGCGAAATATTTTATTTTATTTGAAACTGATGATCTCATTTTGTAAGCTTAAAATTATAAGATGGCGAGTTTATTCAATACTTCTAAGGCTAATAATTCTACAATACCTAAGAATACAGGCTGGATAGGAAGTTCTTGTTTGATGATTTCAATGTTCAATTTGTTCGGAAAAAAATTATAATTGCGAAATTACTACATAGTATAATAATACTGAAAACAATCTTGCTACACTGTGATTATACTTATTTAGACCATAAACCAGTCTTTGTCACAGTGCAATAGAGGGAGATAAAGAGAGCGATTAATTGTGTGAGAGAGAGAGTAGGGATAGTAATTAAAGTTTACAAAACATCTTAAGTAGGTATATTAATGAGGTCCAAAGTCCCCTAACTAATGTGTTTGTAGGCTCTGTTTGCAGATCGTAAAACTAGGCGAGGAACTAACGTGGCTATTACATGACACTTTTTTGTTATATGGTGTTCATTACGTATGTCCGTGGTGTGAAAACATCAAGGAAATAATGGTATATAGGTAGAAACATTGATATGTTATGTACTTACTTACATACTAGTAAATTACTAGCATTTTTGTTACCCCCCTCCAGCGAAGCTCCGCTTGTGTTAAAAGGAAGTTCACGTCCGTGGTGTATTGACCACAATCCAATGATTTCTTGATCGTAGGACTGATGCCTTATCCATTGCGCCACCGCCACTCTGATAACAAAAAAACAAAAGCAGTGTTTTTGGAACGAAGTTCCTTATCGCGCGTTGCGAAAGGGGGCTAGACGGAAAAAATTGGGACGAAAAGTTGTAACGACACATTTCGTAGCAATTCTCGTAGCGGCGCAGTAATTACATGCTACGTTACAGCTACGGTGCTACATCATCAGACACACAGAGAAAAATGCGCACGCCAATACTACCATAGATGCAGATTTTATAAGATATTTAAATAAAATAGAATCCCAAACATATGTTTCCTACTTCAGTTACCACAAGCCAATTATTACTAAAAAAGATTTTTTTTTATAACTTAGAAAAATAAAAATTTCTTTACTAATTAATCGAAAGGAACTTCGTTCCATCCGGGTGTCCCTTGACACCTCAGTAGTTTTTTTTTTTTCAACAGAAGGGTAAAAACTCATGGCGCGTTTTTCTTTCGCGCACGCAAGGTTTGCGGCTAGATTTAGTATGAAAATCCGTGCGGCCTTAACCGCCTTGTAAAAATTAATTTGGTTTTTTATACGGTAAAATAAAAATGTTATAAAAAGCTGACTGTCTGCCTGCCTCGATGGTCTGGTGGCTAGCGTGTGCGCCTCTCACCGCGAGGTTTCGGGTTCGATTCCCGGGTCGGAAAAAGTGTTATTTGTGAATTTTTCTTCAGGAAATTCACAATAGCAGCAGAGATGGAATTGTGCCCGTTGGATGGCAATAGATTACCCGACTCGCCGAGGTCGCGGGTTCGATTCCCGCTTAAGACAAATCTTTGTGTGCATGGGGGTTTGTCTTAGTTTGAGTATTTCTATGTATAATAAGTATGTATTTATAATATAATAATGTATTAGTATCAGTTATTCTAGTACTCAACACAAGCTCTGCTTAGTTTGGGGCTAGATGGCGTTGTGTGTAAGTTGTGAGATATTTATTATTATTTATTACTCTCTAAGACCAAGATTGACTAAACCTAGATGTTTTCCAAGCAACAGTTTTCTCCAGTAAAACAACAAAGTAACAGAAGATATCAAATTTAACCGTAAGTTGGATCTCTATGTACAAAGCTATCCACCAAATAGAATATGAATAAGTAAATGTAGGAGATAATGTTACACGCTCAGTCACAGACGCGACGGTGAAGCCAATACATTGGTGTGTTCTACTTTGATCCGGGGTATTCATCCCGCTCCTATTTAGGTACTAAGATAATATTTATAATAATGGTAGTAGATAACTGCCAATAGGATATGCCAATATTTTTCAAAGGCTGTTATGAATTAGTTATAACATAACTATTTTATGTAGATAATAATAGTCCTAAAACTAATTGAATTGTGTAAGTTTAAGAAATGATACTACAAACAATAGTGCATAACGATTGCCGAATATTACTACAGGCATGTACCTACCGACATTTTGTCTATCTTATTGTATAGATAATCATAATGAATACTTAGTTTTTTTAGGCCATTAAGCCTGGTGGAAACATCCAACATGCATTTATTGTAATCAGCATAACAATGTTATTCTTAACTCTAATTGATTATTTTTATAACATTTAGCTATGCTTATCAAATTATACTAAGGAACTTGGGACTTTTTTTAGTATAATGTTATTCTTAATTGTGTACTTTTAATTTCATTAATTTTTCATTTTTTGGGATAGGGAGTGAGCCTATCGCCCTCCACCATGTAAATTTACTGACGGAAAGTTTACAAATAACACTTTGCCTGACCCGGGAATCAAACCCGTAACTCGGTGAGAGGCGCATACGCTAACCACTAGACTATCGAGGCAGTCAGTACTTTGACTATTTTTATTTTTTATTAAGAAACTGTTATAAATAGTTAGCCAGCCTCGAAAAGTTACGTCAGTCTGTAACGATATATTTCAAATTTTAAATACTTCCAATAATTTAATAAATGATATGTTTTCTACTTCAAGAAAACCTTGAGATTGGGCAATAATATATCTCTAACTTGGCCAAGTGAAGCTGTAATAAAATAAAAGTGTAATGTAAAATATAGTGTGATCCACATTATTCATGCACAGCTGGTAACAACCTCAACAGCTCCAAGTAGAACCCACCGTTCGTGTGCAACCCGACACCGGATCCTATCTAATGGTGCATGCGTGTTGTGCCCCGCGACTCCCCCTCATGTACTTAATCATATACTTTGTTATTATTTACTCGAATACGTCTACGAATATAAGGTTGCTAGCTGGTTGGTCACAGCGTGGTTTTAGGTTCGATTCCCTGGTAAAATTGCTATTTAGGATTTTACCGTCGGAAAATTCTTAATACCTAACTTGTAGTTGGATTTGTGCCGGTGGATGGCGATAGGTATCACAATATCATCACAGGCGAAGTGTAAGTGTTACACATCTCTACTACATCCTTCTGGGTAACAAAGGCGTGATGTTATATTATGAATATAAAGGTTTGAATGACAGTGAAACTTTTTTTATAACTTCTTCAAGAAAGTGTCTATTTACAAAAGAAAAGTATTAGTATATAGTATCAGTTATTCTAGTACCCATAGTACAAGCTCTGCTTAGTTTGGGACTAGATGGCGTTGTGTGTGAGTTATGAAATATTTATTTATTTATTATATTTATAGGTACTCGTATTTCATGTAATTACTTACAACGACTCTCTATTACGCTGTCTGCAGGGTTTTTTTTGGTTATACTACGCCCACAGCGAACGAACGTGTAGTCCACCTGATAGTAAGTGGAGTACCTACAGCCCATGGACATCTACAATCCACAAAAGCAGATTATGGATGTGTCGCTGCAGCTGAGGACTACGGTGTTATGCCTCATGTGTTTAATTTCAGGGCTTGATCTCACCACCAAACCGGAACACAGTAATGGAAGCACTACTATTTGGCGGCAGGTTAAAGGTGAGACGGTGGTGCTGCAGCCCTCGAGCTCATTCACAAGAGCTCTACCACCAGTATAATGGTAGGCAAGGAGGTATGTATGTATGTATAATATGTATGTGTATGTATATCCAACATGAGGCGATCTTTGAACTCATTAGATGAAACACGAAGCAACACATAGCTCGTGCTAATTACACATAAAACAGAGACAAGACAGAATCATTAATGTCGTCATGTAAAACTACAATCCGCCTGCGATCTGAGTGCAGTCAATCTTCCGAGCCTTTTAATTACATTGGGCTAGGCTTCTAGTCTTACGGATGTAGCTGATTATCAGTATTTAAAGTGGAGTGATTGCCATCAGACCTGTACAACCCAGAACGAGGTAATACCATACCATAGAGCGAATTTTTGAAAGCGGCCGTGGCGCAATGGATAAGCCATCGGTCTTACGATCTAGAGGTCGTGGGTTCGAATCCTGGCCATTACACCACGGGTGTGAACTTCCTCTTTAACACAAGCGAATTAAGCTTAGCTGGAGGGGGTTAACAAGAATACTAGTAATTTGTAATTGCAAATTACTAGTAAGCTTTTTAAAAAAAAAAAAATATCCCCGTACTCCAAACCGTTGACGTGTGGTGCCTTGCAGCATCAGCTCAGTATCATGAGATGCTGACTGCAAGATGCAAATATCCGAGTACCTTTAGGTTATATACGAATAACAATAAAAAAGAAAACTTACTAGTAATTAGCAGATATTCTTCTTCTTCGTCGTGTCGTGCTGAGTCAAATTTTTGGATTAGCCAATTCGCTTTGGAGAACTCGCGAATTGCCCAGGGTGCGCCGGACGTAGGGAATCGTTGTGTACGTCACTCGGGGAGGCTCTTTTCGTGCACCCCAGATTTGCAGATACAAATTACTAGAATTCGTAGTAACCCTCTCCAAATAAGTTTAATTCACTTGTGTCAGGAGTAAGTTCACGTCCGTGGTGTAATGGCCAGGATTCGAACCCACCACCTCTCGATCGTAAGACTAATGTCTTATCCATTATGCCACGGTCGCTTAATATAGATAAATATGAGAGTTGCCCTCGATTTCTCTAGGATCCCATCATCCGATCCTGATGAGAATGGGAACAACATGACAAGTATACTTTTTCAAACGAAAATGTTTTTTTTCAAATAGGTCTAGGTATCTTCGACTTATCAACAAACAAACATTTAAAAAAAAAATTAAAAATATAATCTAATTAAGAAAATTATAATAAAATAATCTATTTATCAATATTTCTTTAGTGTTTTTTAAAAAAATAAATAAAAATAAAATCTAATTAAGAACCATCTTCTTTTTTTTAAGTCGGTTAATTAAGGTATGTATATTTTGGTATACTAGCTAGATATAAGAAGTGGACTTATTTATCAGTAATAATCAAAATAATAATTAAGTAAACCGCTGCCGCAAACGTCTTACACAAACACATCTAATTAAGTCGGTAATCATTTGTAAACAACAAAGTTCATTCACTAATTACTGAGGTACTCACTCATAAATACAATTAATATTTTCTTTCTCTTACTTTATTACTACATTAGCTGTCGATAGGCTTTACAAAAAACATAATACATAATTACAACTATTTTATCAAGATTTTTGAAATCCATGCTTGAGATTTTAACAAAAAGTTGGATCACTGCTTATCTGATTAATACTTTACTTCTTAACTTTTTTCCTTTACTTTTTTGTAAATGACGTCTAGAGAAAAAGCCTTGTATCGCGGGGGTTCTTACAAACATGCCTATATTTCACACACATAATGCTCAACCAGACGCCAAGCTAAATAAAACATAAAAAAAATTGGCAAAATATTGATTTCTCTACAAAATATACCTGTATAATATATACATAGCGACATTTATTGAAACCACAGCTTCTATACATGGCCAGTATGCATATCCACCGGATAAAAAATTCTCTGGCGAAAAAAAAATCCACGTCTTCCGAACAAATTACACGATCGCAATGTTCAAATTGTTCGGAGAACGTGATTTTTTTTTTCGCCAGAGAATTTTTATCCGGTGGAAATTGATACTTACCATGTATAGAAGCTGTGGTTTCAATAAATGTCGCTATGTCGCATCCACCCCGTATAACGTAGAAAAATTAAGGTCATCGACTTATGATAAGCTCTCATTGATCCTGATATTAAGTCAATAAGAAATATTGATCTAATTCTTACACTCACAAAAACATTACACAACTATTTAACAATTAATCTATTAGAAAATAAACACACACAACACCATTCATTCACAAATGAACACAAAAACTCCTTAAGAGCCCTATTACAAAAAAATGTGTATGTGCAAGGTTTTCGCCGTCGTAATTGTATACTTTTTGCTGTTTATTACTTAAAATAAATACATTATAAAGATAGCCCATTTCTTCGTCTTAAACATTAATACAACAGATATTATTTTTTTAATTTAATTATGCAGTAATCATCATTCTGCTGATGTATGATTCAGTAAAAGAGGGGAACAGACCTTGTTTGAGAGCTCTAATTTGTAAAAACTGGCTAACACTGCCCATCAAAATATTATTTTTTGTATTGAATGTAGCCTCTACTAACATCATTATAAAATATATTTTTAATATTTACCTTTTATGAGTATAAAAAAAGGTCTGGAATTGATACAAGTTTTAATCAAAATTACCTCAAAACAAGTCAGAATATCTCTGGTATTTCGTATTATTTCAATATAAAGTTTTTACTAAAATAATATTTCACTTTTGCTTTGTCCTATAAATTTTTTGTTTTATTTAAAATTGCTATAGTTATTTTGTAATAAATCAAATAAAAGTAGTACTTATTTGACTGCGCCGGGGCGATGCAATCAGATGCGCACGAGCGCTTGTCGAGGTCGGACCTATGTCAGTTTATTTCGTGCGCTAGTGTGCGTAACTAGGCAAGTAAACGCTACGTCAGTGTGTGTGCGTGTGAGCATCTCATAGTAGGATCGCGATTTCTTGATCATTGTGAGTATAATATTATTTTGGTATTGTGTGTTGTAGTAGCACAATTATTTTACTTCTTTTGTATTATACAGATAATTGCGTTTTATTGTAGTTGTGCTACAGTCAATATGGGTAAATGTAAATACCAATGCTTAAGGAAACGTAAAAGGCATAACATCGAAAACCTGAGCAAAGCTAGAGAAGCAAGGTATGTATTTAATTTCTTTTTCGTCGTTATTTAATTGGTCGTGTTTGTTATGAATTGTTAGAAGGTTCTAATGAAAAAAAAAATAGAAAGGACATCCGCTCCCCTCAATACCTACTTTTTCGGCGTGTTCGAGAAAGTTCTTATGAAAGAAAAATAAGAAATTTGCTCATATTTCCCATTTCTATTAAAACATACTTATACGGGGTGGATGCGACATAGCGACATTTATTGAAACCACAGCTTCTATACATGGTAAGTATCAATTTCCACCGGATAAAAATTCTCTGGCGAAAAAAAAAAAATCACGTTCTCCGAACAATTTGAACATTGCGATCGTGCAATTTGTTCGGAAGACGTGAATTTTTTTTTTTCGCCAGAGAATTTTTTATCCGGTGGAAATGTATACTGGCCATGTATAGAAGCTGTGGTTTCAATAAATGTCGCTATGTCGCATCCACCCTGTATATTCATAATTTATATTTTTTTATAGAAATAATAAAAAACAGAATCTGGAAAACTTTGAAGCTTCAACATCTAGCAACATCAATGAAACTAAGGACATGGTAAAATAATGAACTTTTCTTAATATGAAATACTTCGTATTGAAAATTTAATTTATTTCATGCTTTTTTTAATTTTTTAGACTTTTGACAGTGAATACGCAGACTTCGACACTAATGATAATTCAATAATTGAAGAAACAGATATAGAAGAAATATCTGTTAACTGTAACGCTGACAAGGTATATATATTATACATTGTATACCAAATAGTTTGTTAAAACTTAGGCAATCCCCATAAGTGATCTTTGTTTTACGCTACACAATGTACTTATATCTTTTTTCTAGGTAATGCTTCGTTTGGGAAAATTATTTAATATTATGTTTTTTTTTTTTAATTTTTTAGAGTGTTGACAATGAAAATCCAGGCTTCGAGACTAATGATAGTTTAATCATTGAAGAAATAGATAAAGAAGAAATATCTGTTAACCGTAATGATGAAAAGGTATGTACGCTAACTAGTTGCTTAAGACTTAGGAAATCCCTATTATAACTAATCTTTGTCTTACGCTACACAATTTACTTATATCTCTTTGATGGGTAATGCTAATGCTTTATTTTGCCTTGTTCACAGGATAATATAGATATTCAAGGAAGACGCTTAATTGATTTTCGTTTCTTCATGAATCAGTTGGTTGCAATTGATGCGCATAGCGAAAAATTGTCATCAAGTCACTATAGTTTTTGTGGATCACACACTTTAGCATAATGTTCACGTACTGTAATATTTACTTTATATTAAGTTTCATAATGTTATCAAAAATATACGAAATAAAATAATTTTAATGTGTTTCAATTGACTAAATGTTGTAAAACTGATATACCTGTTATTGATAAGGAGCCAATTCTGCAAACTACTAAACTGGTAAACTGAAAAAATACTTTTTATTTTAACAACAAAGCATACTTTACGATTCGTTTACCGTGGAAGTGCCATAGGAAATCATACTACAGCGGATCAAGATTATTTAGTCACTGTTCACGCAACATGTGCATCGAGTGTCGTAACTTGCCGCGCGGTCGCAGAAACACCTAATTTGGCGCAACGTAAAAATGTAATAGGGCTCTTAAATACGCTGACAATAAGACGGTCAACTCGTTCATCTTCAGAAAAAAAAACAAAAGAATAGACAATATTGCATTAACACCAAAGAGATAACGCCAGGTAGATTTAACTTAATCTCGTATACAACTAACCGGTCACGAAATAGGTTTAACAATCCTTTCTGGAGTTGTCAAAAATGTCAAAAATATAAGTTTTTTGATCGAACTGAAATAGACGTGAGAAATGAGTTACTGAGGTGCTGGTAAGATAATCTTTGAGTGATAGGATGAACCTGAACGAAAAGGTACCAGAAATTTGGCACGTACGTTCGACCAGGGAGGTAAGTTAATTCATCTGATGGTAAGCAGGAAGTGCGAGTAAAAGACATCTTGACGATTTGGATCTGAGGGTTGTGTGATTTTCATTAAAAAAACTGGAACGTAAACTTTAAGTGGCGATGTCACCAACGAACGTGTGAAACTTAAGTTGAACGCTATGCTACGCTTTCGATCTCTCTCTACCGTTGAATGAGAAAGAGATTCAAATAAGCAAAGGATTAAGTTAAAAGATAAGTAAGTTAAAAAAAGTCCTATTATTTTTGAAGATGTTTTCCGAAGGGATCAATTTCTAGTCTTACTATATCAGTGTTGGCAACTTCAAATATTTCATAACAATTTGGTGCCAAAAGCCACCAAAAAGTCACTAGATCCCACATCTCTGCAGCTTTTAGTCGTTAGGGCATACCCAAAAGTCACCAAATCTGGCGACAAAGTCGCTATATTGGCAGCACCGCTTACTACTACTGCCATCTATCTTCTTCTTTAGTAAATACACATCTCTTAGACATTCTTATAGCGCGAGCCTTAATGTTATATGTATATCTAACTGAAAGTAATGCAAGTATTTTAAACGACATATCTAGCAAACGGATTTTTAGTGCACCTGATAGAAAAGGGTACTAAAATAAATGTATCTAGAGACTGAAGGTGACATCAAAAATATTGTACACAAAAGTACTTTCTTTCTCGACGTCGTTCATAAGACTCGAGAACCGTGTAGTATAGGAAGATTTTTACTTCCTAGATTGCTGGTTATTTTTTTATTTATTTATTTATTTATTATTTACAAAACATACAGTTGTCCTTACAGGCTAACCCTAATGCGACAATGATGTTAAAAAGAAGACAAAATGTGTAGTGTCACTCTCTGGAATTCCGCCAATGAACATGCAAAAATATCAGTTTCTACGGCAACCTTATTTATAATCTCCACAGCTCTTGCTACCGGGGAAAATTTTAAAATATTGGTTCTGGCTACAGGAACCTCCAATGTCCGTTGTCTAGGTCCTTGCCTAAGCATGGTGTTAGGAACAAGCAGTTTCATTGCTTCTAGCACTTGCGGATTAAATAATTTCCCACGAAACACTAAAAACATATATTTAACTAGCGCCATATTCCGTCTAACCTCCAATTTATAATACCCAACCATTCCTAACACAAAAAGGGTTGGATACATGAGTGGGTAAAAGGGGTACACGCCGTATTCTTTAAAATAAAGGTAACGAGTAAATTTGTTTTGCATTTTCTCCACCATGAGATTATATTTAATTTCATGTGGGTTCCAGATGATAGCACTAGTTTCTAACCTACTTCTTACCAACGTGTTGTATAAAATCTTTACCGTTCTTGTGGTCTGAAAATCTTTAGTCTCTCTTATAATAAACCCTAGATTCCTAAAGGCGTGGCCGCATACCTGCACTACGTGATTGCTAAATGTTAGCTCAGGGGAGAAGAGAACCCCAAGATCTATAAACACGGACCAAGCGTATTTTTCACCAACCATCAATTTAACCACTGTACAGAAATAGCTGCAGTTACATAGTTTATGAAGCCTAAGTTCTGCCAGGCGCTTGTTAACGATACTTAGTGCCAGACTTTCCAAGAACTAATTGCTTGACAATTACTACACTTTGACGAACTTCATTAAAACGGAAATACTTTAAGCTGCTTTTCTAGACGTAATAATTTATAAGTATAGGCTTTTATTGGTGGTAGAGCTTTTTTAAACGACGTTGAGGTGGTGAGATATGAGGAACGAAACTGGAAAATTTGACCATCTCGGAGCAAACGCATAGTATGCGAAATTAGGCACGTAGATTATTTAAAATTGTATAAATTATATAACATCTTGCGTATCTATATATTTTCTTGCTTAACTAAGAATAATCAATAAACTAACTGCCTTCGCCTGTGATACATAAAAGAGTAATAATGAAGATAAACTCCAACCTGTCTTACTGCATGAAGATCTATGTAACTATTGCAGGTTAGATGAAATCCATAAATCTTAGTATGAAAATTAATGACACACCTACACAAGTAACAGGTCCGAAAACATCATCAGCTTCACACATATAACACGGCCATACCACCTCACGACCACACACATCCGTCCCATATTAAGTAAGATGAGGTGAAACTTCCAAAAAGGTCCCTCACTAACACGGAACTCCACCGCCCACGGAACCATTAGGACATCGCGACCAAACGATAAAAACCACACGAGTTGTGGGAATTACCACATATTAGAGAAAGGGGATGTACAGTCGGCCAATGAGTTGGGTATGCAGGGCAAAAACTTCTAAGTCATAGTAAAGACTTACGACACCAGTTATGGATAAGTGAGTTATGTATCTAAATAGTGGGTATATTACACTTATTTAATATGAAATACAAACTTGCATATCTATTGCAGTCAGTTTTTACTATGGCGTAGAAGTTGCTACCGTGTTCTTGTCAAAATATGGGATGTCTGTTCTGCTTGTAGGTATACTTACCACTGAAGACTTACCGTACAGATCTATACTGAAAAGCTGGCAGAGACCGCATAAATGAATTGTGGTTTGATCATTGTAATGATTAAAGAATAAAGTTAAATAAACAATCCCTTACTACTATTGTTTATTATTATTAAAGTGTTATTTGTGAACTTTAGGTCAGGCAATTTTCAATAGCATCACGGAGTTGGAATTGTGCACAGTGGATGGCGATAGGCTCACCTCCTATCCCATGGGACTAAACATAACATGTGAAATGTGGGTGTTGTACACCTCTGCACCCCCTTCTGGGTAATATAGGCGTGATGTTATGTTATGTTAAATTACTTACTTTTGAATTAGCAATCTGTGCTCTGTCTCTATTTTCTTTAAAATATACATTCCTAAGATGAAAAAATTGTTTTCTTTATTAAATTTTCAAAGTATCTTATGATAGTGTACCATATTATTAAGTCAGTATTTAATGTCATGTTTATTTGCTAAATTTCTTTGTCACATAAAAATACGCCAAATTATATCTGAAACTATGCAAATAAACGTAGAACGTAATGTTTAATTGAACTGTAGCAATTGGTACCTCAGTAGTACCAATTGAATGACAAGCTGCCCCACCCAGTAGCACTACCATATTTACATACAGCTGGCCAAAACAGACACTTATCTTGAGAGCCTCTTAACTTTTAGAGAATAAAGTCACACAAACTAAAATGTGGGATATCATTTGGTAATGTACAAAAAGTGTTTCTAATAAACGGTGTAGATGTAAAAATCTACACCGTTTAACCAATTTCAAAAAAAGGAGCAGTTTCTCAATTCGATTGCATTCCCTGATTATTGCAAACACGCCTGGACCGATTTGGGAAATTATTTTTTAATTTTCTAAAAATAATATATTGTTTTTTTGTATAATACCTAAAGCTAGGTACTATTTGCATCTAGTAATTAGCTAATTAAAAGGAACTCCCTAACGTTTAGAATTATTCTTTATAGGTACCTTAAGGCCGTTTACTGTATTATTTCAAGTTATACACAGATAAGGCGAAACGTTGAATATTTTAACCTAAATATTTAATTATACTTTAGTGCATTTTTTGTAATTGAAGTCGGTTTGTTGTTTGAAAAAAAAAATATTCTAAAGAATAATAAAAAATCACAAAAATCTTATTCTAGGTTACCAAATGTGCCAAATTTCATCAAAATCCGTTTAATATTTTTTGCGCAAAAGAGTTACAAGCATCCACACATCATCATAAACTTTTACATTTTATAATATTATTGGGAGTTTAAGTTTCGTGAAATTCAGTAAATATACTATACTTATTTTACAAAGCCATGCGCAAAATATTTCTTTGTTTTTGTCTGCAAATATTTCATTGCAACATCATAACATCACGCCTACATTACCGAAAAGGGTGTGACAGAGGTGTACAACACCCACACTTCACCTGTTATGTTTAAGGTCCCATGGGATAGGGGGTGAGCCTATCGCCATCCACTGGGCACAAATCCAACTCTGTGCTGTTATTGTTAATTTGCTGAAGAAAAGATCACAAATAACACTTGGTGTACAATATCGCTACCGTACATCTTTGCTGCCACAGCAAATTCATTTGTAGGTCGCGGTCGCGTGCCAGCAATTTTATAAATAACATAACTCCACAAATAACTTTGAGTACATTGACTACCGTGGTACGAACCTATTGTCAAGAGTAAGAGTTACTAACTTGATCTTTGTAACATTTAATACTACACCCACAGCGAACGAACGAGTCCACCTGATGGTAAGTGGAGTACAGCCCATGGACTTCAACAATCCACAAAAGCAGATTATAGATGCGTCGCTGCAGCTGAGGACTACGGTGTTATGCCACATGTGCCAGTAATTTCAGGGCCTGATCTCACCACCAAACCGGAAACAGTAATCGAAGCACTCCTATTTGGCGGCAGGTGAAAGGTAAGACGGTGGTGCTGCCGCCCTCGAGCTCATTCACAATAGCTCTACCACCAGTTACTTAACTTAATAAACATTGATTTTAGTGCTTTTATCTCGTGTGTACTTCATCAACTTACCATACCTACAACTAAATAGGGTAAGAGCCAACTGGCCCTTACACTTTGCCCAAGCCGGGTGAGAGGCTCATTTGCTTACCACTGGATCATCGAGGCAGTTATTTCTGTGCAATTCATTCAATAACAGTAATAAATAAAACATGCAAAACTTCTTTTAAACATTTGTTAACTAACCTAAATATTTGAGGCATTTCCAACCAATATTTGATTCCCCATTTTGATATTAAACGCCATTACAATATGGGCATTTGTTTTATCACTTAGCTGTATTGTTTTTCCTACGGACTATTCACACGCAATTTTACACATAAAGGTATTACTAAAGGTTTTATGATCGAGTAGGCTCGACGCTATTTCCTTCGCCATGGGTGGTCCGCATCACGCCACTTAGCATGTCACACAAAAAATCACACGAAAAAATATGAAAATATTACACTCATAACGTGTTGGGATTATTGTGGATCTGCCACGTCTAAGGGAAAGGAAATAGTTAGCAAAGCTGATAAAAATGGGTACAAATCATCTATTCAAGCAGACATTATATTCTGATATCAATTAATCTATAGCGATGCCCGAATGTTAGACAATCGATGACGGTAATTATTAAATGCTTTGAGTTTACTTATAATTACCAATAAGATAATATAATACGTGTGGTATTATAATTTTAACTTATTAACCCTTATCCCCTGAAGCGGGGATGTCGGCCATTTTGAAAATCAAAGTTATGGCTATAGCGCGGTGAGGGGGGCATATACTGACATGACAATGTTTCAAACAAATTAACAATAAATAATAAAATAAAAATATAAAAAAATAACACCTTTTAATCATATTCAAAAGCGCTAAGGTTTATATTTTTCTAGACATTTTCCACTTTAGCTAGTCACCACAGAACAGATAAAAGGCAAAGTTTATTATTATAATACCTATTTTCACAAACAAAACCATAGTTAACTGGGGTGACCTACTGTCCCAGTGCAAAAATATTTGTTTATCAAGCAAAATGTATATTTGCAAGGCAAACATTTTATTCAAATCGCTTTAAATATTTGAGCAACTTTTGAGCACACAGTGACAGATGACAGATAATGTCCATACTATTCCCGCGCAGACGCCATGTTTGTTTTCCTAGGTCAGGTACGATGCGCAGACGCACAGGTACAGGCTCGAGGGCGTGTTTCCTTTGCCGTTTCACACGATAATGAAAACAACTAAAGGTAAAACGTGTCTTTGGTTTAGGAGAAAGATTTTTGAACGCAATCCCTCGGTTTTGTTGTGATTAGATAGGGTATGAAAATAAATGGTTGAGTCAATAGTATTTTAGAGGAAGATGGCCTTGATTCATTGCGTTCTTATGTCTTGTGCTGTACTCGATTCAGTTTCTAAATAGTACAAAATATTAAATATAATTAAAATAAGTATATCCTAGCTTCGATTCGCGGTTAAACCAGAGAACTTGATGATAATTGGTATGAAGATAGTTCAAAACGTCAAAATGCAGTTATTGATCATTTTTGTTATCGGCATACCACGTGGGAGGATCTGCAGGCAATGGTAATATAAAGAGTGTAATATACGTTTTGTAAAGTTTGTACGTAAATAAAAAGAAGAGTATGCGTTATTTGAAAGTGTTTCTTGATTTTATTAAGAAATATTTAAACAATTGTGTAACGGTATAGGTATGTAGTTCTTAACGCTATGTGCTTGGAATAAAACTGCAATTGAGCACTATTTTCTTTATTGCGACCACAAGGTTACCAATTCACAATTAAACTGCTCTTTTACTCTGCAAAATTGCCGCCATGTTGACTTTCCAACTCGAATATCGACCTAGCACACTTTTAATAACTTTTTATGTTTTACACTTAAAATAAATAGAAATACAACATATCTAATAAATAAATTAAACAATTAATAATGATTTTAAAAGTACTTTCATTAAAACTAAAGATAGTTTTCTAATTAAATTCTGTAACGGATATAGAAACCACGAATCGGAAGTCTATTTCGTAGTGTTGCCATTAGAGAATCAATAAAAATAGTGTAATTTACTACCAAATTAAAAAGAATCACAACAATTGTATTAAAAACTGTACATTAAAACTGCTACAAAATTCGAATATTAGTCTTAGCTGAAAAGCCTTAATAAATAAAAAAAATAAGCTCAAAGCGTCCGCTTCAAGTCCAAAAAATTTTTCGACTGTTTTTAGTATTAAAATAAAAATGGTTAGGTGAAAAGTGAGTTCAGTGTGCTAAAACTATATCTTAGTATAGTACCTTAAAGCAAAATTTAATTTGGCAAACGATGTACCAAACCTGTATATTAAATTAATGACGGACAACAAGGTTTATAATTCGAATTAAGCTTAACGGGCAATAAGCATCACCGATTAATTATGTTCTATCCTTCTCAATACTATATAATAACCAATAATAATACTATATATATACTCAATTGCATCGGTATAGTCCCGAAATCACTAAGTAAAGTTAAATATTAGAAATATTAAATACGTCATTACCTGCGATCAAAACATGTTTTGCTCATTTCCTCTGACATTTCATATCTTCAAGGTTGATGGGGGGACGTTCACAGCAAAAATACCGAAGGCTTGTGTAAATATGACTATCTGACGCAAAAAAACTGATTACATACGGATTGAAATACTATTATTATGCCGAAAAATTTAACTAGTCTTCTTCTTCGTCGTGTTTATGGCTGAGTCAAATTTTATTGGCCAAATAAGTGGCCACTGTTATGGCGCTCTCATCGGCGTTCATGAGCACCTCTCTTGTGCAGGTGGTAGGGCATTTTGGACAGTCAGTAAGGTGGACCATTGATTGTCTGCACGTGTGGTGTAGTGGTTTAAGCGGTCGCCTCGCCCCTTTCCACTACACTGGTGTTGTGAGTTCGATCCCCATATGGGACAAATCTTTGTGTGATGCGCAATGATTTGTACTGAGACTGGTTGTGCTTTTGCGTGAGTGAATGTGTGTATTTGGCCTTGTCATTGGGACCATTGGATAGTGTAATTGGCTTGTGCTTCTGGCTTTCTATCTTATGTAAAAAATCCAAATTTATCTTTATCTTTTCATTGTATTGCTCCACATTCGCAATTTATGTTAGAGTCAACCAGATATCCCTATTTGACAATGTTCTCTCTATTTATGGATTTTCAGACCGGTCTTGATTGTTCGTGGCCAGTAGGCAAGGCTTCGGAAATTGGGACGAAAGGTTGGGACAAGACGCTTTCTGCCTGCCAAATGTCACATCTAGCTTGGAAAATCGAGTCAGAAATGGGCGCAACACATTGATTAAAGTTTATCCTACCAATACAAAACTAGTAAAAAGTATATTTTAATTGAGAAGTGTAATTTTGTGGCTTTGTAAAGCTAAGGCTAAGGCTTTGATCAGAATCAGTTACAGAGCCTACAAATAGAACATTAAAAGCAGTCAGTTTGTATTTTTTTAAATCTATATTTAATTGTTTTAATTTGTATTAATCTAGTGTTTTCATTATTTCTCATTATTCTTGTGTATTAAGTAGAAAAGTTGCTAAGCAAAATTGCATAAAAGTAATACTGTTGAATATTACATTTTAATAAAACTACACTAGATGTTATCTATATTGCATAACTTAGGGTGAAATATGGTAGACCTTATTACTCTGTAACTTCAATGTATTACCCATATTTGCAATAAATTGGTTGAGTTGTATGGAAACGTGTTTTTTCGATCTTTTTCATATAAATAAATGAACTCACAACCTACACACAACGGCATCTAGTCCCAAACTAAGCAGAGCTTGTTCTTTGGGTACTAGAATAACATATACTAATACATACCTGTCTTTTGTAAATACATACTTATTATACATAGAAACACCCAGACCAAGACAAACCTCTATTTTCATGCACACAAAGATTTATCTTAAGCGGGAACCGAACGCGCGACCTAGTGGAATGTACTCTGTTCCTGATTCTTAACAAAACCACAAAAATATCAGCGTGTAGAATAGTCTTGTGATCGATGGTAAGTGGCAAGTCGTTCACACCTGAATACCTACTCAAAATTGGTTGCAAACTGTGGGATGCTAATTTTGCCTACAATATGATAAATGAAAATTCAGTTACCTCCTAAAAGACATTTTCTAATTAAACTAGATGTAGGTGATAAAGATGTAGTAAAATACATCGCTTTTTAACCAACTTAAAATAGGAGGATATTCTCAATTCAATTCTATTTTTCTTTATTTTTTTTGTGTTTTTCGCCGATTTCTCGAAGACGCCTGAGCCGACTTGAGAAATAACTTTTTTTGTCTGAAATCAGGTCACGATCTGAAGATGGGATGCTAGAGAAATCGAGGGCAACCTTCAAATTTTAAATGCTTATATATTGTTTTTCGTATATTACCTAAAACTACTAGGATATTTGCATCTAGCAGTTAGCATGTCATGTTATGGAGCTGATGCTGGTACAACTCCTCAACGTTTAGGAGTACGGGGGTAATTCTTAAAATATAGGCAGCTTAAGGCCGTTTACGGTATTATTTCAAGTTATACACTGATGAGGCGAGACGTAGAATATTACTTAAGTATTTTTTACTTTTTAGTGCATTTTTATTATTACATAAATATTGTTTGTTTGTGACACAAATTATAATTTTTCTTTTGTCACACTTACTCGCATTTTAGAATTAAGTACTTTTAGACGCTTTGTAATGTTTTTTTTATCTAATGGCAGAACAAATAGATTCTTTCTTCTATATGTCTCTAATTTCAGGGTCTTAGATCACCATCAATCATCAAAAGCAGATTGTAGTTGCGTCGCTGCAGCTATGGACTACGGTGTTATGCCTCATATGCCGGTAATTTCAGGGCCTGATCTCATCACCAAACACACAGTAATGCAAGCACTACTATTTGGCGGCAGGTTAAAGTCAGACAGTGGTGTTGCCACCCTCGAGCTCGTTCACAAGAACTCTACCATGATAATTTCCTGAACAACATTACCTACCTGAAAAAAAGTATCAAGATTAAGAGATTGACGACCGGGTGGCGGAGTGGGTAGTGTACCTGCCTGCTATGCCGAGGTCGCGGGTTCGATTCCCGCTTAAGAACAAATCTTTGTGTGCATGAACATGGGGGTTTGTCTTAGACTGGGTGTTTCTATGTATAATAAGTATGTATTTACAAAAAAAAAGTATATATGTATTAGTATCAGTTATTCTAGTACCCATAGTACAAGCTCTGCTTAGTTTGGGATTAGATGGCGTTGTGTGTAAGTTGGGAGATATTTATTTATTTATTTATTATTGTCCGTAGAAATCTACGTAAAATCTGAGTTATAAATGCGCATAAACAAAGTATAGTAACATTAATGAACCTGCAATTCCGAGTTCGACATTCACAACAGATTGGAGTACCCTCAAGTGCTGGCGGAGTGTAGGTTATAGAGGTTCTCACGCACGACCCACGCTGCCCTGAGCGACGTACGCGCGGTGCGTACTTAAAAAACAATTAAAGTTATGCCACAACACAAAGAGGGGCTTACATGTTGAGAGGGATAGATTGCAAGTATGGGCGTATGCGAAATTAACCGACAGGGAATAACAGGAGGAATCCTGTCTATTTGAAATTGACGCGACTATGAGATACAAAACAATTAGCATAGCTTTACAAATAAAACTTGATCATTTAATCGAATAGTATTTATAACACTAACTGCCTTGTTATTCTAGTGGTTAGCGAATGCAATACTCACCGCGAAGTCTCAGGTTCGATTCCCGGGTTGGGCATAGATGTGCGAAGCTAAAGATGAGTTTCTAATTGATTATTTTTATAGCATTTAGCTATGCTTACCAAATTATACTAAAAAACAGTTGAAAAAGATATGGGACCGACAGGATTTGAACCTGCGACCTTACTGCACACCGGGCAGCAAGCACAGCGGGCATGATGTCACGAAATGACGTTTCATACAGTTGAGAAATTTAGGGTTCTGGTAAGAGGCGACCGTAGCTGGATGGCTAAAGCGGCTGCCCGGTGTGCAGTAAGGTCGCAGGTTCAAATCCTGCCGGTCCCATATCTTTTTCAACTGTTTCGTAGTAAAGATGAATTTGTTAAAAAGTTTAAATTTCAATAGGTATACATTTTTAGCTCAGTTCTAGCTCCGCTCAGCCATTCGGCGCAACTCCAAACAAACAAAGCAATTCTATTAGCTATAGCCAACCAACAAACGTATCCACAGCTGCGTAGTATAGCGCATCTCTAATAAATAATGAACCCATTATTTTCACACGCTTAATAAACCTTACTAACCTTTCTAAAAACCATACAAATCCTAACAGTTACTCAAACTACGAAAACACCATGTAAACCTCACGATCTCGATTCAAAATCAAACCCGGGACTTTGCGGGTTGTAATCCCCCCTAATCCTGCCAAGTGGCCGCCTCCGGGGATTCCAGGGAACTATATTACATTCTAGGGTTCTAAGCGATCCCTATTTAACAGTCGTAATAAAGAATTAATTTGGCCTCCCTCGAAATGCGTAATACACAATATTAAAAGTTGAAGACCCTTGCGGCGTTCTTTATGCGTAAAATTAGGATCGTAATGTGGGAATAAGGTGTTGTGATTTATGAGTGTGGGATGTAGATATTGGAGTCTTCTTCTTTGTCGTGTCGATGGCTAAGTCAAATTTAATTGGCCCAATAAGTGGCCACTGTTATGGCGCACTCATCAGCGTTCATGAGCGCCTTGGTCAAGGTTTTGACTTGCCATCATGGTGAAAGGATTAGCCAATTCGCTTTGAAGAACTCGAATTGACCAGGGTGCGCCGGACGTAGGGAACGTTATTCTTGGCAACATTATTGAGTTTTTTAAAGTGTGTTAGAGAGACAATGTGGTATAAAAATATAGAAAAACAATTAAAACAGACATCATCAGCTGAATCTTTAAATATACATTTAAAAAGTAAACCTTTTTTTAATAGAGGCCCAACCCGGGTTCGATACCCGGGTTGGGCAAAGAGTTCTTTGTCAACTCACCGTCTGAAAAATTCACAATAGTAGCACAGAGTTGGAATTGTGCCCGGTGAATGACGATAGGCTCACCCCCTATCACATAAGACCTAAACATAACAGGTGAAGTGTTGTACCACACCCTTCTGGGTACTATAGGCGTGATGTTATGTGTATGTTTGTGTTATGTGTTTTAGCAATATAATAGCTCAGTAAAAAAGTCTGCTAGGATTTCCCAGCTGAACTACTGGACCGATCTCGGTAAAAGTCAGGAAATAAATAACTAATAGTCTGGTCTAGGATAGGCTACTTTTAAACGACTTCCACGCAGGCAAACAGGAAAATCAAGGTGTACCTACATAAAAACAGGTGTGTAAAAAACGTGATATTTTGAAATTACAAGGACCGTGAATCCGTGTCTTCGATAAGTAGATATTATTATTATTGTTGGGACGAGGTTTTAGGTGTCGACCTCCGTGGGTCTATTGTGATTGTAGCCTCATTATAGACATTCCTTTAGACCAATAGCCTTCATAAATTGGAGCAATCGGTCAATCGGGAGTGACTTCACATCATCCGGATCCAAGATATGGCGTCCTAGAATGATGCTTCGTCTGAATCAGTGGCTCGCAGTCGCAAAAGAGGTGCAGCGGTGTTTCCGGTTCTGCAGTTGTCATATTGGATAAGTAGTGCATTATCCTATCTAACTCGATCATCTAATCGATCAATCTGACAACATAAATCAAATCAAAGTCAACATTGTCAACAAGTAACGGTTAGTTACTATATCGACGTAACCTCTTAACTACATCAGCAGGTGGCGCTGCCTGCACAGTTCCCAGACCATTACCGTCATTACCATTTACCATTAACAATTCATGGTAACCTGACCTCCGCTAGTGAGGCAATGTGCTTCATCGATTGGTCACGCTTAATTTGAACAAATTACTTTTGGTTTTAGGAGAATTTAGGGGTTGATTTGTCATTGAACGACAATTAAGGGTTGCTACAAACATATTCGCGACGGCATAATTGTTTCAACCAATTTTACGTTCAATTGCAGCGCCAATTTGAGTCAAGTGGCAGTTGGTGTAAGGAAAGCAATTGAATACGAAACAATTTAATTTAAAGCATGAAAGTGTCAGCCCGAATTTGTGCGTAGCAAACCCTAACGTTTGATGTCTGAAGTAGATACTACATTTTTTCTGAATTGAAACCAAAAAGTTTGTGTAAATTATGTAATACTTGCGCAATACACTTTCATTAATACGTATCCTTCTGTTTGTCTATGTAACGCAAAGCAGAAACTTGTGGTTAAGTCGAAGCCGCGCGGTCCGATAGATCTTGCAGGTTAAGCAATGCTAACCGCGGTCGGCCGTGGATGGGTGACCATCTTAAACATAACGAGTTTTCCTCCGTGCCTCGGAAAGCACGTTAAGCCATCGATCCGGTTGCCATTTGAACATCTATGGCAGTCGTACGGAGTCACAGAACGTCTGACAACTAGTCTAACAAAGAGTTTCGTGTAACCCCGTACTGGGTTGTGGAGGCTGATAGCAGTAGCAGCGTAAGATTAGAAGCCGACCTCAATGTAATTGCAAAAAACACGCTTTTAAAGTACTTCTAACTAAAAAGCGTGGGTTGCTCGATAGACGAAAAATATGGCACAGAGCGCCGCACGCTTTTTCACAATAATACTTGTATTTTTTGTTTATTACCATTTTCAGTTTATATTAGGAATTATTTTTCACTTTTTAGTTAGAAGTGCTTTAAAAGCGTGTTTTTTAGATTTTTTAAACTATTATTTATTTTCTAGTTTTAGTTTGGTTTATTCTTCTTCTTCTATCAGCATACGAGGGCCCCAAAGTGCGTAAGTATGAAAATACCTAAGAACTTCGATGGGACATGTACGCCTGTCAGACCTCTCAGTATTGTCCTTAGATGCAGAAACTTTAGAAAAACTAAAGTCATCCTCAGCTATAAATTATTTAATAATTCAGTTTGCCGAAAAAAGGGAAGAGTGTTTATTTAATTTGAATTGTTTGTAAAAGTTACTGGTGGTAGAGCTCTTGTGAATGAGCTCGAGGGCGGCAGCACCACCGTCTCACCTTTAACCTGCCGCCAAATAGTAGTGCTTGGTTTATTTATAAGAGCATTTTTTTTTAATTATTTTTTTAATATATATATTTTTTTTTATCGAATTATTGCATTGTCTTGTGGTGTGTTGACAGGTGTGCAAAATTTTAATGAAATCTGTCCGTTTAAAGTGGGTCAAAATCGAGTCCAAAGGAGTCGGTTACATACATACATACAGGTGATGCTAATATAAGCGTGTTAAAAAGGGTCGAAAGATGATTTTTATGTAACGCCAAATACAATAACAAAAGACAATTGCTAATAACAAACATCTGTTCGGCTTATCGCTCTGCTGCATCTATCTATTACTTATAGTAACTACAGAAGCTACAAGATCATCCGTTTCATCTGACACATCTGTTTATATTTATCTACGCTATGTGTTAAGATGTCAACACTTGGCGATAACTAAACAATACTGGAGCTACTCTCAAATAAGGCTGTAAACAGCTGGTTGAAAAGAGTAAAGGAGTAGGAGTAACAATTCGAAGGCTCTTCTAGTCTTTACTCTCTGCCTGTGCAAATGGTTTGTACAAACGCTTTGTGCATATTCCAAATGTTTCATTGAAACGTGTCGCCGGAATGACGGCCTGTTTGCACAAATTGTTTGTGCAAGTTATGGATGGATATGGATCGTGTAGCCAGTAGCTGGTACACAAGACACACGAAAATTTTGCACATCATAATCTTTTGGTATGAGAGTCGTAAATTACACCCTGTACAGGAAGGGGTAGAGTATTTTATATAATATTAATGTTGAAAAATTAAGAATCCAGCAGAATTCAAACCTGCGCCCCAAGTGCTTTGCCAATTTAGCCATGGATTCGTGTGTTGCTAGACTCGAAATATCTCTACTCTTTTTGTGCCAGCGTCTTAATTCTTCAACTTTAACATTATATAAAATACAAAAAGTCATACTAAAGCCATAATTTACTTTAAAATATTACGGATAGAGTATTATCATTTACCGAGCATAGTATCGCAATAAGACGCCGGGATCCACTTTGTAAATTGTTAAGACGCCCTAAAAGATCACCAAAATAACCACTTATTTGGCTACCACTGCTTCAACTATGCCATCCCAATCATAATCATACACACATCAAACACCAGACAATAATTAATCAGAAAATAACATACAAAATCACACAGAGACCCACGCAGTCTCCTAAACACCTTGTTAACACGTAGAAATAAAAACATCCACCAAGGTGCATCTAATTAAAGGGAGGGGGGTTAGACCACTCAGGGGGTGAGGCGAGGGTTGCGGGGAGGGGTTGGTACACGGTAGCTATGGCGGCGTTAAGTGGCTCTCGCAGTAAAACCATCATAAACTTGTGTCTGAGGAATAACCGGTACAGGGGCACGACAAATTGGTGAAAGGTTGGCATAAACAACTATGGCGATTTTTATCAAAATACCAACCAGATAAAACAGGAGCTTGTAGCTTAGTGAACCATTTAGAAGTCAATTGAATCAGAAACTCGATACCTTTATTTCTACTCGATGACAAACAGGGAAAGGCCACTATTGACGCAGCAACAAAACAGTGTGTGATCATGAAAATATGTGATGTAAAATCATATCATACGGGGTGGATGCGACATAGCGACATTTATTAAAACCACAGCTTCTATACATGGTAAGTATCAATTTCCACCGGATAAAAATTCTCTGGCGAAAAAAAAAATCACGTTCTCCGAACAATTTGAACATTGCGATCGTGCAATTTGTTCGGAAGACGTGGATTTTTTTTTTCGCCAGAGAATTTTTTATCCGGTGGAAATGCATACTGGGCATGTATAGAAGCTGTGGTTTCAATAAATGTCGCTATGTCGCATCCACCCTGTATAATATAATGGTAAAATTTGGTGGCACTATATTTTATATATGTAACATCATACTGTACTGTACAACCATATTTGCGAAATTAATTTTCTTTATCTTTATCCTATATTAATGAGCTTTTCGGCACAGTACAGCATTATCTTGACAAGCCTTGAGCAAAATCAAAAACAAAAAAAATATATATATCCTTTTATGAACAAATCCAATGTTCAGCTACCGCATCCTAAGGTTGCCTGGAAGAGATCGCGTAAAGCGATAAGGCCGCCCATTCTACGTTTCAGTTTTAAGTACCTATATCTTTGTACTTATGTTTGTTACAAATTTGATGTGCAAATAAAGTTTTCTGTATCTATCTATCTATGTTTCCAGCTCATCTCAATCCACTTTACCGTGCCGTTGTACGGGACCACCCGTGCTCAAGCACTCTCGACTCAACTAGTTCCTCCCATAGTCCCGTCTGCTGGAACCACCACTCGTCCACTCCTGTCTTAGTCCACTGTTATTACTACCAAATGAGCTGTGTTTTGGTTTCAGTTATTGAAGAATATAAAGATAATAATCATAGTTTCAATTATTCTAGTCATAGTACAGTGGGCCAAGCAATTAGGTATGCAGGGCAAAAACTTCTACGCCATAGTGAAAACTGACTGCAATAGATATGCATGGGTGAATTAAATATTTAATAAGTGTAATATACCCACTATTTAGATATGTAACTCACTTATCCATAACTGGTGTAGTAAGTGTTTACTATGACTTAGAAGTTTTTGCCCTGCATAGCTAACTCGTTGGCCCACTGTACATGCTCTGCTTAGTTCGGGACTATATAGCGTTGTGAGAATTACAGCACCCTTTTATAGCTCAGTAGGGTGCAGAACAGAGCCACACTTCGCCTGTTATGTTTAGGACAAGATCTCATAAGATATATCGCCATCCACCGGGCAAAATTTCAACTCAGTTCACAAATAACACTTTGCCTGACCCGAGAATCCTCGTTGGTTTAAAGGTTAGCGTATACATCAAAATCTTCCCGGTAGAAAAGAAAGTTCAGTATCTGATAGGCGTGGAATATTACTATAGTGACCAACATAAAAACATTGTATTAAATAAAATAACAATAAAGAGTAAGAGAGGAAAAGCTAGTTAAACCTAAGGTCATAAATTACTATGGGGAATGGACAACCAAGTTCCTTATACCAAAAGTATTCAATAGCATAGACATGTTAAGAGCTAACTCTAAAGTTAGTATAGGTAAACTAAAGAAGGGTCTTAAAGAGTTGTTGCTTGACGACAAGAAACCTAGCTTAATTTAGTTTATCTATTTAGTTATTAGTTATTAGTTTATACGGGGTGGATGCGACATAGCGACATTTATTGAAACCACAGCTTCTATACATGGTAAGTATCAATTTCCACCGGATAAAAATTCTCTGGCGAAAAAAAAAAAATCACGTTCTCCGAACAATTTGAACATTGCGATCGTGCAATTTGTTCGGAAGATGTGGATTTTTTTTTTCGCCAGAGAATTTTTTATCCGGTGGAAATGCATACTGGCCATGTATAGAAGCTGTGGTTGCAATAAATGTCGCTATGTCGCATCCACCCTGTATGTTATGTGAAATATAAAATATTGTGAATGTTTAAATTTAAATTCATAAAGATAGGTAGGTTATTTTAATACTTAAAGAGCGCATCTCGCCTATAAACAACTGTGTTTGGCGAGAAAAACCATCAAACTGTGTAAATGTAACTTACCATTAAATAAATAAATAAAAAAAAAATAAAAAAAATGTATGCGATTCCCAGGTCGGGTATTTTTGAGTTGGTATTGTGCCCAGTAAATGGCGACAGGCTCACCCCTATTCCATGGAACCTAAACCATAACATATGAAATGTGGGTGAGTACACTTCTCCACCCCTTCTAGGTAATATCATAGGCGTGATGTTTTGTTATGTTAAAGCTCACGGCCTTCTATATTAACAAATTGAAAATAGTAGCGTCAACAATACTGTTAGGTATGGATTCGTATGCTGCTAGACTCGAAATTTCTCAACTCTTCCATAGCTGAATTGGCAAAGCACTTGGGGCGTATACCCAGGGGGTGCAGGTTCGAGTCCTGCTAGATTCTTAATTTTTCAACTTTAATATTATATAAAATACAAAAAGGCATAGCAAGGCCAAAATTAGCTTTAAAATATTACAAATACTGTTAGGCTTTAGGTTCTTGACAAATCGCTGTTGCCTCCCTTGCCCCTCCTTCACAGAAACTCTACCAACATGAACCAAAACAAGCACCTTATCAAGTCTGCAACTGATAACAACCAACCCCAATTCACCTGTAATGTTTGATTCAAATTCAAAATAAAAATTCAAAATATTTTATTTTTTTTTAAATGTGGTTTTCACTGCACATTTGCCAACTTACTAATATAGCATACAAATATAAAATAAACCTATAAACTGAGAATAATAATTAAAAATCTAAACATACACAACATACCAGACTAGAGAGGAAAAATAAAAGAAATCATTTGCTATTAATTATTTAAAATTCAACATTATATTTTATAGCTTAAATACTTATTCACATAATAAAAACGTTTTTTAATTAAAAATGTAAATAATTGTTTTCTAAATTTATATGTTAATAAATTACGGACATCTTGAGTTAAGTGATTATAGACACGAACTGCATTAACAATTCACTTCACAGATCAGTCAATTTACCTGGCAAACATTGTTTGAAGGTCTTACCTACTCACCACTAGACCAAAACACATTACTGGAACTATTAGTACTAAACATAACATAACATCACGCCTATATTAACCAGAAGAGTATGGCAGAGGTGTATCAGAAATCAGAAATCAAGTCATTTATTTCAATCAATTACTTCCATGGGCCCCAAGAGGTGCTTGAACACGTCAAAACAAACATCGAAATACAAATAATATAAAATTAAAATAAAACTTAACTAATTAAATTATAATACGCATACATATTGCAATAAAAAGATTTGACACCGGAGCTAAGACTTTAATTCAACTTAGAAATTTGAATTATAATCAATCTAAGTACCAGCTCCGATGGGTATTGCATCATGGGAAGAGCTGTTGAGAAAGCTGCACCATCTTTTCTAATAATTCATACAATATTTGTTTGTTTTTTGACAATAGTTCTAAGTGTTAGTTATAGCAACTAAATCACAATGGCAATTTTTTTTTGTTTTATCGCCAGATGCAATTACACTATCCAATAGTCCCAATGACAAGGCCAATTACACACATTCAATCACTCAAGCACACCCAGTCTCAGAACAAATCTTTGCGAAGATTTGTCCCATGTGGGGATCGAACCCACAAAACCAGTTATAGATGGTTTTGGATAGAATAAGTAAGTACGGCAGAGGTGTATAGTACCCACTCTTCACCAGTTATGTTTAGGTCCCATCTGATCAGCGGTTAGCCCATCGACATCGACGCACGATTCCAGACTCCGTGCTGTGAATTTCCTAATGAAAGAACACTAAATAACACTGTTTTCCGATCCCGTACCTTCGTGATCAGCTCTCGGATCCGCTAACCACTATACCAACGAGGCAGTATAGTAGTTGCTAGGTTTTAAATAGCCTTCCTCGGTCTCTATCACAAAAACTCCACCACCAAGATCCAAAGCTCTTTATCTAGCCTGCAAGCGATAACAACCTACCCCAACACACCTACGATGTTTGACCAGTCAATTAAACAAGGACAAACACTGCGTGGGTGGGCTCTGCCTACCTCCTAGCCCTGCAGCGCTATGACTCCGCGTTTTCTTGTGGTTTTTTATTGCCGTTCAAATGGTATGTCAACAAGGAGGCTCTAATGCCAAATCTACCGGTGTTGAGATCGGGGTAGTATGAGATTTCAGATATAGAAAGAAGAAGTTTACTTGCCAACAACATGGTAACAAAAATATGGTACAATTAAATAAGAGGACACAACATGTTTCACCGGATAATCGATATGCAAAATATATAATGTTATATCTATGTACCAGCATATATTATGTAGAAGTAAAGTCTTGTTATTAACTTTCTTTTGGGTTCAGACTTAAACATAATATAACATCACGCCTATATTATCTAGAAGCGTGTGGCAGAGATGTAAAACACTCACACTTCACCTGTTACGTTTTGGTTCCATTGGTACGGGGTGAGCCTATCGCCATCCACCGGGCACAATGCCAACTCTGTGCTGCTATTGTGAATTTCCTGACAGAAAGTTAACAAATAATGCTTTGCCTGACCCGGGAATCGAACCCTAGATGAGAGGCGCATATAGCTAACCACTACAATCGAGGGTTCAAACAATCGATTACATATTCTATGGATCTAATTGTTTTCTTTTTAGGGTTCCGTAGTACCTACAAGGAACCCTTATAGTTTCGCCGTGTCCGTCTGTCCGTCCGTCTGTCCGAGGCATAGCGACGAAACCGTTGGTGCTAGAAAACTGAAATTTTGCATAAACATGTATGTTAACTATACAAAGAAAGTCGTAGAATAAAATTTGGAAAAATATTTTTTTTTCGGGTAGCTCCCCTACATGTAAAGAAGGTTTTTTTTTTTTTGTCGCCTACCCCATCGAGTAGAGCGTCCCCCCCCCCCCTCTAAAAGCTAAACTACTGGATCCCAAAATCTGAAAAAAATTGTGTCGGTAGTACATGTAATGAACTTTAAATGAAAACTATAGCGGATAAGTTCACTTCATTAGTTCTGGGATAGGAATAGGGGTCCGAAATGTCAGATGCAGTTACTCAGAATATTTCGTTCAAAATTCTTGAAACATAAATAAACATACATAATACATATATAAAATCACGCCTTTATCCCACGGGGGTAGGCAGAGACGATGGAACGCCATGTGCTTCGCTCCTTACATATTCTTTCGCCTCCTCAACATTCATACATCTCGTCATACGTGCTAGCTGGTTTCGTGTACTACAAACATTTCCTTTCTGAAGGACGCCATTTATCTGGTTACTTTAACTTAATTAGTTCTAGAGTAATTGGGGTCCAAAGTGTAAAATGCAGTTACTTAGAATAATTCGTGCAAATTACAAAAACCTTTGAAAGTAATGACTTGTATGAAGATGTTACTTGTTTAATACAGATATTAAATCCCTTTTAAGTCGAAATATGTTGTTACGCCTAGCTACGGAAGCCTACTGCGCGTGGCCCGACACGCACTTGGCCGGTTTTTAAATCTACATAGGACGTTTTATAAATTCCGTCAGAAGAGAATCAGCTTCATACAAAATGAAAATTTACTTTTGAATCTTATAATCTTGAAATTATTCAACTAAATTTAAACATTTTAATATTTGTTTATTGTTTGTTTTTACTAATTTGTTGTACTAAGTTAGGTCAAATGTACCTGGTCAAGCATTTGACTTCTATATAGTTCTAAAATTTGATGGATTTTTGACCCCTCATACCATTTTAAGCCAAAACAATTAATCTAAAAATTGACTGCCCACTTCACAAAACAAACAAATCAGAACAATATTTCACAACTATTCCCAAAAAGATTCGTCACAAGTATAATTAATTTGATTAAAACTAAATATTTAAAAAAAACGCGTGTCAGCCACGCACCCACTTCAACAGATACGGATGACCGATTTCTGAATGAAACGAAACGTACGCGAGTTCCCGCGCAAAAATATATTTCTTATATAACCTATAACTTAGACCTCCTTGCAGTTTAGACTTTATTTCTGTACACTATGGTCTATAATGGGTTTGTAAATTAATTATTCTCACGAACAAAGTAATTGTGGTCAGAATAAGCACGATGCGTTTAAAAAATAACCTCAAAAGGGTCACACACTTGATATAATTGAACAACGATTTTGTTTATATTGGGGAGCGCTCCAGATAATGATCTTGTGAACAATAGACATTATAATTTGGATTGAGTAATACTGTTCCGATTTGAGAATTTTAGTGATCCGCAAGTGCCAAAAAAATAATTCCTCTAATTTATTGGCTAACATGACAAAATTAAATTTGACAGCACCGAATGCTTTCTGATGATGAGAATTGAGAATGGGCCAAATAATTTTGAGGCAGCAGTCATTATCATTATGAAATTAAAATACAAGGTATCTACCTAAATGACATCGTGAAAAAGCTGCTGAGCAGTGATTCAGAACATAATTTGAAGAATCTCAACACAACATTACCCTATGCCAATGCATTTGCAATTGCCCGATCTACTTTGGACTTTGCCTTTTTAAAGATTTGTCGAATGTTCCGATATTTTTTTTTTCGCACGTAGCTTCAAATGAATTTGCTTTATCACTTAAAAGTGTTTTGGCAAGCTTGTTATATTTCATTTATTTTTAATAAGATACCGAGAACCCACTACAGGAACTTTCTGAAAAGTCGTTTGATTGCATTCGTAAATATTAACAAAACTGCAGTTAATATATTACTAAAAAATAAGCACAATAACATTTTTGTAAAAGATAACAACTCAAAGCGTATCAACCAAATAACTACAACTAAATAACCGTATCAAATCAATTAGCCACATCTTTGAATCCCTGCACATCGCATAACCACCTGGTTTTCACGCATCCAACTATTACTAAGTACATTAAAGGCTCATCCCTTTATTAGTGATCGCACCCTTTCTACCTACCTGGTCCCTTTGTGGAGTCCCTCTTCCCTCCGGTCCCACGGAACCCTCCCTATAAAATAATACTTGTAAAAATATAATTATAATCATATGCGCGTGGTCAGGCTTCCGCTTGCGGCTCATCACTATTTTTTGGGTTCCGTGAGATAGTTTAAATTATATTAAGAAAAACAGAATACGCAAATAAAATTTTGCACTCAATCAAGCCATTGAGGACCGAACTTAGTGACACTTTCGATCTTAATGGTTCAACCTGATTTGAATTCACCTCTTTTCATTCCATTTATCTCTTTAGTATGGTTTTGCTAGGCGTCGAACGCCCAGAAAATCTATCATAATAGCATTAAGAACAATGTTTCAAATAACTAATATTTAAATAACTAATCTAGATAATAACTAATACTGGTGGTATAGCTCTTGTGAATGAGCTCGAGGGCGGCAGCACCACCGTCTCACCTTTAACCTGCCGCCAAATAGTAGTGCTTCCATTACTGTGTTCCGGTTTGGGGGTGGGATCAGGCCCTGAAATTACTGGCACATGAGGCATACACCGTTGTCCTCAGCTGTAGCGACGCATCTATAATCTGCTTTTGTGGATTGTTGATGTCCATGGGCTGTACTCCACTTACCATCAGGTGGACTACACGTTCGTTCGCTGTGGGCGTAGCATAAAAAAAAAAACTAACTTGCAATCTTATGGGGCCTTCGATTAGGGTTATTTTTTAACCAAATTCATATTTAAATGTTTTACATTGTCATTATTTATTTATTATTCTGAACTACCTTTTACATTTCTATTGTATACAGAACCACAAAACAATAACATCGGCGCCAGTAAACTATTTTTTTATTGCGGGGGTAGTAACTGTGGTAACTGTCAGTTTGACAGCGCGCGCTTTTTTAGTGTTGCCAGCGCACTTAATATGTAATTTGTCGGAATGGCTTCCATGATAAGCGAGTTAGGGGGTTGATTGATTAAATAAGCGTGCGCCAGCTAGATACCCGCCAGTTAAACGTGTTAAAATGATAAGGGAGGAAATTATGCATGTAGTCGCATAAAAATGTCATAAATTATGCAAGTGGGTGATTAGGCATGTCCTAAAATAGTTGCGTAGACAATAAACGTTGTGATTCTTATTCGATACGTTTATCATGAGAGTATGGTATTATCATGGACAGATTTTTTTTTTCTTTCTTGAACAAATGCCAATATTCATATTACACTTTATATGTAGATAGTAAGAGTAAATTCTAAGGGGACAAAAAACAACTACTAAAATGTAACATTCAAAACGAGTAACTTATGAGACATGGATTATATTTTTAATTTTATACGTATATAATCAAAGGTATACACTTTCAAATGGTATATATAATTCTTCTTCGTCGTGTCGATGGCTGAGTTTAATTTTATTTTGACTTATTGGTATATGTAATGTATTACTATTATTAAAATAGCAACACCATATTGTCCATTTCGCCTAATTGCTCGCAGGTGAGAGGCAGGCACGCGCCACAAATGCAGTCTCACGTCCGACAACGAATGTGATAATTTAATTACAGACAAATCAAACTATTGCGTTTTATTTGGAGGGTAGCAATTCATTCTGTACGGTATTATTAATGATGAAAGAGGACTTTTAAAACAACCCTCAAATACGAGCTGAACTCACCAACATATTAAACTCAAGCTTAAAGGTAAGCTTACAGTTTTCGATCTCTCTGTTTCGTACAAACATTAAATGAAGAGAGAGAGAAATGCAATAAATCTGCTTAGCCTTTTCCCAATTACATTGGGGTCGGCTTCTAGTCTTACGGATTTAATTAAATATCAGTATTTTATGATGCCACCAGACCTTTTCAACCCAGTACGAGATAATACGATACTCTTTGTAACACTAATTGTCAGTCTTTATGGCCTCTGATTACCCGTAACGACTGCCATAGATGTTTAAATGGCAACCGGGACCGACGGCTAACGTGCTCTCCGAGGCACCGAGGAAGACTCGTTATGTTAAAGATGGTCACCCATTAACAGCCGACCGAAGTTAGCATCGCTTAACCTGCAAGATCGACCGGTGCGCGCGGCTTTGACTCAGCCACGAGATGCAAATACGGATTTCATATAACTGTAGATTAAGAAGTATGGTGAATATCATAGTAAAGATACATACTTTCCAACTCCAACTATACGGGGTAGATGCGACATAGCGACATTTATTGAAACCACAGCTTCTATACATGGTAAGTATCAATTTCCACCGGATAAAAATTCTCTGGCGAAAAAAAAAAATCACGTTCTCCGAACAATTTGAACATTGCGATCGTGCAATTTGTTCGGAAGACGTGGATTTTTTTTTTCGCCAGTGAATTTTTTATCCGGTGGAAATGCATACTGGCCATGTATAGAAGCTGTGGTTTCAATAAATGTCGCTATGTCGCATCCACCCTGTATACTTCTGATTAAATTCGTTGCGGGTTCCAAGACAATTTTAACTCTCCCTGGGATTGCCCGTGTGTCATGCACGGTGCCTTTCAGTTGGTTACCGCTGTAGATCCTGGCGTCACAGGAGTCACAGTGATGGGCGTGTGGATGAGATTATAAAAAAAATATGGTGAATCTATGTGATTGCTAAGTTAAGGAGGAAAGAGAAAATCTTCTGAAAAGCTATACAAATGCAAAAATTACAAGGTACGAGACCATACATAAGTTATTGAAACAGTACGTCCCCCGGCAGGTGGGGCTTAATCAAATTATACAAATTGCGCCATACAATATTCATCGCATAGGGCTGCACCGCGCACCGCAGCCGTCGACGGACGCTTTCACAACTGGCAAATGCTTCAATTAGATAGATGTACTGTACCTGCAAAGCTTGATTAAAACGTTTTAGTATAATATAATATGTTAAGCTGTGTCTGTGTCTAGCTTGGTCTAGGTGGAAAATTGTTTAAAAAATTAGATAAACATATTTGATATTTATTGAGACTATAAAGTTCTGCAATAAAGGTAGCTTAAATTGATATTTTTATTGCATGGGATATGGTTACTATACCTACCAACCTATACCCATCTAGCAACTCGTCAGTGACATGTTTGAAATAAAGCAATATCAACTGAAGGTAAATAGATAACGTGTCTCAAACTCTCAATGCCATTCTTGAACAAGTAAAACACCAAAAAATACAATACAAATTCAAATTCAAATTATTTATTTTCATAGGCCCCAGGAGGCGCTTGAATACCTCAACATATTACAAACAAATGATATAAAAATAAATTATAAGTAAACTATAGGTACTAAATTATAGGTAGATACTAATTACAATGATTTGAATAGCCGGGGCTTAGATTAATTTTAATCCAACTGTTTAGAATCAGATTAAAATCAAACTAAGTACCAGCTCCGATGGGTATTGCATTATGAGAAGAGCTGATGAGAAACTCATGTGCACCATCTTTTCAAATGAAATGAATAAAATGTAACATCGCGCATATATTACCTACCCAAAGGCAGGAATTGAGTTTGACTTTTAAAAATTCTTTATTTACACATAAAAGTATACAATTAAGAATAACATTGTAATGCTAATTACAATTAATGAATGTTTCCACCAGGCTTAATCGCCTTAAAAAACTTAGCATTAATTATGATTATTTTTTATTGGGTATAACTATGCACTATTGATTGTAGTAACATTTCTTAAATATACGTTATATACGCAATTCAATAAGTTTTATAACTATTATTAACTACATAAAATAGTTATCACTGAATAGTTATCTTAAAAACTAATTCATAACAACAGCCTTTGAATTTGCATTAATTATGCAGGGATATATGGCAGGAGTACAACACCCACACTTCACCTGTTATGTTTGGGTCCCATGTGATAGGGGATGAGTATATCGCCATCCACCGGGAACAATTCCAACTCCGTGCTGCTATTAAAAATTATACCGATAACCGCTTATCGATAAAACATCTCATCCCTCGAAACAATCGACAAGTGTGATTAATTCATGTTCAATAATGATGCGTCGGCTGCCATTGATTTGTGCCCAATTTGTCTCTGCCGCCATATTTGCCCGGCGGGCATGCTTCTGCCCACTGCCGGCCGCTCCTCAAATATTCATCGTACCGCAACTTCAGCACAACATTTATTGAGGTTGTTATGTAAAATTACGATAATGACTAATAAAACTATAATGGGCTGTTTTATGGGCGATTTATAAAACGGTTACTATAGGCTCATGAATATTTATATGGGTTGTAATCGTCTGGGTGCCTCACTGCTAACCCAGAACAAGAGCAGGCATGCCAGCCAGCAATGGGGTAAATATGTTTCTCTTCAACGTGATTTGATAACATAATTTTACTGGTGGTAGAGCTCTTGTGAATGAGCTCGAGGGCGGCAGCACCACCGTCTCACCTTTAACCTTCCGCCAAATAGTAGTGCTTCCATTACTGTGTTCCAGTTTGGTGGTGAGATCAGGCCCTGAAATTACTGGCACATGAGGCATTACACCGTAGTCCTCAGCTGCAGCGACGCATCTATAATCTGCTTTTGTGGATTGTAGATGTCCATGGGCTGTACTTCACTTACCATCAGGTGGACTACACGTTCGTTCGCTGTGGGCGTAGTATAAAAAAAAAAAAAACATAAGAGCATAGAAATTAAGTGCACGGTTGGCGTAGTGGTTACGGCGGTCGCCTCGCCGCTTTCAACTGCGCTGGTGCTGTGGGTTCGATCCACACACAAGGCAAGGCAAGGTTCTGACTCTAGGTGTGCTTTGTGTGTGTTAAATATATGTCTGGGAACACCAACGCGACACAGGCGTCTCGTTTAATAAAAAAAAATATTTCAATCGTCATCACTCATCACTCATCGATTTTACGGCACATGGCAGTCTCTTCTTTTGGCTTCAGTATCAAAATCAAAAGTTTAAATATTAGATAGATGTACTGTACCTGCAAAGCTTGATTAAAACGTTTTAGTATAATATAATACTGACTGTTTACATCATAAAAAACTTATTAATTACCTAATTTTGGCAGAAAATCCTATAGACTTTATAAATGGAGCAGCAATGAAAAACTAAGTAAATATAACTTAGCGGATATTACCCATAGCAACAAATGGAAAATGTTATACAAATTAATACAAAAATACATTGGCAAAAGGTAAGGTTTAATTACCTTAATTAATCATCAATGAACATGAATTAACTAACTGAAATTTCGACAATATTTGCATTCCTACATTGGCTACATTATAATATAGCATCACGTTTATAATACCCAGAAGTTCGTTCTCGGGTTAGTTTCCCGGGTTGGGCAAAGTGTTCAGGAAAGTTCACAACGAAGACTTTGTCCAACCCGGGAAACTAACCCGAGACCTCGCGGTGAGAGAGACATACGCTAATCACTAGACCATCGAAGCAGTACCTACATTATAATAATATTAAAACTTCGCCTGATTTCTATATTTTACAAGTTTAAAACTAACGTACTCTTTGGCAGTAAGTTTTGTATGAGAAAACTGCAATTCAAAAATTCAAAAGCTCATACGATTCCAACAAGCGATGCTTCCCTTGATCACAATCGCTCACACTTCAACATACAAACATATAATTACCTTAACGAGTGCCGCACCTCAGATAAAGTTTCCCACAACAATGGCGCCGGTGACGCGTTTCCCGCCGGAAGTTCCCACCCATCGCGCAAGATGGCGCTGCCACGCGTACGTCACGTGACCTGCGCGTGCGACCGCCACGCTCCCAATGTTTTTATTGGAAACGATCAAAAATAACAAAAACAATACTGTTGGTGTGCTCTCGAATAAATTAGTTCCGGAAGGGTGAGGTTAAATCGCAATTGAACTGCTCATTATTTACGAATAAGGACTTGAATAGTGTCAAAGGAACACCCTTCCACTGAACATAATACTTTACGATGAATACTTACCTTATTTTTTTACAAATTAATTTTCTCAAATATTTAATGAAAATTATATCTACTAAGAAACAGTTGAAAAAGATATGGGACCGGCAGGATTTGAACCTGCGACCTTACTGCACACAACATGGCGATACAAACCAACATGGCGAAGTTACATTCAGCACAAATGTTGTAACGAATGAACGTGTACGTTATTTTTAGTATAATTTGCTAAGCATAGCTAAGTGCTATAAAAATAATCAGAAATTTAAAGAAAAGTTTTATGCAATCGACTTAAACTTAAAAAAAATAATCACAAGAATGAAAGACTGAGTTCTACTTAACCTACCTTATGTACAAACTGCAAAGTCGATGCATGACCCATTTAACAAATATTATGTTTAAAATTGTCAAAGTTGATAAGGTTTTAGTTAGAACAAGCGAATTTAGACTTAAGTGTTTTGAAATGTCAATACAAAAATTGTATTAAGGTGGATCATGAATTTGCTTTGTTGATAGTACAACTTGGTGCCAGATAATCTAGCACAATTATCTGCAAAGTATTCTAAGGACATTGGCCAGTAAGCCATTGCCCGAAATCAGATGAGGTGGACAATTATTCTATGAACTGAAAATGAAAAAAAAGGTGTATATTATTATATAATTTATTGAATCATTATATATCAATCATACATTAATCAATAATTATTACCGTTAACATAGGCATTGTGAAACATAAAATTAACAGCAACAAAACTAAATATAAGGAGTATCATTACTGGCAGTATTGATTTCTAAAGGTACTATACCTAATTATAAAGGATTTTTAGTCTGTGTGATTATTTAAATTGTCTTAAAAAAGACACCCTGATTGTTGAACTCGAAACTAGCTACATAAAGAACTGTATACATCGATTGACGTCGATCGATGATGAACATCGCCGCCAATAGTAATTTATTCTGCAACTATTAAGGTTAAAAATAGATATTTTCAATCATAATCGTTAAGTCTTGATAAAAAACCAGTTCCTGTTTTAAACTAACAGTTTCAAATAACACAATCAGACTGCCAATATTTAAAACATTAAATTCTACACAGTTCAAAATTACATGGCTAACAATTTTCCAGAAGGAGCCAACGATATGGATATATTTATGACGTAAAATAGCGCAATATAGGAATATATTCACACAACACTGAACATAGTAAAATAAGCTTTAGGCGTGCTACACTTGTAGACTGACGAAGTCGCATTTCCGGATACTTAAAAACTGTTTTTTAAAATAAATATTACACGATTTAAACATAACAGGTGAAATGAGGTTGTTGTACATCTCTGCCACACCCTTCTGGCGTGATGTTATGTTATGTTAAACAATACACACATGACGATGCTATTATGTATGCCGATGATAGCATACATAATATCGTTCATTAGTTTTTGTCTGCAATAATAAGTCATAATCATTGTTGTAATAAGTATTGAAAAGTCAAGTGATCTCTTCTGAAAAAAAATCCCTTCTTTCTTCTTCTATCAAGCTGTTGATATACCTACATCATGGAAATACGGTGTAAACTGAACTTTACTTAACTTATTTAATTAGTTTAGGTCTACCTTCAGAGTTTCCGGATAAATCTGATCCGACCCATCAAATATAACCTGACCAAATTTAAAAGTGACACAAGTTACACTTGAAAAAATGTCAATGTCACTTTCATTTATGCGTGTTATATGCTTATGTTACCAAAAAGGTTTATCTACCTGTGAAATTGTAGCTAAATATAACAAGTGTAGCACGCCCAAACAACGCAATGGCACAAGTACAATTTGCAGTACATTACATAGTATACCTGGGCGGACAAAGTTTCGTATTTAAGGCACCATCTTTATTTAATAAGGTTCATTTTGAAGTTACCTACATAAATAAAACATTTGCTTTACCATACATAACTCTGATCAAATTTATTCGCATATTCTGCAAGTTGTACAATGTTAGCAGCGAATTTTGTATGGTAATTGCAACATTGACAGTGAATCACAAATTCGCAGTGTTGCCATGACCATTCGGTAGACGGGATAGTTTAATTTAAGTCACTTTAAAAAAAAATACACACAGACATTTACTAAAGGACTCTTTAGAAGGTCTGAATTAATATAATGACTTTTTTTTCAATGAATAATGATAATTTTGTAAAACAGATTTCTTTTGATTTCGTTATGGGCCACAATTGAATCTGCTTTAATTCAGAATAATTGTACTCGTTTTAAAAATCATCTCGCTCTCGTTGACTGTTTTGATTTTCATTTAAGTTCTAATTAAAACCTGGACCTTATTAAAAAAAGGTGTCAATCCGAAAATTTCGTCAAAGTTAATATATAGATTTCAAACTGTTCGACGGCTATACTAAGACATATTTGTCAAAAACATAACATAACAACACGCCTATATTACCCAGAAGGGTGTGGCAGAGGTGTACAACACCCACATTTCACCTGTTATGTTTAAGTCCCATGAGATCGAGAGTGAGCCTATAGCCATCCACCGGGCACAATTCAAACTCCGTGCTGCGATTGAGAGTTTTCTGACAGCTAGTTCACAAATAACACAATGTTTGATCCGGGATTCGTACCCGAGACTTTGCGGTGAGAAGCACGTACGCTAACCACAGAGGCAGAGGCAGCAGAAGTAACAAAATTTTCGGATTGACATCTTTATTAAATAGGACACAGCATTGTATTACATTCAGTTAGACACGACTTGAGGTATTATTTGTTAAAGATTATGATTTGCCTATTATGGTAATGCTATTAACAACTTTAGTCGGCAGGTAACTTCAAAACGAACCCATAATGTTATCTTATCGTTAATGAGTAGTATATTTACTTACAGTATTGCTGTATGTATTATTGTATTTTATTATTATGTACATGCTTCTAAAGACTCAATTCTATGCATTTTTCGGAATTACGGATGCAAGTCTCATTCAGCTTTTTTTTTATTAGTATCTTTGTCAAGACAAAATAACATTTGCTATACTAAGAAACAGTTGAAAAAAAGGCAGTCGTTTTTACCAACCAGCTCTTGGTCGCCTCTTGCCAGGACCCTAAATTTCTCAACATTATGTTACATCATTTCGCGACGTCACGTTAATCTATTTGTTCCTGGTTGGTTAAAGCGGCTGCCCGGTGTGCAGAAGGTCACAGGTTCAAATCCTGCCGGACCCATTTTTTTTCAACTGTTTCTTAATATAATTTGCTAAGCATAGCTAAATGCTATAAAAATAATCAGTAAGAAGTTTAACATTTGCTTTTACAAAATTGTCCTTTAACAAATTGGGCCTAGTAGGTATATGACATTCTAACTTTTCTATGTATGTAACAGTACTAATTTAGAATCAATCTTTATTTATCAATGTTAAGTATACGACCTACTTCAAAAGTTGCTTCAACAATATTCACAATTTAACATCCGAAATTACAATTAAGATTATTTTAGCCGCACGATCGTACAATGTTAGTGCAAAAAATGTATAATGGGCCAAGCAATTAGGAATGCAGGGCAAAAACTTCTACGTGATAGTGAAAACTGACTGCAACAGATATGCAAGTGTGAAAAACATATTTAATAAGTGTAACTTACTGATCCATAACTGGTGTAGTAAGTCTTTACTATGACTTAGAAGTTTTAACGCTGCATACCTAACTCGTGGGCCCACTGTACATCATACAACATCATGTCTTTGTATAGTTGTCACCAAATAACTCGGCGGTTTTGGAGAAAGCTGTCTCAGTCACTCTCACGATTTGCGTACTGCGAGCGACTGAAACAGCGTATTTTCGCAACTCAGGAATCGCCTAGAAACTTAACGCTTAGTATACCTGTTATGTAATCTTAGTAGTCACTTAAATGTAAGGCCTTTGATATTGCGTATTCTAATATCTTACTACAAAAAAACTGTTAGATGTTTAGTTTGATTTTATTTTTTACATTAATTTGTATATTAGACATGTTGATGATCAAATGTAAAAATTTCGTATGTTTTCAGTTCAATAAATAATTAGTAATATATAAATAGTACCAGTTTAAATATTATGTTAGACACGAAAAACTACTTATTTGTCTAGAAAACTAAATTAATTCTTGAGATAACCATACAATTTAATGTTTAATTTGGTATGCGACTTAGTGATATTAATATATTAATAAATCAGTCTACATGATTTGATCGGTGGTTAGTAGGCCTGGTTATTAAAGGGGGAGTGGAAAAATGGTGAAACATTATTTCAATGTTAAAATGTGTGTTCAAATCGCAATTTCGTAATTAAATTTTAACTTCTACTTAAGTGAGCTTAAAGTGTGTTCTGTTAGTTCAAAGTGAATAAACATTTTGAGGTTAATTTTTTACACATTAGAACCTTAGTTACTTGCAGTAAAAACAGTCATTATTATTAATAAAAATTGTACTGTTAATATTTAAAAGACAATGTAAACCAAAATTTATAATAAACTTTAACTGTGATATGAAAAAAAAATTGTAACTAGCAACATACTAATTTTTCACTATTTTATACAATTCCAATTTATATGATTATTTTCCAATTTATTACTAAGCTTAACAATCTTTAAATAGTGGTTATATGACTGTTATTTATAATGTATCCTATTTTTATTAATTTAATAAGTACATGTTAATATACTAGTCTGCTATAATATACAATTGTTTTAGCCTAAAATAGTCTAAATATACGATAATATTGGCCGACAATTACTTTATTTTGGAAATATATTGGGACTTAATAACATATCATAAACATAAGCAAAAAAAAAATTAAAATTATATTGAAAACTAACTCTTGACAAAAAAGACGAAATACTATTTTTTTGTGACTCAAAAGTAATGTTATTATGTCCCAAATTAATTATCAACTGTTAATATTTTAATAAAAATCACTCGTTAAACACAAACCAAAATCGTGATTAGAGAGCAAAAAAGTACAATCACACACAAAACCCTTAACTAAAAGAATTAAATTCGTTAAAAAATAACACAACACATCACAATATAATATGAGCCACTCGTTAAGACATTATTCTTCATATATATGAGCTTTTTATATTCATATATGTAAAATATATAGTAAAAAATAATAATAATAGCAGCCCTGTATACATACATGTCCCACTGCTGGGCTTGGGCCTCTTCTTACGATGAGAATTGTAAAATATACCTTTGTATAATTGTATTTATTGGTTTATGAGTATTATAATAATATTTTGTTTGTGGTATAACGTTTAGCTGAATATAATACTTAATAATAACAGATAAATGATCCCAAATAGACACCGTCATTATTTAAATTGTTATTGCTACAATATTGTAATGTTTTTAAAATATGCACCATAGTTTCATGTCAAATTGTCTTGTGAATAATTGTAATATGTATATAATTTGCTTTTTATAATATGTGTCAAGGTAATTTCAAAACAAGATTTTAATAATAAATGATTAGATTAGTCCTGATTTACGATACTAGTAATTCCCAAAATAATTAAATAAGTAAATCACATTTATAATGTTTTCATGTCAAAACAATTCGATATGTGTAATTAAAATAAGTTATAGTGAGTAACTTAAGCAGGGCAGACAAATTAAAATATTATTTTAATTAACCAAACATGTGAAGAGACTTACTATTTGTTATAGACACAATATATTCACAACACAGTAATCAATCAAATAATTACAAAACAAACTAACGTCTATAAAGCTAACGGATTTTGTAAACAGTATTGAATTAAATGTCGTCTCTATTTTCAAAATTGTAGTTTAACTTAAAAGAATATGAAACCATTTTTTTTATTGCACCATCTAGCATCAGCTTATTCTATGGAAAGACGAGTATAAAACCTCTTTTAACGTTATTGCCATAGTAAAAAAACCGAGAAGAAATATTTGCGCCTGTCGTATGGTGTTACAGCAAACATTAAAACGCTTTAATATAAAGGTGTGAAAAGGCAATTTGTTGAAAATTGCAAAGTCCAACAACAGGTCGCTTTAGTAAATACCAGGCGATTGTTATGTCAACTGTGTGTTGTAATGTAATGTGTTTGTAATCCCATGATCGCGACTATAATGCATGCGGTAACGAGATGAGTAAATTGTCAAAGGCAGCGCATACAATCGTATGTCCATTGTTTCAATTAAGATATCTAATGGATACATCATGTGCATTTTTTATTAAGGAATCAAAGAAAATATTTAACAATCATTTTCCAAAAAAACCGGCTTCAATTACAATAATTTTAGACTTATATGGTTTTCTCATGGGTGCCATAGTCAGAACTGGACCAAATAAAAATTGCTTTCAAATAAAAAAAAAACATTAAAATCGCTTCACCCAGCCGAAAGTTGAGGTAACAAACATTAGAAAAACACACGAATTGAGAACCTCCTCCTTTTTTTAGTCGGTTAAAAAGGATTACATTAAGTAAAAATTAAACTGGCCCGAAATACTCGCCTTAAGTCGACAAAAATATTTTTAACTTTCTTCTTAACTGTACTTTTAAGCTTTGACAAATGGTACAATCAAGTACTACATTTTAGTATAATGATAGTATTTGGACATAGGCCTATAATTTAGCACCTAAGATAAACTAATTCTTGAGACAAAACAATCACATAGTTATTAAAATTATGAAATACGGGTGTTACTCACGTAATGTTGGTCTATTTAGGCGACCGCGGTTTCGCCTATATGTCTAGGCATTATCAAGAGAGTGCGATACGTCGCGCCTGAGTCGCAGCCAGTCTTGCACTGCGGGCAGCGACGCGCGCCGCGCGCTGTGACGTCATAGAAAGGGGCGGTGCTACACTGGTGTCTGTTGGTAGCGTTTTTGTGATGTTTTCACTGTCACTGTTATTTACACTAAATAGACCAACATTACGTGAGTAACACCCGTATTTCATAATTTTAATAATGTTACAAACTCACGTCAGTTTTAATAAAAATCACATAGTTCACAAATTATGAGCAAAGTTATTCTAACAATGTAATGTTAAATATAACACTTTATGTCATGTGACTAAAATAAATATAGTATGTGATAATTGTGAGCACCAGGGTTAGTTGAAATCAATGTATTAAATGATTAGACACAAGTTATAAACATAATGATATATTGATAAAATTCAAATGATTTTCATTCAACACAGAAAAAATAAACGTACAGTGGGCCAAGCAATTAGGTATGCAGGGCGAAAACTTGCACGTCATAGTGAAGACTATTCACACTAGTTATAAATATGTGAGTTATATACCTAAATCTTAGGTACTATACACTTTTTAAATATGTATTTTATACATACATAACTAGAGTAGTCAGTCTTCACTGTGATGTAACTACTTGGCCCACTGTACATTTCTAAGCAAGTTTGCTTTATATGACTTGAGTGGTTCTTACAGCATTAAAAGTCATATCTACCGCAAAGAAAAGGACGCATGTTTTTCCAAAACAATATGGGTAACACAGAATCATACATGTCAACTCTGAGATTCAACAAAAATATTAGACACGTCACTTAATATATGCTACAGTTAACCACTTTCTATTGAAAGGAACACAGAACTAGGGAGAAATAGTCAGTTCAGGCAACCTTATCCAATATAGACCAGAATAGATCAGCAGCGACATCTATCGCCGCTTGGAAGGGTTCCGTGTGCTACAAGTCAGTCACAGGGCCGAACACCACAGTGGAATTGTTCGCCGAGTTCACGCTAGTGCGGCGCGCGCGCACGCTCGTATCGTGTTCGGCGTCGCTCGGCAGCGACTCGGGCCCGTTCGTGAGTTGCAGACCGTTGAATTTCGAACGTAGCTGTGTTACTAGACGTTCAAGTCTGCAACACGAGTTCACTTTAGACTAACTGGAGGTGCAGATTGGAACTAAAACCAGTGCTGATACTAACAACATAAAAAGCGTATTTTACATTCAGGCGCGGATAAACTTGTCGTCTTGATGAGAGCTGACAATTTTAGAAGTGATTTCTCCTACCTTGTATAAAATGATCCACGCCTGTGTATTAATAGCGAAACAACCATCCACCACATTTATTGTAGTTAATCTAAGCGAATATGAAGCCGTATGTACAATGAGCGTAGAATAAATATAACAAACAACCAAAACTGATAACAAAATAATAACAAATAAATAAAGCATTTCTACCACGAGCTTTAGGCTGGCTAAATAAGACGTGAACGAACATTTTATCGGTAACCAACGGCCATACAACATAGACTGATGTATAACAGACATTGCGTATCTGAGAAATAGCCCCTACAGCTTAAGTGGAAACTTGCCGTTTAAGAGACATTGCTTGCCATTACTTTCTTACTCTAGGAAATTTTACAATGTCCCTTTATACATTAGACTTGGCCATGTCCCGGCTAAAATTTATTTGAACAATATCGTACATGCAGTTGTATGATCGTTGCTCGCGGTAGAGTTATTTTTTTATTAATCCTTATATCTACACTAATTAAGTATCTAAATTACAAACTAATCTACAGTGTTCTATCTACATAGAAGCCGCAAACATCATACGTACTTAAGCGAATGATCCTCGGCATTTTGCTTCGCTTTGCGCATGTCGGCAAGCTCTTTGCGCATGCGCAACCTTTCAGCGTCGCCTTCTTCGATGTTGCCATTCGACAATTTCTCGTTCGATTCCAAACTGAAGATAATTATCAATGTTCAAGATATCGCCAATTATATTCGAGATTTGATACAATATCTATTAACTTATGTTATGAAAATTATCTTAGCTAATCTACGTATCCAGATCTTATTGGGTTAGCAATCAAATTCTAGAACTTACCACAAAGTAAATTGAGATTTGATAAAAAATTAAAATGAGTCTTCTTGGAATGTATTAATTATATTCTTAATATCCAGTCCAGTTTTTTGTTATCAGCAAATCATTATTTTCTTGTATCTCTATAGGTACAAGAAAAAAGTAATTTTTTTAATACTTAATAGATACACTGGCCATGCCATGAATGGCTTAGCCCATAATATCTAGCCAACTAGATGAGTTCTCAGCGATTGTAAATGATACTTATCAGGATATCTAAGAGACTTGATAAAAAATCTTGACATACTTCCAACAGACCATACACCTACTAGAAACAAGATATTTCTAAATACATTTCTTAGATATGGAACAGGAGATCAGTACGGTAGGACTTGGGGACTGGCACTAACCCATTGGTCACTCGTAGGACGCGCAATTCGTCTTCAAGTTTGACGATGCGATCCATCATACGACGCTTGTCCGCTTCCGAAGCACGCAGAGAACTCTGTAACAACGTAATGTGAGAGATTTAGTGAGGAAGCATGATTGTATAAATAATAGCAGCCCTGTATTTAATACATGTCCCACTGCTGGGCTCAGGCCTTTTCTTATGATAAAATAAAAAAAATAATTAGGAATTGTTTATTCTTTCTTTTTTGTTTTCTTGATTAGTTTGTAGATATCTGTTTATTTTTACCTAATGTGAGTGACTGGTGCCTGATGTAGGTTTTGAGTAAAAATCTGTGTTACAGGACACCAGTGCCCACCCTCGGATATAAATTAAGCAGTTAGCTGTTGAAAAAAAATTATAACGGAAAATCTGGTATTCTCTCTTGATGCTCTTCTCATGATGAGTAGGGTTAGGCCATAGTATACCACGTATTTTTATGAGAAAGGGAATCTGGCAATGTTGCCGGGCTTTCTTATAGCTTTTCACGGCCCAACATAGCACGGATTGCAATGTCGTGTTCTATTTATATTTTATTTAGTAGGCTCTTTTTGTGATACATAAATTCGAAAAAGTATTAAAGCATTTGTAGAAAATTTTGTTGGGGTTTTTGGCGCCCAACCTGGGGCTCAAAATAAAATTAATTTAAAATTAATTCATTATTTTTGCATTTTATTTCAATTAAAAATATGTTAATGTATGTAATACTCACAAAAATACAATTAGGCGTATTGGCGCCCAACGTGGGACTTAACTTAAATAATGCATAATTATATTATTATTTTTATTTTTATTTGAAAGCATGGCATTCACGATCATCATTGATTCCCAAGGTCATCTTGATTCCGGATATGAAAGGTATATTTTATTACATTGCTGTATATCTTTATGTTCTGTATCGAAAGCATTTTGTCAGCGTTTTCGCAAACATTTCCTCACAGTTCAAATATTTCGTGGAAATATATTGTCCATCCGAGCGAAAATGAAATTTATTGCCCAAACGCATCGAAATTTCCGACAGCAAATTTTGCAGTATCACGTTATACTTCTTAAAACACAGGGTGTGGTCCAGGGCCGTATTTCAGGGTGTCCACAAGTGCAGTCGGGGCACCCGCTAATGTATTCGTAGACACGGCGCGCTGACCGGGCGGCTTTCGGAAAGACGATAAAATGGTGCTTTAGTTTTAGAAAAGTTTGTTTTAGGAACATTTATACTTTTGCATTTATGTACCTTAAAAGACACACTTGCATTATAATGTGTAAATTGGACAATTAACTACATTGTAATAGTGCAATTACACGATGACAAGTTCTGCAAAGCAATTCTCTTGTTTTCTATATTTATACGAGATAAATAAAGGAAGCAATAGTGTTGCCGCAGCTCAAAGCAAGCATTAAATTTGCGGCAATTATATTGCTTGCTTTGTTTATTGCATTTAAAAGGACAAAGATGGCAAGAGTATTGCCGCGCAAAGCTTAAACTATGTAAATGGGCGAGTAGGTTACACAATAACCTGTCCTATAACGCTTTGCGTAAAGTAGCTAAAGGGCTACTTGTATGCGTAGCGTACGTTCATTATAATGTACGGAGAGTGTCGTTCACTCGAGTGTTATTGAACATTTATCCATAAACAATGTATGGTGTCGTCTATATACGTTCGTTCGAGCGGATTATGGAACTTAGCAATGTTTGAGAAAGGAGTAATTCAACAATATTTTCTTCCCTTTTGCTACCCTTTACACACAATTTTATGAATATTATTTTCGTTAAAAATAAGTATTGGCATATACGAGATCCATGAAGAATGTTGACTTAAGTCCCATAACCTAACTTACTACTAACCTTGCTTCCCTTACTTGCCCCATAATAACAACCTTGTATTTTATATTCTTCTATCTTGTATGATGAAAAGGGTAGGCCATAGTCCTCCACGCTGGTCAAGTGCGGGTTGGTAGACTTTATATATTATAACCCTCATATGGCTCGGCCATTGTTTGAAAAAGCGAAAGTCTCACCCGCAGCATCATTTTAGCGCTGCGACTTTCTCACCCGCCTCGTATTCAGTTCTCGTTACACCAAATTGCCTCTATCTCTTATACCACGGAACCTCCAGCCTCCTGTCCTACGCCACTCACATTTTATAAGCGACAAAGCAAAAATCGGGTTACTTTTACGCAGGCTTTTATAGCGCCATTATAGTATCTGTTTGGTAAGAATAAAGAACATTAATTTTAGTGTTTTGCTCTGACTTTTTTTTAATAAAAAAATTACCCAACCGAGCATTTAATCCTGCGTAACGTAATTCATAATTCATTTATTCAGTTGCAAACACAGGTACACAGGATGTTAAGTTCATTTGAATACTATTACGTGATACATATACTACGTGATATTCAGTTGTATTAAGTTTAGGTTAGTAATCTATAAGGAGGTTCAGCGCTACGTTTTATAAAAACATAATAGTTTGATAATATTATACTCCAAAAAATAAAGCGTGATTGAAATGGCACTTGGTACCAAAAGTGATGACATAACTGTTTAGTAACGTAGTAAATATATTTAGACACCAAGAATCACTTATATCCAGTTGATGATATTTTTCAGTATAAAGCATAATAATGATGACGTGCGAACAATGTTATCTCATGTGAAGAGAAATTTAGAGATGGGACAAGTCGATCGATTTCGAAATATTATGAACATTTTATTATGTTCACAATAATTAACTTTTTTTTTTTTTACGATATTCCATTACAGAAAACAGAATTACAGAACATTTATTTAGTATCATAGAGATTTACTATGAGAAAGTAGTAATAGTTAAGAATATAAATTTTAGACTATTTGACGGCCAAAAGTGACAAACTTGTCCGATTGTCATCTTTATTATAAAGGCCCTGGTATCGTAATAATAAGGACTACTATGAGATACTTATACTCTCGAAACTCTCTGTAAATTAAATTTTGTCGAAATCGACACACAACAAAGATTATGAAGCCATTGCCTATGGTGCAAGTTATGAGAGAAAAGATAGATAAGTTTGCTTAAAAACTACTGAAATAAATATCCAAATAGATATCATCGCCTAAAAATTCTTGTCTATCTAGATGATTTTGATATTAAGCATGATATAAATCAACCTTCCTAGCCTTTTTCTCTATAACATTGGAGTCGGCTGCCAACCCAATGGATTTAGCTGAATATATAAGTATTTTACGTGGAGCGACTGCCAATAGACTGATCAGATCTCTACAACCCAGTACGAGGTGATGCTATACTCTGTGTTAGACTATCTGGCCTCTAAATACCCGTAACGACTGCCATAGGAGCGAGGACCGACGGCTTAACGTGCTCGCCAAGACACGGAAGACAACTCGTAATGTAATTATAATAAGAACCCATCCACGGCCGACCACAGTTAGCATTGCTTAACCTGTAAGATCGATTGGTCTGTGCAGCTTCGAATTATCCACGAGCGAAGCATCATATCATTCTAGTTAAATTGCCGCCATAATGAAGAGATGATCACTAAACCTACAATCTTCCACCCCCGCTTCCGCTCACCCCTTGCCCGTGGCAAGTTAAGTAAGATTACACTACTGAGTCTATATGCTCGAACAAACAGACAGACAGCGGTCCGAGCGGCTAATTTTATTTGTTCCTGGTTCCGTCTCACATGATACATTCTCTACAAATATAGACATTGACAGGTGAATTGTCGGAATGGAGACATTATTTTGTTGATCCTGCTATTTTTCTTTGAGTGAATAGGCGTTTTTTTGAAAGAGCCTCTCAAAGGCTAATTAAACTTATAAATGCTTAGTTATTATTAGTGTCCTAGAATAGGTATCAATCACGTAAAATACGTTTAATTTACAGTTCATATTGATCAACCAAAAATAACTTAAAATATTGATATTCATTTTCAAAAAAAAGTGGGCGAGAAGAGAAAATAATAGGTAAAAGAGACGTATGATAAAATCAACTCAATTTTTCGAATTCTCGAGTCAGATATTGAAATAGAATAGAATAGAATAAATATTTCACAACTCACACACAACGCCATCTAGTCCCAAACTAAGCAGAGCTTGTACTATGGGTACTAGAATAACTGATAATAATACATTATATACTTTTCTTTTGTAAATACATACATATTATACATAGAAACACCCAGACTAAGACAAACCCCCATGTTCATGCACACAAAGATTTGTCATAAGTGGGAATCGAACCCACGACCTCGGCGTCGCAGGCAGGTACACTACCCACTCCGCCATCCGGTCGTCATATCAATAAAACTCGTCAATAAAATCAATATCGTCCATAAAAGTGATCATATTTTACTCGGCAAACATTTCTTTGAATGTTACAGCTAAAGTATAAGACACCCAAGATCACGCAACTTACACCTCCACGCCATGTCTAAACCTACCTCTATAGGTACCTTCTACACTTCCAACACCTTCGTACAAACCTCTACCGATCAACCTATACATATCCAGTATAAGCTGGTCTCGCATTGTACGGGAAGTAGTCTAGTCGACAAGTTGAAAATGGTACAAAATAGAGATACTGCTCTTAAAATTATGTGCGATAGCTCATTGGATCCGGCATGACGCCTAGATAAATGTGCCAAAAGCTACATAAAAAAAAAGTTATAAACAATTAAAGTATGTATAATAAAAAATAATATGTATGTATTTAATATATAAATAGTGATATGTACATATTTATTTTAAGTATACCTTTGTAAGTTAATATAATATATATTTAATTTGTAGGTAAATGTACCTATTGAATTTGTAAATTTATGTAAATATTAGTTATAGTGAACCTTCTATCTCATCTTTTACACCTTAAACTTCCCCATATCAGTCTAACTTTCTATTTGTCTTAATTATGTTCTATTTTGTGTCTTATTTTTTGGTGTGCAATAAAGCTTATTCTATCTATCTATCTATCTAAAGATGAACAAAAAATGGCATTTCGTTTTTTGCCAATATTTCATATTGATAACACATCGTCAAGTGCACGACAAATTCCTGCCGGAGTGCCACAGGGTTCCATTCTTGGGCCATATTTATTTCTCATCTATCTTAATGACATCCCCAAGCAGCCTCATACTCATCTAGCCGGCTTTGCAGATGACACGGCAAGTTTCACATCGTCTAGCGATTTGGATATAGTTATATCTCGCCTACAATGGTCCCTTGAACTTCTTATTGAGTATTTCACAAAATGGAAGCTTAAACTCAATACCCAAAAAACCGAGGCAATAATGTTTAGTAGAAAACGAGTCCCACCTACAAGGTGCTTGAGAGTTGGGCAGCATTGTATTCCTTGGAGCTCAACTGTCAAATACCTAGGCGTTCATTTTGACAAAAAAGTAAATTGGACTGCTAATACTGATGCCTTTCAATCCAAAGGTTTAAAAGCTATGAATGCTTTAACTCCAATTATGAATCGACGATCTAACCTTAGTCCTAAAACTAAATTAAGAATATATCAAACTTTAGTTAGACCTTGTATATCCTATGCAGCGCCCGTATGGTGCAGTACCTGTGATACAAACTACAAAAAGCTTCAAAAAATTCAAAATAAAGCTCTCAAAATTTCATTTAACACACCCTTTTTCACTAACTTAACTAAACTTCAACATCAAATACAATTGCCTTCTATCAAGAAATATATTTTAAAAATATCGCGACGATTTTATTTATATAATAACTACCATCACAAAAATCACCTTATAGCTACAATTGGCTCAACTAAGTTAACTAATATGCCGTACGCTAAATCATATTGTCGATATCGACTGCCCCATCACTATTTTCTTGGTTGCGAGTGACGTCGGCGCATCAACGCAGGACCGGTTGCTTGCTACTACGAGCGCCCGTGTTGTTAAACATTTTTTTCACCCTACCGCCTTTATTATGATAAATGCACTTGTTTATGCAAATCATTGCAATTATTTATTAAATATTATTTTATTTGGTACGCTGATCAGCTTACCGATTAACTTATTTGTAGACATTGTAGTGTTATACATATTCTAGCAAAATTTCTTTGCAATAACATTGTAACACAATTTATTACAAAGATATATTTATGTAAAAACTAAATGTGTAAGTACCTAGCTTCACATATTTCGAATATACATGTCATTTTAGTTAAATTTTTCTTTATGTAGGTATAACATCAACTTACTATATAAGATAAAAATGTTTTGTAAAGGCGAAGTTTAGCCTGTAAAGAACACCTACTACATGTTTGTTTCGCATAATTTTGTATGTTCTTTAAATATTATGTGTGACTAATTGTTGTAATAATTGAAAATAAAGATATTTTAAAATCAATCAAATATTTCATAAACTATTAAAATTTAAGAAATTTCAAAAAAAGATTCTGAAAGAAGAGAAAATTTCCAATAAAAAACTCCTTACTCCCAGAACTCTATCTCCATTATTAAAAATTTTAATTTAACGCTAAAAATATGCCATCTAGGCGTCATTCTGGATCCAATGAGCTATCGCACATAATTTTAAGAGCAGTATCTCTATTTTGTACCATTGTCAACTTGTCGACTAGACTAAAGCCTACTTTACATCGTGAGACTACTTAATACTGGAAATGTATAGGTTAAAGTGAAGCCGTCTGTACATTATCGTTTAGCGTCCATACCATGCATTATACCTTGCGTGCTAAACATTAGCGTACGGCATCCTACGTTTTTGCACTTCAATTAACTTATTACGGACGAGAGTGCGCTAATGACAGCGCAAACGTGGCGCCCACGCGAACACCATATATAACCATAAAGGCGCCTGATTCTATAGTATCGTATGGTATTGCGTCACGTTAAGGTTCGCACTGAGCTATGTCCAACTTTGTGCCACTGGGTAAAAAAATTAAAGACCGTCTTGCCTTATAATACGTCAAGCAAACATATTGCCATAAGAAGTAACTGCTGACAAATTTACTGCTACTCTCTAATTAATAAGATTTTAAGATGTGACAATACCCAAACGCTTAAATATGGCGCGCTAAAATAAGCAGCACTGCGTGCTGTTAGGGTTGGAAAAAACATAGTATTTTTAAAAAGAATTAAACATTTTGTTGTATTTTGTAGACAAAAAAATACTACATGTTATTAATTAATAATTCATTACTGTTTTAATGACCATGATTCAAACTATTTAAAACATATTTTGAACATGATTTAAAACAAAAGGGTAATATTCATAGGTATTAAAAAAAAAGATTAAATTGAAAATCAAAAAGTTCTTTATCTATTGTAATTTTGATTATTATTTATTTATTACAACAATTTACAGTTCAGATGCAATCAACTTTCTTCCTCTTATCTTCAACTCAACTAAACCCAACTTCTCAATTTCCATGCTATTGTTTTTAATTATGGTTTAAACGTGGTGTGTATTTTTGTTGTTGTCGTGTGTATTGATATTATCGTAACAAAGCATGTTATGTTACATACCGTCATATTGAATCGGGACTCAAGCATACAAAGATTAGCATGTAGCTATGTGTGAAATAAAAACCTGAATTTTCTTTAATAAACTGGAAGCAAATCCACATTCTTTGGCTTATGCAACTTACATAAAATAATTATCGACCACCGACTTCAGAATTATAAAATAATTATTTAATAATTTCTATTTAACTAAATGAAAAAACGTATTATTTGTGCGAAGTAAATTTATTTTATGCTTTTTAGTTTACCTACTTTTTGAAGTCGGTTTTTTTTTTTGTTAAAAATTATTTTATTTTACGATTTTAAGTGATGGGTAGACCGAGCAAGAATGTTTCTCGAATGAGGAGACTGTAGGGACACAGTGCAACGGGCGCATATGTATTTAAGTGGATCCTTAAGTTTCGTCGCCCGGTTCGCCAGTCGCCTTCCCGTATCGCTAGAGATAGGTCGTAGTTAAGTTAGAATAATGTAGTCAATAAGTTTATTATATAATATGTCCCTGGTACCAGTTAATTAAAACAAATAGTATAGTGACCTATAGTTTCAATCAATACAATCATACAACAATCATCAACAAATTAAATATAACAACAAATGAAGAGACCCCCACATTGGTGACCCTCGACAAAGAACACGCAACTTTCTACACCGTGGCGTTCCTGACACGACATCATGGGAGACGACTCGCCCTTCTCGACGTGCACATCTAGAAGGACTCCTACGACGACCTAACCAATCTACAACAAGAAGCACTGGAACGCACGGAATTTACAATGAAGATCTACTGCTAAGCGATTTCTCCGACGTGGTCAAGTAAGTGAAGACACGTGGCTGCCATGCATAGCGAAATCAAGTAGCGACCACGGCAAGCCACACAATTTTAAGCGATGACCTTTTGGATTTCCGGACGACGAGCACGTGGTGCATTCGTCGCGTAATTTAATGAATTATATACCCTGCGGTTGCGTTGGCACCAGGATGAGAATGCTTGCTACAGCATTTCCGGACTATACGGCATCGTAACAATATATTTGGAGGCGAGGACAAATATCCCTTCAAGAAGACATTAATTGTCAATTAAGTCATCCATCGGAGACGTGGACTACAATTGGAGCAAATACATCGCTAGCAGACTTGGAGCAATACATACGGAATTATCTGCATTTGCATCTTCGTACGTACCGCCGACTCACGAAGCGCCTTACGAAGAGCAACATCAAGAAAACGTATCAAGTGTTTGTGATAAATTACGGCATTTAGTTTTAAAAAGTTAAAGTTTTAAATTCCATGGTTATTTTTAGATGCAAGGTCTCAAATCACGTCAATAACTTATGTGTAAATTTTTTTGTGAACAACGCTTTTGTTGAGTAGCAGTTTGTTTGGCTCTCACCAAGCACTTGAGATTGTGACCCTTTTTTTATAAGCATCAGTACTAGGAACCACTTGTTATGTATCCCTTAGTTTATTGGAATCGTAGAATGATTATTGTTTGTGTAAACGTAATGAAATTTTTGTTTCAAAGTTTTATTCTGATTATCATTTTTCAAATTATTTTTGTGTAAAGGGGGAAATGGTGTAGGGACACAGTGCAACGGGCGCATATGTATTTAAGTGGATCCTTAAGTTTCGTCGCCCGGTTCGCCAGTCGCCTTCCCGTATCGCTAGAGATAGGTCGTAGTTAAGTTAGAATAATGTAGTCAATAAGTTTATTATATAATATATTCCTGGTACCAGTTAATTAAAACATTAGTATAGTGACCTATCGTTTCTCTCATCTCTATTCACCAACAAATTTAACAACATCATGAAGACTGAAGACCCCCACAGAGACGACGGTTACTTGAGACGGAAAACTTATTAATAATAATCCCCGTACTCCTAACCGTTGAGGAGTTGTACCTTCCAGCATCAGCTCTGCAACTTAAAATGCAAATATCCAAGTAGTTTTAGGTAATATACGAAACACAATATAGAAGCTTGATTGACCCATGATTTCTCTAGGATCCCATCATTAAATCATGACCTCATATTATGAATATACATAAGTAATATTCAACGTCTCGCCTCATCTGTGTATAACTTGAAAGAATACAGTAAATGGCCTCAAAGAGCCTATATTTAAAGAATTATCCCCGTACTCCTAACCGTTGAGGAGTTGTACCTTCCAATGATGCTGGAAGGTACAACTCCTCAGCAACATAAAATGCTGGTTACTAGATGCAAATATCCAAGTAGCTTTAGATAATATACAAAAAACAATATAGAAGCCTTTTAAATTTGAGGGTTGCCCTCGATTTCCCTAGGATCCCATTATCAGAACGTGACTGGAAAAAAATGGGACCACATGACAAGTATATCCTATCAAACAAAAAAAGAATTTCTCAAATCGGTCCAGGCGTCTTCGAGTAATCGGTGAACAAACATTAAAAAAAAAAAAAAAAAAAAAAAAAAAAATACAACCGAATTGAGAACCTCCTCCTTTTTTTGAAGTCTGTTAAAAATTATTTACTTCAAGGGAACTACTAGAACTCATCTCAATCATTAAGTAACAAACTACCTACAAGATCATCAAGATAAATAAATTTTCTCTTCTTTCTTTCTTTAAAAAAACAACGCCCGCACTAGAAATTACTCCTGTGTCGCGGGGGTGTTCACAAACATACCTACATATCACATACCCAGAGTCAGAACAAATCTTTGCGGATCACACAAAGATTGGTCCCGAGTGGCGATCGATCCCACAACACCAGCGCTGTTAAAATCGGCGAGGCGACCGCTTAAACCACTACGCCACTACTCTATACAAATAATTAATTGCAATACTCTGATTTCTTTCACACTTCTATGTTCTTCTTGCTAGGTTTAACTAGATTTTATAATTATTTAATGATAACATAAAATAATTTTATTTAACTAAGAAACGGTGTATTTCTCGTCTGCACGTGTGGTGTAGTGGTTTAAGCGGTCGCCTCGCCGCTCTCCAATGCACTGGTGTTGTGGGTTCGATCCCCACATGGGACAAATCTTTGTGTGATTCACAAAAAAATGTTATGAGACTGGGTGTGCTTGTGTGAGTGAATGTGTGTATTTGGCCTTGTCATTGGGACCATTGGACAATGTAATTGCTTCTGGCGTTTAATTTTTTTAATTTATTTATTTATATAAATTATTATAAAATATTATCGATTTAAAACGTCAAGCGCGACTATGCATATTATTATTTCATACCCCCGTAATAAAAGACTTTACAACCAGTTAAAAAATGTCTGGTCACAAATTACAACACTCGCTCGTTATTGTTGCTATTAAATATGAATGCTGTGCGGTGACGTCACTGGCTTGTCGCGTCACATGACCAAAGGGATACCGACACACGTGGACCAACTATCCAATAGACATCGCGCGTGAAAGTATTTCAGGTGTATAAATACAGAGAGTTTGTGAGTTAGGTTTAAGTGGTATCATTTAATTTGTTTTAATCAAGGGTAAATAACTACTCAGCGTCGGCCTTCCACTTTTTATATAACAATTGACTATGACGTAGTTATCAACATAGAACTGTCAAAATACAAAAAATAGACGTTTGGCGGCTCGAATACAAACGCCAAAACGGATACCATAGAGATCTGCTAAACTCCGACTGCAGTAATACAGAAACATATCTCTATAAAATGTGTAGCTATTAATTTAAATAAATAAATAAATATTACACTACAGACACACAACGCCATGTAGTCTCAAACTAAGCAGAGCTTATACTATGGCTACTAGAATAACTACTTATACAGATATACTTTTCTTTTGTAAATACATACTAATTTTACATAGATTAATTTGTTGTATTCGTTATGTGTTAATTTTCTTTAGAATCAGTTATGTCGTCTAAAAGAAGAAGAACGACAACCGCATTTTTTTTTTAGTCTTAACGAGTGTCATTGTCACCAAGTGACAAACCTTTTTTTCCCGTCAATAACGGTTTAAAAAAAAAACATATTACGCATTACAACATCCAAAAACGGCGTCTATCGGGTATACCCTCCATGTCGAATAGGGTGGCGCCGCTGCACCGCCATCCACTTACATCTGCCAATATTTGCTCACCAACCCCCTGGCGTCCCGCACCCCTTGCCCGCCCCGAGCACGCCTTACGCACCACCCGTTCATATTTCAAATGCTATGATGTGGGGTGACACTAAACACTACAAAATACAAAGTTACGTGGCTTTTATTACACAGTAATGTAATATGATTAAAGCTAATTTACTGTTTTTTTTAGTTAATTTCTGATTCTTTGATCAGCCGCGTTATTTCGCTGCTGGAAGCAGTACCAAACAATCTCTAGATACTATCTTTTACAATGCACGGTTTTTGTAACCAACATCTTGTTATGTTTGCAGGAGTCGTTTTCTACCAGTTGGGACCGGCAGGATTTGAACCTGCGACACACCGGGCATCCGCTTTAACCAACCAGCTTCGGTCGCCTCTAGCCAGGAACCTAAATTTCTCAACTATAAGTTACATAATTTCATGACGTCACGTTCATTAATTTGTATCTATCTGAAGTAGGATACAAGCAAAATGTTCAAATTCTGCCGGTCCCATAATTTCTCAACTGTTTCTTAGGATAATTTGCTAAGCATAGCTAAATGCTATAAAAATAGTCTATAAGAAGTTGCAATTTTAATATTGGTATCTATTTATCTGGGAGAAAGATTGTACAACATTGCATTATAAATAAAATCTTGCTGAAAATATTCCAAGTTGACGGGTTTGCAATAAGAAAATGCTGCTTTCGTGCCTGTTGTCTCCCTATACATGTGCCCGTGAAGGCCTTTTGCAAGCCACAAACAAGGGAGTAGAAGTTGCTACCTACTGAGTAAAAATACCATAATGCCATTGATACGTAAGAAGATGAAGAAGAATAAGAAAATCTTCATTGTTATAATGCAGCTATGCTTTACTGCTAAGTGGAGTTAAGCGTACACGATCTTCCAAGTCTTGGGCAAGGTACACCAGAAGGGCAACATTACACGACGGTGTAACAGGCGGTAGCTATGACTGGAACGACTGGATGCGCGAAGTTGAATTAAATCGATGCGTTCAGTCCATTCGCGATGATTTCATAATCCCCGTATACCCCATGCGTACGGTACACATGGCTACGAAAATCAAAGGTGCAAGGGAAACTTTTTTTATGTGTCTTTTAAAATGCATAATAATTTTGTTATATTTCTCATTTAAAAAGATGGTGCACATGAGTTTCTCACCAGCTCTTCTCATAATACAATATCCAACGGTGCTGGTACTTAGATTGATTTTAATCTAATTGTTAACAGTTGGATTAAAATTAATCCAAGCCCCGGTTATTAAAATCATTGTAATTCGTATAATTTATTTTTATATTATTGTTTGTAATGTTTTGACGTATTCAAGCGCCAAAAATGATTTGAATTTGAATATAGACCACCCAATTGCACACCAGTATCAATATGTTTGCCTTCCGATCATTTGAATACGATCGGAGGCCTTTGGGTATGACTTCTAAAGTATGTGCTTCCGTTGGCTTGTCCCACTTTGTTTTTAACCTAACTGCCAGTAACCGTACCACAAGGTTGTTTGACACATAATAATTATACAAGGTTGTTATTAATTTCTCAACACAGATAAAGTAATACGAAACAGAATCTATTCCAAAAGATTTTACGAGAAAACAAGAAAAAAATCACGTTTTCTTTAAAAAAAAGTAACATAAAAAATGTATTTTGTCAATGAACTAATGACTTTCAGGCTTTTGGTGAAGTAAAAATAACATTATATAAGTCTTGTTTGGTGATTTGGTGGTAAAAGAAAATTAACTATAAATAGTCCATGAAACATAAACTAATAGACACCGAATTCACCATAAATAATTTTATTGTACCCGTAGAACAAAGCACCAATTCACACTCAACATACAAGACTATTCCTCTAAAAATCCAACATTCAAAACCTAAAACACTAACACTTCAAAATAGCAAGTTACAAGTTGACATTTGCAAGTCAGCACTAGGTAGGCGTTTCGCGTCAACAAGCATGCATGCGACCACGAAGGTGTATTCAAACGCGTCAAGAGCACTTGTAGGACCACCCAACGCGAACGCAAATAACACCTAATAGCACCGAATGGAGGTGAACATCAAAAAAATACGAACCAAGAAAAAAGCCCCGAAAGCTTGTTATTTTTACGTTACCTTGAGGTTTTATGCAAGAAGGTTGGAGTTGGTCAATATTTTTTGTGGGTTAGTTGATTTAGTGCGCTATATTAATATTGCAGATAACGTATAATAATAGCAGCTCTGTATCTTATACATGTCCTACTGCTGGGCTCGGGAATCTTCTTATGATGAGAAGGGTTAGACTATAGTCCAACAGGCTGGCCAAGTACGGATTGATAAACTTAACAAACCCACAACACTCCCAGGCATGCAGGTTTGCTCACGGTGTTTTTCTTCACCGTTAGCGTGCGATAATCTGCATAACTATTTATTGACAGAGGTTTGTGCCGTGGGTTCGAAGCCGAGACTTTTGACACATAACTTAACTCAGAATAATTCTAGTAAGAACCTGTTATTTTATTAGTTAGTGCAGGGGTTCCCAAAGCATACGCAGATACGATTTTTGCCTATAAATCTAGAAGCGGTTCCCAAACATTTTAGTAGCTAGGTCCAACGCGCCGCGACAAATAATAAGAACTGAACTAAAGCCGCAAACGAAAAAAGTTTGGGCAGAGGAATTTAGTTAATTCGTATTGAAGATAATAAAGTACCCATTTACTGCAATTTTCCAATTTTAAAAGACTTAACGTGAGTATCGTTTAATTATTTTCTGTGGTTTTTAAAGTTCTAAATCACGACATAAAACATCGCCATCTTTGTCATATTTTTAGAACTACATCAACCAACTTGATGGCAGCGCCACCTAGCCACGCACACTGGAACTACATTTAATCGTGCTACAGTTAGTCACATATTCATATACTAGGTGTCGCTAGTAGTTAAAATTTTCTTTGCAAGACCGTTTTTTGAAATAAATTTATGAAATCATTTTTGTATCTATAATTAATATTATTATAATAAATAAAAATGATACCTTGATCTCTTCAAGAGCCTTCTCCGAGAATTTAGCTTCCGAAGATGTCAAACCATTCTGCAAACAAAAAAAAATACAACAATCAGTTAAAAGTATCAATGAAACTTTAAGACTAGGTTTGTACTAGTACTGTACTAGTAGTTATTTACTTTAGTTTTTAAGCCTAATATTTTTCTTTAATTTATGTCTAAAATCTTAATTCTATAATTTAATTTTAGGTTAGTAATTTTTTTTTTCCTTCAATTTTTTTATTAAAATAATATGTTAATGAAATTAAAAAAATGAAACTTGTTTTAAAATAATTCAAAATCAAAAACAATCTGTAGTATTATCATTGTTATTAATCAACTAGTTTTTTGCCTGAAAAATAACGCAAATTACTAAGAAGACGGTAGATGGAACTTTACTTTCGACTCATAGTACGGGCGAAGCCTGGATTTCATTTTGGGAATTTGCATCTTGCGAGAAAGGGGGCAATGTGCATATAGCTGTCACTTGTAAAGCTGTCTAAGACAATTCGGGGGAGAAGTACACCCATAACTCTAAGTCGTATCATAGTCAGGCGATTAAAGACTTAATACAAGGCTAATTGATATTCATACATACAAATAGCGAACAATGCAAGGAAAGTATAAAAATATAATATGTAAGGAGCATCTCGCATAACGTTTAAATTCCTTGAACGCAGCGAGGCCGCGAGTTATACCGACCCAGATACGCTGATTGATTAACAATGATGGACGCCATTATTACACTATTGTTTTATGGATAGACTAAATGCAAATTGTTCTAGAATATTCAATAGTTAGAGGTCTAAGGTGTGGATTGGCAGCCTTGGGGTTGAGGCCTGTATTTCACATATTCAATTTTTCTTTTTTTTTCAAAATAAATGTTCCAGAATATTCTATGCAGCTAGAGGTCTAAGGTGTGGATTGGCAGCCATGGGGTTGACGCCTGGTTCACATTTTATAACTTATTTATATATTACTTATATATATATTTTTTTAATGTTCTAGAATATTCTATGCAGTTAGAGGTCTACGGTGTGGATTGGTAGACTTAGGGTAGACAGACGCCTGGCTCATATTTCACATATTCAATTTTTTTTTTTTTCATAAAAAGAGTGACTCAAAATACTTAGTCAATGTAAAGCTACCTAACATTTGAATGAAATAGTGTTGAAACTAAAATTGTTTTAAGTCGTGCTTACTTCCGTCATAAATAAATCTGTTGCTCCCTGTAAGGATTTTAGGAGCTTAATTCGCTTGTGTTAGGAGGAAGTTCACGTCCGTGGTGTAATGGCCAGGATTCTAACCCACGATTCTCGATCGTAAGGCCAATAACTTGCGATTCCGAAGGATAATAACCATTGCGCCACGGCCGCTTAAATTGCCCATTCATAAAAAGCTTTTAGATGCGTCACTTCATCTTAGTAAGGAGTACGGTGTTATACTAAGAAACAGTTGAAAAAGATATGGAACCGGCAGGCTTTGAACCTGCGACCTACTGCACACCGGGCAGTACCTTTTTAGCCATCCAGCTACGTATCCTACTTAAGATAGGAACAAATGGATGAACGTGACGTCACGAAATGACGTAACATACAGTTGAGAAATTTAGGGCCCTGGCAAGAGCCGACCGTAGCTGGCTAAAAAGCGACTGTCCGGTGTGCGGTTGCAGGTTCAAATCCTGCCGGTCCCATATCTTTTTCAACTGTTCCTTAGTATAATTTGCTAAGCATAGCTAAATACTATAAAAATAATAAATTAGAAGTTAAAACTACGGTGTTATGCCTCAAGTGCCAGTAATTTCGTAAAATTTCGTTTTAATTAAAGGTAAGAGATACGGTAGTACTTCCATTGTCGAGCTCGTTCATAAGAGTCCTACCATCATAGAGAATAAACGTGGTCACAGACAAGAGACGCGCTTTGGGGAATAACTGGATTTTTATTAAAATTTAATAATGTGAATTTCATACTTTAATAGAACATAACATAACATAACATCACGCCTATATTACCCAGAAGGGTGTTTTAGAGGCGTACAACACCCACACTTCAACGGTTATGTTTTATTCCGATGGAATAGAGGGTGAGCCCATCGCCATCTACCGAGCACAATTCCAACTCCGAGCTGTTATTGTAAATTTAGTGACGGTTCACAAATAACACTTTACCCGACCCGGAAATCGAATCCGACACCTCGCGGTGAAAGACGCATACGCTAACCAATAGACCATTGAGGCAGCTTTAATATTTGTGTGTATAATCTCCTACTGGTGGTAGAGCTCTTGTGAATGAGCTCGAGGGCGGCAGCACCACCGTCTCACCTATAACCTGCCGCCAAATAGTAGTGCTTCCATTACTGTGTTCCGGTTTGGTGGTGAGATCAGGCCCTGAAATTACTGGCACATGAGGCATAACACCGTAGTCCTCAGCTGCAGCAACGCATCTATAATCTGCTTTTGTGGATTGTTGATATCCATGGGCTGTACTCCACTTACCATCAGGTTGACTACACGTTCGTTCGCTGTGGGCGTAATATATAAAAAAACTCATTATCGTTACGTAGTTTTAAAAATATTCCCAGCCTAGTTTGAATTCCATCTTGATAAGATATAAGCTTATTCAAAGTGGAGTAACGCGATAGGGAAATTCGTTCAAACGACTATTCAAATAATGATAAATGTGTGATAATCTAACATTTATCTATTACCTGAGCCATATTTGGTTATTATCATAATCAGATAATAATATCACAGGTTTAGCCGCTTATTAATCGACGATAAAAGCGGAGGAGGTTTTCAAGTCAAAGTGTATTTTTTTTTCTTTTTGAACGGCTTCTATAAAAATTCTAGTTCTATTTTTTTTGACACGACAAAGAAGAATAGTTATTAGACTTTTTCCAAAATAAAGCTTCGGATAGCGAAGAAGTCTTTGGGACCTTTGCCCAACAATGGGACAATATAAGTTATTAAAATACTGATATAAAGTTCTAGTGTCTTCACTCCAATTTCATTCAAACAACGGACATATAAAACTTTCCACGATTTATCATTCCACGCTCGGCGTTGTAATTCAATGCCATTTGAAAAATTCAGCAAGCACCGCCATTGCGACCTCCAAGAACAAATAAAATATTCCTTTTAAAAAAGCTTCCGGTTATCGATCAGATTTAGTCGTCAGTTCTTTAAAGGTTACACGGACCACATACGCAAACGTTATATATGTTAATGGATTGGAGAATTTATAAAATCAATATAAAAATCATTCTATCATGTTTTCGTGGAATTTTCAAGGAAAAACACAATAACTCAATTCACACCCAACATTTAGATATTTTAGCTACTATTTTACGGAGGGGACGAACAAGCGGACATTGAAGTTTAGGCTTTCTCACTGCGTTAGGAAAATAAACAACTGATTGCGACCGAGATATTAAAAAAAGTTCAATTTCACATATTGATAAAAAATATATTATTAACGACTAACAAGAATGACAATCAATAATGAAACTTAAAACCCGAAAGTGTTTGTACAATTTTGAATTCATATTAATAATAGACCCGCCCAAACGCTCCAAATAAACGGCTACATAGACGTGACGTCATCGTTCTGTAGCTTAGCTTAATTATGAAGTTGCTATAAATTGTGTGGGTTAGTTGATATAATTGTTTATTAATTTTAACATGGACTCGCCCATGAAACTTTGAATGATCATAAAATGAGTTAAATTTATAATATGTAACTAAAAATTCTTGCATTTGCTTTATGTTTACCTATATTTTGATAAGGTATCCTATATTTTACTATCTATGGATCAGTCACAATGTTTATTGCCAGTATAAGACGGTCTCGAATTATATTGAATTCCCCTGCAATCCGAGACTAGCTAATATTGGAAACATAACGCTTGATATTTATAATATCATCAAATAGGTAAATTTTGTACGCAATAAGTTCGACTGTCGTAAAAATTATAAATTACGACACCGGCGAGCATGTGTGACAACGATAAGATGTAGTGATGATTAAATTAGAGGTTAGTCAAATATATGTCCAAGGTTTGTTTACACTAGTATACCAAACGTCAAACTTCATGGCAATTCGCGAGAGCAAGAGCGAGATAAACGTTAAGCGAGAACCATACACGAGTGACAGAGACAGTGCATGTTACGACCGGCCAAGATCTTTGATACTACCTATAATGGATATTTTTTTTTATACTACGCCCACAGCGAACGAACGTGTAGTCCACCTGATGGTAAGTGGAGTACAGCCCCTGGACATCAACAATGCACAAAAGCAGATTATAGATGCGTCGCTGCAGCTGAGGACTACGGTGGTATGCCTCATGTGCCAGTAATTTCAGGGCCTGATCTCACCACCAAACCGGAACACAGTAATGGAAGCACTACTATTTGGCGGCAGGTTAGAGGTGAGACGGTGGTGCTGCCGCCCTCGAGCTCATTCACAAGAGCTCTACCACCAGTAGTAATATGACTATAGGTAAAGCAAAAACAGAAATGTAATGACTAGTGAGATTTCTCCTCTTTACGTCTAATAGGACATCAATATGGTGATTGGTTTCTAAGAATAATTTCAATTAATTAGACTATAATGCGTCTGTCACGAGTTGGACATGAGCCGAGCTGCACGATGTATGCAAAACAACGGTCTACGTTATCTGATCGAAGGAAAAACTGACCATGTGATGATTTTCTCATCATGTTCCATCTAGAAATTGTCTTACGGGATCAAGTAAAATTAAATTCTTGAACATTGCTCAGCGTGCATTTACAACCATCTAGTTAAACTATTTAGTATTGAATATTGCTCGAACTCATATCAATTTACTCGAATGTTATTTTTCCCAAGAACAAACATTTCTTATATACTTTACAAACGAACAATGCAGGCGGAATAGATAGAATAGGGATTGAAATTTTTGTTGTGGAGTGAAACTTTTCGTCGCATAGTACAATTTATTAAATTTATTGAGGGTACAGTTCACAATAGCAGCACGGAGTTGGCATTGTGCCCGATGGATAGCGATAGGCTCACTCCCTATCCCATGGGACGTAAACATAACAGGTGAAATGTGGGTGTTGTACGCCTCTGCCACACATTTCTGGGTAATATAGACGTGATGTTATGTTATGTTATATTAATGTACTTGATTGTTCCTAAGTAAATTCAATAAATTGTTTTTTGCTACAAAAAGTTTTCAACAAAGACAAATCTTATTTTTGCGCAGTGAAAATATTAATTTAAAAACAACAGTAACAAAATTACATCTGGCACCGTACCAATAACTTCTTCCATTACAATTTCAATATCAAAACTATAAATTTTATGACTTTTTTGCATCGATCGCCATAACGTCAATGGCGATCGCGTAATGGCAATCTAGGTAGTAGGTATGTCATTATTAGATCGTTGAACCGAGATGTGCACATATTTGGCTAGGGGCCAAGACGTTTTGGAAAAGTCCAGTCTGTCTGGATTAGTATTACATCCTCATTATGATATCTGCTCCAGATTTTAGGATTTATATAGTGATAAAAGAAATGATTTGGATTTTTTTACATTCGATGGAACGCCAGAAGCAATTACACTATCCAATAATCCAATGACAAGGTCAAATACACACATTCATTCTACAAGCACACCCAGACTCAGGACAAATCTTTGCGAATCACACAAAGATTTGTACCATGTAAGGATCGAACCCACAACACGAGTGCAGAGGAGAGCGGCGCAGCGACCGCTTAAACCACTACACTACACATGCAGACGTGATGAACAAGCTTTCGTGGTTTTCCATAGCTCCACTCCTGAAGGTTGATCGACAAAACGATTTATACAGCCTGTATTTTTTTTTATAAACACAGCATAGAGGTAAAAGGTTGAAATAATTCCAAATTCTGAAATTAGCTCATCAAACGCAATTAAATAACTAGAGGGCCTACTAAGACTGCAATGTCCTACTAAATACAACGTTCTTTTTAATTTTACTAAAAACCTGACAGCCGTTTGTCCAGAATCATTAAAATGTCCATTCCACTAGGTTTTACGAGAAAATACGAAAAAAATAAAATGCCATACATTTTAATGGATACGCATCGGTCTTACGATCGAGCGGTCGGGGGTTCGAATCCTGGCCATTACACCACGGACGTGAACTTACTCTTAACACAAGCGAAATAAGCTTAGCAATTAAGAATATTAGTAATTTGTATTTACAATTTACAAGTAAACTTCTATTTAAAAAAAATAAATGATAAATTGTATTTGTATGGATAACGTGTTTACTTTTAAAACCAAACTATCAACCAAATAAAAATTGGGTTACTGTTGGTTATTGTTGTTTTTTGCCATAAACAAACCAAATTTTATAATTTATACTTTTTATATAGATCAATGTTTTTATCTATTTTTTTTGTTTTCATTCCCGAATTTCTTCATGACGAATACAAATAACCCGTAATCTACATTACCGTCTTTAAAGTATTAGGTGTTTCTATTTCTTGTGTGTGGAATCGTAATAGGCTTATCGTATAGGGCAAAGGATTACTGCTAGCCGATCAATACTATGGACGTTAAACAGCTAATGTAACAAATTATTCTACTGGTAGGTGGTACAGTCAGCAACAGAAGTAACTTTTTGACGAGCCTACCTGCGACGATGTATTGCGGTTTCGATTGCAGCTTAAGACAAATCTTTGTGTGCATGAATATGGGGTTTGTCTTAGTCTGTGTGTTTCTATGTATGTATTTACAAAAGAAAAGTATTTATGCATTAGTATCAGTTATTCAAGTACATGGAGCACAGGCGCTGCATAGTTTGGGACTAGATGGCGTTGTGTGTAAGTTGTGATAAATTAATAACTACACAAAAACTAATTTTCAAAGCCACTTATTTCTTCAAAACGTAAATCTTTATGTATGTATGTATGTTTAATGTGATAGACTTAGATTGATTTAAATCTAATTCTAAACAGTTGGTTTAAAATTAATGTAAGCCCCGGTTATTCAAATCATTGTAATTATTATAATTTAGTTTTACTTATAATTTATTTTATATTATTGTTTGTAAAGTTTTGACGTGTTCAAGCGCCCCCTAGGGCCTATGAAAATAAGTGATTTTAATTTTGAATCTTGAAAAATGTGATTTGTATGAAAGTTTAAGAATTTGCAAGTGTTCAGCTACTTTTGTTGCTGGCTGTACAATAGTGAACCGTGAACATTCACAAGATGAAAGGTAGCGTATTCACACACCAGGGACTTGGGTGAAAGGGTTGTGTCATACCATTTCAGCGATGGCTACGACCCCGTCCTTGGACGTCCACGGCTGCTCAACCTAAAGCATAGTGGCATTAATTGGTAGAAATAAACACAACATCCAGGTAACTAATAATTATTAGTTTATTATAATAAATGTAAAAGTAACTCAGACTGTTTATTGCAATTTCACAGTTAAACCTTGCGAAAACGCAAAAACGAACATAATCTATCTCGCGCTCCTATGCTAGCCCGTCTGAAGTTTTAAGTTTTTGAGAAATATAGATCTTTAAACACAAGTTCGTTCATGAGGAGCTCATGGCTAAGTCGACGCCGCGCGGACCGACTGATCTTGCAGGTTAAGCAATGCTTAGCGCGGCCGGTCGTGGATGGGTGACCATCTTTAACATATCGAGTTTTCCTCCGTGCCTCAGAGAGCACGTTAAGCCGTCAGCAGTCGTTACGGATAGTTAGAGGTCAAAAAGTCTGACAACTAGTCTAACAAAACCTATCGTATTACCATGTATTGCAGTGTTTCCCATACTTATTTTCTCTACTGCCCACTTTGAGAATAAATATTTTTTTAGCGCCCCCATTTATTCACCTCAGGCCTCTACACAACGCCTCTATTTTTTTTCTGGCTCTCATACCGCCCCCCTTGAGACCTGCAGCGCCCACAAGGGGGCGTTATCGCCCACTTTGGGAACCAATGATGTATTGGGTTGTGGAGATCTGTCAGACGCTGCACGTAAAATTCTGACATTCAGCCAAATCTGTTAGACTAAAAGCTGACCCTAATGGAATTGGAAAAAAGGCTTGGAAGATTGAAACATAAGTTCGTTCATCCCGAGAAAAAATTAAATAACTTACTACAACAAACTATGAATGCTTGATGTAATCGATGAATGAAAAATCGATTTTAATTTCACACTATCCACAGTAAAATTGTTGTCACCTCGACAAATTGCTTAAATTTTAAAATAAAACAATTATTATTAGTGGTGCCTTGGTGTGACAAATGGTTGTGAAGTGAAGAAAATATTTGCAGTAATACAGATAGGGACTCTGTGCAACGGCGTGAAGATGTTCCGCATGGTTTCCAACACTGTGAAGTGTCCCATGGCCAATTCGATGATTCATGGTTTAAGAATACCAGCTGAGAGTCTGGTAACGATATTGTGCGAAAGTTTGATCTCGAGTTTTATTTTCTCATGTTTCTGTTTTATTGATCTGGCTCGTTTGCACAGCTCTGCACACATAAATTGAAAAAATGCACACAGGAAATAATAGTATTCTTGGAACCTCCTCCAGCTAAGCTTAATTCGCTTGTGTCAGAAGGAAGTTCACACCCGTGGTGTTATGGCCAGGATTCGAACCCTTTAAATGCCTTATCCATTGCGCCACGGCCGCTTAATCGGCTCGTTTGCACAGCTCTGGACACAATGGTTAAGTGTTTCGAAGTTGCCTCTTTATTTTAGAATCAACGTACGCAGCCTGCTCAATTATTAAAATCATAGAGGCAATAGTAATGAAAATAAACCAAGTATAATAAGTATGTAATTACAAAAGAAAAGTATATATGTATTAGTAATAGTTATTCTAGTCCTCATAGTACAAACTCTGCTTAATTACTAGATGGCGTTGAGTGTATGTTGTGTGATATTTATTATTTATTTTTTTATATTAAACAACACTCAAGGTAGCAAAGTTCCGAAAATAGCAACGTATCTTTGCCAAAATCGATATCAGCGTTGCCGATACCCATCTCCATTAACAATCTTATCAGTTCCACATCTGTAGATATGTATATTGTATGCAATGTATCCAGCAATCAGATTTTTAGGCCAACACTATGGTAAAGTCCAATGGTCAGTCATCGGCACCATAATGGTCAATGTTGACAGTTTATTGCCGCCGTTTTTTTAGCAGATTACCAAAACTGCCAAAATATGTAATAAACAGAGTGTCCCAAATCTCAAACATAACCTGCTAAGTGGAGAAAGTTCTAGTTTCGAGGAGATAAATAAAAAATATGCCACCTTTATTTTTACAAGCATTTTCGTGAAAAAGAAAAATATACCACTATACCAAATCTGTAGCTTTTCAGGACTGGGCCTTACTCCAGTTATCAGGTTATCGTTGAGACTTGGGACATCCTGTATAAAATTGAATCTCTAAACATTAGTAAGGGCAAAACTTAAGATCTGCTGAACGGATTTGGATAATTCTATTTTCAACTCGTTTGTATCCCAGACAGAATCTTATGGAGAGAAGTAAAAATTGCTCATGGGAACAGGACATAGCTAGTCTCTAAAAAGTAATAAAATCAATAGGCATTAAATTCTCAAGTAAATCTGGGAACCATTCAGTATCCTTGACCGCCAATGGCATGTGACTGCTTGAGTAGACAAAAGTATTGATTGCTTTGAATTATTAAAAAAAATGTTGCGTGCGGCTTCAGGACGCTAGTCTCGATATCTTTGTATGTGAATAATACAAAATTGTTGATGGACGTCGGCCTATTCACATCTCATAAGCAGTTTAAAAGTTAATTTGCAATTTTCCTTGCACCATTCCACTTCTACATGTGGCCGCAAAAAGGCTTTTAGGCCATAAAAAAAAACAAAGAACGTCCTGGCTTCTTAGGTAAGTTAGTTTAAAGTTTAAGTTAAAAGTTTACAAAAGATCCGTATCCCCAGTTCATATGAGCAGTTAGAATAGCCATGTGCCAATTACGGAAAAGGGAATGCCCAAAATCTGTATCGCCATAACCCTTGTGTCATGAATATTAGATAGTAAATAATTTCTAGTTCAGTGTATGTTTATCTAGTAATAAAAGACATAATTTAAGCGGGATTTAATAAAAGTGACTTCCTGTTTAAACATGTAGGACGAACGTGGCGCTGATAATTTTTCATTGAATAATCACGTGTTTTTACAAGTTCACTAACTTTTTCATGAAACGCTTTCTTTACAAATATCCAGCTTACAATTAAACATTTATATTATTCTTCATATAATACAGCAGTTTTTATGTTGACATAGCCACTGAATAGATAGCGGCGAAGTCTCAACAAATACCAGAAGGTGCGATTACTTAAGTACTTAGTACCTACTTATTTGTGGTAATACTCACTTCGTTTCTCTCGACGACCATGGCTCGGACGCGGGAGTAGAGCGCATCCTCGCGCATGCGCGCCGCGTCTCGAATCTCACGCACCAAGTCGGTGAGGAAGCCCGGCGCGTACTGCCCTGCCAGGTACGCTGTAATATACAAGGGGTAATGATATTTTATTGTAAAAAGTATTTCGGCTTTTTTTGTGTCCGTTGAGAAGTACTGTAACTGTCGAGAGCTTGAAAATAGATCTATGCGATGTAAGTCTACTCGCTCACTGAAATTTTTGTCGACATATTTTACAAGTGAAGTCACGGAGAGTATTGTATATTGATAGTCCAACCATGTTACCATATTACTTTAGCACGAAACTGTATTCAAAATGGCAAACAAAAATGTTCTTAATAAACAAAGGAAATTCTTTGGACGATAACTTTATTACTTTTCTACTTTTGCGGCAAGGATATAATGGTATTCGTACGAAAGTGTTGTCAATGTGACTTTCTCACGCGATGCTTGCCAAACTTGGCAACAGTGCACAGAACGATGACATTTTTGTATCAATAGAAATCTTCATGACAAAACTGAAATAGGTTTTTCGGTGTTGTCTAGGATATAATTATATAAGTGTCATTGAATAATATTTTATTTATTAATTTGTAAATTAATAAATAAAAAAAAATATTGTAAAAAAGATAACCAAGAAATCAACATAAAACAGTAACAGTATACAAAAGGCGAGCTTAACTCAGTGCCTAAGTTCTCTTCCAGCAAACCTAGAGCAATAGAGGAGATGATGATGCCATAGAGGGCAAGATAAGTGAAGTGAAGTCACCTTTTTAACACGCTTATATTAGCTTCACCTGTATGTATGTATGTGTATGTATGTATTTATGTATGTATGTATGTTTGTATGTATGTAACCGACTCCTTTGGACTTGATTTTGACCCACTTTAAACGGACAGATTTCATTCAAATTTTGCACACCTGTCAAAGATCGATGACAATGCTATAATTCGATAAAAAAAATTAAAAAAGAAAAAAAAAAAAACGCTCTTATAAATAAACTAAACTAAAAAGTAGAAAATAAATAATAGTTTAAAAAAACTAAAAAAGGGTTGCTCGATAGACGAAAAATATGGCACAGAGCGCCCCACGCTGTTTTCTTTCACAATAACACTAAATAACACTTTTTTGTTCATTACCATTTTCAGCTTATATTAGGAATTATTTTCACTTTTTAGTTAGAAGTACTTTAAAAGCGTGTTTTTTAGTTTTTTTAAACTATTATTTATTGTCAAACCATTTAGTCCAACAGTGTCTAATATTTTGTAAAATATTAAACTTTTCAATTAGATTAATCCAAATCTTGACCCATTCGCATGTATTTATTTTGTAAAGATCCTTTACTAGATATGGATCGTTAAAGTAGACTTCAAAGGTCTAATAAATCTCAAAGAAGGCTGACAGTACTAACTGTACAATGCAACATCGTGTTGCAGCGTTTCCTACATAATACAAATAGGTAGGGTGTTGGTAATAAGCTATTATTGGCTGCTTTCAACAAGAAAACCTGCTATCGGTGGCTATGTTTTATGTCTTTTATGGGAAAACTGGTTGAGCAGCTTTCTATTCAATGAAAAACATTAAATTGAGGTAAAACGAGACAGCCACAGCATGGTAACATTGAATGTTACCATCTGAGTTTGAGATTGCTTTTAATCTGCCAGACAGAAATGTTAAAATATCATCATGTTTTGCACTTTTTAAATATGCACTATCTATCCAAAATCTTTGGCGATCCCTTCATCAAAAGCCCATTACTCTCGTTAGAGCATCCTTGGCAATTTGGTCCAACTTTTGGTACCTCGGGTCGGGTGTGGTAATATAGACTGCGATATTACGCACAGGATCAACTCAGATTGGATCAAATGGCGAAGGGTATCAGAACAAGTTGTAATCAAGGGATGCCCATCAAGTTATTTGGGCAAATCTATTAAACAGAAATTAGACCTAAAGTGCTGTATGGATCGGAACGCTGGGCCCTGAAGAAGACGGATGAAAGGAAATTACAAGTAGCGGAGATGCTAATAGTAGGATAGATATGTGAAGTGACAAGAAGGGATAAAATTAAGAATGAATATGTTAAAGGAAGCCTCTAGTGACAGAAAAGACGAAAGAGAATCGTTCATCTTGGTATGAGCAAGTGATAAGAAGGGATGAGTGTCATGTAACTAAAAGAGTGATTAGTAGATTTTGATGAAGATGGATCAGTTGCGGTATAAAAGATATGAAAGAGAAGGGAATGAGTAATAGTGAGACGGCTGCCAGAGGAGAATGAACGAAAAAGACGTTTTGCACCGACCCCAAATAAAATGGTATAAGCAAATGAGCTGTCTATCAGAGCGGTTTATCTAAAACTGATTTTTCAATTACTTATCCATCAGATAATATATTCGTTTTATGTACAAGAAATAAATTGTCCGCTCTTAAAACTTAGTTTAGGTAACTAACAACAATATACGTTAAGTTTTTTCTTAGACTTATTTTAAATTTGAGTTGGTCTTCGAACTCATTTTAAAAAATTTAGTCTATTTAATGATATTAATCAAGCACCTTGTAAATTATATAATCTACATTCTCTTTATTTTCTTAACCTTTTTTTTCTAGATAAACCAATGATTAAAGAAGATACTGGTCTGCTCGTTGCGATGACATCCAAGGATCGTGTGTCAGGAATCTATGAGTGAAGCATCACATTTTTGGCCCAAATATAGCGGTAAGTACCGAATTTAAAGCATACCTGTAGTTACTTCATGGTTGATTATTTTAGTTATTCTTAGCAAATTATACTAAGATCAGTTGAAAAATTATGGGACTGACAGGTTTAGAATATGCGTCCTTCTGCACACCGGGCAGTCACTTTATCTAGACAGGTACGGTCGCCTCTTGCCAGGACCCCAAATTTCTTTACTGTATGTTACGTCATTTCCTATCTAGTAGGATACACGCGGTGTGCCGAAGGTCACAGGTTCAAATCATACCTATAGTATTCTTATGACTGTCAAATGACCTTTCACTAGTTTTACTGAGCTCATTTAATTACTGAAGTAAAGAACCCAGCTCATATATTTGACTCTCATTACAAGAATTACGTATTGTTTTAAAAACACAATAAGTTAAAGTAATAACTTTCTTGGGCCGTGAGAGAGGATGCTGTAAGATATAGTTTAAGTCATTTCTATTGCGTGCCGAGTTCTTTACATAGTTCATAATATCCGTTGCGAAAAAAACACCATATCGTATTATGTATCTACAACACCTACCCAACAACGGTATCTAAATGTCAATATTAGATTTAGTGAAACCTTACCGATTAAATTAACTTAGCATTAGACTTCGGCTATACTTTGAAATCACTAACAAGCTTCTAAAATTACTTACTTACCTAGATTCATACTCTTATTTATACTTGCCATAAATATTACAATAAAAAATCAAATGAATTTAGAAAAAACCGTTTAAGAAACACTTTGGTCCGAATCTAAATCATGGTAGATACTATAATAAAGAATCCATCTTAAGGTGATGAAATGTAAAAAAAAAACAGAACACATAAACCAGCATACGATCCCGAAGTTGATTACGTAAAATCAAACATTCAAAACAATCTATATCACGTTAGACTGAAAGAAAGTAGATAGATGACGCGACGATAGCCAAAGACATCGGTGAAATTGTATACCAATTGCGATGCAAATCGAATAAGCGAATAAGCTATTTCTGTGTCAAGCGTTCGCTGAAATCGATTTTACGACGATCATGTGATAACTCGCTCTGTACAATTTCAATTTAATAGTCTGATCGTTAAAATCGATTGTAAAAAAAAGCTTGTAAAGCCAGTATCAGTGCCCGACCGACCGTCAGTATACGTCAGCGGCGCTTGTCATTTGTATGAAAATTCACATGCGTACGGTCGGTCAAACACAGAAAATTATGTTTTTTTATGCAAATGACAAGCGCAACTAACGTCGAGGACCGAAACCAGCCTAAATACTAAACGAGGCACGTTGTTCTAGTAGAAAGCGCATGGTCTTGGTTTTTGGGATACTCATCAACAGCTTGTTTGATCGATGGCAAAAGACTCTCTCATGGGTCCTGAACATCGAAAAGTTATTATTATACGATACACACCATGTCTTTGCTTTACTTTAATAAGAATCAAACGCGTGTTGTTATGAAGTTATTTTGTGAAGGCTAAGGGCAGAAGTTATTCACCTTGGTTGTGATATAACTGTTATGTTGTCATACTGGCAAATAGGCTTATACTTAGAATTAGTACAGACTGTGATGTAATAAAACTTGTATACAATCAAAGGTAGCCTATCAAAGGACTGTTTTTACAACGAATTACTTAAATATCATGAAATTTTGCAGGGTTTTACCATAGCTCCGTAATAGGCCTTCGTTTGGAGACAGAATATAGGTAGCTTTCTTTTACGAAGTAAATTACCAAACCTTTTTTATATCTATGCCACATTACCTGTTTTCTTTTTGGGTTTACAGTAGGAGTTTCCAATAGTACCGTTTTTACAGTTTTCTCTGAGTCGGTCACTGGGCCTGGACGGCCCAGAACTAAGTACTGGCGGGGAAGTCAGGCTGTTTCGATGGCGGAGAAAAAGGTGTGAGGGGACCCGCAATACCTCGGACAGGGGGTTCGGCTAGCTCTCGTCACCTTGAATCTTCGCGGTAAGGTACCACATATCGATCTCCACCCAATACATCAATCCTCGAGGTAAAGGCATCTAGTTAGTGATTAGGCCCTATGATGGACAGTTCAAGGTCGATCTCGCGATAATATCGACCCTAGCTAATTGCGATCCGATCAGCAACCACTATAGTAAATTGTTACTATATTCAATTAGTGAATTGAAAGACGCTATAAGGGTTTATTTTTGTACGTAAAAGTAGAAGAAATGAAGAGGTTATGAGAGTTCAAGGCTCTAATCTGGTAAGGTAAGTAAGGGCTATTTTAATGACTGCTTCGATGTTCAAGTGCCTATACGCCTCTCACCGCGATGTCACGGGTTCGACTCCCAGGTTGGGCAAAGAGTTATTTGTAAACTTTCCGTCAGGCAATTCAAAATAGCAGCAAGGAGTTGGAATTGTGCCTGGTGGAATGCGATAGACTGACCCCCTATCCCATGGGGCCTAAACATAACAGATGAAGTGTGCGTGATGTTATGTTTAATGTCAATGTCAACCTTCACACACCAAACCACATCCCGCTTGTAGTCAAAACTGGCAGACCTGGATTGACTCTCCTCATTGATGTTATAAGTAGTATAACTCTCAAAGTCTTAGACAGGACTATTTTTTGTACCTACACTGGACCGCTTGAACAACCCGCTTTGTGCTTTTACTAGTTGGGACCATTATCGACTTATAACCCAAATTAGAAATTTCTAGCTTCAATGCACCTAGTTTATTTACAGTCAGACAAAGATAACTCAAGACTTTTTGACGGACAGTTAATTAGACCAGCTGTCATTATGCTGTAAATGACAGCTGAGTGACATTAAGAAAGCTACTTCAGAACATCAATGTACCATCCAACCTGTTCAGTAATAGAAATAGCTATTCCTGTAATTCGAGGCTGTTTCAGGTCACGCGATTTCGCCTGTATACCTACTATGATCAACATTAGACATTCTTTTCTTTTATCGATTGTTTGAACATTGAACTAATAACATGAGGAGATAATTGAGTTAAAGTTATTATAAACTGTAGAAAAAAACATGCTGCCTGAATCATTTATTTAGGTAAAAGGCTGCAGCTCAGGAAGATGAATACCTGAAGGTATTTCTATTGCTATATTTTATATTCTATAAAGGATACAAGTTTTACGAGGGTGTGGGCGTGGTAAGAGGTGATATGCTTTCAGAAGAGTACTCGAAACTCGTGAACATGTAGGCACGTAATAATAATGTACAGAAAGCAAGCTACATTACATACGATGCGCCGCACATACACGATTTCTAATAGCCCATGAGCCAGTTGCCGCCCGACTTGCGTCATTTTATAAAAGCTGAAAGTTGCCGCGTGTGCCTCTAACACAGGTAAGAACGATCACTAAATATAGAATTTGAGTCGCGGTGGCTTTGGGCATTACAAAGTATTAAAGTAGTGAAAAAAATTCCCAGTTACGTCTTAGTATAAAAGCGTATTTTTGGATATTATGTTTATAGTGATATGGTAGAAATCATACCCCTCAATAACTAACACGTAGCACGGTCCAAACCTATGCCAGACAATCTTAAATTGCAAAAACTATGACCCTACCTATGTCATAGTATACAGGCTGATCTTAATATAATATATTGTTAAGTCTCTCAAAACTCTCAAAACTTGTTTTCTCTAAATGACTGACATGTAGGACGGTTCCTGTGCAGTTACTGACACTTTGAAAATTCTAAAATTAACGATTTTGGTCGCGTTTTTGCGACAGATTACGGCATAATATTGTAGGAATAAGGACTGGCATTGTAATAAGAACTTAATGTAATCGCGAAAGGCAGTCGTTTGCCAACCGTATTACGGGTTGCTTGTGTCAATAAACAAAGTTATATTACGGACCATTTTTTCTTTGTGTATCCAAGGTGACCTACATCTGAAGATATAAGACAATATCTACAATATCATTACGTGAGCCTATCTCAATACATTATTCTAAAATAAAACCATGAATCAATTATTTAAACAAAATATTAGAGTAATTAATTCATGGACACAAATGTGTAACGCGACATATGTGCCGTTTCTCAGAAAACTTGGTTAGAATGGAAGTATACGCATAAGTGAACATCCAAATATAATTTAATATAATGTTTATTAGGTACTGTTTTAACACATTAATGTCATGTTTCCGTAGAATTAAGTGTTAAGAAATTAATTTACGGTAAACTGTCTTACGCTTCCACATCTAATTATGATAAAAATATATGACATCCTAATTGGTACAATAAAAATAAAATTCGCTATTAAAGAAACTATTTCACCAATAAAATAACTTACTACTTATTTTATTTACATAAAAATGTTTGAATTTTGGCTAGTCTTAGCTAAAGCTAGGGTAAAAGGTAAGCTTAAAAAACGCCAATAAACCTTTTGACTCATAAGTCATAAAACAGCTCAGAAATTCTAAGACTTATCCGCAGCCACTGCACAAAACTCAGTATATAAGTACATAGCTAATACTTAAAACAATTGAATTCAGTGGTGTATACAATATATTATATTTATTTAAAGATATTTAATATATATATTTTATGTCGGCCTGAATGTATTTATTTAAGTATGTATATAATGTGTATACATGTATGTATACACATTATTTAAGTTAAGTAAAGTCCTTTCTTAATTTACTACACTACACCACTGACCATGTCTATTTACTTATTTCTGTCCATCCAAAGATTGGCCCTCACAATCTGCCACTCTGCACGTAGTACAGCTTTTATTTTAAAAAAATCTTTAAAATATCGAAATCTACGGCTTAACAGCTATTGGAGGTCACTGATTGAATTTCCAATCAATCGGTTAGCCTGTGATAAAACAGGTCTCTCCTAATTTGCGTGTCTGCGCCCTCAGTTTTCTCCAGTGACCGTCTTTAGGTCATCAGTACACTTGGTTCGGTTGACAGTTGTGACGCGGCAATCATAAGGCGCTCTATTACGATATCTAAGTCACAAAAATAATGAGTAAATTTTTATCTTAAAGCAACATAGTATTTTACATTTCAATGCTAGGATATTTCAAACTGTTACATTGCTCAGTAACCCACTGTCGACAAGGATAACTAAAGAGCGTAATGCCCTACCACAATGGTTTTGTCCCAGTTATTTGACAATGCTTTGCCAAATATGTCTGCTAGACGTTATTTATTTATCTCACAATTACTTGGCCAAGTGACAATGCCCGGAATACGCTAGTCATTCGGTCAAATGACGGAGATAAGCGCCAAAAATATGTTTACAATTCTCTTATTGTCAAACTTCTTTTTGACTGCATGAAACTATGCTTCTTATCTCCGGTTTTACTGCACATTTATCAAAGAAATAACTGCAACAAATATAATACAAGATTAGAAAGTAATGTTGAATAATGGTCTTAACTTTTGAGTTACCTTGAGGGACACCCAAGATTTTTATCAGAAAAGTAGACTGAAATGATTAAAATTTTTTGACTGTTCTTAGTATTAGAAAGATATGTCTGAAGTTTTATATGATCATTCATATTCTTGCACTGGTATTTATATAACGTCTTTATTATATACTTGCTTTTGCCCGCGATTTCGTCCGCGTGAAATTCTTTGTATTAAGTAGTATTAGCTGCGCCCGCGCTTTGACCCGCGTTCAACCTTACTACCACGCTCCCTTGGAATTTAGCGTTATGTTAAATATCTAAAGATCTTTATCGAGAGTTAGATTATGAAACATAAAAATAATTGACAAAATTTTATTAGTATTTCTCGAGATTAGAGACTTACTTTCGCCCGATGATTCGTCTGCGCTGTAGGTACATCGATAAAAAGTAGGCAATGTTACGCGCCTTGTAGTCAGTTACCTACATCTCAAATTCTATTTTAATCAGCCCAGTCGTTTAGAAGATTAGCCGATACAAACAGACGCACAAACATTTCAAAAACTGTGTTATAGGCTAAGGCATTGTGCAAACAACACTTCAATTATATATATTTGTACTGATGTATTGATAAGGCACTTCTGGCCAAATCAACAACTGTTCAGCATCCAATTAAATATTATCTTTAGTAGTTACGTATTGGCTAACTGTAACAATAACAGTTTAATAATTACCTTTCATAAGATTAACAACGGTTTAATTTGCAGATAACTGTCAACTGTCACGCTGTCAATAGCCGAAGTATTGACCGTTACCTGCTAAAACATTGAAACATGACACAAGAAAACAAAGCAAGTATTAATTACAATACTTTCATAATGTCTCGAAAACGCAGTATTCTAATATTATTGTTATCACAATTATTATTAAATTGGTTCCACAAAAGGTTATCGAATAACTATAATGACGAAGAAACCGTTAAGAACTTAATTTAAGTGGATATTTTAATTTAACGTTTTAACCTTGTCTCGATAGTCAAGTGGTTAGCGTATGCGCTTCTCACCGCGAGGTCGCGGGTTCGATTCTCGTGTCGGACAAAGTGTTATTTGTAAACTGGTAATTCACAATAGCAGCACGGAGTTGGAATTGTGCCCGGTGGATGGCGATAGGTTCACCCTCTATCATAAAAACTCATAAAACTAATTTATTGGTAATTGGTTTACTCGTCATCACAGATATATTATTTTTATTTTTTTTACATCCCATGGGACCTAAACATAACAGGTGAAGTGTGGGTGTTGTCACAGCGTTCTGGGTAATATAGGCGTAATGTTATATTATGTTAAGTTATATTTTACCTATGGTGAGTATGGTGGCCTATAGGCCAAAGAGGATGGCATATGTCCTCTGCAGAGTGTATCTACTCTACTACTCTACTTCCAAGCAAAACTCAGATGAAAGAAAAATATATAAAAAAATATTTGCATGGACAATTTGATAAATTTTAGTTAGCTCGTATTAAAATAAACATTACCTTTTTCAATTGCTACTGAAATGCCATTATTAACATACAAAAATTGTTTCACAGACAATAAGTCTTTGTCCATACGAATCCCATAAACTGTTTCCATGTGAAACCCTAGAGGTCTAGACATATAAATCATATGAAGCTGTAAACATTCAAGGTGAACTTTATGGTTCATGGCCTTTTCATGGACGCATTTAATGAATAGCTAACTTTATTATATCCATGCTCTATGCTTTGCCTAATATGTCTATGGTTACACGCATAGAAATCTTAATAATAAGGCAATAGAAATGTCAAAGACGCGTGACCTTGTCGCCGCGCATCTGTCTAGTCAAACACAAGTGCGAGTTGAGGAATTGTCGTCTTAATGTCATCGCAAAAAGAATAATTTTGTTTGCAGGAATACAAGCGCATTTGTCTAATCGAACACAAGTGCGAGTTGAGGAATTGTCGTCTTAATGTCATCGCCAAAAAGAATAATTTTGTTTGCAGGAATACAAAAAGTGGTATTTGAAAACCGGCGACATGCGTCCCAGTGTTAAAAGATAGTCGATAGCATTTCTATTAACTAGTTATTAAGATTTCTATGGTTACACGAGTAAAAGATAGAAAGATCAAACCTATTTGATTCAGATTCTATCTCCTTTTGGCAGACTTCTTGCATGCTGTACTGAGAATATAAAACAACGAATATATTTAACTTCTTCTTCGAGTCAATATTCAAAGTTTTTATACCACCCCGGCCCAGTAGGTGGCTACATTAATTGCATTATCCGTGGCCTTATTCAGATCACTCAGGGACCAATTGTCAGAGCAGTTTGGGTATTCAAGGAGACGTGTCATCGTTTGCTGAGGAGCACCACAATCACCTTGTGTTTCGCCTGCCTGGATTATTCCCCATTTTTCTAGGTTATATCTGCAGCGGCCAACCTGAACTCCGATTCAAGGATTTCCATTTGGACTACTATGTAACTAAGAGTCTTGTATTAAGCCCACGACGACTTCACGGCACATAGCCGCGTAGAGCAACGAGACAATCAGATTTATAATACTCTAACGCAAATAAGTCTGTTCACTGTATCAATAAAAGTACCAATTATCCGTCTTTACAAAGTCTATGATATGCTAGCAAGGTCGTCGAATGACGTACTATTATCTTCTATTCGCCAACGTCATGCGACATGCGACGTACTATGCTATTATGATTAAGGCGACTTGCAGCATCGCCGATTTTGCGATTAAAATATGTCGAAGCTACATCGCGATTTCGCGACTGGATCCCTTGACTACGATGGCGTTTCCATAAACGTGGGATGAATTATAAATTATCACATAAATAACCCACCTTTGCAAGCTATTCACGACTCTACACTTTGAATGGGTATTGGTCACTTATGTCATCGCCTCATAAGTATTAAACTTATTGAATCATTCAGCTCTGTGTTATTTTTAACATTAAAGGCATAAGAAAATTAAGAAGCCGACCAAAGATCGTTATAGATATTTTTACTTCACAAATACTACAAATTGTTTATCAGAAGGTGAAAAGCTTAGCAAATTAAAGTCTGAAATCAATTGTTGGCCAGCTTGAGGCCCATTTACACAATGCACGCTTTGCAAGTCAATTATCTTGCCATCTCTGTCTTTTTAATCGCGATAAACAAAGCAAGCATTAGAGATTGCCAAATGGGCCTTTAAATGGTTGGCAAGCTAAAAGCTTCAAGTAAAAAGTGTCAAGTCTGTTTACATCCTACGCGATCAAAAAGATAAGAGACGATAAGTGGGTCATCTTATATCGTTATTAGATTATCTCTGCTGTACGTGAGAACTATGTAAGCCAGTATAATTTACTGATATTTTCAGTTCTGTTATTATTCAGCATTTTCCGAAGATGTTTTTTGTTCTAATGTTTACCAAAGGTCAACTCAAGGATTTCTACTGTTGTAGCTAGAATTTTCGTTTAAAGATAGAATTCTAAAATGTACATATACCTTTAAAATAATATTGCCAATTTAATGCCCCATTTTACCATAACAATCAACTGAGATCTACTTTTTTGGTACCTATCTCAGCTGATTCACATTTAAGAAAACACAACATACGATTTGGTCCATTTCCGATTCCTTTTGCAATCGATTTGAGATCACTAGACCAAGATACGTCACTTCCTAGATCCGGAACATTAGCACAGGATAAACGTCACACGTGCAATAGAAACCGGCAAACCAGGTCTCGCATGAGAGGGGTAGAACATTTGCCATTATTATGTATGTGAGTTCAATGCCAATGTATGCTATTCAAAGGCAGGTGGACATTGCCGACCCTGTACACTTGGCAAAATCAAATAGTGACTTCAATTTAGCCAATAGCCGTATTATTGGCCACCTATTATTGGGTCAACAAAATGAAGCAGTGTCAAATTTTGACCCAATCGACACGACGACAAAGAAGAAGAGGTGAATCAAGTTCAAAATAATCTTCAAAGGAATGATTAATCATTTGCCATTATAATGTACGTGGGTTCAATGCCAATTATTGCTATTTAAAGACAGGTGTAGAGTAGCGTTGGCAAAGTTAGAATTAAAGAACTTGACCGGTCTTATGCAAGGCCAATAAACAACGATCCTTATTTTGCAAAATTGTCACACTACATTGCTATGTAGCACCTGATCAGTCATGCAACCTGGCTTATGTGATCCTGCATCGATAGATGTCTCTTTCATCTCGCTCGGAATGTTGCATAGGTCAAGCTAATAAAATTGATGGACATAGCAGGATTCCAATCTTAGGTCTCTACATAATTATCTAGCCCAGTGCTTGAGTCCGTTCTTTTACATTAACGGTCAAATCCTTAAGGGTATTTTACACGATGCAAGTTTTGCAAGGAAATTCTGATGTTTGCTTTGCAGATCCATTTAACACTTACGTTTGATACTTAGCTCGTGTATATGAGGCCTAATTATGATTTACTAAAATTACATTAAGCAAGTACACAACCTCTTATATTACCACCTACAAGATGTTTTTGCAGCAACTGCAACGGACCACACAAATTGAGATATCACAAGAGCGCAAAAATATTTCCTTCAGTATCTGTTCAGTATCAAATGGGTCGTTAGAATTATTTGACAGGTAAGTAATAAAAAAGTTAAGAAAATAGACACTTACCATTATCATTAAGCGAGTGGTTAGGCGTGGCACCCATACTTGAGCTGGACCCCTTCAATATGGCGTTGTGTTGTCTTAAATTCTCCAACTCCCCTGCAAAAGGCATAACAGTTATTTTACCAGTACAAAGGAAAACATCGGTGTAAACAGAAACCATTTATAGGTTCCTAAGGGTCGACACAGACCAAAAGCGCGTCGAAGCGAAGCGCAGTTTCAGTGTCATATGAATTTTAACTTTATTTTCATTACTATAATACTTATTATCGCATGAGAAACTCTACGCTACTACTACTATGGAATTCGCCGGAATTCCCGCGGCGCCGCGGGCATCCGCGCGTCTCGTTTGAGTTTCTCATGCGATAATAAGTATTATAGCTATGAAAATAAAGTTAAAATTCATATGACACTGAAACTGCGCTTCGCTGCGCTGCGCTTCGACGCGCTTTTGGTGTGTGTCGACGCTTACTGTATCTGAACTGTAGCCAACTCTAGGAGACATAGTGTGCAAGCGGGCGGGTGGTTGCCCCTGAGCATCAGTTTGACGGATGAACATCAGAATGAAGAATATTTTGTCTATTCCTCAGTCTATTGGTCAGAAGGCGTGTATTTTTGACACCGGTACCGTGGTTGAGCACTAAGATAAGGTCAACAAAAAGTAATCGAGTTTTGATGCTAAAACGATATATATTATAACATGCTTAGGAATGGAAAGTACCTATACCTAGTTACCCTAAGGTTGTAGTTACTAGCTTATTTGTCATCTGTTTGATAAAGTTATATATATTTTTTAGCCATTTAATACGACGTTATGTGGCCGTAAATTCACTGTAAACAGGCACAACCGTTTTAATACCAGTGCAAAGGAATCATTGAATAATAACACGCATACGCCACTAATTATAGCAAAAAATACTAGGGTAACTGTTCTTGATACTTGCTGGCATAATTACTATTGAGGTGGTGTCAGTCGAGTGAACAGAAGAACTTAGAATGGCGCGAATTCGCGATGCAATTGGTTTCATTCTAATTGAGGGAGAAAACTTTATCTTTGAGAAAAGTTAATGGCACAGGGCTAATAAAATCATAGTTTCTGTGGTGTTGTCACTACACTGCATTTTTGTGGGACATGGGTCATTATTACCAATCACTTACTATTAGATGGATAGACTAGTGTTACTTAAGATTTCAAAGGATTTCAAAGAGAGCAATTTAAAAGGTGCCTGATAAATAAGTACCGGATTCGAACATTTTTTGACCGAAAAGATGTCAAATTTGTGATCTAAAACATTATGAGGAGCTGGTGAAATTGGTCCTTAGTTATATTTGAGAAAAACTGAATTTGCTAGAGAATTTGCAAGTTTTACTTTTAAATGACTTGTTATATTTCCAAATTTGAATGTGTGATTGACATTAAGATACAGTCGATTTTTTTTTTGAGCTTGAAGCGGGGTTTGAATCCGCGTTCTTAAGATTCCGTCCTATCGCTCTCCCATCTGAGCTATCCAAGCCACACGTCTTCTCATCTTATTGTATGATGCAAGTCTCGTGTCATCCATAGTACCTAAATATTTTTCGACAGTTTCTTAGTATTAGTTTGCTAAGAATGTCTAAATGAATGCTACATAAAAAACAATTAGAATTTTTTTTTTTTAAACGACGCCCGCACAAGGAGTAACTCCTGTGTCGCGGGGTGTTTACAAACATACATTTCACACACACAAACTTGTTTTAGAACTTTTTACTGTACCATAAACAATTTATAAAAACAATGCATAACACACAATACAATAAAGGCGAGCTTAACTCAAATTTGAGTTTTCTTCCAGCAAACCTTAGAGTTATTGAGGAGAAGAGGATGCAAAAAGGGAAATTGTGTGATTGATGTTGAAACTACTTCAATCACACAACCAAGGAATAATTCATGAAAATGTGCAATTTTCTTCAAGGAATTTGTAGTAGATAGATTACACACAAATGTCTATCGATTTGTGAAGAATTTGTTAACATATTTTTTTTAACGAAATTGCCAGTATACCACCAAATACCAGTCTGTCAACAAAAAGAAACATCTCGATATGATATTTCTTTAGCTACATTCATTTCAAATGTAACGTACATATGTCTGTGTGATTGACGTGAAATTGTCTTCATGCATAATGCAGTTGTTAGCAAGAACAGTGGTTATCAGCACCATTAATTTCTTTGTAGTGACAATTTGAATCATTATAATGTGTTAACAAGCTTATTAGTGGTGGTATTTATTTTTTATAGTATGCAAGAAAATAATTTGCTGATAATACTGGATTGAAAGTATTGATTCATTAAAAATTTCAGTACTTAGCTGCATGCATTTAATAGGCAAGATATGGATTTGGAATTATGTAATATTTACCTTTATACAACAGACTTTGTTATTAGTAAAAAATATTTTAAATTTTTACATCATTTTAGAAGTAACATAAGCTCAGAAACTACAATAACAGGTGTCTCAAAATTATCAAGTAATAAAACATCAAATATATAAGAAAATTAAAAATATATAAATTAATGTTGAAGTAATTCTGTCTAGAAATAAAATAAAACCAAAAAGTACAACTTCGGATACATCAAAATTATCCTGTTAATAAAACATTATTGCTTGTTTGCTTGTTTTTGTTTTCAACTGTGTTGTCCAGTGTGTCTGTGAAATAAATGTTTTTTCTTTCTTTCTTTCTTTCTTATTAAATAGCTTTTAGTACTCAAGTTTGAAGCCAAATTTTCGGGTATGGCTTTCCCATACTTCACCCATCTAAATGTTTTGTTGTAAGGAGCTGAGTATTTCAACAGTGTAGTTTTGAAATAGTTTTTTTGTACCATGAAGTTTTTACATAATATGTATAACATATTTTTAAATAATATTAATATTTATTATATATATTATTATATAGTTTATTTAGTTTTTTTTTGTGTTTTGTTTTCTTTGATTGTAAATATATGATGAAGTGAATAATCTGTATTATTGTTATGAAACTGTAGCGGAACTGTTTCGGTTTAAACATATGTTTTTTTTTTATTTGAATTAAGATTACTATTTAAAGAAAAAGGCATTTTTTGTCATACATACATACATAATATAAATAACATCACGCCTATATAACCCAGAAGGGTGTGGCAGAGGTGATCAGCACCCACATTTTACCAGTTATGTTAAGGTCCCACGGGAAAGAGGTGAGCCTATCGCCATCCACCACACAGTTCTAACTCTGAGCTGCTATTACACTTAACACCTTGCCCGACCCGAGAATCGAACCTGAAACCTCGCGGAGAGGGGCGCATACGCTAACCACTAGCCCATCGAGACATTATTCAAATATCTTCCATTTAGAAACATGTTGTTATGTCATAAAAACGTTAAAAGGCTTGCTCTAACAAAATGTCGTTAATTTGAGAGGTATGAGGTGGGGTAGGCAAGCAGACAACGCGAAGCAAAAGCAATTACCTAATGCATATTACATTGCATTAATTATGTGCTCACTTAAAATCTAATTAAGATTTTCTTGATAACACTGATGATAATTTACAAGCAATTTGTAAAGATAAAATACCTATTAAATAAACACTGGTTTCATATTTTATTTACAGTCTAGATACTAGCTTTTTCCATGTGTGAAATATTTAAGAAAGTCAGAGGTTTGCCTTGCTATCTCTACATAAGACATTTGTACACATATAACTTTTAATTAATTTATAAACTTCAGAATGCTTTTACAAAACCAAAATTAAAGTTTTATACCTACATGCAAAAATATTAAAAACATAACATAACATCACGCCAATATTACTCAGAAGGGTGTGGCAGAGGTGTACGACACCCACATTTCACCTGTTATGTTTAGGTCCCATGGGATTTCCTTACACAAATAACACTTTGCTCGACTCAGGACTTGAACTTGAGAACTTGAGGTGAGAGGCGCATATGCTAACCACAAGTCTAGTGGTTACATCAGAAATAACATCACAAATATAATTGTTTTTTTTTTAATTTGTACATGATTACAAATAATTTAGTAAAATGCTTAATTTCATTTCATTTTATTTCTTTAATTCTGTCACCTTGGCTGGTGTGAGTGGTGTAACTCAATACATTGCCTTATTTAACTGTCACTATACCTAAATTATTAATTTCTCCACATAGTATAATATGGTTGTTAATACTGCAATACTAGGGAATTACACTTTAAGAGAATTATATAGACCAGGAGTGTAAAAACAGCCTATTTTCAGACCAACCAAATTTCCACACATATAATTAAGATTTAACTATTTCTTTACATATAAGTGAGGCCCATGCAAACAATTTGACTCATGACTTTGTCACCTTAAAAATAATAGCAGATTTGTAACTTAACAGTGATATGAAATATCATAGTGCTATTTTTCACTGTACAATGAGGCATTTTGATGTGTGTGTTTAACCGCCCACAGTGACACCCAACCACAAAAAAACACTACGCACTTGGAGTGGCCCCATTGTGCCACCAGAAAGAATTACCACATTTATCACATGGTTCAGGTCTGTCCTTAACTGTATAGGTCTATGGATTTAACCTTATTAGAAAAGTATTGAGATGATATAACAAACAAGAAAAAAAAATATTATATTATCAAGTGATACTTGATAATATTATTATAAAATCATTAAGAGTTTAAAACTTACTAAAGTACCACATTCCAATGACCAGTTCAACATAAATTAGAACATCATGTTTTTAAAACAGGTAACTAAAATAAAAAAAATCACCTAATTATGATAAATAGATACATTAGTATTTAATACATGTTTGTGTTACCCTTGACTTGGATATTTGGAGTATTTGCTGCGTGGGTGAGTGCAGTAGGAGTTATTTGAAAGGATGACCTTACATCTAGTTATGTGGGCTGATTTTCCAAAAAGCAATTTGAGATACAGGTGAAATAATGATGATTCAATTTCAAGGACAAAATATGGTCCAAGAAGGTATCTGTAACAATACAATGTTCAATACAATATTGACAGAGATGTACAAAATACCCTCTAAAAAGTATCTGAAATACTAAATCCAAGATACTTTATCAGATACCAGATACAAAATACTTTCGAGAATGGTATTTGAAATACTAGATACATATCTTCTAAATACTTTTCAAGATGAAAATACTTTTGTAAGAAAACAACATTTTGTTCTATTGAATTTGTAAGGTGTGTTAAGATTATTTTTGACATTATCTTAATAAACATTAATGTTATTTATTTACGAATATATTATGTTAATCGCTGAAATGTGACAAGACAAAATATTATATTTTTAAGGAAAATAATAAACCAATCAAAAGCCATCAATTTACTTGGTTGGCCATCAGGTTACTTATTTTTTTCTGACCACCCTGAAGTTTTTCTAAGACAATAATACAAAAAGACATTACATGATACAACATGAGATAAGAGACATAAGACATGAGGCATAATCAACAATAACATGTCAGAAATAGAAAGATGGTCAGTTTTATAAGGTTGTCTGCTGACAACATTATTGCGAGTGACCGAGTACGCACATGTCCCCCTGCATAAGGCACGTAAGAGAGCAAGAGATACAGACATATCCCCCCTCCCCCAGTGGATACATGTCCTCACTTGAAACCGGAACAAAACCTTTCTATTTCTGTCATTATTGGCATAATATATGAGAACAAAGATATAAGACATGCATGACATACATGACATGACTCCTATATTATTTTCATGTAAAAGAAATGTTTGAAGAACTACTTTTACTTAAGTATTTTAAAAAGACTTAAGTGAAACTAGTTCTTCAGACATTTGATCACTCATTTTTCTTCTATGTGGCCTTAGAATCCAAAAGAAAAGAGTCGCTGCACAGGGGCAGAGCTCGGCAAACAGGTGTTATATTTCATAAAAAAATTTGGTAACTTATTTCTAAAAGTATTTTGTCAGAAAAAGTATTTGTAAAATACTAAGATACCTAACAAAATGTATTTAAATACAAGATACAAAATGATTTTTGGAAAAGTATTTTAGATACAAGATGGAAATACGTATCTTGTATCTTGTATCTGTATTTCAGATACTTGTATCTTAGATAAGTCACATCTCTGAATATTGATTATATTTTTCCTATTATAACAATTAAATGACTAATGCCCTGCACAGAGGATATTAGTTTTTAATGTGAATTAACAACTGCAGTCATAAAGTAGTTTGGTATGAATTTTTTATGTTTTGAAAACTCTTAGATGCCGCCCAGATATTGAATGCCAAAATTATCAACAATTTACTTTTCAGACCATATTACTAACGCTGATTGATCCAGTTAAGCTATTACCATTCATTTTCTCCTCTTTTACCAACTCATGAGTGTCTCTCTCTATAGCTTTGAGATAATTGCCTGGGTATTGTATCACATGAGTTATATACCTTACCAAAATCATTTTTCATGTCTAGAAAAGTTCAGTTCATCAATGCTAAGAAAATACTGCTGTTGTTGTCTATGATCAAGTTGCCTTGAGATTTTTATGGCACCTAAATATTTATATTTAAATTAGAACTCACCTTTGGTATCCATTAAATCTTTATTCAGTCTTTCATTAGCCATTTTGAGTGTAGTTATTTGGTCCAAGAGACATGTCAGCAGCCGACTGCCCACCTGACTCCCTGACATGTCAGAACTTGCCTCAGATCCTGAATCCACATCACCATTTGCAGGTCTTGCCACATCTGGTAATCCTTGAACACAGGGGTCACTATATCGCCTAGCATTGGCATCATCCTTATCATTATTCATGTCACTGTTTGAATTTGTGTCTGCAACAGACGTGACTATAGGTGGCAAGCTCTGGAAGTCCTGGCTGTCAGACATATTCTTTGGTTGCAGATAATTAATAGGATGCGTGAGTGTAGGCGTCCCTCTA